>JAAALK010000288.1:84030424-84667918 GCA_019279435.1 Zizania palustris | reverse complement strand
GTGTTGGTACCCAGAAAAAGACGGCCAATCTTGGCCACCGCGGCGGCGGCGGAATCCGGGGAGCAGCCGTTGTTTCGCCGCCGGTTCATCCTGAATTTCCACAGGAAAATCTGCCGCCCAGGGGAAAAAAAAGCTATCCGGCATGCAGCTAGTTAATTCTGCCATGATAGGCTCTACTCAACGCCTTGCGTGGCAACACATCTCGATGGATATATAAAATGGTAAAATCTGATCCTTCTCGACATCGAAAGGGGAGGACAAATTAGAACGAACAAAAAAAATGTTTTATGCGAGTGTGCATTTGATGGAGTTTTTTTTGGAGAAAAAGCAGTCGAATTAGAGATGGCAATAGGTACCCGATACCTGTTACCCGTGGGGAATTACTCTATTAGGGTATGGATATGAGTAGAAATTAGTATCCAGGGACATTGGGGTAAAATTGTACCCATCGGGTTAAAGCGGGTACGGGTTTGGGGAGAGCAGTACCAGTACCCGTTTACCCGTATACCTGCACCAACCAAACCATGACCCATGAGCCATATTACCCTAACATTCAGCAGCCAAAAATAAAAGGCCAGCTAACTGCGGCCAGCCCCAATCCCCCAATCCATAACGTCAAATCCTACATATTTCAATTGAATGCTTACTTTATAATTATATTAGTGTTGGTTGCTAGCTTGCTGCTTATTTTTGTTATTATTTATTTGACTGTTGTGGGTATGGGTACCCGTCGGTATCAATACCCGTGCAGATACGGGTATAGATTCATTCATTTTGAGTACGGGTATGGGCGGACAGTACTTCGCGGGTATTCTACCCGTTGCCTCCTTAGTCAGAATCAAAGAAAGAACAATGAGGCCCACGCAAAATTAGTGGAAAGGTCAATGCAAATTCTGGCCATTATACGCTGTCGTGGGCTCGTCTCCTGGCTGTGCCGTTTCGGCCCAGGCCGACGTTGCAAAATATTTCCTTCTCAGTCGAACCAATGGTTTTTTTTTTGGATAAAAGGCATCCCAACAGAGGGAGCCCTGCTTTTTTGAAAGCAAGGAAAGAACAAGTCACAGCGTTTACCGCCGGGGCCACCGGCTAAACATGCGAGGAACAACCACCACAACACACCCCTCCTAAACCAGCAGCACAGCCAAAATTAGCCAGAGCAACAAAAGAAACTAGGATCCAAGCACAGCACTCCAGCCAAGAGAAAGGAAACACACAAAAAACAACCACCACAGCCACCACAGCACACCTATCCTGAAAAGGAACAGAGGACGGCCAACTGAAACTTTGGGACAAACCCGAAGGCCCCCCGCTGATCACTTCAAGGACCAGCCACCAGATTTTGTGCATCGCCCGACGGATGAGATGATTTAGCCTTGCACGGAGCAAGCCTAGGCACCTTGAAGTTTCCTCCTTCAATCGAGCTGGGACCAATTGTAGCCACTGGGTGAGGTAAATGATTAGTTTATGAATAATATGGAAAGCATCAGCACAAAGGAATTTCGAAACACAAATTTATTACGCCACAACCATATCACCCAAGCCCCAGCCCCCAAAATTTGGAAAGCAGAGAAAACTTTGATTTATCCTTAAATTCGACACCATATGGTAAAAACTTTCCTTGTGAGGGTCTCGAAACTCCCAGCCAAGGGCCTCACTAACAAACACCCATAAAACCGAGAGGGAAGACACTCAAAATCAGATGATCAACAGTTTCTAGTTGACCACATAGTTTACACTGAGGGTCCCCCTTCCACCCCCCCTCTTCCTCAATTGGTCGCCAACCTGAATTCTACCCCTGAGCATCAGCCAAGTGAAGATTTTAACTTTTTAAAGGCATGCCTCCTTTCCAATGTTCATGCTATCTGAATCCGTCACCCCCCCCCATCAGTCATCAGAGCATAGATGGATCTGGTTGAGAAACCTGATTTGTCTAAAAGCCCTTCATCTCATCATGACCATCCTCAGGAGTAAATTTTGCATAATAAGGGCTAACTCAAGCCAGAGGTCAACATCATCCCCCCTAAGCGACCTCCTAAACAAAGACCCCTCATGAAACGCATCCATAGTTCCCGAACTGTAAGCTCTGTGTCGTGACAAATATCATAAAGAACGTGAAACCTAACCTTCAAGTGGATAGTATCACACCACACATCATGCCAAAAGGAAACTCTGTCCCCCTTTTTGGCTAGGAAGCCACAACCCAGTCTAACCCACTTTTTAATTTTGTGGAGACCCTTCCAGAAATAAGATCCCCAACCCAAGTCAGATTGAAGAAAGCCTCTAGAAATATTATATTTGTTCCTAATAACATCATAGCATATGCCCCGATGCCCATTCTCTAGATTGTACACCATTTGCACAACAAAGCTTGGTTGAACGCCCTGATATCCATAAACCCCATCCCGCCCCTATTTTTAGGGGCACAACACGCACGCCAGTTCATCATGTGGTACTTTTTTTTGTCTTCCAGGCTTTCCCAAAGAAATTACATCTAACTCTGTCAATTCTTTTGTAAATTTTCTCAGGGAGCAAAAAAACCCCCATGGAATACATAGGAACACTGCTGAGGCAGGCATTAATTAGCACCATTCTCCCCCATACGAAAGGTGCTTAGATTTCCAAGACAAGAGTTTCTTTTCCACTTTTTTGACCACCCCCTCAAAATCTGAAACTCTAGGTTTTGACAAGGTCAAAGGGAGCCCTAAATAGGTCATAGGCCACACACCTCTTCTGCAATTAAACATATTTGCCCACATCTCTGTCTCTTCCTCAGTGACCCCCACCCCGAACACTTCGCTTTTTTGAAAATTAATCCTAAGCCCAGACAATTCTTCATAACAATAAAGAAGAAATTTCATCACTGCTACATTCTGTTCAGAACACTCCATAAGCAACAACGTGTCATCAGCATATTGTAAATGTGTAAGCCCCCCTTCAACTAAGTGAGGCACAAGACCGGTAATATGCCCAGCCTCACTAGCCCTAGTCAGCATTTCTGAGAGAACATCCCCAACTAAGTTAAACAACAACGGGGACAGCGGATCACCTTGTCTGACCCCTTTGTACGTTCTGAAATACCCCCCAATATCACCATTGACATTGACTGCCACCTTCCCCCCATCGGTAATGTTTTGGATCCACTTAATCCAATCGAATCGAACCCCTTCTTTTGGAGCACCTCTATCAAACAGTCCCATCTGATTTTATCATATGCCTTTTCAAAGTCTAACTTGATTATCATCCCCTTCTGACACCTACTCTGCAAATCATGAATAACTTCATGAATAGTAACAACCCCTTCTAAAATATTCCTTCCAGGGATAAAAGCAGTCTGTCTGTTGTCTATAATGGAATCAGAAATCCTAGCCAACCTATTATTCAACACTTTGGTTATCAATTTATAACAAACATTGAGCAAACCAATGGTTTTTTATTAATATAATATTTATTTTGTATGATTTTTTAAAAATAAATAGAAACAGTATATAAGTGGATGTTAGAAATACAACTCTGTACATAAGATTATTTTTATACGGTAATATCACATGCGTCAAACCAGCCAATTTTTGGATTACGGTTTGCCGATTATTTCGAATTTAACAGAATTGTGCAAAGTCGAACGGTGTATTTGGTTTCGCTAGCCATCCCATCTTCGAGAAAGATGAATGAGATAGCCAACGATTATAAATATTGAAATGATTTTACTCTCAAATTATTTATCTAATTTATGATCTAATTACATTATTGTATTGACTATAATTTAATCTATAAAATTATATTTTATTTAAAAAATATATTTACCAAGAAAATCCCTCTAAATTAAAAAAATTTCTCGTATCATCCCTCCAACCAAGCATCTCTCGAATATATTATTCCAAACCTAAATTCCACCCTAATGACCCCGACCTGCCCTCGTGGCCTCGTGAGTCGTGAGCCCTCAACCTAGGTAACCACATCGCGATGCCGCCCAAGTCGAAGACGGCGGCGGCGGCGCAGCCGGTCGCGGTGGAGGACCTCTTCACCGCGCTGAACCGCCACATCCGGCCGGCGAGTTCCCCCAGGCCGTCAAGGTCGCCGACCAAGGTAGCTTCCTGTCTCCCTCCGACACGGCTCCGGTGCACTTCCCCTAACCGCGACGGGGTTCTGATCCTCCCCGGGTAACCCTGCAGTTCTCGCGGTCGCGCCGGGGGACGAGGACGCGGTGCGATGCAAGGTGGTGGCGCACATCAAGTCCGACGCGACCGAGAAGGCGCTCGCGGCGATCCGCGCCGCCGAGCGACTCCCTATAGATCTTAGCTACTACAAGGTGATGCAAGCCCGCTCCTTCGCGCGCTGGATCTGTTTGTGTACCTATACTTGAACATGCGTGGGCCGTCGACCTGCGGTTTTAGGGTCGAAGAGTAGCCAGATCTGTGGTTTTAGTGATTCAGACGGCAGCGAAGCGAAATTCTGTAAAAGCATTTCGACAGTGTAGCTTCAGATGTAATTCACCCCAGGATAGATTGCAAACGATGATGCTGGCATTTTCCTCTATGCTGTGATCCAGTCGGAGCGCTGCATGCCGATACAGTAAGAGTGCGTGTTTCAAGATACATTTAGATTGTAATGCACACTTTGGAGGTATAGATGGAGGGGAGGAATGGAAATTTCGTCAACATACAGTCATTCACTACTTGTTAGTTAATATATACCATAGCCAGGTCCCAGAATGCTATTGGATAGCTAAAAACTGTTATTGAGCTATGATTAGATTCAGTTATTTATCATGTTGATTGTTGCTGTTATTTTCAGTGTTTTATTCCTGCAATCTGCTTCTTTTGAATATTAGTATGAAAACACGGTAGTTGAAATTTGTATACCTTGTTTGCCTTAATACACGCTGATAGGTCATCTTTGTTTTCTGTATTCCTGTTAATAAATGATAAAACTGTAAAAGAACTGATGGTATGCTATGCTAAGTAACTGTTTTTATACATATTCAGGCCTATTGCTACTATAGGCAAAACAAACTGCAAGAAGCTCTAGAGATATTGAAAGGTCAAGAAGAAACATCTGCTATTCTTCAGTTGGAATCTCAGATTTATTACAGGCTAGGTAGAATGAATGATTGCATGAACAGCTACGAGAAGCTTCAGAAATACAAGGTTGAGTCTATGGATCTGAAGATAAATATCATTGCTGCTTTGGTTGCTGCTGGAAGGGCTTCGGAAGTTCAGGCAACCATGAAGGCACTAAAGGTTGATCTTGCCACGAAAGAACTGAAAGGTTTCCGAAGCTTTGAGCTTGCATATAATTCTGCTTGCTCCTTGATAGAAAGTAAGAAGTATTCAGAAGCTAAAGAGCAGCTGGAATTGGCAAAAAGGTGATTTCACTGAGGAACTGATAGCTCAAACAAATATGTTCATTCATCTATTTGTACTGATATTCCAATTGATACCACTTCCTTTCCAATCTTAGGAGTACTATTTCATAGTTTTTTGGTAGCATCAATCTTTTCTGGTATTCCAGATTCCCTGTTCATGACAAGTTGCTTGACTATGAAAACTATGCAAAACAAGTCACATCTCTTCCCATCATTTGAAGAGCCTGCAATTTGCTAGATTAAAACTTTTGCTTATTTGTTGTGCAGAATCGGGAAAGAGGAGCTTATGGTGGAAGATTATGGAGACGATGAGATTGAATATGAACTAGCTCCTGTGTCTGCTCAGCTTGCTTATGTGAATCAGGTGAATAAATCTGGAATTTTTTTCTTCTGTAAATAGTTTAACCTATTATTTCTGTTTAGCTTTCAGCTACTGGCTATTGACTATTCAATCTATAATTTCAGCTGCAAGGACAGACCCAAGAAGCTATGGAAGCCTATGCTAATATGACAAATCGGAATTTAGCAGATCCCTCGTCACTTGCTGTGGCAACAACCAACCTTATTTCATTGAAAGGTACCAAGGATGCTGCCGATAGCTTGAGGAAGCTTGGCCGACTTATTGAAAAATCCGCATCTCCCAACCAATTGCAACTTAAAGAAAGCCTTGAATTCAAGCTATCTCCACGGCAAAAAGAAGCACTGTATTCTGCTCACGTTCTTTTACTCCTCCATGCAAACAAAATTGATCAGGTCTGCTGGGAATAGTTGATCCTTTTGCACTTCCCTTTCTGTAGATATCATCTGTTAGATATAGTTTTGTTGAGGGACATAACAATGTTGCATATTGCATTTAATTTTTGGATGCACCTGATACTCATCAGGCATCATCGTGCTAGTTTGTTTTTCATAGCCATGACACTTTTATATACTCTTGTGGTGTTTATTCTTGGATTTTACCTGTGTAATGGCATTAGAGAGATGAGCCTATTCAAAGAGTAGTGATTTAAACTTGAGCAATGTGAATAACTTAAGCAATAAGGTATACTCCTTTGATTTGAAACTAGTAAAAAGATCTGTCTTAATGGATTTGTTGTTGCACACATCCTATGGCTCTAACTTTTTAGGAAGGATATGCAAGTAGTTTTTCAGTTGTGCTTAGTTTAAGATCACAATCTCTGTTTTGTTGGCATTGTTGTCTTTGACGGCATGAGTGTTGTCAGTCCAGTTATCTGGAATTGGATATGCAGAAACTTACAAATTTAGCATTAATAATATTTACACTTTATTTGGCAATATAGTTATTTATTTGTTACTTATGCTCATTATGTTTTATTGCTTTATTTCTTATTTCATTGCACTGACTAACAGAGATTAATGGTGTCTATATTTCAGGCACATGAGTTAGTTGGTGGACTACTTGGTATGTTTCAGGATATCACATTCCCAGTTTTGCTTCAAGCTGCAGTTCATGTGAGAGAAAAGAAAATCCAGAAAGCTGAAGAAGTTCTTGGCCGGTATGCGGAGAAGCATCCCGAGAATTCTAAAGGGGTCCTCCTTGCACTTGCTCAGATCGCCGCGAATACCAACCATTTTCAGATTGCTGCTGACTCACTGTCTAAAATTGTTGACATCCAGCACATGCCTGCTACGGTAGCTACACTAGTGGCTCTAAAAGAGCGCCTAGGTGACTCCAATGGTGCTTCTTCTGTGCTTGATTCTGCTATCCAGTGGTGGAAAAATTCCATGACCGAGGATAACAAATTAGATGTGTTCATTCGGGAGGCTGCTACATTTAAGCTCAACCATGGGCGTGATGAAGAGGCCTGCCAATTGTATGAGGAGCTCGTGAAGCGCTTTGGGAGCACTGAAGCGATGGCTGGGCTAGTAGCAACTTCGGCACGTACCAACCTTGAGAAAGCAGAACAGTATGAGAAGAAGCTGAAACCATTGCCAGGTCTCAAGGGAATTAATATTGAGAGCCTGGTGAAGACATCTGGTGCAAGGCCTTTTGAAATGCCCAAATCCACAGATTTGGACGTTACTGAGGAGGTGAAGAAGCAAAAGGCTAAGAAGAGGAAGAGGAAGCCTAGATACCCAAAAGGCTTCGATCCAGCAAACCCAGGGCCACCACCAGATCCTGAGAGATGGCTGCCCAAGAGAGAGCGGTCAAGCTATCGTCCAAAGAGGAAGGATAAGAGGGCACAGGTCCGAGGTGCTCAAGGAGCTGTGACAAGAGATAAGCATGATTCATCTGGAACTTCAGCTGCCAGTGCCAGTGGTTCCTCTTCGAAGACGAGCCAAGCCACGAAAGCTCCAGCTGCAGCCACAGAGCAACCCAAGGCTTCGAACAAGTCCCGGAAGAAAAAATCGAGATCTTAGATCTTGAATCCAAATTATTACAGAATAACAACACAAGAGACTGTTCATTTAGCATTTTGACTTGCAATTTTGGTTTTGATTGCATTCAGCTGCCCTCTGTCTTGCATTTATGTTCATGTTTGCGGCCACATGAAAGTTTTTGTTATTGCAAATTCTGTTAAACTGCGCGGCTGTGTACAACGGGTTGAAATTTTGCTCTGTTGCAGGTTAATGGCATGTTCTTCGTACTCTGGTTAGTAGTCTTCTTGACTCTTGAGCAATGCTGGTGTTTATAAGTTACACATAATCACATGGTTGCAAAATTTAAATCATCATCAAGACATTAGACCACTTTTTCTCTGTTTAAAATCACATATCTTAACAACCAGGTGATCCTACATTCCTACCACTGAAAATTGACATGAAATCCGCCAAAAATCAAGAAATTACAAAAGGGAGCAACATAAATCTAGTCTTAACAAAACTAATCGAGACTTGTACCTGGCACCGAATAATCGTAGCCAAAAATGTGCACTGTTCTCGGGGAGTCAATTAGTGCGGGCGCCGGTGCTGGTTCTGCTCAATGTTTCGTCGCCTCCGTCTTTATCTCAATGTTCCGTCACCTCCGTCTTTGGCTCAATGTTCAGTCGCTGCCACGGTGGCAGGAGCAAGAGCATGCTGTGCAACTGTAGTCGGAGGCGCAAGGGATAAGGTGAGGTTAATGTCAATGTCCTCTCCTGCTGCTGCTGCTCCTGGATGACCAACTTTTCCTGCGTAGTGCTTCCTCATATGGCCGCCAAGCGCAATTCCTGACTTGAACTCTCGTTGGCACACCTTGCACTGGTGCTTACGCTCTGGATTGGCGTCGTTGTTGCCGCCGTTGACGACGAGAGCCGTAGCCTCCTGCTTCACCCTGTTGGCGTGGCCAGCCGCGTGCCCGCCTAGACTTTGGTGCTTGTAGAACATCCTGTCGTAACCCTCCACCTTGCACCTGTATGGTGGGCCGCTGTCTTGATCAACTTTTGCCGCTAGAGGCAGCAATAGTAGTTGAGGTGGCGCCGCTACAGGCTGCTGCGGAGAGTGGTGGTTCGCGGCAGCTTGCTGGTGGGCGACGACCTGGTTAGGAGACTTGTTGGTGATCGGCTGCGCGCTGCTCCTCCCTTGGCTGCCGGAAATATTCGTTCTTGCAACGACGATCGGCGGCACAATGGGAAGGACAGGCTCAACGAGAACATTGGCCACGGAGTTGCCGAATTGATCTTTGGGGGCGAACCAGGCGATCACAACTTTGCTGACTTTCCTACCGCGCTTGCCGGTCGAGGCGCAATTCACCGGCTGCTTCTCGTCCAGCTCCCGATGCTTACGAAGTGCGTGGACCCTCATGTGCCCGTGCAAGGCCTGTCTGCTGTTGAACTCCCTCCGGCAGTTGCCGCACCGGAACACCTCCCGCACCACTGAGGCAGCGGTGGTGTTGACGCCACCGTCGTCGCTGTTGGTCCGCTCCAAATCAGGAGACGTCGTGTGTGAAGGCAGGGTTGGCGACGGCGGGACCTCAGTCTGGATGTCTTCGAGGCGCCACCGCTTATACTCCGGGAGGACGTCCTCATTGCCATCTCCTTTGCGGCGAGACTGGAGGACATAACGGGTGTCAACGTCGTCGGTATCAGAAAACGAGTCATAGTATTCGCTGCTGCCTCGACGACCGCTGTTGGGGGACTCACCGTCCATGACAAACTCTTCTGACGCCTCCGATCGACCGATCTAGCAGCAACAGAGCTATTTGCCTGTGTCGTGAGAGAATCTCGTTTTTGCCGACTTGCAGGTGGCAGCAAGGGTGATCGGCTGGGATATTTGGGCCATAAATTAGCCAGCAATTTCAACTGATATTTGGGAGAAATTATTTGGATGGTTAGCGCGAGGATCAGGTGAGGCAGCTTGGTTAGTTAAATAAACGGTTGTAGCTCGTAGCAGTCCATGCGCCAACCGCCGCACTGCCGACGGGCGCTGGTCGAGCCGATTGGGCAGGAACAGCCAGCCCAAAAAGGAGCAGTGCTCTTTTCTGTAGATATCATCTGTTAGCTATAAACTAGGCACACTTTGCTGGAAATATGTTCCATTCTTGATGTTAACATCTATCGTTTGAACACCTCCCATTTTTCATAAACTTTCTGGTTTGTGGATGTTTTAATCTTCAGGCCTATATTAAAAACACATTGTATATGGCTTCTATTCTGGCATTTGAAATGCATGCATATGGTTTCTGTGCTGACAAAATGAATGGGATCTTAATACTGTCAGCGGCTCTAACAATTGAAGCTAGATAGTCATTCTTATGAAAAGAAATCCGTGAGCATGTCCGCACGGGTTTGTGGACCTGTGTTTGATTCACATAATCACATGGTTGCAAAATTTAAATCGTCATCAAGACATTAGATCACCCTTTTCTTTGTTTAAAATCACACTCCTTGTATCTTAACAACCAGGTGATTCTACATTCCTACCACTGAAAATTGACATGAAATCCGCCAAAAATCAAGAAATTACAAAAGGGAGCAACATAAATCTAGTCTTTGCTGCAGCTGTTGCTGCTCCTGCTCCTGCTCCTGGACGGAGGCGCAAGGGATAGGGTGAGGTTAATGTCACTATCATGCTGCTGCTGCTTCTGCTTCGGTACTGGTTCTGCTCCATGTTCAGCCGTCTCCGTCTTTGGCTCAACCGGTGGAAATACCACTGCCACGGTGACCGGAGCAAGAGCATGCAGTGCAAATGCAGTCGGAGGCGCAAGGAATAAGGTGAGGGTACTGTCAATGTCCTCTCCTCCTCCTGCTGCTGCTCCTGCTCATGGACGACCAACTTTTCCTGCGTAGTGCTTCCTCATATGGCCGCCAAGCGCAACTCCTGACTTGAACTCTCGTTGGCACACCTTGCACTGGTGCTTACGCTCTAGGTTTGCGTCGTTGTTGCCGCCGTTGACGACGAGAGCCACAGCCTCCTGCTTCACCCTGTTGGCGTGGCCAGCCGCGTGCCCGCCTAGACTCTGGTACTTGTCGAACATCCTGCCGCAACCCTCCACCATGCACCTGTATGGTGGGCCACTGGCTTGATCACCTTGTGCCGCTTGAGGCAGCAATAGTAGTTGAGGTGGCGCCGCTACAGGCTGCTGCGGAGAGTGGTGGTTTGCGGCAGCTTGCTGGTGGGCGACGACCTGGTTAGGAGACTCGTTGGTGATTGGCTGCGCGCTGCTCCTCCCTTGGCTGCCGGAAAGATTCGTTCTTCAACGGTGATTGGCGGCACAATGGGAAGGACAGGCTGAGCGAGAACATTGCCCACGGAGTTGCCGAATTGATCCTTGGGGGCGAATCGGGCGATCACAGCTTTGCTGCCTTTCCTACCGTGCTTGCCGGTCGAGGCGCAATTCACCGGCTGCTTCTCGTCCAGCTCCCGATGCTTACGAAGTGCGTGGACCCTCATGTGCCCATGCAAGTCCTGCATGCTGTTGAACTCCCTCCGGCAGTTGCCGCACCGTAACACCTCCCGCACCACTGAGGCAGCGGTGGTGTTGACGCCACCGTCGTCGCTGTTGGTCCGCTCCAAATCAGGAGACGTCGTGTGCGAAGGCAGGGTTGGCGGCGGCGGGACCTCAGTCTGGATGTCTTTGAGGCGCCACCGCTTATACTCCGGGAGGACGTCCTCATTGCCATCTCCTTTGCGGCAAGACTGGAGGACATAACGGTTGTCAACGTCGTCGGTATCGGAAGACGAGTCATAGTATTCGCTGCTGCCTCGACGGCCGCTGTTGGGGGACTCACCGTCCATGACAAACTCTTCTGACGCCTCCGATCGACCGATCTAGCAGCAACAGTGCTATTTGCCTGTGTCATGAGAGAATCTCGTTTTTGTCGAGTTGCTTGTGGCAGCAAGGGTGATCGGCTGGGATATTTGGGCCATAAATTAGCCAACAATTCCAACTGATATTTGGGAGAAATTATTTGGATGGTTAGCGCGAGGATCGGGTGAGGCAGCTTGGTTAGTTAAATAAACGGTTGTAGCTCGTAGCAGTCCATGCGCCAACCGCCGCACTGCCGACGGGCGCTGGTCAAGCCGATTGGGCAGGAACGGCCAACCCAAAGGAGCAGTGCTCTTTTCTGTAGATATCATCTGTTAGCTATAAACTAGGCAGGCTTTGCTGGAAATATGTTCCATTCTTGATGTTAACATCTATCGTTTGAACACCTCCCATTTTTCATAAACTTTCTGGTTTGTGGATGTTTTAATCTTCAGGCCTATATTAAAAAACACATTGTATATGGCTTCTATTCTGGCATTTGAAATGCATGCATATGGTTTCTGTGCTGACAAAATGAATTGGATCTTAATACTGTCAGCGGCTCTAACAATTGAAGCTAATAGGCATTCTTATGAAAAGAAATCCGTGAGCATGTCCGCACGGGCTTGTGGACCTGTGTTTGATTCACATAATCACATGGTTGCAAAATTTAAATCGTCATCAAGACATTAGATCACCCTTTTCTTTGTTTAAAATCACACTCCTTGTATCTTAACAACGAGGTGATTCTACATTTCTACCACTGAAAATTGACATGAAATCCGCCAAAAATCAAGAAATTACAAAAGGGAGCAACATAAATCTAGTCTTTGCTGCAGCTGCTGCTGCTCCTGCTCCTGCTCCTGCTCCTAGACGGAGGCGCAAGGGATAGGGTGAGGTTAATGTCACTGTCATGCTGCTGCTGCTTCTTCTTCGGTACTGGTTCTGCTCCATGTTCAGCCGTCTCCGTCTTTGGCTCAACCGATGGAATTGCCACCGCCACGGTGACCGGAGCAAGAGCATGCGGTGCAAATGCAGTCGGAGGCACAAGGAATAAGGTGAGGGTAATGTCAATGTCCTCTCCTCCTACTGCTGCTGCTCCTGCTCCTGGACGGCCAACTTTTCCTGCGTAGTGCTTCCTCATATGGCCGCCAAGCGCAACTCCTGACTTGAACTCTCGTTGGCACACCTTGCACTGGTGCTTACGCTCTGGCTTGGCATCGTTGTTGCCGCCGTTGACGATGAGAGCCACAGCCTCCTGCTTCACCCTGTTGGCGTGGCTAGCCGCGTGCCCGCCTAGACTCTGGTGCTTGTCGAACATTCTACCGCAACCCTCCACCTTGCACCTGTATGGTGGGCCGCTGGCTTGATCACCTTGTGCCGCTTGAGGCAGCAATAGTAGCTGAGGTGGCGCCGCTACATGCTGCTGCGGAGAGTGGTTTTTCGCGGCAGCTTGCTGGTGGGCGACGACCTGGTTAGGAGACTTGTTGGTGATCGGTTGCGCGCTGCTCCTCCCTTGGATGCCGAAAATATTCGTTCTTGCAACGGCGATCGGCGGCGCAATGGGAAGGACAGGCTCACGAGAACATTGGCCACGAAGTTGCCGAATTGATCCTTGGGGGCGAACCGGGCGATCACAGCTTTGCTACCTTTCCTAACGTGCTTGCCGGTCGAGGCACAATTCACCGGCTGCTTCTCGTCCAGCTCCCGATGCTTACGAAGTGCGTGGACCCTCATGTGCCCGTGCAAGGCCTGCCTGCTGTTTAACTCCCTCTGGCAGTTGCCGCACCGGAACACCTCCCGCACCACTGAGGCAGCAGTGGTGCTGACGCCACCGTCGTCGCTGTTGGTCCGCTCCGAATCAGGAGACGTCGTTTGCGAAGGCAGTGTTGGCGGCGGCGGGACCTCAGTCTGGATGTCTTTGAGGCGCCACCGCTTATACTCCGGGAGGACGTCCTCATCGCCATCTCCTTTGCGGCGGTACTGGAGCACATAACGGTTGTCAACGTCGTCGGTATCGGAAGACGAGTCATAGTATTTGCTGCTGCCTCGACGGCCACTGTTGGGGACTCACCATCCATGATAAACTCTTCTGACGCCTCCGATCGACCGATCTAGCAGCAACAGAGCTATTTGCCTGTGTCGTGAGAGAATCTCGTTTTTGTCGAGTTGCAGGTGGCAGCAAGGGTGATCGGCTGGGATATTTGGGCCATAAATTAGCCAACAATTCCAACTGATATTTGGGAGAAATTATTTGGATGGTTAGCGCGAGGATCGGGTGAGGCAGCTTGGTTAGTTAAATAAACGGTTGTAGCTCGTAGCAGTCCACGCGCTAACCGCCGCACTACCGATGGGTGCTGGTCGGGCCGATTGGGCAGGAACGGCCAGCCCAAAAAGGAGCAGTGCTCTTTTCTGTAGATATCATCTGTTAGCTATAAACTAGGCAGGCTTTGCTGGAAATATGTTCCATTCTTGATGTTAACATCTATCGTTTGAACACCTCCCATTTTTCATAAACTTTCTGGTTTGTGGATGTTTTAATCTTCAGGCCTATATTAAAAAACACACTGTATATGGCTTCTATTCTGGCATTTGAAATGCATGCATATGGTTTCTGTGCTGACAAAATGAATGGGATCTTAATACTGTCAGCGGCTCTAACAATGCGCAACGTGGCCAACGGCTAGCGCTATGTCA
Organism: Zizania palustris; assembly: GCA_019279435.1. Taxonomy (NCBI): domain Eukaryota; kingdom Viridiplantae; phylum Streptophyta; class Magnoliopsida; order Poales; family Poaceae; genus Zizania; species Zizania palustris. Next base: position 84,653,672 of record JAAALK010000288.1, on the reverse strand, counting down.
ACGCGCAACGACTAGACGGGCCGAACATGGTCACGTCACCCACGTTCGGCCCTTGTTGCGTCGATCATAGGTGACATGGCCACGTTCGGTGCGGCTAGCCATTGCGCGCCTACGTGGCGGCCATGTTCGGTGCTGCAACGGCCGAGTGTGGCTGATGTGTCAGGTTCGGCTGAACCACTGCTGAATGTGGCGCCACGTGGCCACGTTCGGTGGTTACAGCACCGACGGGGGGTCTAGATTTGTAATATTTGAAAACGGGATACCATAATTGATTTTTTTAATATATATATATATATATATTATTAAAAAAATTGATATTGGCTTATAATTTTAGTTGTTGTTTTTGTATGTTTTCTTCTTCTTTAATGGCGATGATACGATTCACTACAACCATTAACACGGTTAAAGCTAAACTGCTTGAAGATGGATAATTTTGTATCTAACTCGATAAAGGCAGGCGCATATCTATGAATAGGGGGTGTTGTAGTGAAACTGATCTCAAAAGAAGGTAAATTGCCCACTTTAAGATTACCATCTGGGGAGGTCCATTTGGTATCCCATTCATAGAAAGGAGATAAAATGAGAAATATTTGTCGTCCAATCTAATTGGAATCTAGCAAACTTCTGTCGGATTTGGCCAACAAAAGTTAGGTCAATACCGACGGAAGGAACTAACTTTCGTCGGTTTTTGGCCGACAGAGGCATGTCAATGGAAAATGGCTAATTTTCGTCGGCAAGGAATGACCAATAGAAGTTAACATAAAATACTTAACTTTTGTCAGCCTAGGCATGGTTGACGAAAGTTATGGCCAATAACTTCTATCTGTTATGTGTGACCAACAAAAGTTATGGCCAATAACTTACATATGCTAGACGTGGTCGATGAAAGTTATTGGCCACCAATATAAGAACAAATGTAATAGTATAATCGCACAACATTGCATATGAAAATAAGAACATCGCATACGAAACACATGTAAAAGCACAACATCAATACAAGAACAAATGTAATAGCATAATAGTCACTCAAATGAAATCATCGCATAGTAACACATTAATAGCACAAAATAACATTAGTAAATTTAAAATATTCTAAATAATATTGAATTCCTCGGAGGTGGCGATGGGCAAGCGAGGATACGATAGCCGGATGGAGACGATAGCAAGACAGAAATGGTGACACCGATGGGTTTCAGCGTGGTGGTGGTGTGTGATGCCCCGATTTACCAAATCGGAACAATATTGAATTTCCACAGAAAAACAATAATACAAGAGGTTCATCATGCGACAACGTACATACGGCAATCATTCGTGGTATGCAAACCACATTAATACATAAGAGTAAAAATAAAATAAACGATAAAAATAAATAGCATGACGAACGCCCTCTTCAGGATCTTCTTCTTGACTGGGTCGCTACTCCAGACCATTCTCTTCATAGTAAACAGCCTTAGAAGTATTTGTCCAATGGGTATGAGTAAAAAAGTACTCAACAAGCCACCACAAATGCAATAATAATGCAAAGTAATAACAAAGGAATGGTAATGGCTCAAAGTGCGGAAAAGTACATTTTTCAGTTATTGCATTTAGTGTAGTCAAATTTAATCATGCAGAATATTAAACATGAACATCATAATATCATCTAACTCGAGGAGTACGTTTTCTCTCCTCGCTCAACGGTCCTTACATGCCAATTCATTATGCACATTCATTAAAAGTAAACTAACTGTGGGATGTCACGCAACCCGCCCTTGACCATTGGCTCGGCTTTTCGAAAAGATTTTTGACTCTGATCAGAGGTGTACCACTATACCCACAAGGCACGCACTCATCCCAAACACCAAAGTGTAACGAGATGACCCATACCATGGGAACTCATGCCAAAACCTTAGCATGAAATGTTCCAAGCGATAATCACCCGCTCTAGGTTTCGCCGGCGTGCCGGGCCGCATCCCGGCTAATGTCGCACCCCCTTTTGCGCCACGTTGGTACAAGCCACCCGTAGGTGCTGCTTGACCCATCTCCAAGTGGTGCCTCAGATTGGAACACTCCATACCTTAGTTAGGACTTACCCACTAGACTTGTGGTTAGTACGGAAATGTATTGCAACGGATCCCGCAGACCGGTCCTTATAGTGCCCCGGGTGCTACCGACTAATGCCCTAGCTTGCACCCAGAACCCACCATGCATACACTTAACCATAACTCTATCACCAACAGAATTCTAGGATAAGAATAATCAGGGATCATATAGTAGATTCCAATCGCTACGACTCATTTTTAACCTATAGCAGTTGTGCCGATACGTTGGACACTAGCTAATAGTGCTAATAATGTGGTGACAAGGAGTTTAGGCTAGATAGCATGGCTTGGGTTGCAAATCAAGGTCGGGGATCTAAATAAATATATTGTAAGGATTTCATTTGACTAATGCATGTATAACCTATGTGTTTTAGCGATAGTTTAATAAAACTGGGTTCAATATGCTCAAAATGTTAGTTTGGTGACTTGCCTTGTTCAGTGAAAGGCGAGGGAGGGACTTCCAGGAAGTATTCCGGCTCCTCAACGGCGTCGTAGTCTTCTCGATAAAAGTAATAAACATAACATTCAATTAAACAATCCAAAACCACACAACAAGCATATAGGTTTTAGTTAGGTTAAATTAAGGAAAATAAGTCATTAAGCTACTGGAGTTTATTATATGGATTTTCAAAAATGAACTTTTTAGGGGTTTTCTAAAAAGGAATAAAAATGTAATCTAATGTATTTTAAACTTCCAATTACTTTAAATTAAAAAGTTCAGAATAAACCTAGTGTTTCTATTACACCAATATGAAGAGGATAAAAGATAAATTTTCCTAAAATTGAAATGGACAATTTTTGAGTTTATACTAAAGTGCATGTGAGTACTTTATTAAATAAACATAAAATACTCAAAATAAACCTATTGTTTTTATGGTACAACCATGTAGAGAATAAAATTATGAATTTTCTAGAATTGAAATGGTAAATTTTGGAGTTAAAATGAGCAAGATATGAATTTTAGAAGTTTAAAACCATTTTCTGGAATTTAAATTAAACCAAAAACAATTGCTGGTCCATGGTGAGCCGAATCTACCATGAACCCGCGCACTGTGCGCGTGCGTTGGATCGCATATCGCCGTTGGATCGTGATCGAGCGGCCACGGGCGAGGCGGGGGGTTTTAAATGAAAATGTACACACGAGATCACATGAAACCCTTTCGCCGCAATCTGACGGACCAGATCAAACCGAGGGGTCGATTTAATCCCAACCATCGGATCTCGATCGCGCGGCCAGGGATGAATCCTACATGGCACGGGTACTCTACCTGTGCCGGTCATCTTCTTCGGCGACAGCGATGGGATAGCGGCCACGGCGAGCGACAACGGTCAGTTCTATGGGCTAAAACGGAATCAGTAGATCGCGGGGTCAAGAGGGTACCGTCGGTGAGGCTTGGGGTCGACGGGGTGCAGCCGACGACGAGTGTAGACGGCGGAGGTGTTTGGGTCCTCGTCGGCGGTGGGGTTCCGGCGGGGTTCGTCGACGTTGAAGTGGTGGCCGAGGTCGGGGTGGTGTCTGCGGTCACAGTGGTGCGATCGTCGGGAACGGAGGGGGACTCCGGTGACTTGGAGCGGCGACTAGAGTAGGGGCGGAGGTGTGGCATTAAAAAGGGTGTTGCGGGCGCTCTGTTCGCTCTCAAGGCAAAAGGATGTGCGGGCTGGACGAGGGGGTGGCCGTGGGTTTAAATAGAGGCACCGGTGGGGGCAGAGGGGGCAAAATCGGGGGGAGACCATAGTAAACACGGTTTAAAACGCCGACGAGCTCGGTTGCAAGGGGATTCACTGAACCTGGATACGATTCGACTGAATTAAAAGGGGAAAACGGTCGTCGGGGATCGGGCGACTTAACGTCGGGCTCAATTTGGGGGAGGGGTCGGGGGCAGCGAATCCGAGGGAGGTTAGGGTTTCGACCGGTGAGGGGGGGGATTTGGGGCAGATCTCATGGAGACGACAGATCTGACAGGTGGGCCAAGGCGGTCAGCGGGCGTGGGAGCGCGGACGTGGCAACGGTCGGGTCTGACCGGTGGGGTCGGGCTCGGCCGAGAAGGGAAGTCGGCGCCAACAGGTGGGGTCGAGGTGTCGGGCACGCGTGCGGAGGGAGAGGGGGTCGCTGACGAGTGGGGCCCGGCTATCAGTGAGGGGCGCGGGGAAGGAGTGAGCTGGGCCGGTTGATTGAGGGAGAAGATGGGGAAGGGGGCCGTTACTATTTATAATTCATTTCTGAATAAACATAATTGCTAAAATAGGTTTAAATTATTTGGGTCGCTTCCTTGAGTGATAAAAATTTGTAAAAATTCTCAAAAATATGTCTTTGCCTTGGAATCATGTACAAAATTTTCTAGCCCCTAGTTTTGATATTTCATCTAGTTTCTATTTCATTTAAGCATAAAAGGGCATTAAAGGAATAAAATAATTCTTTTAAGAGAATAAATATAATAAATGTGTTTTTATTTATTTTGGAAATTTGGGGTGTTACATGGTGTCAAAGAGGTGGCAGCCATAGGCGACCGTTTGGGAGGTGGCGGTAGCGGGGTGGGCAGAGGAGGCGACTGGGCAGCCTAGCGGTGGGCGTGAGGGCGCGCGGCGGCGTGGGCACATGGGGGCGCGGTGGCGTGGACGTGCGGCAGCGGCATGGCCACGCGTGGTTAGGAAACAGACAAGGAAACCTATGTTTCCCTGTATGCGCGAGGAAATATGGTTGTTACTTCCATCGGCCACGTAATTTCCGTCGACCACAGTGAAAACCGATGGAAGTTAAGTTAACTTCAATCGTCCACAGTGAAAACTGACGGGAGTTAAGTTAACTTCTATTGGCTCGCGCAAGTCGACAAAAATTAAGTAACTTCTGTCGGCTTTTGAAAATATTGATGGAAATTAAAAAAGACGACGTAAAGTTCCTCTTTTCCTATAGTAATTATTGTGTTCTCTCTTTTTTTTTGTTTCGCCGATGTTTAAGTATTCATAAAATTGTTGTGGCTAGTCTATGTAGTTATTAGATGTCTATCTTTACTTGTGCAACTTCAAACGATGATATAATTTCATTATTTCAAGCTAAATTATATTTGTTTCGAAAAATAGTTATTTGAATGTATGATAAGGAATTTTTTTAATAATATTTTTTAAAAAAAATCAAATCTATATAGCCATTTTCAAAAATTTCAAAAATGTGTAGCGGTCGGCTCAGGAGAGGCCGACTGGCGGCCAGACGGTTGGGGAGTGGCCGACTAGCGGCCAGTCGGTTGGAGAGTGGCCGACTATGGCCAGACGGCTGGGGAGAGGCCGATTGGCCCATGCATGCATGTGGGTCCCAGCCATACCACAAAATTGATTTTTTAAAAAACATATTATTTCAAAAAAACCGTATACAACACAATATCAAAAATATTTTTGACTATTAATATCAGGCCCACATGATTTTTTTTAAAAAAATAAAGTGATATTTTGACAATTAATTTATTTATTAACATTTCAACAATAGCTATACAATTAATTTAGCTTAATTATACCATATAATTAACACAAAATACATTATTTTTATGTATGCAGGTGCCATCGGTATGCAGGGCAGCACGGGCCGCTAGTCGGCCCCTCACGAGCCGACCGCTACACATTTTTAAAATTTTTGAAAAGGGCTATATAGATTTGATTTTTTTAAAAAAAATATTATTTAAAAAAAATTGTATGATAAGCCTCCCATCTGATTGACAAACATTGTGCCTTATTTAACAGCTTAGTTGCTATGCAACAGAAAAAGTAATTTATAAAGGTGTATGAAAAACTGTGTTCATATCTATTGTAATAATTATTACCGGCAAGAGAAAAATTGTGGACTTATTTTTAACATGATAATATATCAGGTGACTAAGACTTTAATACTAGAATCAAGGATCCAGGATACATAATATTGTAATATATTTGATTTCTTTTTGCTTTATAGATATTATCTAGCATGTGTGTTGTGCTTCGATGCGTAAATATTATTACTTTAAATAGTTGTTTGTCATTAAAAACAAAGATTCATTACAAAACGCGGGCATCTGACTAGTAGTAGTTTTACCGCTGTGCTTAGTTTAAGATCACAAGCTCTATTTCGTTGCTACATTGAAATCACCGTAAAGGCATCGAGACCACCTTTTTCTCGGTTTAAAAATGACATGAAATCAGCCAAAAATCAGAAAATTACAAAATAAAATGTTTCGACAAAAACTAATATACATTGAAATTTAGCCAGGGCTCGCCGCTAGGCACACGATAATCATAGTCAAAAATGCGCACGATTATCGTGGATGTAATTGGTGCTGGCGCCGGCGCTGGTGGCGATGCCGCTGCCAAGGTGGCCGGAGCAACAGCAGGCGTTGCAGCTTCTGTTGTCGGCGGCGCAAGGGAGGGTCTCAAGCTAATGCCATGCTGCTTCTTCTGCTTCTGCTTCTGCTTCTGGATGATCTGCTCTCCCGGGTTCTTCTGCTTCGGCTTCTGGATGATCGTCTTCCCCGTGTAGTGCTTCCTCATATGGCCGCCAAGTGCCACCCCTTTCGAGAACTCTCTGTTGCACACCTTGCACCTGTACGGTGGGCCGCCCGCTTGATCACCTTGTGCCGCTCGAGGCAGCCGCGGGAGTGGAGGTAGCGTCGCTGCAGGCTGCGGCGGAGAGTGGTGGTTAGTGGCGGCGCGATGGGAAGGACAGGCTCAACGACAGCAATGTCCATGGAGTTGCCCACTTCATCCTTGGGTGCAATCACAGCGTTGCTGATCCCTGGGCTGCCGGAAAGATTGGTTCTTGCAACGGCGATCGGCGTGCGATGGGAACGACAGGGTCAGCGAGAACATTGGCCGCGGAGTTGCCCACTTCATCCATGGGGGCGAACCGGGCGATCACAGCTTTGCTGCCTCTCCTATCGCGCTTGCCGGTCGAGGCGCAATTCACCGGCAGCTTCTCGTCCGGCTCCCGGCGCTTACGAAGTACGTGGATCCTCACGTGCCCGTGCACGGCTGCTGCTGCTTCAAATCAGAAGACGGCGTGTGCGAAGGCAGGGCTCGATGTCTTCGATCTGCCGCTTGCCCGCTTTACTTATATAGAGGTGGGTCGCGCGAGCTGAACTGCCGATCGAAATTGAAACCCGCTCGGATTGGGAGAAAGTTTTTCAAGTCCGATTTTATTACGGTGCTCGGCTGGAATATTTGGGCAGAGTTTATTTTTCTCTACTTCGATGGCTGACACGTCTTCCTTCCTCCACGCAGGCACCGTGTTAAATATATTAAATATATTAAGCTAATAAAACAGTATCAACAAAAGACGTAACCATGTTACAACTACTACAATTACAACGATTAACGATACCGTGTGGTTAAAATGCACAATGCTAGCATATACACGCCAATAAACTATTATAGTAAGTCACTGCAGTTTATAGCTAACCAATGCAGACTTTTTAGCCTCTGTTGTCATTCAACAGCGAGTCCACATCCGGAGTCACAACAACATGTCTAGTCTCGATCTCCCCAAGTAAACAGCAATGTTTCTCTCTGATGTTAATAGCAACTGCGTGTTGTGCCATCTTACACTCTTCTCCTGGGTTCACCTGCGATGGAAGAACACAAAGCATCAGACGCATAGAAATGTTACTGGTTTTTGAGGCAAATGAGAAATGAAAGAACTTAACGTCAAACATGACATCCCCCAACTTCATCTTGATCTTGCCGCTCTTGTACACCAGCATCTTGCCCAAATACCCCTGGGGCAGTCCTTTCAGATTGGATCCTTGTATCACCTCCTTGCCCCTGGCTTTTCCATTCCTTTCAGCTGCAGTGGACGTTCTTGGCAACGGAAGAGATTTTGGCAACTGGAACAGGAGCATTCTTCTCGTGTCATCTTGTCCCTGTTGTTCCAAACTGTAAACCAAACTACTGGCAGTGGCAGACAATATCAAGGTATTTTAGTGAGCTCAGAGGGCCGTACAAGCAAATTCAGCTCTTCTGCCGGACGTATGGAAGATTCACATTCAGTTGAACTTAGTCGAATCTCCTGTAATTCAACATTGTCTTCACCATCGTTGTCGTCATCGTCATCCTCATCATCATCATCATCATCATACAACATTCCTGACAGCAGTTAACATCCTCGTCACTATTGCTGCAAAATGTGCTGGTCAAAACAATGGAATTTATTTACGAAGCCTCAGAAAAGTTACCTGGATAAGCATCAACAGGAACCGCTCTAGTGATTTGGAATGGCTTCTTTTGTCATAGCAAATTGACAAACAAGGAACAAATGCAGGTCATGTGTCTATCATCAAATGGATAATATATATATTTCAGGAGATCAAGGTTGAACCTGAGAGGTTGTCGGTAAAGTCACTGGTTGACCATGGTTATGCCCTCCTGTCCGTAGTAATGATTCGCTCGGTCCAGCTGCAGAAGGAACGATTGAGGGCAGATTCTGTGCTGTTTGTTCATCTGTGAGGACAATACAGACGTGTTTGGGATTATGGAGTTAATTCAATGCATCTAATCGAAGAGTTCTTGCCCTTATAACCAATAACAACAACTAAGTATATATGTGGTGGTCAATGGGTACTGATCAACCTTTTGTACTTGGCAATGTTTTTATAGCTCCTTGGCCTGTCTGAAAAGACCAAACAGAAGTTCAGCCCCAGAAAGGAACCCACCTTTTCGATCTCATCTGTATACAATTACAATACTATATTACTCCAGATTATAACAAATGAATAATCAATTACCTTCAGTTTCTTGATCAATTCTTCGTCAATGGGCTTAGGCTCTTCCTCTTGTTGCCTGAAAGAGCAAAATAAGTTTGTTTATTGTAAAATGCAACTCTGTAAAATTCAAGGTCAACAAACTTGAGAAAACCATTGGCAAAAGTAAAACAGAAAATTACTTTTCAGGAATTGATTTTTTGGGCTTTTGTGGTGGCACTTTTGGCTTGAACTTCAGCTTCTGCATATATCAAAATTTAAGGGGGTAAAACATGTTAGCCTATCAAGACAACACCAGAAAGGAATCATAATTGGTAAGCCCACCTTTTGAGGGCGGCGACCTGAAGGACCTCTCCTGGAACCACTATCAGCATCCATTTGCACCTGCTCCCTATATCCACTTGACCAGTGAGGGTTACATAAGATGAAAATTTGTTTATAATTTGGACCTGATATCAACAGTTTTTTTTCTCAGTGAGCAGTTCCTCTTTAGTATTTGTTTGCTCTATGGAGCTGATATATACATAAATTTGCACGCATGCAAGAACGAGTTCATTTATAATTGTAACAAGTTGTATGCCAAAATTCGGCTCAGTTGTTGCCTTAGCAAATCAAAATCGATGGATTTTTTTTTTTGAAATAGGCCACATGGGCCCGACCTTATTTAACTCACATCCCTTTCACCAGGGGCGGAGCTAGGAATAGAACATGAGGGGGGCCAATTCATTAATATTGATAGTAATAATTAATTATTCTTCTTATATATAATAATTATTGTAACATATGTTTTATAATAAAAATTATTATCTTATATAGTAATCAGTTCTAACACACGATCACAAGACAATATATTATATGGTTGATAATAGAAAAAATATTTTTATTAACTTGAATTTTATAATATTTAGTAATATTAGATGAGATGATTTCCACTGCTAATTTTTTTTAATATAAACTATCATATAACTTCATAAAAAATCATCACATGTTTTATCCATAGATATGTCTTTACTAGTTTTATAGAAAAAAATATTATCTCGATAGTCACAATTGATATTGAAAGACTTATGACTAACCTTAATAAAGTAGAAAGTACAATATTTTCACTTCAAATAATTCATTTTTCTTGTTAGAGAGAGAGAGTCAAGAGCAAAAAATCATATAAGGTTATGATGTAAGATCTACTGGGATGACTCAGATCCATAAATGAATATTTTGATTTTTCATGGCAAAAGCATGTACACGCCACAACCAAAAAAAGAGTAAAAGGTAACTTCTGATTTTCTGAAGACACCCATGCAGCGACGAGGAGGGGTTCACTTTGGTGAAAATCGGTAGGGGGGGCCAGGCCCCTGTGCGTCCCCCCTTGGCTCCGCCCCTGCCTTTCACATCAAAATCGATGGATGACAACGATTTCCTTTATAACTGTAACAACTAACAAGTTATATGCAAAATTGGAGAGTTTTTACACTCCCTTGATTGCCAAAGTAGTGTTTGGTAAAATAAATGCATGTATTTAATGCAGAAATACTCTCCACGATGGTCACCATGATGAGGTTTACAACTGAACAACTCAGTAATTATATTAACTGTACAAAGCAGAAAGGTGAAAAATTGTTCATAATTTGGACCTCTCCTGCGTCTGCCAGGGATCCGTAGCAAACCAAAAAACCGCTCCCTGTTTTTCTGCTAAACAAAACGGGTACCCAAACAAAACACCAACAAAATTAGGCCCAGAAGCTATTCCAGGGAAACCCTAACATTTTGAAAGCAAAGGGGAAGGGGAAAACCCTCAAATCCTCCACAATTGACCTATCTACAGCAAGCGAGGAAATCTCCAAAGTAAAGTAAGCAACTGGAAAAGCTCTGTTAGCTCTCATCACTGGCATCCATCGATTTCGATTTGCTTAAGCAACAACTGAGCAGAATTTTGGCAGCTCCTAGGCATAATCCTTACTCGTAAGCTCCAATCCAAGCTCAGAAGAACACGTACCTGCTAAGCACAAGGAAACCTCGACTCCTCGAGATCTCCTCCAATCGCAGCAGCGCTGTCTTCTCCCTGCTGCTGCTGCTGCTGCTTCTTCTTCTTCTGATGCTGCTTTGAGGTGTTTAGGAGGGAAGAGGGAAAAGGCCTCGTGCCGCATTTCACCGTGGACAAACAGATGAGGGCCCACCGGTCAGTGAAACATGGCCCGAAGAGCGGTCCACGCGGCGAGGTTTGGAAGGGTAGCGCCAGGATCGGGTGAGGTCATAACTGCGGGTAGCATGGCGTGTAGCGCCCTGATTTGTGGAAATTTGGCACACGTGTCGCGTGATTACGAGAGGCGTACGATGGTGCTTGTGTGGGGACGCGCATGGGATCGGGGAAAGGAGACGGATTTGTTTACCGGTTAAGTCCACGTGATGCGGCCGACGATGCAGAGAGACGTCGGGCGCGTCGACGTCAGACGATCTGGTTCCGTCCAGGAGGCGCCGGGCTGGCCGCCTGGCCTGGCCGGAGCGACGCTGGAGTCTGGAGGACGGAGAGGGGGGGCGGTTTGGCCGTGCGGGAGACGGGAGGGCGCGCGCGGGCGGCGGAGCGGTCAGGTGGAGACGCTGTAGCCTGGAGGCCGGACGGGGGCGGTGCCGATTCGGCGATGCGGGAGATGGGAGACGGGAGGGCGAGCGGCGGAGCAGTCGGGCGGAGGCGCGCTGGCTGGAGAAGACTAGGCAAACTATGCAAAATCAGTCACATCTCTTTCCAGACCCAGCATTTCAAGAACCTGCAATATGTTGGATTCAAACTTTCGCTTATTTGTCGCGCAGAATCGGGAAATTAAAGTGAATATGGTGGAATATTATGCAGTCGATGAGATTGAAGAATATGAAGTTATGAACTAGCTCCTGTATCTGCTCAGCTTGCTTATGTGCATCAGGTGAATAAATCTGTAAAATTTCTCTTCTGTAAATAGTTTAACCTATTATTTCTGTTTAATTTTCAGTTACTGCCTATTAACTATTCAAGCTATAGTTTCAGTTTCAAGGACAGACCCAAGAAGCCATGGAAGCTTATGCTAATGTGACAAAGCCTTGACATCAAGCTATCTCCACGGCAAAAAGAAGCACGGTATTCTGCTTCCGTTCTTCTACTCCTCAATGCGAACAAAATTGACCAGGTCTGTTGGGAATTGCTGATCCTTCTCGCACTTCCCTTTCTGTAGATATCATCTGTTAGCTATAGTTTTGTTGAGGGATGTACCGATGTTGCATATTGCATTTTTATTATGGGATGCATCTGATACTCATCTGCCATCATTGTGCTAGTTTGTTTCTCATGGACATGACAAATTTATATACTCTTGTGGTGTGTTATCCTTGGATTTTACCTATGTAATTATGTTACAGATGAGCCTAATCAAAGAGTAGTGATTGAGACTTGAGCAATGGGAATAACTTTGCACACACATCCTATGGTTCTACCTTTTTAGCAAGGATATGCAAATTGTAGTTATATAGTTGTGCTTAGTTTAAGATCACAAGCTCTGTTTCGTTGCAAAATTGACGTGAAATATGCCAAAAATCTTGAAATTAAAAAATAAAGCAAGTGTGATTGAAAACTACAGAAAAATGTAACCGATTGATCACGAGAGAGGAAAACTATGGAAGAGATAGCTAGTCCCCATCGTCGTTTGGGCCCAATAATGATATCACGAGCTAAGTGTGTTTCGTCGTGGCAATGACATTTGTGCATTTCGGCCCATGACGATAGGAAGGGCAACTGACATTATCATAGATTCATAGTTAGCTTAGACACCTTTGTCTCTGCTTGCTTGCTTATGTTATTATAGTTAGCTTACATCCGTAAATTAATGGAAGAAAAAAGTTGTAAGTTTTTATCACACTGTATTATCTTGTTTACATGATAAATTACTGTGACGCTGTATGCTATTTTTAGCGATGTGTTTATCATTTTACGGCATTTCTTATATTGGTTCAGACTTATACAAGTTTATAAAATACCGAATTAAAATAAATAGGGAAGAGATATCCTGCTGTAAAAAATCTGGCTAAAATTAAAAAATGTGATAGAAAAACTAATTTTTAATAAAAAACAATAATATGGAACAATACTTTCTTCGTCCGAAAATACTCAGAGTTTGGACTTCAGTGTGCATGTCGAGGAAACGTAAAATAGACTATAATACTCTCCTCATTTTGAGTGAATTGAGTGATAATAAATTTTAATCTGTAGAAGGTGTTGTATTTTGGGATTGCAAAAATAAGTTATTTCTCGGTCAATTAGATTTGACTTTTTTTGAAATAGGTTGTCCGATCTTGTTTAAAAGGCTACAGGGTGTGTCGGTATATCATATGAGAACTTGTGACGAGGTTTTCACCTAAGCACGTTTAATATTGAAATTCTAATAAGATTTGGTGTCAGCTAACTTACATCTTTTTTTTCTCAATCACGGATTAGATTTGACGTTTTGTAATATAATACTTTAACTGTATTACCAAACGAACATAGTGTATTGTATTTTGTATGGTGTATACCGTTCCGGCGAGGACTCGATATGATCGTGTGTTTCACCGGAGAAATGCGACGAAACGTGTGGTCAACCATGCGCCCCTGCTGCTGTGCTGTGGCTGCTGCAGCCGCATCGATCGCGCGCGCGCACGGCCTGCGCGCGGCTTCTCCCGTTGCATTTACGGCTGCATGCGCGCAGCGGCAGCACCCCGCAGGCATGCGCACTCTACATTCTCGCGTAGGGGTACGTACTGTACTAGAAAATCCCAAGGACTTGTCACTTCGAGTCATCAGCCAGTCTGCGTCCCGTCTACCGCTATCGATATCGCAGCGTGTATTTACGCCTTGCTGCTTGTACGCTGCTGCCATTACTCCCTGCCCCCCTCCCTCGCACGCCTCAACGACGCTCCCACCCAGACCTGCTGCCTGCAGCAGCTAGCATAGACGGAGTGAATGAACGAACGAACGAATGGGAGCAGACGAGCAGACCATCAGAGTTCAGAGGGATGTAAAAGCGAGTGATACAAAAGGGCGAGATGAATCGGGCCTATCAGCACGCGAGCGAGCAGTGCGGAATGCAACATGCAACTTACAAGTACGGGGGAGCAGCGCGCGGCGGCAGGGAGATCGTCAGTCGAGAGGGGGGCATACATGCTTGCTTGCACTCAGCTCACATGGCTCCAAGGCCGGCGTGGCATGTGATGGGACGGCTCGCCTCTACATGAATCGCAAGCTGCTGCTGCATGCATTCATTCTGATCTCGCCTCCCGAGGGAGCGGGAGAGAAAGAGAAGAGGAGAGTTGGAATTGGCAGCGATGAGAATGAGAGACAGGCCGAGTAGGCAGAACAACCGGACGAGCAATAACTAGGGTGTGATGTCGATGTGTGCACGCAGTTCTATTTTTTCGGTTCTGGATTTGTCATTGTCTATTCTATTCTTTTTGTTTGAAAGCAAGTTATTTTCCACTATTTTAGTATGGATTAAAGATAACACGAAAAATTAAGAAAAAAATATTATACCATTAGTGATATAAACGTACGTAGCATAGCTCTAAATAGAAATCTAAAATGACTTTTTTTGCGGAGCTGCAAAAAGTACTTTATAACCATTTCAATTTTTTTAAAGTACAAAAAAATAATAAGCTGAAATTACTGAAACCAAAATGAAAACCGTACTGCAGACCGAACACCAAAGTTAAAAAATAAAAAAATATTTTTTTAAAAAAATAATTTTACTTCATTTCCATTTTGTTTCAGTTTATTTGTACCTACCGAGAGCGAGCAATAAAGTTTGCCTCATTCCCCCTGCTTGGCTCCACTCACCCTCCTGATGCCGCTGCGCTTCCCTCCGTTTTGTCCCCCACCTTCATGGCTCCGGCCCCGTACGCCCACCGCCCAACGCCCCGCCCGCCGATCTGGGCCTCTACTCTTCCTCCTCCTCCTGCTGCTGCTGCTGCCTCCCCATTCCCCTCACAGCTCCTCGATCCCTTGCAAAATCCTCCCGGACCTCTCCGAGTCTCCGGCCGGCCTCACCGGCAAGTACACAGTGTCATGGCATGCAAGCAGGTCGCACAGGCCATTAACAAGAGAGCTGGCAGGTGAAAACGGATGGACGGATCCCCGGAATGATGAGAGAAAAAGAGGCAGGGGTATAGTAGTGGCCCAACGAGGAGGAGGCCGCAGGCAGATCTAGCGGGAGGATCAGTGCTCTCATCTCCGTCTCGATGATCACTCGGCTGTGGCTTGGACGTTGACAAGTCGATCGATCGGTGCAGTTCGCTTTGGCCGAGGCCGTAGTGGTGTAAAGTCAGAGAGTCAGAGGCAGCGGAGTCGTACGTGATGCCGTGCAGGTGCAGGCCGGCGCCAGGTATTCAGCACATGAAAAGGCTCTACAGACACAACCCCCTACGGATCCAGCAGAGCTCCATTGTCCATTTTTGTGATAGGGTAGATTTACATTTACTCGCTCGGTTTCAGAATATATATATATAATGGGTCAGCACTCGTAAAACGTCGAGTTCGCTAGCGGGGTTAAGAAGACGTAGATAGCTTTAGTTTTAAATAAAAACAAAACGATTTTGTCAGAGATAAACCGTACTTGTAATATCTGATTTCTTAGTGTAGATCCGTAGTTTACATTTTTTATCTCTCTCTTTTTTCTTCCCTCTCTATCTTCAATCATTTTCATTTCCATTAGAATGTTATAACGGTCTTAAAATATTTTTCATTTTCTATTTTCTTTCTTTAATTTTCATTATCGGTTCGTTTCTACACGACAGACTAATAAAATTATACTAGAACAGACGGCAGAATAGATGGAAGGCGATGGCCACTTCCAGGAACGAAGCAGAATAATAGATGGAAAGGCATCCAGTAGGGCTAGCGCAGCTGCGCAGGCGCAGCTGTGCCTGTGCACCGAGATGTCCGTTGTTTTTTACTCGTAAACACTGACAAAACCATGATGCATACGGGTACGGGTCTCCTCCCAGACTCAGACGCCGGCCTGTGCCTGTGGCTGTGGGCTAAGGATGGGTCACCTCGGAAGGGACATGCAACACCGGCCATTGTTTTCCGTGTCACCGTACGCAGTCGCAGCATGCGCCCATTCGCCCTGGGACCAACGCCACACTACGCCGGGAATCGCATCTTCTCCCCTGTGTATCTTAACTTAACCGATGCTTTCAAACTAAACCATCTGTAATCATTGTAATCATCCTGTCGACTTATTAAGCTATTTACGGTGGTAGTTTTTATAACTCTGTTTTCTAAAAGTTCACGTCATCTTTGCAACTGAATGAAATACCCTATCTCAGTGAAGAGTTTCATTTCACTATTTTTTAGGCTAACCAGTGTAATTAAATACAATTAGCTCTCATGAAATACCCTCTCTCTGATGAAACGATTTGGCTCTCAGTGAGCGTTTCATTTCGTTTCATCTATCTTGAAAACGGTTAGCACCATGTCATGGTTATGACACTACTTCCTTCTCTTCCTGCATTAATTGATTGTCATATTAGCAAAAAATCTGATATGTCATGATAATTAATATCATAAATACTATTGTGAATCGTCTGAGTACACGACCCGCAACAACACGACGTGCTCGTAGAGACGGCGTAGCCAAGCTTCTCTTCGAGTACTTGAGTACTTGCATATAGAGTATTTATGTCTTTTATATCATACAGGGTATTTTAGAACACACTATTAATTCAATATAAAAACTTGTTGTCACTTATTTCTCATCGTATTTTAGATATTGTATACAAAGTATATCTAATACAAGAACTGATCTCCTTAGCTTGTATTTTCTTATGTAATATATTACCACGTATTTTTTCCTTTATTATATATAGCATATAGTAGTGAAATTCATTTGTTGGTTTGGAACACTATGATTGCCCTACTACTCTTGTCATTGACGGAGATATATGACTATGAGTACATGATGCCGTATACGTGTCTGTTCCGGGAATTAACGAGACGTGTACCGGCCGAAGAATTGATTGCGAAAGCTTTCCGGTACACACGCGCGCGTACGTACGCGATGACACAAACACACACGTACGACATACATAGGGGGGGGGGGGGGGTATATATGTAGGCGGGTACCACGCGCGCATGAACTGACATGATGAACCCTAGCTAGCAAAACATCACATCGTGCGACGAAGAAACGCCCAAATTAATTGCTGAGCTAGAATTGGCAGCCGACCACCTGCCGCCCTCGCGGTCCAACCTGTTACTGTACTCATCGATCTATAGCGGATCAGGGGCCATATCATGGCCATGGCCATGGCCGGCTATACGTACGGTCTACTGCAGCATGCTAGCTACTGCCCGCCGGCAGCTGCTCAGCTCGTCGTCGATTCGACCACTCCATGCATGCATGCAGCAGCTAGCTTAATTAGCTAGCTAGCAGCAATACATGGACATCAGTTCGATCTACTAACTCGCAAGCAATACATGGACTGATGGACTGTAGGTAGAAAAAGCCGGCTAACTGATGAGCTAAAACGTAGGTACAATCTGCATCATGATGAGAGGTTTAATTTGTGGATTCATGAGTTGTGGCCATCACGGTATTGAATAGGAAGGGGGTCCTGGGCCGGGACTGCATGCAGGCCGGGGGACCCCAAATGCTACTAGCTCAATCATGCAAGCAGTTGCATTCGTACGTGCTGCAATTGTGTGTGCTGCTAGGACATGCATGCATTCAATTTACTTTCGCTTACATGCATGCATTGCTTCGTGCTAGCTTAGCTTACCCCTGGCCCTGGCTAACTTGCTGCTAGTTTTATTGGCTTGGCAGCACAAGCTTCAAGCTAGCTAGGGAGCATCGGCTGGCCCGCTATTCTGCCTACCTCGATCGCTACTGGGATTACAGACGGTCCCGGTGCTTAGTGCCTATTCCGAACATGCTCTTGTCATTGCAAGGACATGCATAGATGGTGCCGGTGATGTGCATGCATGTAGACGATTTTTTCTCTAGCCCGCTTTGGAGACCTAGAAAATACAGTACTTGTTTTCATAAATATATTTTGGTCCTGAAGAAAATACCTTCAAATTGGCTTGGGAGGGTCCCCAATCCGTATATACCTTCATTTCATTCTCCTCTCTCTCTCTCTTCTTTAATAGCTACTCATCCAATAAACAGCACAGATATCAAATTCCATCCTTTTAACCTCCCCTGCAGCAACCTCTCCTCCACCATCTTTCGGTGCCTCGATCTCCCCCGTATCTCTCAAACAGACGCACAAAGAAAAGGGAGTAGAGTGAGCAGGAGGTAGCGGGAAAGGGAGAAGCTTTCCGTTTGGAGGAGAAACAGCCGGGCCGGAGTGGTGGAAGGCGAGGAGAAGCTTTTTGTTGAGAGAGGTCAGGAGAGGAGAGCGGCGGCGGCGGCGGCACGGCGGCGCGGAGATAGCGGAAAAGATCACCTTAAAAAGGGTACGTACGCAGCCATCGACCGCCGGCGTCGGATCCGATACCGTTTCTTGCCTTTTTCTTTTATCCCCATCTCTCCAACCGCCTCCCCGATTTTTTCTTGGGTCTTCCTGCTGCGCTGCTGCCATGAATTCAGTCACGCTCTTTATTTTCTCCTTGGTTGCAATTAACTACGAGTTAGCTGAATGTTCATATATCTCATACGCACAAAAACTCTTGCTATTACACGAAGAAACCAAAGTTTCAGACTTTGTGCTTTTGACGGGAATAAATCGTTTTTTTCGCTCTATGTAATTACTTCCCCTCTCGAGTCTATTCGAGGGGAAGAAATTTTGTTGTGATTTCTGTGCTCATATTTGTTTACATGGTTTAGATAGAAGGGGCAGTAATGTACCTGCCTTTTTGGCATCTTACTTTCTTGTGTTTTTTAGGCAGTGTTCTTCATTTTTAGCAAGGGGATAATACCGATGGTTCTTTCTGGTTATGCCCTGCGGGTCTTCTTGCAACTTCTTCTGCTTTCCCAGGACAAAATCTATGCTATTACACGATGAGGATCACGAGGGCTTTCTTACCATCCGTTCTTGTTTGGCAGGCGAGAAGGTAGCTAGGATGGCATCGTCGTCAGCGTCGTCCGTGCCGGCGCCGTCCGGGTCGGTGATCACCATAGCGTCGGGGGCGGCGGCGGCGGCGGCGGGGAACGCGGCGTCGTGCGGCACGGGCTCGCCGTGCGCGGCGTGCAAGTTCCTCCGCCGCAAGTGCCAGCCGGACTGCGTGTTCGCGCCCTACTTCCCGCCGGACAACCCGCAGAAGTTCGTGCACGTGCACCGCGTCTTCGGCGCGAGCAACGTTACCAAGCTCCTGAACGAGCTGCACCCCTACCAGCGCGAGGACGCCGTGAACTCGCTCGCCTACGAGGCCGACATGCGCCTCCGCGATCCAGTCTACGGCTGCGTCGCCATCATCTCCATCCTCCAGCGCAACCTCCGCCAGCTCCAGCAGGACCTCGCGCGCGCCAAATACGAGCTCTCCAAGTATCAGGTCAGCTCGATCACACTCTACTCTAGCTACTACCATCAATCATGGCACATGCATACGCATCTACCTGCTACGACGACGTTGGTTAAACATTATTGATATTGTTGTCCACGGTTCTTGCTTCTTCAGGCGGCGGCGGCGGCGGCGGCGGTTCCTCCGCCGACGGGAACGAACGGGTCGCACTCGATGGCCGAATTCATCGGCAACGCGGTGCCGAACGGCGCGCAGAGCTTCATCAACGTCGGCCACTCGGCGGCGCTCGGCTCAATCGGAGGCGCGGCCTGCTTCGGGCAAGAGCCGTTCTCGACCATGCAGATGCTGTCCAGGAGCTACGAGGGGGAGCCCATCGCGAGGCTTGGCGCCAGCAGCGGCTACGAGTTCGGATACTCGACGGCAGTGGCCAGCACCGGGCATATGTCGGGTCTCGGGTCCTCTCGGCGGCGGGCCGTTCTTGAAGTCCGGCATTGCTGGCAGCGACGAGAGGTCCGGCGCCGGCCAGTAGTTTGGCGCTTAATTGGGCGGCCACTCTCTCCATGTCAGGTTTGGCTTTGCATTCTTCAACTGTGCTCTTGTCCTACTCTCGAAATAACATCCTTATTCCTTAGTCGATCTGCCCGTGCAATGACGCCTGCCTAGCTCATGATGATGATCATGTTGCAAGAATTAACGCATTAGGAGATGCTAATTTGGAGCTTTGCAATCCCAAGAGTATTTCATAACCAGTTATATTTGTGTCCTTTTCCTCAAACATGTGTTTATCAAGAATCAGACATTTGACTATATATTTCGCATCACTATTTGTCTCTTACTCAGGCCTGTGATACTTGTGTGTGTCCATGCACTTCACACTTCACACTTCACACTATGGTGATCCAAACTTAATTAGTAATATTATGCATACCATTTTTTATAATTGCATATCAGGGAGAGATAGAAGTTTTCATGTTGATAGTTTCTCTGTTAAAAATATTCAAAGGGTAAGGTTTGACCTCAGTGCTGTAGCATGCCAGTTTATACATGCACAGCATTTGATGGATGCACAGCAATATAATGATAGTATGTCATACCTGGTGTACTGTAAATGTACTTCACTTGTGAAAAGACGAAAATGTATCACTTCCATGCAGAGGATAGATAGATCGAGCTACTAGTTTGCAGAAAGTATTTGACTGTAGGTTTGGAAAGCTTCTGTCAAAAGTTGCTGAAATCAACACTATTGTCTTCCATGTATATCAAGCAGCTAGCCACTCAACTTGCTCTACTTATATTTCATGTCCTATGTATGCATACCAATTACTAAGATCGCTCTCCAAAAGCAATGAAAACGAGTTTAAATAGTGAGGAATATTAGTTTGCTAATCAGATTAGTTTCCTGGTCAGCAAGCATCAAAATTAGCAGTTCTGAATTATTCATGGGAAAAATATGTCCCATGTTTATGTTAATGTATTTTCAATGATTATGTAAAGTTATTAAACAAATCTCCTTGTTATGTATAGTCTTGAAGGACTACATTCTTAGTTTATTTGCTGATTTATGAGAATGCCATTGTTTTGCAGGTTATTGACTAGAAAAAAAACCATTGTGTTCTGAAGGTTGAAGCGACGAAGTACTGTAAATTAAGGCTCGTTCTTAGGAGGATTGCTCAGTCTGTTTTACATGAAGATGATGCATGTTCACCCTGTTAATTTACTTTAAATTTGGCAATGCTTTTCTCTCTCTTTTTATTTTTGTTTGAACCATCCACGATCAATGTCGAACATTTTATGTGTGCTGGTCTGCTTGCTTGTTGCTGTACTGCTGTGTGTGTATGCTTGTCCCTGATTTTACCACTCGGACGATTATTGATCCCTAAATTAATATACACCCAGATGCAGTGGATCGTCAGAGACAGTACTATGTGTACACATTATTGCTCATAGATTTGTTTTAAAAAAGTTAATAGATTAAAATATAAAAAACTCATTAACCAGAAAGTAATAGGTTTGAAACTTAAATACAAAGTCTTTACTTGCAGAATAAAAGATGTTGGCTGGAGTCTACTATGCAGTTGACCTTGAGAAGTACTGCAGCTTCAAGATTGCTGTTGAATCTGTTTGACTAATCTGTCACGGTACCTTGTATTCAGTTTCAATATCTGAATGAACATCAACATGACATAGAAATATAATGGACTAGCTTAAGCTAGATCCAGTACCCTGGATATCACTTGTCAGTTGTCATTGCATGGAGATCCTCCCTGCAAGACCGGTCAGGTATAGCAGTAGATCAAGCAACTAGTATGTATATATGTGATGTCTTCGTTTGCACTGTGTTTGCTGGAGTAGTCTACTTTGCTTGCACCGCCAGAGGCAAAATGGCAGGGGAAGCACTCAAGCAGAAGCTAATAAATAAATTCACTGACCTGATATATTCTTTGTTTACTAGTAGTATCTCTTTTCCTTGGTAGGTGTAGTAGTAGTACGCATCAGTGAGGACTGAGGAAGCTACTCCGGTTAAATGAAACCTGGAGGGGTCCTTCAAAATGTCACATCCTGATGAGCTACTGGTCAGTCCAGATTGCAATCTTTGAAACGGTGAACCCGAAAAGGATCACGGCAGTCAGCTACATCCGGTAGGTTTTTCGTAGTACCAGCAATATGATATGATAGGTTTATGGTGCCAGCGAGCAGGAGGCCCTACCCCCCCTGCCCCCTTCACCACACCATGGACAACACGGGCGATCGAGTGGCGCGCGATGCAAATGGACAGAGATAATGGTGTCTCGCAGCAGATGATACGCTACAGTCATAAGCCCTGCCTGCTGGCTTGTTGCCGACAGTGCTCGTCTCATGGCACGGCGCGCATGCCTGCCTGCCTGCCTGCAGTGCCTCCCCCTGAGCGCGCGCGTGATGCGTTTGTGGCAGCGGTGGCTAATTAGCTAGGCCATGGATGGTGGCTAGCTGCCTCGCTCGCTGCCTGCTGCCGCACACACCATGAGCACGGAGAGAAAGCTGGCGCGCTGTGCAGATCTCAGACCAGTGGGGTAATGTGGTTGAGCTGAGGCAGCGGAACCAGCAGCTAGCTGAGAACTGAGATCTCTCATCTGATCATCTCTGCTCGACCAATAGCTAGTACTACTCCTAGCTCTTTATTATATTAATCTTTTCCTGAACTCTCTGCATAAAGGCTACTGCTCGGTGGTTGACCAAAAGCTCACACTTGGAGTGTGTCATTCGGTTTTGATTCCCCTCTCTCTCTCTCTCCTCTCTCTGCTTGACTGCTTGCATAGTTGCATTCTCATCTCTCTCTCTCTATCCAAAATTTGGGGTCTTCTGTTTGAGGAGGCAGAAGGCATGTTGCAGCGAGTGGCAGGAGCAAACACAAGGAAGCCTGCAGAGAGAGAGTCATGCCATCAATGAGAGAAGGCAGCGGGGCAGGCCTCCCAAAAATGTCGTTCCTGCAGCAGATATTCAATGCACGCCCCTGCATTCATGGCGGCATAGACGAGCATGCACAGTCGCTGCACATAAAAGATAAAACGTTCCACTGCTGCTTGCCTGCATGGCTAGCTAGAGCTAGCTTGTCACTCGCACACGCACACACAGTGCACGCTTTGTCCACGCCCGGTCAGCGCCAGCCTCGCTTTGACTTGCAATTTAATTACACGAGTTTAAGTGAAAATATCAGAGAACACACAAGTCTGTAGGGAACTTGCATACTTTCAGAGTAGATTATAACCAAGTTGATAAGAATTATTGAAAAAAATGTAAACTTAGCAAAAAAAATGTTTAAAAATTTTAAGAGGGTGAAATAAAATCTTTTTAAAGAATCCTGTTTTTTTTTGGAAACGGACCTTTGCAACTTGCAAGCAGGAGAGCGAAGCTGCAGAATTCCTCAACTGTTTTGACGGAGGAGTATGCAGTGTGTATGTACTGCTTCTGAGTTCTGACTGAGCTGACACCGTGACACAGCATTCAGCATTCCTTCCATTAATAAGCAGGGACGGGAGCTGGGGGCCATCCATGATCCATGCCAGGGAGCTCGTCGATCGATCCGCTCGGCCATGCAATGATGGCGCGGCCGGGGTAAAAACCAACGAGAGGTGCAATGATCACGACCGACGCGAGCAGCCCCGCGCCCCCCGGTTGTGGTGGTGGTAGTGGTGCGTGTGTGGCAGCGCGCGCAGTCGAGAGAGCGAGACGACGACGCATGCAGTCGACGCTGCTGCTGCGTGCGGCCTGCGTGCGTGTACCCCCCACGTTGTCGCCTGTCGGCCAGGAGGCCCTCCCGTCCCTCCCGGCTCCGGCTGTCCAGCGGCGTCTCCTCCTCCATAGGTCGCCCGCCCGCCCGCCGGCCCGGCGCGCGCGGCGGAACGGCGTGTTCGCGCCGTTTCCGCTTCGTTCTCTCTTCAGGCGTATAGTACGTGGGGCGGACGAGACGGCGATCCTGACTGCCTGAGCGGCTGAGCCGTGCGCGCGTTGGCACGCGAGCTGATCAGCACCGCCGGAACCGAGCGCTTTCAACTATCTGGTCGCGAAAAAAATCATAGAACCAACCGATGAACTTTTGGAACACAGCGTTGGACCAAACGTTTTCAAGACATCGACGACCCGATGGATCGCCTCGGCGGCGCGTACACATTCTCATTCACGTAGGCCTGGCACAAGCACGTTGCGTCTCGTCAGGCCGCGCGCTCGCCGACGTACGGCTGGCTAGTCGGCGAGCTGCGACCGGACGACGAGTAGGATCTGCCACGAATTTAATACATGGATTGCACCCTGCTCATGCAAGGACAATGAAATCCCTTCTGCGTCGGAAACCGTGGCCGACCTCATAAAAACTAGCGAAAATAACCGCACGGTGAAATCGTCAAAAAGTGAGAAAACCGGTCTCTTCTAGCAATACAACTACAGTACTATATATACTATATATATATATATATATATATAACAAAATAATCTCGTACTCCCTCCTGTCTACGGAAGAAAATTATTTTGAATACGATTTCATATTGATTTAATTAGTATGCATATTTATTTGTCTATCTATATTAAATAGTATTCATACCAATAAAATTATTTTGGACATGATTTTAGATACTAAGATATGTTTAATTAGCGTGTACATTTAAATAGTATCCATGCCTAGTTCAAATCCCTACTTGTGCATTACTTTTTTACCTAGTTGAAGTACTAACGTACGTAATACACACAGATATAAAATTAACTTCATTTTAGGAACTTTAGATAAAACCCTAAAATAATTTTCTTTTGGAAACTGAAAGGAGTAACTCAAATGATTTTCTTTTGGAAACCGGAAGGAGTACTTGTTTCGGTTAATTTAGCTTATATGTAGATATTAAAATATGATACCTTATAGTAATAATAATATTGAGAGAATTAAGCTACCAGACTTTGGTAACTTGGATTATCGGTACATTATACAAACTGTAATGCTCTTAAAATGAAGGATTCAGATAAAAGTGGCTATGGATTTTGGTAGTGAACGCAGTAGTTTATTTTTACTAAAATAGTAAATATAATGAATATTTTATTATTTTCTATAGTAATAAACTGGAAAAAAAGTTAAAGTTAGATTCATCACCTTGTTAGATTACTCCGATCTCCCATTGCCAGAATGTAATCCATATCCATTATTAAAAAAATACTATTATATATCCTGATTATAAATTATAATAAAGAATAAATGCACCAAGTGAACAAACTATTTTTTTATAATTTTAACCAAGAAACCAACGTTCGGACTGAAACAAACGTGAACAATTTTACGGTCCGTTGAGAATCAACCAGGATGTATCAAAATTTTGGTTTTAATTTTGGTACCTGACTGAGGACAGGAGCGGAGCTCAATGGAACCAGGGATTCCGAGGAACTCGGGTCCAAAATTCTTTTAGTGTATATTAACAATTATTTACCCTTTGTGCACCCCTTGAACTAAATATAGTATATCGTTTAAAGTGGTGCACTCTCTCAATTTTTCTATAGCTCCGTCGCTGCCTGAAGGTACCAGAATTAACATTGAAAATAGGTATCACAAAATTTTGATACGTTTGTCAAGGACCCTAAAATCACTCAACAAAACATTTTCGGTTTTAATTTTGGTGCCTTAGGTCATGGGCGGAGCTCAATGGAGCCAGGGGGAATCTTTTTTAGTGTATATTAGTAATTTTTTACCTTTTGTGTACCCCTTGAACTAAATATGATGTACTGTTTAAAGTGGTGTACCTCTCAATTTTTCTATAGCTCCGTCACTGTCCGAGGTACCAGAATTAACATTGAAAATAGGTACTAGAAAATTTTGACACCGTTGTCAAGGACCCTAAAATCACCCAACAAAACAAAACAGAGCCAGTATAAGTATTTACCGCTTACCAGTGAATAGTGATCAGCATTGTCTTGCTTGGGAGACCTGCACAAGTGCAGAGTAAATTCCAGACTTGCAGTGGTCCGTCCTCCCGGCCATCTCCAATCTCCATGCCCGTCTTTATGGCCACGAGACTCGCAGACTTGCAGCGTGTCATCCATGTGTTTCGATTCAGCTGATTCATCCTCTTCGGTTTGATACAACCATGGTCATCCAGTTGCATCCTTTGGGAACCGGGATTTTACTACCACTGTTCACGCCACAGAGTGTGAGTTGAATGCCCAAAATTGCCGCTGCTGCTTACACGTATACAGAGATCGGACGGAACACGACGGTCTGAAATTCTCAACAGTGGTGCTACAAGCTTCAAGCTTGGAGTAGCAGAGTACAGCTATCTGCTAACTTGCTAGTTGCTACTGCAGTATAGCTAGCCTAGCCAGCGGCATTCGGCGAGCCAAGTTATGGGCGGAAGAACAGGGGGGAGGGGAGGGTCAATTCAATGCCCCAATGCTCTGTGAAACAGTGTGGTCTACAGTGGAAGCAGAGATTTTACAAGCAGACAATGCCTCTCTGATTTTTGGAGTCCTGAACTTCTCATTCATATATGATATATTCTGGTCAAGTGATAGCCTGCAGTTCTTCAGCTGCCTGTTTCAAACCTGGGATTGCCCGTTTTTTACTTTTGACAAAGGATAGGCCCAAAAAACCAAGAGCTTAGGGAGACAGGAGCAGATCAGCCAAGCAAGCAGGATATATGCCACAAAAGTAAAAAAAAAACGTTTTCAGATATGCTTGCAGGCTGCAGCAATGACCAAAACATGTAAGCAAAAATCTTTAGCTCATTAGTCATAGAGCTAATACAACATTAGCATATATTCCAAGTTTTACATTGTAGCTTTGTAACCAGCTGCAATCTGCAGACAGTGGACAATACAAAAAAAAAGTAAAAAACTTAGAAAAGATACAGCATCTTACAAATGTGAGTGAGATTCACCATCATATCAGTAGCAGCTCAACAATCGCTTCTATATTCATGGACTACAAGTATACCAAAATGATTATGCCGGACAGACAAACTGTGGCATGGGTTCTTGGCTTCTCATGGCCCTCAATTGTTTCTACCTCCCTGGCTTTGATGGTGTCGGAGACGATGGGGGCTTCAAGTCAGGGTACTGCATTCACAAAATGCATGTCACGGTTGTTCCATTGTTTTTTACTGCTGATAAAAATGAGCAAAGAAACTGGAAATAACAGCTCAGCAATGCTTGCATGCTAGTGACAAAACCATGGGCTCAAATAGATTAAAAATGCTGAAATCGAAACAACTAATGATGAATGGATCTAATAATCGTTTACAGATCCTAATTGTTTTTTTTGACAAACATAATTACCAAAGTAAGACTGGAAGATCTTTCGAAGGCAATACTCTGTTTGGAAATCAGAACTTTAGACTAGACAAATACCACACACAAAACTTGCATGACAACCAATTATCTTTCTCCCGGTTAATGCCATTTCGATGGATAGAGGCTGGGGATGTGATAGCATGTTCTTTATCTTAAAGAATGCAAGGGAACAGAAAATTGAGTTTATGGTTTAGGGTTTGCGGTAGTTCCCTGAACTGGGGCAAGGCAAGGAACAGGATCATACATTTGGATATGGCGATAATGATTGAATTCTTGCATGTTTCACAGCCGAAGTACTTTCGATTGGGTTTTTCGTTACCATCTTCAGATACATTGCTTTTATTGACTACAGAACTGTGAGTGGTAGCTGGTAGTTTTCCATTCACCTGCAGCTGATCATCTGTTTCATCAGTGCTAACATGAGCATCCCCAGACTGCTTGCTCTTCTTCCTTGCAAAAACGTGAGCAGATGGGGGGATATAGTTTTCTTGAATTGCCTAAAGAATCAAGATTTATAGAAATAATGGGTTATAATCGGTTTCGTTCAAGAAATATGTTACTTAAAACCAACAGTGTCATCACTAACCTGCCACCCTTCTGGGCCTCTCAGCCCACCTTTGATTGCATAGGCTTCCTTGAATCCATTGTTGAACAGTAGCTCGGATACTTTCATCGAATTACCATCAAAGCTACCTTACACAACATAGCGTACAACGTGACGTATCATCAAATAATTCGACAGGAATTTAAACATAAATGATTTGGTATTAACATAACACACAGCAATAACAAAATAAAGATTTGACTATCCAAGCTCTAAAAATCGTCAGATGAAATTCTGCAAACTCATCCAGTTCAGGGAACTACCGCAATTCAGAAATTCGGGCATAACATCTTCATGAAAAGTAAGAATCACCAGAGCATGAACCTCACATCGCGCAATGGAGTACTCACTTATCAAGAACACAGACGACAGTATTCGCGGGGTCAGGGAACTTAGCAAGAACTGCCTTGAGAAACCGCTCCTCGTCTTCCTCGTCGAATTCCACTTGCACGGTGCTCTTTTCGATGAGCCTCAGGTTGGGCGACGCCATGAATCGCACGCTCTTTCCCCGCCTGATGTCCAGCAGCTGCGCCTCCGGGTCGTCGCGGAGCTTGCGGAACGCGTCGATGGCGCCCACCGCCTTGTACTTCTTGAAGTACTCCTGCGCTAGCGGTATCACGACGAGCCAGACGAACACCACCCCGGCCACGAAGAAGGGGTTGCGGTTGTTGAAGTCGTCGAAGGCGACCAGGATGGACTCGAGGCTGACCTTCCCGTCCGCCTCCGCCGCGAGGGAAGGGAGCGGCCAGGACGCGACGACGGACACGGGGAGGACAAGCGTCCCCCGCCAAAGCGCCGCCGCCGGCGCCGCCTCCTCCCTTTGCTCCAAGATTGCGGCTTTGGGCGCGGCGAGGGCGCGCGTGATTGGGATTCTGAACGAGCAGACAATCCCGGCCGCATTTGGCGGCAAAAACTGGTTCTTGCGAGGATTTCTCGGGAGCCTGACTGGATTCGGGAGACGGAGAGCTGGGGATTTGGAGCAGGGAGCACTGCTCCTGCAGCTGGAGGAGAGCCATGCCAGCGAGCGGCTTCATCTCCCCTGAAAGGATAGGTGGGAGAACCCAGCAAGACGAAGGATTGGTCGCCTCCACTCCAGAGTGGCGAGCTATCCGGCACAAATGCGTTAAGCTCCTGGGCCTTGGCCCTTAATTAATTACCAGGCCCCCACGTAATCATCGCACTCAGAGTAAGAACATGTTTCATGTTTTATACAACTCTAAATCCAAAATAGATTATTTCTTACATATTTTCTGAAATAAATCCAGTTCATACAAAACTGATAATCCAGCAATTTTTTCCCACTTCCATCAGAAAAGGATTATATCCGGAGTTATACGCAAGATATGTATGTATATATTAATATTTGCGCGGGGAGGTAGATGTGTCATCGATCGATCAGATCGACGGCAAGCCAGAGAAGAACTTGACGTAGTTGGATGGATCGCCGAGCACCTTGAGCGATCTCGGGATAGGGGGCACGTTGACGTCGACGAGACCCTCGAGCACCTGTGCCACCATGCTCATGCTCGGCCTTGCGCTCTCCGAGTCCTGTACGCACCAGCACGCCACCTTGCACGCCCTCGCCACCTCGACCATGTCGGCGTTGCCGCCCAGCCGCCTGTCGACGGCGCCCTTCAGGTCGCCGTCGAAGAGCATGCTCACCGCCGTCGACGGGAAGAAGTCCACCGTGCCGTCCTGCCGCTGCTCCACGTTCCTCCTACCAGAGATGATCTCGAACAGCATCATCCCGTAGCTGAACACGTCCGCCTTGGTCGTGATCGCCGTGCCGGTGATCCACTCCGGGGCCAGGTAGCCCACGGTGCCCCGCATCGTCGTCAGCACGCGGCTGAAGTCACGGCCCATCAGCTTGGCGAGCCCGAAGTCGGCGACCTTGGCTGCGAACGCGTCGTCGAGGAGGATGTTCTCCGGCTTGATGTCGCAGTGGATGATGCAGTCCCTGCACTTCTCGTGCAGGTAGTCCAGCCCTCTCGCGACACCCAGCGCGATCTGGTACCTCGTCTTCCAGCTCAGGACGCCAGTGCTGGAGCTTGATCCGAAGAGGTGCCTGTCCAGCGAACCGTTCGGCATGTGCTCGTATACGAGCAGCCTTCGTGTTCGCTCGGTGCAGAAGCCGAGCAGCCTGATCAGGTTGACGTGCTGGATCGTGCCGATGGTGCTCACCTCCGCGCGGAATTGCTTCTCCCCTTGACGGACGCCCTCGAGCTTCTTCACCGCGACCGGCGTTCCGTCGGCGGGCAGCGAGCCCTTGAACACCGACCCGAAGGCGCCGCCGCCGAGCTTCTCCGAGAAGTTCTTGGTCACGAGCTGCAGGTCACGGTACGTGAACGCCGTCAAGGAGCCTTCCACTCGCCGCAACGCCATCATTCTTCTGCTTCTCTGAACGAGGACCGTGACAAGGACGGCGAGTGTCACCGCGGCGACAAATCCGGCAACGGCGAGTCCGATGATCAGTTTTTTTGTGTTACCGGTGCCGGAAAACTCGGACGCGGCAAGGCGGATCGAAATGGTGTAGCCTCCGGTACCGGCGTCTCTCGTGTCACGGAGGCTGATGAGGTCGCCGTACCAGACCCAGCAACTGCCGTTGTAGGAGTACGCGTTGCAGGAGCAGTTGCCGAGGCACGCGAGCTCGCAGTCGTGAGCGCTCCCGGCCGCCGCGCTCACCGCTTCGGTGGGCAGATCCACGCTGGGCATCGTGTAGAACCTGTCGCTCTTCGTCTTCTGCGCCGCCTGGGCGACGCTGCACTGCAGGCCGGTGGTCCTGGCGCAGCCGGCGGTGTGGTCGCCCTGCAGCCACTGCCGCGGCTGCCGCTCGCTGAACCCCCGGAGGCAGCTGCACGCCGGCACCGCGTTCTCGGTGCAGACGCTGAAGGCCCCGCAGAGCGAGTAGACGTCGCACTGCGCCTTGGGCTCCGACCAGAAGAGCACCCACTGGCCGGCGCTCTCCACCCACGTCATGAACTTGAGCTGCCCCGTCACGTCGACGACGAACCGCGTCGAGACGACCTCGCCCTTGACGTCGTACAAGAAGTAGCTCTCGTTCTCGGCGTCGACGTAGTTGAACGTGTACAGCGACAACGGGTCAGCATTGCTGGCCATCATCTCCGGCACGGCGCTGAACATGCCGCCAGTCCAGTTGCCGCTGCTCCAGTACTGCCGGCTGTCGTTCCAGTTGAGCAGGTACTGGCTCGAGCCATCGGGATCAAGCTCGAGTGAGAACATGCCCGGCGTCGGGTCGTTGTAACCTTTCCACGCGACGAGATGGGTGACCTCGCCGGTGAGCTTGTTCCGGCCGAGCTTTCCGCCGGGCAGCCACGTGTCGCCGAAGTGGTCGAAGCTCTGCCACAGCACGATGGAGGTGTTGGAAGCGTCGGCGAGGACAAGGTTGCCGGTGTCGAGGATGACGCCGACGGTGGAATTGGCGGCGAGGCCGGTGACGTTCGTGGACCAGACCGGTGACCTGGCGCCGGCGCGGTCGAGGAGGACCATGTTGCCATCGCTTGCGATGGAGAGGTGTGCAGAGTCCGGGTCGGAGATCGGGGCCTGCCTATTGGCGACCCACACCTTGGTGTGTTCTGGGATTTTGTTGTACCAGATGCCCATGTACCAATGCTGCAACGAGCTCTCTGTTGGGAAAATCAATTACAAATGTTATTCAAAATTTACACTTTCATGGTTCGACCCTACATTTTCAAAAGAAAATCAAAACTGTTTCTTCTTATATCACATCTTAACTTTACAGTATTTCTTGCTCATACACTCCCTTCCCACTATTAGTGAACCAGTGATTTTAAACTTGAGTAAAATCTGAAATCTGTCCGGACAAGGGAGACAATTACTATCCTTAAAGCCTCCGAGAAATGGAGCTCCCAGAGCATTTTGGGCGACGTGGCCACTTCCACACGCGCCACGACGCCCCTGGGGGCGTGCTGGCTTTGTTGCATAAAAGCCCTCCTATTTTCGCTAATTGCGTCAAGATCCTGCATCGTATGCTCTGCTGAGTTGCGCTTTTTACGTACGAGACCCTGTTTTCTGGGATTTTATATGCGAAGAAGAGAAAATTCCGAATTTTGGAGCGCGCTCTAAAAACAGGAAAACCAGGGGTATTTTCGCTAAAATGCCATCCACAGGGTCAGAATCCCGCTTGCCCATGATCGCCATTCCGCCACCTCCATCCTCATGTTGTAACCCTAGCCGTCGCGCCCTCGCCCCCTCCACCAGGCGGCCTTCACCTGCCTTTCCCCGGCCGCCGCCCCCTCTCGCCGCCCAAGATACCAAGGTACAACCTGCCTCCCATGCCGTGCCTCCCCCATTGATGTTGATGAGTCGATCCCCCTCCCCCTCTCGTTGCCGCTCCAGCTACCGCCACCGCCCAGGAGCACCCACCTTACTGCGGCCGAGGCCTCCGAGGTCGTTAAGGCCCTCTACCGTGATCTCGGCCTCGCGCTCGCCTTCTTCCGCTTAGTCGCCGACTCACTCCCCGGCTTCCGCCGCGACGCCTTCTCCTACAACCGTATCCTGGCACTTCTCTTCCGCACCAAGGCTGACCCCGCCGAGGCACTGCGGCTCGTCGCGGAGATGGAGCGGGACAGCGTGACCGACAACATCTCCACGATAAACTTGCTGGTTGGGATGGGCGGGGGCGGCGTGGAGGTGGCGAGGGTGCCTCGAGATGGCAAACAAATGGGGGCTAAGGCTCAGCGGATACACTTACAAGTGCATTGTACAGGCACATTTGAGGAGCAGGGAGATGTCAAAGGGGTTTGAGGTGTATGACGAAATGCGGAGGAAGAGCTACACGCTGGATATCTTTGCATATAACATGCTTCTTGATGCGCTTGCCAGGGCTGGAATGGTATGAACAATTCAGTTGCGCTTTGCATTTATCAACAATCCAATGCTCTTGTATCCCTCTCTATAGTTATGCGACATTCTATAGTTACCTGGCTTTCCTCTCTGTAACCTACCCCCCTCTCTATTCTTCTTCTTTTCCTCTGTATCCATCTTCTTGTGTTTTTCTTGTACTTGCCTCCTATGTTTCTCCTGTACTTGCTATTTTATTTAATGAAACCTTCTCAGGTAGGAGCCTCTCCTGCCGGTTTCCGTCAAAACAATCCAATGCTCTTTCTCAGAACTTGGCGGCTGATCTTTGTTAGTTAAGCAGGTTGACCAAGCTTACCAAGTCTTTGAAGATATGAAACAAAAGCACTGTGTACCAGATGCATACACATATACTATACTAATCAGAATGTCTGGAAAGGCTGGAAAGACCTCTAAATTTCTCTCACTTTTTGATGGAATGGTGTCAAAAGGATTTGTTCTTAACCTGATTGCTTATAATACTGTTATTGAGGCTCTTGGAAAGAACAAGATGGTGGACAAGGTAATTTTTTTTACTCTCCAAAATGGTTGAGAGTGACTGCCAACCCAATCAATTCACATATAGCATTATACCGGATATTTTGGCGACAGAAAGCCAACTACACAAATTGAATGAGGTCCTAGGTGTTTGTAGTAGGTATATGAACACATCAATATATTCTTATTTGGTGAAGTAGCTCTGCAAATCCGGTCATGCAAGTGAGGCACACAGTGTATTCTGTCGCATGTGGAACTCCTATGAGAAAGGGGACAGGGATGCTTTTGTATCAATACTTGAGGTGTTATGTAGTGCAAAGAAAACATTAGAGGATATTGTTACAGATGTTGGCATGTACAATATGGTCTTTTCAGCTCTTGGAAAGCTCAAGCAGGTCTCTTTCCTAAGCAATCTATTTGAAAAGATGAAGATAAATGAGATTATTCCTGATGTTTTTACATACAATATTATGATTTCAAGTAATGGTAGAGTTGGCTTAGTTGACAAGGTAAACCTGATGCTGTCACATACAATTCTTTGATAAACTGTCCCGGAAAAAATGGAGATCTCGATGAAGCCCGCATGCTTTTCAAAGAGATGCAGTAGAAAGGATATGACCCTGATGTGTTTACTTATAGCACATTAATTGAATGCTTTGGTAAATCAAATAAGGTTGTCATGGCATGCAGCTTATTTGATGAGATGATTGCAGAGGGATGCATGCCTAATATTGTAACTTCCAACATTTTACTGGATTGTTTGGAGAGATGTGGAAAGATAGGAGAAACTCATAAACTTGTGAAACTATGAAGCAATAAGGGTTAATTCCTGATTCGATAACTTACTCAATACTTGAGCTACTAGAAAGTAGATCTCAACGAACAGTAAGAATACGTAAGCCAACTAGGATTTCAGGTGGGTTGTCAGCCCATTAAGATGAGAATTACTTGGTAAAATTGAGGAGAACACCCTAATCGGAAGGTTACTTGCTTCAATTAAAAAGGAATACCAGTGTATCGCTCCTGCTCCGTAACTATACACATACTTTGGCTAACTAATTAATGTCACCCAATTAATATGACTAAAAATTAGTATTCACAACCTTACATTCTTCTTTATAAAGAAGATCAAGAATCCTAACTGCAATGGTAAACAGAAGATCCATTGATTATTAATCCAAGTATGCAGATAATGATGCTAATAAATGTGGTAATTGAAGTTATACGATTCTAAGTTGTTTATTCATAAAATTGTTGTTATTAACGTTTACAATATAGATGCTAATAAAAATAGAGATTATTCGAACACCAATTTACTTTAGTTATGAACTTTATTTTCAATGTTTTATGAAATGTTTTTATATTCTATTTTATCAAGACAATGACTACTTATAATAAAATTTTGCTTATCGATGGGGCGTCCAACGGGCGCCTCCCTGGCTAGTAAGAATTAATACTTAGAAATCCAAATCCTTTGTTTTTTCCATGGCCTAGTACTTTTAAAACTTGGGTAAATTTGTGAAGTGCAAAGGATTCGGTGTGCAAAATAACAAGTCAACTGCTCAATAATCCACACGTTTGGAATTTCAGAGCGTCGTTTTACGAACGCAGATACGAGTAATTTCAGGGGAGTAATTTGTCTTCAATTAATTTTCCAATTAACTGTTATTCGTTTTCTAACTAATTTTTTAAATTGAAAGCTGAAACAAATTGGTCTAGAGTCAAATCAACTTTTCAAAAGCTATAACTTTTTACGCGCAAACCGAAAAATTATAAAAAATAGTGCATAATTCACAAAAAATATACTCTATATAATTAAAATTTTGAAAAGTTGGTCTCACCTTAACTTTCACAACTTCTCGGTCTTTCCACACTTACTTTCAGTTATCACACTAACTTTTTTTTAAGAATTTACGGCTTAACAAACACAAATTAATCTTCTTATTTGTACTTTTTATTACGTGAAACGAGACGTGTTAGATTTGACAAACACGCCAGCAAGCAAGCGACGTGTTACCTTTGCATTTCGGATTAGTTTTCTTAAAAAAAAACTGTTTGCTTTAGCCTGCAAATTAAAGTCTATATTCTGCAAGAATTATGGAAGCGTAGCTTTGACTAACGTGGTGCATGACGAGTGACCATCTTTGTATGCAGCTTACAGCTTACTGTACATGGGAGCATTAGTACATGTCATTTCAGATAATCCAGTTGATTGATTCATCCTACTACACAGGGACTAAGCTCTAGCCACACAGAATTAAGTGAGAACCCACTGATCATTTACTACTCTAATCGATCTAAATTTATTTATACTTATTGTCTGCTATTAGATTTAATTTAGATGTATCTAGTTTTAGAAAATCCTGCTCAGCTAGATTAAAGAATTTCAAGGTCCGTTTAGTTATTTGATGAGATGTTAAATTGTTTTACTTTATTTCAGATAAATTTATCGATATATTTTTTTAGACGGTGGATGAGACGGTTCCACCGTTTTATTCAGAAGAAGGTGCGTCGCACCAGCGTCGAACTGCTCCTGCGACGGAAGAACTCCACTGCTGAACCATCACTCAGCACACATCTATCTATCCTTTCTCGTGAAATTATTACGTCACGTCTAACCCAACAAAATTGGATCATCAAATTCAGCTAAAAAATAAAGTGAAGCATTTCATTCACGAGAGCATGTTAAAATTACGCCCAATTAGGCAGCAAAACCAGCAAGAAACCACACGCTGCACGAACGAACAATGAGGGAGTGGGAGTTGAGAGGTAGGTAGGTACCTGGCTGGAAGAAGCCGAGCACGAACTTGCCGCCCTTGGACACCAGCGTCTGCCCACGGGACAGCGGCCGGCCGGCGGCCACGGTGTCGGAGGAGCCGGCGGCGCGACACGGAGCCGCTCCGTGATGCAGCAGCACCAGCAGCAGCACCGAGCTGATGACCGTCATCGGCAGGTGCGGCGGGCAGCCGCAGGAGGAGCACGGTCGTCCACCGCCAACCGCCATTAATTGCTGCTAGCTAGCTTCACCAAACGCTTGGACGCGATCGAGAGAGAGAGATGAGCAGCAAATATAAGAAGGGAAACAGGCTGATCCGATCGTACGTACGTTGCCGGCCCTGGCAGACCGTCACATGGCGATCGATCGATCGATCGGCTCGAATCTCTCTAGCTGACGAGCAATCTAATTAAAGAAAAGCTTAAGCTGCTAGTCGCGCCGAGGATTTAAATGCGCTATAAGTAAAGGCGTGGCACGAGCGGAATTAGTGGCAGGGTCCAGCCATATCTAGCTCATGCTCATCTCTTCCTGCACCTCTGGCTAACAAGTACTCCCAGCTATAGTACTGACATGACCGGGAGCAATAGCGTCTTCAACAAGACGAATTTAATTGATCAAGAGTACTTCTCAGTTTTGAATTTAAATATTTGTTTTGTCCCATGACAACTTACTCCCTTGTTATCAAAATATATAGCAAGATTTAGATGCACGCGTATGTATTAAGTTGTTAATAAGTAGATGAAAAAAACTATAACACTCTTTTCAAGGTTGGTGAGTCTGAGAGGGGTTAGACAGGATAATGATTGATGACTAATAAAGTTTAAGAACATTATGAATATTTTAAGAGATAAAAGTAATTTTACAAGTAATATATTATTACAATTGGGATAAACAATATACTCTAAATTACTATATTTTAGAACAGAACTGAGTGATTGTTCGGATTTAATCACACCTCGTCTAGAGAGGCCGGAGGTGACCAACTAATAAGGCAGGGCAAATCTTTACCTTTGCTCGCAAATTTTTGGATGAGAGGGACTAATGCTTATAATATTAGGCATGTTGGAATTCTCTTGCCTACAACTGGTATTAGAACCAACATCACCATGCCTACCTGAGGGACTTCATAGAGGAATGGGATGTTAGAGTGTTTGAACTAAGGTGTTGCCAGTCAACTTTAGTCCCACCTCGCCCACGTAAGGAGGCTACGAGCCTCTTATAAGAGAGAGTAGTCATCCTCTCTCAGATCGTTCTTTTGGGATGGAGAGAGCTCTCCGCTTATAAGGGCACATCGGATGCAAATGAACGCCCGAACGTGGGGCGAGGGTGGGTGGAGTTAAAGCTTGGGACGCTAACAACCACTTGTAGGCAAGAGAATTCCAAGAGAATTCCAGTAGCAAATGTTATAAGTGTCAATCTCTCTCATCCAAAAAACCAAGTTTAAAGGGAAAGGTTTACCCTATCTTATTAGTTGATTACCTCTGGCCTACTAGACGAGGTGGGACTAAATCTCAATACTGAGCATCTTCTTACTTACTCTTTGTTTGTAAATTAAGAAGTTTTGCTTCTTTTAACATCCCTTATTTATTACTTTGCAATATAACATTTTTAAATAAGTAAGAAGATAATCACTCTATTATTAAACATAGAACCTAATACTTATTAAAAGATCACTTCTATATCTAAAATATTTATGCTATCTTTAGCCTTCATTATTTATTATTATTCTATCCAACCATTCCTAAGTTCATACTCAAATATTCCAATGAGAGTATTATAGTTTTTATATAAATATTTACATGTACATTTTAAAATGGAGAGATACTGGAAACAAAGTCTTTTTGATTAGAAGTGCAGTGCATGCATGCATACATACTCAGGCTGGCCGGGGCGGGCACTGGCGAGCAGCAGCAGAGCCGTTCGACGTCGGCATCGGCGGCCATGAGCATCGCA
Organism: Zizania palustris; assembly: GCA_019279435.1. Lineage (NCBI taxonomy): Eukaryota > Viridiplantae > Streptophyta > Magnoliopsida > Poales > Poaceae > Zizania > Zizania palustris. The sequence continues at coordinate 84,615,916 of JAAALK010000288.1, read as the reverse complement.
TGTTAGAGCCGACAGTGGCGACATGAGTTTCCATCGCCAGCACTGTTGGTCACTTAATCCCGATTAGCCAGCCCATCGACCAGGGCATGAACAAGCGAGGTGAGGCGAATCGTATGGGGTTGGATGCGGATATGGTTTTGGCATCGCAAATGGCAGGACCATCGTATCATTAAGGCAACAGATCTGTAGAGGGGAAAGGGAGGAGCGCATTAACGTGCGAACGGCGATGCGCCACCGAACCACCTGCTCCGGGGTTCGCCGGTTGGTGTCGCATTGATCGCCGCGCGCGCGGCCATGGTTGGCGACGCGCGCGCTGGCGTGCGCGTTCCGGCCACCGTTGTCACCGCGAAAACGATGCTTTTTGCTGCCGCCGTTGCGAGCCCGGTTTCGGTACACTAATAAGCCGAATTATTACTACCGGTGGAAAGTGAAGCGATCATCGTGTAAGCCGGCTGCCTCTGCGTCCGTCTGAGCTCGATAGCGGCGTCTGCGTGGCGGCCGCTCTGCTCCGGCTTCCGGTGTCACACGAGCCCGTCACAATATTCAATACCGGAGCGCGACGCGGACGGGGACGCGCGCCGCGCGGCTACCTGCTGAGGCAACATGCTCGCGCATCCAGACTGCGAGAGAGATGTTCTTTTTTTAAAAAAAAAACTCGAGCGTAATTTACGATATGATGGTGTATTTTTCGTCAAAACCAGTCAAAGTATTTTACACTGTCGGATTATTTGTTAGTGGCCAAAAAAATATGTGTTTAGGTCAAGACGGGTCCATGCTAGCTAGTACAAAACAATCCTAGTTTGAGGAAAGAACTGTGGATTCTAAAAATCCGTGTCATCTTGCGTGTCACGAGGGGCCCTCTGATAGTGCAATTTGGTGGACAAAAATGGATGGGTCTGATCGAAACGTGAAGAGAGGAAAAAAAGCACATCTATTATCTCCTCATCAAGTCTGAACGAGTCGCCTCTCCTCAACTAGTTCAAGACCTCAACTGTAAAATCACACGTACGATACGTTCACTTAGTTCCTCTGTGCTGACGTGTCAATTATATTTTTTAAAAAAATAAAAATGTGTGTTTTATTTCTTTCACCCCTCCGTCTCTCCATCTTATTTACCCGTCACCCATACGTCAGCATGCTCACGTCAGTGAGACCGTGACCACGGACCACTCACCAGCCGGCGAGTTCGCTGCTAGTTTTTTATTTTAAAAAATATATTCCATGTTTAAAAAAATCATCGAATATATTTTTATAAATTTTCAAACACGAATGGTTTTTTTATAAAAAAAATATAAAAATGAAAAAAAACAGCAGAGCGTTTGAGGTAATGGAAAGGGCAGAAGAGGCCTGTAAAAGCCCAAAGCGAATCGTCGCAAGAGCCCAAGAGAAAATCTGGGGGCGGTGGGCCGGCGACCCTCCTCTTTCTCCGTCATCACCGGCCGTTGCGCCGCCCGGCGGTGACGTTCTTCTCCCGTGACGGCCATGGCACGTGGAAGAATTAGCATCATATCCTCTGACTTGCAACAGAAAAGTAGAAGCCTTTGGTTTGATTAGAGGTCCACATGTCCATGGTTGCACTAAAGTGACATTTGACTCTTTTGAAGTACGTATATAATTTTTTGACCTTTTCTTCATCATATATTTTCAATATATCCTTCTTCACACTAGGACGACTTTTAATTGGAAAAATAGGACGCATAGACTTTACCCAATCAGTGAAGTAACAATGATCAATAATACTAAAGGGATACTCATGCATGATATTTGCAAGATAAAATTTCTTCAAACTAAGAGCCTCGTCATACTTATAGGTCTCAACTGATGCAATGGAGTTGTCTTCACTCTTTCTAATTTCAATTTTGTTGCCCACTCAGGATATGGTGCTTGTTTTCTAAGTGCGCAGTGCGGCCGTGCGACGGCGTGCGCTACTGCGCTGTGCGGGGCTGCGGCCTGCGGCCTGCGGGTGCGGTGCGGCGGCCGAGCGGCCGGGCGTGAGAGCTAACGGAGCGGAGCGGTGCTAGGAGCCTAGGGCTGCCGCCGCCTGCCTCTTGCGGCGCTAGGGCGTGAGAGACTGAGAGCGGAGCGGAGCGTCCAAGCTGTTGCCTGTTGACGCGTGCGGTTGTGGGTTGCTGTAAATTGACTGGGTGGGCTGTAAATTGTAAATGACTATGTGGGCTAAGATTTGAAGAAACTAAATGGCCTTATAATACGGAAACTATCTGTTTTTTATGCGGATATTTACGCCCGGATATCTGTTTCCGGCGGAAAGCGTCGTTCCGTTTCCGGCACCATTTCCGCATAAAAAAATTCGTATCCGTTTCCGTTCCGTAAAAATTCCGTTTCCGTTTCCGCGTAAGCCTTTCCGTATCCATTTTTTATCGGAACGGACGGCCGCTCCGTTTTCATCCCTAAGGGCTATACATACAAACATCTACATCTTTGACAAGACTAATTAAACAGTCAAAGCAAAGAATCGGTATTCGGATCCAAGTAGTTCTTTCACTACTTTGTATGTTTTCTCTTCCACATTTTTGCTATGCTACGACTTCAAAGTCAGAGCGTAAGTGGATCGGAAAGAAGAAAAAAAAGACTGGCAGACGCCTCACTTTCAGAGGAACAAAGTGCGACATTCGAATGCCAGTACACCAATGTGTTTCGACTTTCGAACCGTTGACTCATCATGTGGTTATGAAATTTCCTACTGTCAGGATCATCACTTGAATACGCAGTCAAACCCTGTCCTTTCATCAATTCGAATTGTCACCCAGACAGTCTCAGCCTCTGACGAGGGAATGCATCGAGAAAAAGAGATGTCAGCGTTAGTGGGCTGAAATATTATCACCCAGACAATCTCAGGCTTTGACAAGTAAGACATCCAGAAGAAGAGATGATAGGACTAGTACATATATTCCGCCCCGGTGTACTTGAGCTGGTAGCTAACTAGATCTCGAGCTTGTCAATGGCGGCTCGTCTCTCCTCCTGCCGTATGTCCCTCGCCGTGCTGCTTCTTTTGCTCCCGAGCCTCCCTTGCATTTGCACGCCGCTGATACGCTCACGGCGACTCGGCCGCTCTCCGGCGACCAGAAGTTGATCTCTCGGGATGGCACGTTCGCACTGGGATTCTTCCAGCCTGCAGGTGAGTGAGCCTTTGTTCTTTGTCACTTGCAGTTTGAATTCATACTGCTCATGCAACTAATGGTTAATGAATTGAACCGAGGTTTGAATTATCTGCAAATGAGTGCCCAAACAAGGTCGGGCCCATGTCACCTATTTCAAAAAAAAATGAGTGCCCAAAAAGTTTAAATTCATACTAGAATGAGGTAGGATTTCTTAGTTCTTAGTTAAACTAGGCCAGAAAACTGGCAGTGCACCAAGGACTGTAAAAAAAATCATGGATACAAAAGAATGAAACCTTTTGTCATTGCTTACGTTAAGACGTGAAAGTTAATTTTATTTTGAGATTTTTACGGTGCCCCCAAAGATCTATGAACCGTTGATTGTATTTCATCTAATGGTTCAGATTTGATTAGAGTAACCTATTACCTTCTGGGAGGTAATAGGTCACATTTTCTTCTATTTAAATCATGTGCATATCAAGTGTTTCTATTTTTCAGTTCGCCTTCTATTTTAAATCATGCGTATATCATGTAGTTGATATGTTTCCATTTATACCGTGCAATATTATTTACTTTCTATTTTTTTCATATAATAATTAGAGGATACCATGCAATATCACACACCTTCTTTTTTCTCGTTCATGTAATTAGAGTATAGCATTCCGTTTTTTGCATGCATGCGGTAGATAAAACCTTTTAAAATTCTAATAACAACGACTTGTCTATATAGCTTAATGGAAGTGCGGGTCTACAAGATTTTTTTGGCAATTTTCTCTTCGGGTGTTTCCCATATTTTACGTGATGTGTAATTTTTTTATTTTTTTCAACATTAATGGATCGGAACAAAATGGAATACAAATTGTTTGAGATTATGACTGGTTAATTTTTAAAAATTTATGTACATATTTTATTAAGTTTCATCTTAATTATAATGATACATGATTTTTTAGGTATTTGAAATATTATTTATTACTATTTTATCGTTCTAATGACAATTTATTTATTTTTGTTTGAATATGTGATTTGTCTATACAGAATTCAAGAAATTGCATTTTTTATAATTTGTGTAGGTGTTTCATAAGTTTTAAAAATCATTTAATGGGTGGACTCACCTTGTAGTCAGATTATATTTTGGGCAACAAATTTATTCTAAACTGGTGCCCATGTTTGTTTAATGGTAACTAAGGCGCAATATTTTTGTTCCTAGTATATGGCAGGCGCAAGGTAATAGTCCGGTCAAAACATTAAGAAATAATTTTATTTTTATTAATTCAATAAAATGAAAGGCTAAGATTTATCTTACCTCTTACCTTCTAAGTAGAATAATGAGGCATAATAAAGTCCCCCTTTTATTTAGGGACTTTGACACATGATGGCTTAAATATTTTCTTCTTGTGTCCATACTCGTAGCTGGAGGATCTGGTAGCAGGTGGTACATAGGCATATGGTACAACAAAATCCCAGGGCAAACTGTAGTCTGGGTGGCTAACAGAGATAAACCGATCACTGATCCAGCCTCATCAAACCTTACCATCTTACACGATGGAAATATTGTCCTCCTAGCCAACCATTCTGACTCTCCTGTGTGGTCGACCAACATGACGAACAACGCAGCTGTGAGCTCCCCAGTTGCTGTGCTCCTTGACAGCGGGAACCTCGTAGTCAGGCGTGAGCCCAACACCTCTGAATCTGATGTGGTGTGGCAGAGCTTCGACGATTTCACGGACACATGGCTGCCGGGCAACAAGCTCAGCCGCAACAAGAAAACCGGTGTCGTCAAGCGGATGGTTTCTTGGAAAGACCGTGGTGATCCGGCTCCAGGAGTGTTCTCCATTCAGCTGGATCCTAGTGGCGCGACGCAGTACATCCTCCTGTGGAACAGCTCCACAGTTTACTGGGCTTCGGGCAACTGGACTGGCAACGCCTACACCGGTGTGCCGGAGTTGTCATCCAGTAACAGCGACACCGGCTCAGCTTACACGTTCCAGTTCGTCGACAACGACAACGAGACGTACTTCACCTACACTGTTAAGAGGGATGTGCAGATGGTAACCAGGGGCGTCATCGACGTGTCAGGTCATTTCGAGGCCTGGGTATGGGTGGACGCGGCACAGGCTTGGCAGCTGTTCTTCGCGCAGCCGAAAGCTAAGTGCAGCGTCTATGGGATGTGCGGCGCGTACAGCCAATGCAGCGAGAATGCTGAACTGTCCTGCAGCTGCCTCAGGGGCTTCAGCGAGAGCTCTCCAAGCAGCTGGAGGCTGGGTGACCACACTGCAGGCTGCATGAGGAACCTCCCACTGCAGTGTGGCTCGGTGAAGGCGAAGCGAGATAGGTTTCATGTGATGAGCAGCGTGAGGATGCCAGACAAGGTGCACATCACAGATGCAGCCAGTGTCTACGACTGTGAATTAACCTGCCTGAACAACTGTTCTTGCTCTGCCTACTCTTACAACGGCACTTGCTTGGTTTGGTACAATGACCTGATCAACCTGCAAGATGGCATGGGTGTGTTCAGTGACAGTATTTTCATTAGATTGTCAGCCTCGGAATTACCCAGCTCAGGAACAACCAAGAAACTGTGGGCAGTTGGGATCATCGTTGGTGGACTGGTTGTTCTTAGTTTTGTTCTGAGCCTGAGCATATTATATTTCCTACGCAGGAGAAGACACATTGCAATAAACCGAGATGATGGAAAACTGATCGCTTTCAGATACAATGACCTACAGTTTCTAACAAGAAACTTTTCTGAGAGGCTGGGTGCAGGTTCTTTCGGCTCTGTGTTCAAAGGCATTCTGCCGGATGCAACAACAGTGGCAGTGAAGAAGCTGGAGGGGCTTCGTCAGGGGGAGAAGCAATTCAGGGCGGAAGTGAGCACCATCGGGAATATCCAGCACATAAACTTGATCCGACTTCTGGGATTCTGCTCCGAGGGAGCAAAGAGATTGCTTGTTTATGAGTTCATGCCCAATGGCTCGCTCGATCACCATCTGTTTCAGAGTTCTGCTGCGACCATGAGCTGGCCAAGGAGATATCAAATCGCCATAGGAATCGCCAGGGGATTGGCCTACCTACACGACGAGTGCAGAGACTGCATCATACACTGCGACATCAAGCCTCAGAACATTCTGCTGGACATGTCGTTTGCTCCGAAAGTGGCAGACTTTGGGATGGCGAAGCTCTTGGGCCGGGATTTCAGTAGGGTTTTGACCTCGATGAGGGCACGGTAGGATACCTCGCGCCGGAGTGGATCAGCGGCGAGGCCATCACGCAAAGGCGGATGTTTTCAGCTACGGGATGATGCTCTTCGAGATCATATCAAGGAAGAGAAACCTGAAGCAGACAGCAGAGCCAAGCACAGAAGCGTTCTTTCCCGTGCTAGTCGCGAGGAAGCTTCTAGAAGGAGAGGTGGCGTCGCTACTGGGTTCTGAGCTGCTGCTGCTGCTGGGCGATGTGAGCCTGGAGGAGTTTGACAGGGCGTGCAAGGTTGCCTGCTGGTGCATCCAAGACAGCGAGAGCTCCAGGCCGACAATGGCAGAAGTTGTCCAGATGCTGGAAGGATTGGTAGACGTTGAAATGCCACCTGCCCCAAGGTACCTCCAAGTTCTTGCCGAGGGTGTGGGACGTGAAGCTCTACTTCCGATTGGTGAAGAAGGCGGCCATGGCTAGTCTGCAAGAAATCTCATCTTGTGCACAGAATATGAATGTGACACTGCACGTACGGTTTAATGGTTTATGAATAATTAAGGTGTTACATATTTTGTCTCTCTAGTTTTTTTTTTTTTTTGCCAAGGCCAACTTTGTCACTACTTTATTTGGTCCTATATATACTTGTCAAGTATAAGATGGCACACAAAATTTATACATGTTATAATACCCTACGTTGTATTCTTAGTCGATGAGATTATAATATCTCGAGCATGCTGACTTATGAGATTATAATTCTTGGTTACTCGATATAAAATTTTAACGTACTGCCTTTATGATTTATGGATATACCAGGGAACAAATATATATAACTACACATATAATATGCTAGTTTTATATATTCAGGTTTGGTTCCTTCGATACTATGTATTATGTTTTTTTCCCAACATGATAACATGTCTTGTAGTGTTCACTACGGAACCATTCATATTATTAGTAAATTGATTAATAATTATCGTAGTTGTCTCATAGCATCAAGTCTGGGTGGTGTAGTTGGTTATCACGTTAGTCTCACACACTAAAGGTCCCCAGTTCGAACCTGGGCTCAGACATATATTTCAATTTTTTTTCACTTTTTAAAGTTTTGTTATCAGAACCAAATGTTTAGATAAGTTTGAACTTTGAAACCATTTGCTCCATGATCACGTCCAAACACATAACGTACTCTGAAAGAGTAGTGAGTACACCCAATATTAAGTACAAAACTGCTGTTATTTTGGAGCATCATTTGAGTATATGGTATTTTTTTTCATTTCAAAATGGCTTTGCCAAATGGCGAATTACACAAGTGCCGAACCGTGTAATCCGAGGTTCAATTTTCATCTAAATGGAGGTATTGGTATTTGATCAAATTTTTCATTCCAACTGGCTTTGCCAATGCCTGATTGGTTAGCACTTAACAGCAACCAAGCAGGACCTTGACGTACGTGACCAAAGTGCATGCATGGTTGTTCAATTTGAACATGTACAACGGGGTCTTCCTGGTTTGAGTTGAGATGTACCCAACCCAATAGCTACTACTATACGTTGTAGCAGTCAATGAAAATTGCACTCAAAGTGCATGCATGCATGTATACCCACGTCCTCTGAATTAGTCTAAATTCACTTCCAAATCAGATCTTCCGTCTTCGCCACTATAAATAGACGGTGCATGCGCTGGCTCATGTATCGCAAAACGCAGACCTAACTGCTAACAGATACCGGCCGGCCGGCCGGCCACACACAAGCAGCAGCTAGCTAATAAGCTCGTCACGTTCACATTGCCAAGTAATATAATGGCCATGGCCAAGACGGTGCTTAGCTTGCTGGTGCACCTCCACGCCGCGCTCCTGTTCCTCCCGAGCCAGGCGCCGCGGCGGTGTATAACGTGGTGCGCTACGGCGCGCGTGGCGACGGTGCCGCCGACTCGACGCAGCCGTTCCTCCTCGCGTGGGCCGACGCGTGCCGCTCGACGAGCCCGGCCATGGTGTATGTGCCGCCGGGGAGGTACCTGGTGGGGAGCGCCACGTTCGCCGGCCCGTGCGGCAGCCGCGCCGTCACGTTCTACAACGCCGGTACGGTGGTCGCGCCGGATGGGTACGGCTGGGACGGCGCGACCGGGAGGTGGATCACTTTCGAGTCCGTGGAGGGCCTCACGGTCACCGGCGGCACCCTCGACGGCCGCGGCGAGGCCCTCTGGGCCTGCAAGCAGAATCAGCCGCCCGGCGGCTGCCCCACCGGCGCGTCGGTACGCGCTCAGATCACGCACCACATTTGTCGACGCTTTCACGACGGCGGCGGCGGCGCGGCGCTAGATTAATTGAATGACATTTTTTGCGTTTTCTCGATCTGTCGCCGGCGGCCGGCGGGGTGTATGCAGTCGCTGACGATCTGGAACTCGAGGGACGTGGTGGTGGACGGGGTCCGGTCGGTGAGCAGCGAGCTGTTCCACGTGGTGGTGATGCAGTGCCGCGGCGTGAACGGTGCGGCGGGTGACGGCGGAGGCGCCGGCGGACAGCCCGAACACGGACGGCATTCACATCCACAAGTCCATCGACGTGGCGGTGTACGACGCCAAGATCGGCACCGGCGACGACTTGCGTCTCCGTCGGCCCCGGCAACTCCAATCTCTGGATCGAGCGCGTCGCGTGCGGCCCGGGCCACGGCATCAGGTACGACCTGTTGCGTTAGTCACTAGTGGGAATGGACCTGACATGGGCCCGTTCCGTTCGTCCGCTTCGTTCTGTTCTCTGGTTGTATGCACAGTGCACAGCGTGGGTTTGGATTTTGGAGTTGCACCTAATCCACTTAATTGCTGCTCCTTCAGTCAACGCACGTAGAGTTCTATACTGTACTGTCTAAAATTTAGAATCAAAATTAAATTTTTAAAAAAATTAGTATGAACAAAGCAAATGGTAAGTTTACATCGAAAACCGACTGGTTTTAAATAATACAAAAAATAGAAAATCATATAAAAATATAGAACATTTAAAAAACAGGAGAAAAATTGTAGATGAATAGAGGAATATAAATACATTTTGTGACGCAGCTTAAAAAAACTGGTATTAAATTTTTATTTTTGTGAATTAAATGGTGCAACATGTGATATTTTTGAAAAACAATATTACAAAATGTCAATTACAATCAATTGGTCTGGCATAAAATTTCTCTTTTGTTATTTTGACCGATCTTATCGTCTTCAAGCCATTCCAAATTAAACCACATAGTATTTATAGAAATATTTTATGAATGGTCTCGTTTTTAAAAATAATTTCAAAATTCAAACCGAACCGATTAATTTCAAACCACATAGAAAGAGTCGATTCAGCAGGTGATTAATGAGAACTAGTACACTTGTTGATCGATCAGCATCGGAAGCTTGGGGAAGCAGGAGGGGATGGAGGTGGAGGCGGTGCAGAACGTGACGGTGAAGACGACGTGGTTCACCGGCACGACCAACGGCCTCCGGATCAAGACGTGGGAGAGCGACAAGCGCGGCTACGTCCGGGGCGTCACCTTCTCCGACTCCACCATGTCCGGCGTCGACAACCCCATCATCATCGACCAGAACTACTGCCCCGACGGCGGCTGCGGGCAGGGCTCCGGCTCCGGCATCAAGATCAGCGACGTCCGAGTACGTCAACGTGCGGGGGCTCGTCGTCGCCGCCGGTGGCCGTCAGCTTCGACTGCAGCAGCCTCAACCCCTGCACCGGCATCGCGCTGCGCGACGTCAGTCTCGCCTACCAGAGCGCCCTGCAGATCGCCACGTCATTCCTGCCGCAACGCGCAGGGGACGGCCTCCGGCGTCGTCGTGCCGCCGAGCTGCCTCTGATCGATCGATCGGCGGTCGACAACGAACGCACACGTGGCATTATCACGTACGGCCTCACATGTATATACATACATACGGTATAGTATACGCGCAATGTATATGTATATGTATTCGCGATTGACACTCTAGTTAGTATAATACTGTGACGCTGATCATTTTGTTTAGATGTATACGATTGAGAACACTCCAACACATTTGATTCCCCCCTTTTGTTACGGGATATAAGTTGTTGATTCGAAATGCTAATCTATCATGTATTTTTTAAGAAAGAATCTAATAGGATCTTCCCGTTTCTATTAAAGAAATGACTGAAAAATATTGTTAACGAAATACAACCTAGACGAAGAAATCTCAGAAAGACAAAAACTATTTTGTAAATGCATCATAACATTACTACTTATTTACAAGTTCAGAAAGCAAACGCAAGACAGAGCAACATCCCCAAACGGCTCAACATCTGGTCTTTTCAAGCTCCAACCATTACTTTTTGCAAATACTTCAGCTGCCACCCGTTCGATTAGACGCTCTTTTTCTTTCCTCCGACTTCGCATAAAACAGGTCAGGTGGAAATCGAGAACAAAAGGACGTTACTAACTCAATTGGATCACTGATGATTTTATTGTTAAAGCAAGTATCATTCATATGATTCCAAACAGTCTAAATCAAAGTCTAAAACAAAGCGGAACTGATATATTATGTATATATTGCAATTAATATTCGAAAGCAAGGCTATTATTTTTTATACGGCTAAAATATAGAGTCGTCGTACTAGATTTTAAAAAACAGCAATAGTTTTTAAATTTAAATCAAAAACCCATTAACTTTCAGATATTTAGAGTATGTCATTTAAATTCAAGGGCGGCTCAACTTCGGGTACATATTCTTTCACAAACTCGTCGATTTCTACCCAAACCGCGCGACGAGAGAAAAGGAAGCGAACAGCAGCGGCATGGAGCAGGCGGCCGTGGCGATGAACAGGAAGGTGGTGCTGCGCGAGTACATCAGCCGGGCGCCGAGGGAGGATGACATGGTGCTCGTCGACGGCGGCACCATGGCGCTGCGCGTGCCGGAGGGGCGCCGCGCGCGGTGGTGCTGGTGAAGAACCTCTACCTCTCCTGCGACCCCTACATACGCGGCCGGATGCGGGACTTCCACGGCTCCTATATCCCCCGTCACAGCTCGAATCAGTAGGTTTTCTTCCCCTCTTCCCTCGATATATCATTCCCTTCGCGTGGTTTAATCGGAGGCGATTCCACATGTACATGTGGGATTGATTTACTGGTACATTTGATCTGTGAATGCAAAGATTATTGATTTACTGGTAATTTGATCTGTGAGTGTGAAGGTTATCCAGCCACCCCCCGCAAGAGATCTAGACGGATCTCTCGGCCACCCCTCCAGATCCAAATCTAAGCACATCGCCGCCTCCGCTATGGCTCAGATGGACCTCTCCACCCCGTCCAAGGCGACGTCTAGGCGGAAGCCCAAGATGGTGCCTCGCCGTTGCCGATGTCTCCGGCAACCCCCTCCACCGTCCGCCGCTCCCTGCGCCTCCTCGAGACGCCGACCAAGGTACCCTCAGAGACACCGGTGAAGCCCAGACCAACCCCGAAGAGGAAGCGTGCCATAATTATTAAGGCATTAAGGCGAGGCGAGGCGAGGCGGTGGAGGCGTAAGGCGAGACGACACCTTACGCCCATAGAAAATACAGGATTTAGGAGAAAATATTGATAGATAAGTAATAAATTCTAAATAGGAATAGCAAGATAGAAATATAAAAATAATAATATACTATCAAGTTACAATATTTTTCACTTTATCTGCCTTATAAAATTAAGTATACATAGTTAAAATTATAATAATACATTTAAAATTTGTTTAATGATATATTTAGAGTTCAATTTAATTATCATTTATATTTTTTTATCCAGCAGCCCACTTAAGACACATTAGATTGTTTTTCATCTAACCCTAACTTCTCCCGCGCTCACATCCTCTCCCTCCCAAATCTCAGGCTTTTCCCATTCTCTCTCCTACCAGCCGCAGCTTCTCTCTCTTCCCCTCCTCTCCCCTCTCTTCTGCACTGCACAGGGCCTCGCCGCACGCAGCTCACGCCCGGCCATTCCACGCCGCATGCAGCTTGCGCCCGGCCTCTCCACGCCGCAGAGGACCTCGCTGTGCTCTCGTCCAACTGCTCCCACCTTCCGCGCCGCACAGATCTGACCTCTCCGCGCCGGATCTACGCTGCGCCCGGCCCTCTGTACACCTGGTGACCTCGCCGTCGCCGATGTCTCCGGCAACCCCCTCCACAGTCCGCCGCTCCCTGCGCCTCCTCGAGACGCCGACCAAGGTACCCTCAGAGACCCCGGTGAAGCCCAGACCAACCCCGAAGAGGAAGTGCGCCGCCCCGTCGCCCAAAACTCCGATCCAGTCTGAGCCCAAGCGGCAGAGGCGGCAGCCGAAGAAGAGGGCGGTGATGGTGGAGTGCGACGTGTGTCATCAAAAGACGGAACTAGAGAAGGCAAAAGCGACCCTATTATTGGCAACTCTTCCTAAGTCGTTGCCTTGTAGAGATAAGTATGTTTATATACTTTTGCTGCTTGTTTCATCCACTTTTTTATGAGGACTGCTATTGAATTGAAGTCTCATGCCAGGGAAATGGAGGAAATATCTGCATTGTGAAAGATGCAATTTGCAATGACCAATGTCCAGGACGATGTCTTTACATACATGGTGTACCTGGTACTGGCAAGGTAACTAACCATCTTTTCCTGGCCCCACTTTGATGGTTTACTTTCCTTTTTCTGTGGCTGAAGGCTAAGCAATTTTTCTCTTATTTTGTCAACCTTCAGACTATGAGTGTACTTGCAGTTATGAGGAGGCTAAGATCTGAACTTGAGTCTGGAAATCTGAGGCCCTATTGTTTTATAGAAATTAATGGTCTTAAATTAGCTTCTCCAGAGAATATCTACAAAGTACACAAGCTTCTACCTTGGTTAAATAATAACAATTATGTCCTGGTTAATCATATTAGCCACATTGGGAAGATTATAATGCGTATATTTTTAATGTATGCAGGCTATCTATGAACAGTTGAGTGGGCATAGGGTTGGGTGGAAAAAAGCTCTTCATTTTCTAACCGAGCACTTTTAGGTGGCACTAAAGTTGGCAAGCAAGCAAACAAGCCAATTATTTTGCTCATCGATGAACTTGATCTTCTTTTGACAAGAAATCAGTCGGTAATGATTTCTAGCTGAACCTGTTGAGTAGTTTAGTGACTTTGCATTCTATTCTTTGGAAAATGGAAAGTGCTTGATATTTCATTTTTCCACTCTGATTGTTTTAACATGCAAATTCATGTTCATTGACATTTGAACTAATATTTTTTGTCAGGTGCTGTATAACATTCTTGATTGGCCCACCAGGCCAAATTCGAACCTAGTTGTTATAGGTACCTATACTTTTGTTTCTTCTACTAGTGGTTTTAGTTAGCCTTTTAATTGCTCTTTGGTTGTCTTGTCACTGAATACAGGTATTGCGAACACAATGGATCTTCCTGAAAAGTTATTGCCTCGCATTTCAAGTCGCATGGGTATCCGGAGACTGTGTTTTGGCCCATATAATTATCGGCAACTGCAGGAGATTATAACAAGCCGCCTTAAGGGCATTGCTGCCTTTGAAGAACAAGCTATTGAATTTGCTTCTAGAAAGGTTTGAAATGTAGTATCAAGTGAATATCTTTTTTATTATACACCCATGTCTTTTTTTCTGTGGCTGCTGTTCTGTCCATCCAATTTTGTTTTTTTTTCTGAGAGTTGAATTTATACCACGTCTTTGGTATTAATGTTATTCCATTATCTTGCCCTATCCATGAATGAATTCTCCATGACATTAAATACCTTTTGCTTCCACTTGTCCCATAACAAAACTGAAGTGAGTCTGAATTCCTAGTCAAACTAGTGAATGGGCACCATGTGCTCTAATCACCCTGACACCCTACAATTTCCCTTTTCCAACAATATGGTACACACTACACAATACCTCATCTGTTTGGTCATCAATTGCTTTCCATCCGTGTAACATTCTTACTTTTGGATTGACAGATTGTTGAGCTTACAATTAAGGAACACCTCATGATCTGGAAGACCCATTATTTGTTTCCTTGGCATTTAGTGGCTTATAGTAGCAATTTCTTTCATTGCAGTTCTTTGTTGTATGATGAGTTCAACTGATACTTGACACTACTGGAAGCCAGTGGACTAACATTATTCACAAACAATGATGCAGTAGCTATTGACAGTGAACATTACTTGATTTACTTCACTGAGTTTCATCAATTCATGGGTTTGCTTAGTTTGTAGCCCAAACAAACCATGCTAAACTTTGGTAATGATTTTCATCAACTTACTATTGTCTATTCACACAGGTAGCTGCTATGTCTGGCGATGCAAGGAGGGCCTTAGAAATATGTAGACGGGCAGCCAGAGTTTGCAGATTACCGATTAAGCAATCTGGGCACACTTCTATGAATAGAGGTATTGACCACATATCTACAGACCACCCACTGCAGATATGCGCTCTGTATTTATTCTACCTTTATGATTATATCCACGTACTATGTTCTTATGACTTCATCCCTCCATTAAGTTTCAATTCCAAGTTGTGTATATCCATTGAGCTTTGATCTAATACCTGTAGGAAAGAATGTTGTTTCCATGGGTGACATAGAAGCTGCTATTCAGGAAGTTTTCCTGGCACCGCATATTCAAGTAAGTGGAAAATGATTGTTTATTATATGATATCAATATATCACACTTCTGGTTCGCCTTGTAATGCATTATGATTTGTTCACTTAAGGAATGGGTAACTGCAGTTTGCACATATTTCTCTGATTGTTTCTCACAGGTAATGAAGAACTGCCCAAAATTTGGAAAAATTATATTGGTTGCTATGGTTCATGAATTATATAAAAGTGGACTAGGTGAAGTAACAATTGATAAGGTGAGCACCCACTGTTTTTATTTTCTATGTTGATCTTAGCATTGTGGGTATGAAGGAAAAGTGGGTTAGACATTGTCATTGACTCATTTCCAATATTCTATTGCAAACATATCATGTGCTTGTTGGTCCAGTAGGTGATTCATCAAATTGATCTACCCCATTTTATATATGTGTATCTTCCAAGAATACAATATATCGATTGTCTTTGCATGACTTTTGAGTTTTGAGTTCAATTGTCAAGGGCATTGACACCTAGGGGAGGAGGCCCTTGATTGCGTAGATTGTAGCGGTAGGATAGGTTCGCGTAGGGTTGATCCCCTTGTTGAGCTATGTTGAGAACGTGAGAGACTTTAGAGAACGAGGGAGACTTTAGAGAACTAGGGTAGAGATTAATAAATTAATCTTTATTTCTTACTTGCATAATTATAGACTATGACCCTTTATATAGGGCAGAGTTCCCCTTTATTTCTTAATCCTACTCGATTGCAATTAGAACAGTAAACTAACATAACTCCGATACCTAAACTAATATATTGGAAGCCTAACTAATTATGGGCTTTGGGCTGCCTGGTGAACACTGTTAGAGATATACTATATAGTATAAAGGCTTATTTGTAAGCTTCTATTCTCTTGTACTACCGCCCTTTGGGCCCTTCTCGTGTACATATTTGCCCTTTGGGCCTTTGGAAGGCAACTGGCTATTTCATCACATGGTGTCAGAGCTAGGGTTTCTAGCCCCTCCCCTCCTCCTGATCTAGCTACCAGGCGAGCCCTCGCCGTGCCGCGCCAGCGTCGCCGCTCATCCGCCCGCCCATGCTCCCGCCGCAGCGTGCCTCCTACCAGCCACGCGCCTGCTCGCGCGTGAGCTCGCTTCGCCGCGTGCCTTCCCGAGCCCCGCCGTCAGCGCGTGAGTTCGCTCGCCGCAGCGCCCGCTTGTCCTCCTGCTCGGCCCGCCCCTGAGCACTGCTGCGCCCTTCGGCCAGCACCTGAGGCCCTCCACCTGTCCTCCTGCTCGGGGCTTGTCCTCCCGCTCGGGCCCTCCCTGAGAGCCACCGCGCGCCTTCGGGCCCGCGCCTGAGGCCCCTCTACCGCTCTTGTCACCCTCTGCTCACGACGGGCAGAAGTTCATGACCTCTCTGTCCCTTCCCTATTGAGATAGATTGCAAAAAAAACAGAAAGCAAGGAGTTTCTCAACATGGCTGCTCTTTGTCCTCTCGTTCCTATACCGTCTACACCGATTTCAACTCCAGGGCATGTTACTCAAGGTGGCACATTGCCGCTCTCTTCTGTCGCTACTGCAAGTCTAAGACTCACGAGATTGAGCCCATACTCGAGCTCAACATTGTTTTCTTCTTTCCAAGCTCAATGTCGTTGATCCACCTTGAGCTTGAGAGGGGGGGGGGGGCGTGTTAGAGATATACTATATAGTATAAGGGCTTATTTGTCAGCTTCCCTTCTCTTGTACTATTGTCCTTTGGGCCCTTCTCCTATACATATTTGCCCTTTGGGCCCTTTGGAATGCATACTGGCCATTTCATCACAACACTACCTGCATGGGTACTATTCACGTGATTGGGCCTGCCAGCCTAGACCCAGTCCCCTTGGGCCTGGTGGCTCTGGCCGGCCCATGACATCACTATTACATATGCACGGGCTATTTCCCTAAATTAGTCAGTGTTCATTTGGTTAGATGGGTATCCTTGGATAGAAGTTTGTGATCTAAGTTTTGAATGTGTTTGGTTCATGGGAGGGTGCTGGGTTGGCTAGGGAGGGGAATCCCATGAAGATGCTGAATGAAGCTTTCTGGCAAAATTGGCCAGATGAGTCCATCCACCTGTGCTAACCTCAATTATTAGTTACTGATTAGTGATAATGAGTCTATTATAGTGTTAATTAGTGTTTATCATGTCAAGATTATTATTGATTAGTGAAAATCAGGGTTTTATAATATATTAAACTACACTTACATTCTTCATTAACTGTTTTAATAAGTTACAACACATTGTCTGGTCAAGTTTCTATGTGAGATGAGGCTTGAGATGCTTCAGAAAGTTCCTCGTGTTGGTATTTGATTATTTGTATTTCTGTAGCGAATTACTGTCAATATGTTATCAGTCCTACTTGAAATAAGGAGTGAAAGTTCCTCGTGTTGGTATTTGATTATTTGTATTTCTGTAGCGAATTACTGTCAATATGTTATCAGTCCTACTTGAAATAAGGAGTGTCCATACTCCATTTTGTTGATGGTTTGAAAGAAGAAATCTGATGGGGTTTTCCTATTATATGCTGTAGCTGGCAGCAACTGTCATCTCTTGGTGCCACGCCAACAGAGAATTATTGCCTGGATACGATACTCTCTTGAAAATCTGGTGAGTGAATATAATTTTTTCTTTATTTCACATTGCATGAAATAACTTGGCGTATGTCCCCGATTTGTAGTTGCAAGCTAGGTGAAAGTAAGATTATTCTATGTGAGGAAGGCACTAAGCACAAGTTGCAGAAGCTTCAGCTTAACTATCCAAGGTTAGTTTGCAAGATTGCATTTACCGTTGAAGCTGGCATTACAATACAGCTTTAAGGTGACTCTTATCTTACAGCCATTTAAGGAACATTAGATTCATTTTTGGGAACTTCCAATTTAAATCATATATATATTTGAATTGTGCATTGCGTCTGTTGTTTCTTCATCAACTCAACATTTTGCTTGAACAAATTAAAGCCTAGAAATTCTAAGTTTGGTTAAGCCATTATTGAAACCAATAGTGCCACTTCAGCTTCAGTAATTTCATCGACTTTGAGTCCTGACATGAGTGGAGACATTTTGCTTAATCTACCTGAGAGGCAGAACTTAATACATATCTCTTTATCATATAAAACTATACTAATTATTATTTTTCTTATTGGGCAGTGATGATGTATCCTTTGCCCTGAAGGAATCTCCAGATCTTCCTTGGTTGTCGAAGTACCTGTGAAGCTTACACTTTCAGTTGTCATATTTTCCCAACATTGCATTCGTGAAGTCTTGGACAGCAACGATCGCAACTACTTGATCAACAGTCAGTTTAACAATTTTCCACGCTTTTTCATTCCATACGTTTCAGAATTTTGACGGCAATCTTATTTTTCCTGTCATGGACAGTCTCTCCAGACTCTTGAGCACGCAACGCCAGTAAACCTTCGCCATCTTGTGCAGAATATTGGAAAACACGTGACGTTTGATCTTCCAAGAAACTGACTCCAAGGACGTAAGATGCCGCTGCACGCCTGCACCAAATGCACTATAGCGGCACACCAGGGTTGTAACTTGTAAGACCCGAAGAAGTTTTTTTTTTCAAAAATCTTTCATCTATTTGTAGTTTATTTAAATTTAAGTATTAAATGAGCTTTGTTTATAGTGCTAACCATATAGTTTCATGTATGTATTAGGAGTATTATTTAATACATTAGGATGCATATAAGAGATTTAATGCAATAGTAATATTATTTGATATATCCTGGTCTTGATGCAAAAGATAATAGGTAGAAGGTTTTTGGATGGAGGGAATAGTTTTTAAGAAAATTTTACATATAAAAACCGTTTTAAAACTGTTTATTAATTTTTCAACACTAAATCTATTTGTTTAAATCCTTAAATATGTGAGTCTTAACGAAATAAACCCTTACCAATAGCTCTCCCATGGCCAAACTGACTGCAATACCATCATTTTAACAGGTTCTCCCCACCATTTCTATTAAAGAAATGACCGAAGGTTAAAACAGCTAGGACTGAAAAATATTGTTAAAAGACGAACACAACCTAGATGAAGAAACCTGAGAAAGACAAACACCGTTTTGTAAACGGAAGCAAAGACTTATTATCTACCACCCGTTCGATTAGGTGCACCCAGCTGTTAGATTTCTTGTTCTTTCCTTCGACTTTTGTAAAACAGACCAGGTGGAAATACGTTACTAATTCAATTGGATCATGATTTTATTGTTAAAGCAATCATTATTCCTATATTTTCAAATAGTCCAAAACAAAGCAGCAACTAATATATCATGTATGTATTGCAATTAATATTCGAAAGCAAGGCTATTATTTTTATACGACTAAAATATAGAGTCTTCGTACTAGATTTAAAAAACAACAATAGTTTTTAAAAATTAAATCAAAAAACCTAATGAACTTCCTGATATTTAGAGTTGTGCCGTTTAAATTCAAGGGAGGCTCAACATCGGGTACATATTCCCTCACAAACTCGTCGATTTCTACTCAAACCGCACGACGAGAGAAAAGGAAGCGAACAACAGCGGCATGGAGCAGGAGGCCGTGGCAAGGAACAGGAAGGTGGTGCTGCGTGAGTACATCAGTCGGGCGCCCAGGGAGGATGACATGGCGCTCCTCGAATTATCATCCCCGTTTAATGAGGCGTATTCCACATGTACACGGGGATTGGTTTACTGGTACATTTGATCAGTGAATGCTAAGGTTATTGATTTACTGTTAAATTTGATATGTGAATGCGAAAGGTTATCCAGCCGCCCCTGGTGAGAGATCTAGACGGATCTCTCGGCCACCCCTCTAGATCCAAATCTAAGCACATCGCCGCCTCCGCTATGGCTCAGATGGACCTCTCCACCCCGTCCAAGGCGACGTCTAGGCGGAAGCCCAAGATGGTGGCCTCGCCGTCGCCGATGTCTCTGGCAACCCCCTTCAACTTTCGCCGCTCCCTGCGCCTCCTCGAGACGCCGACCAAGGTACCCTCAGAGACCCCGGTGAAGCCCAGACCAACCCCGAAGAGGAAGCGCGCCATAGTTATTAAGGCGTTAAGGCGAGGCGAGGCGGTGGAGTACCACCTTCTCGCCTAAGGCGTAAGGTGAGGCGACGCCTTTCGCCCATAGAAAATACAGGATTTAGGAGAAAATATTGATAGATAACTAATAAATTGTAAATAGGAATAGCAAGATAGCAATATAAAATAGCAATATACTATCAAGTTACAATATTTTTTCACTTTATCTGCCTTATAAATTAAGTATACATAGTTAAAATTATAATAATACATTTAAAATTATGTTTAATGATATATTTAGAGTTCATTTTAATTACCAATTTATAAATTTTTTGACCCAGCAGCCCACTGAAGACCCGTTAGATTGTTTTTCTCTCTAAACCCTAACTTCTCCCACGCTCACTCCTCTCCCTCCCAAATCTCAGGCTTTTCCCATTCTCTCTCCTACCAGCCGCAGCTTCTTTCTCTCTTCCCCTCCTCTCCCTCTCTTCTGCACTGCACAGGGCCTCGCCGCACGCAGCTCACGCCCGGCCACTCCACGCCGCATGCAGCTCGCGCCCGGCCTCTCCACGCCGCAGAGGACCTCGCTGTGCTCTCGTCCAGCTGCTCCCCCACCTTCCGCGCCGCACAGGACCTCACCGTGCCAGATTTACACCATGCCCGGCCTCGCTGCGCGTTGCTCTGTGCCACTCCGAGGCTCTCCACGCCAGATCTGACCTCTCCGCGCCGGATCTACGCTGCGCCCGGCCCTCTGTACACCAGGTGACCTCGCCGTCGCCGATGTCTCCGGCAACCCCCTCCACCGTCCGCCGCTCCCTGCGCCTCCTCGAGACGCCGACCAAGGTACCCTCAGAGACCCCGGTGAAGCCCAGACCAACCCCGAAGAGGAAGCGCGCCGCCCCGTCGCCCAAAACTCCGATCCAGCCGGAGCCCAAGCGGCAGAGGCGGCAGCCGAAGAAGAGGGCGTACTATCGGAAAGTTGTGTATGACGGCGGGGAATTCGCTGCTGGGGACGATGTGTACGTGAAGCGGCGGGAGGGTGCGGAGTCGGACGCGGACGAATCGGAGGAGGAGATGTGCCGCGTGTGCTTCCGCTCCGGCGTCACGGTGATGGTGGAGTGCGACGTGTGCCTCGGCGGGTTCCACCTGCGTTGTGTGCGCCCGCCACTGCGGTGCGTGCCAGAGGGGGAGTGGGCGTGCCCGTACTGCACGGCCGAACGGGCAGGGAAGGCGATTGAGAGGCCCAAGCCGCCAGAGGGAAAACGCATTATGAGAACCGCCAAAGAGAAGCTTCTCTCCAGTGATTTATGGGCTGCACGCATCGAGAGGTCAGTGAAAATTGGGCTTTGGTGTGATTTTTGTAGTCGATGTGGTGACCAAAAGTTTGATTTCGTTGAATTTTCTTTTGATTCATGTGAACTTGCTTGAACCCCATTACCACGGATTTTAGTGATGCATATAGCCTTATAATCAGAACTGAGGTGGCATGGGTGTAGTACTAGTGATTATTGTTGTTCAATGTGCGAATAAGATGTAAAATGGCATGTCCTTGTCATGATTTAGTTGTGCTAGTAACGAGTTTTCCCTAGACATCCGTTTGTTGTGGTCTTGAATTAGGTGCAACCATCGTTTCACTGGGGTTCTGAATATCCCCTTT
Source organism: Zizania palustris (assembly GCA_019279435.1). Taxonomy (NCBI): domain Eukaryota; kingdom Viridiplantae; phylum Streptophyta; class Magnoliopsida; order Poales; family Poaceae; genus Zizania; species Zizania palustris. The sequence goes on along the minus strand of JAAALK010000288.1, from coordinate 84,594,355 downwards.
TCCTTGGCAAAAGAGGCTTACAACAGCCATTGAGGACAGTACAAGATGTACCTGAATATATTTGCATATATGCTTGGTGTTGCAATTAAACCTCTAGTTCTCCACTGTAACTGTGTCACTTGACTGCTTGAGAAGTCGAGACAAACAATTTTTTACAAATACTGTTGGTTGCAACAGTTTATGGAGGGAGCCAGATGGAATATTCTGGGCAAAGGTAAGATGGTATATTATCCCTGAAGAGACTGCAGCAGGAAGGCAGCCACATAATCTGCGTAGGGAGCTGTACCGTACAAATGATCTTGGAGTCATTGAGGTGATACATTGTTTTCTGTGTGTGTAAGTCCCTTCATGGTTTGTCTATTTGTTCATTATTCATTGTGCTAATTGCGTTTATGGCTTTTGCAGATGGAAACGATTCTTAGACATTGTTATGTCATGAGCCCCAATGAATTTAAGGATGCTAACGATGATGGAGATGATGTATTCTACTGTGAATACGAGTATGATATAAACTGGCATAATTTTAAGCGTCTGGCAGACATCGATGATGAACCTGAGGTACGTCTATTGAAACTTTATTCAAACCTCTGCTCATATAAGTTAGGACTTTGGAACACTATTGCAGTTGCAAATAAGAGGACCTTATCCTGTTCTATTATTTGTAGACAAAGGAAGATCCCAGTGATGAGCCTTACAATGCTGGTAATGAATATGACAGTGACACAGATGAAGATTCTGAATATGATGAGGAGGAAGAACAAACTAAATGTAGCTCTGCTGGAAAGAACCAAGCACATGAATTGGCTGCGGTACCAACCATTCTCCCTCTCCCTCTTAAGTGTTGCACTGCATGCTTTACTGATATGACATGCCTGTCCGTAGAATTTGTGGAAAGGGAGGATTTATGGTCTACAAAAAATTGGGATCCGAAAAATTCCTGAGCATGTTCGGTGTCATCAAAAGACGGAACTGGAGAAGGCAAAAGCGACCCTATTATTGGCAACTCTTCCTAAGTCGTTGCCTTGTAGAGATAAGTATGTTTATATACTTTTGCTGCTTGTTTCATCCACTTTTTTATGAGGACTGCTATTGAATTGAAGTCTCATGCCAGGGAAATGGAGGAAATATCTGCATTTGTGAAAGATGCAATTTGCAATGACCAATGTCTAGGACGATGTCTTTACATACATGGTGTACCTGGTACTGGCAAGGTACCTAACCATCTTTTCCTGGCCCCACTTTGATGGTTTACTTTCCTTTTCTGTGGCTGAAGGCTAAGCAATTTTTCTCTTATTTTGTCAACCTTCAGACTATGAGTGTACTTGCAGTTATGAGGAGGCTAAGATCTGAACTTGAGTCTGGAAATCTGAGGCCCTATTGTTTTATAGAAATTAATGGTCTTAAATTAGCTTCTCCAGAGAATATCTACAAAGTACACAAGCTTCTACCTTGGTTAAATAATAACAATTATGTCCTGGTTAATCATATTAGCCACATTGGGAAGATTATAATGCGTATATTTTTAATGTATGCAGGCTATCTATGAACAGTTGAGTGGGCATAGGGTTGGGTGGAAAAAAGCTCTTCATTTTCTAACCGAGCACTTTTTAGGTGGCACTAAAGTTGGCAAGCAAGCAAACAAGCCAATTATTTTGCTCATCGATGAACTTGATCTTCTTTTGACAAGAAATCAGTCGGTAATGATTTCTAGCTGAACCTGTTGAGTAGTTTAGTGACTTTGCATTCTATTCTTTGGAAAATGGAAAGTGCTTGATATTTCATTTTGCCACTCTGATTGTTTTAACATGCAAATTCATGTTCATTGACATTTGAACTAATATTTTTGTCAGGTGCTGTATAACATTCTTGATTGGCCCACCAGGCCAAATTCGAACCTAGTTGTTATAGGTACCTATACTTTTGTTTCTTCTACTAGTGGTTTTAGTTAGCCTTTTAATTACTCTTTGGTTGTTTTGTCACTGAATACAGGTATTGCGAACACAATGGATCTTCCTGAAAAGTTATTGCCTCGCATTTCAAGTCGCATGGGTATCCAGAGACTGTGTTTTGGCCCATATAATTATCGGCAACTGCAGGAGATTATAACAAGCCGCCTTAAGGGCATTCCTGCCTTTGAAGAACAAGCTATTGAATTTGCTTCTAGAAAGGTTTGGAATGTAGTATCAAGTGAATATCTTTTTTACTATACACCCATGTCTTTTTTTCTGTGGCTGCTGTTCTGTCCATCCAATTTTGCTTTTTTTTTCTGAGAGTTGAATTTATACCACGTCTTTGGTATTAATGTTATTCCATTATCTTGCCCTATCCATGAATGAATTCTCCATGACATTAAATACCTTTTGCTTCCACTTGTCCCATAACAAAACTGAAGTGAGTCTGAATTCCTAGTCAAACTAGTGAATGGGCACCATGTGCTCTAATCACCCTGACACCCTACAATTTCCCTTTTCCAACAATATGGTACACACTACACAATACCTCATCTGTTTGGTCATCAATTGCTTTCCATCCGTGTAACATTCTTACTTTTGGATTGACAGATTGTTGAGCTTACAAATTAAGGAACACCTCATGATCTGGAAGACCCATTATTTGTTTCCTTGGCATTTAGTGGCTTATAGTAGCAATTTCTTTTCATTGCAGTTCTTTGTTGTATGATGAGTTCAATTGATACTTGACACTACTGGAAGCCAGTGGACTAACATTATTCACAAACAATGATGCAGTAGCTATTGACAGTGAACATTACTTGATTTACTTCACTGAGTTTCATCAATTCATGGGTTTGCTTAGTTTGTAGCCCAAACAAACCATGCTAAACTTTGGTAATGATTTTCATCAACTTACTATTGTCTATTCACACAGGTAGCTGCTATGTCTGGCGATGCAAGGAGGGCCTTAGAAATATGTAGACGGGCAGCAGAGTTTGCAGATTACCGAATTAAGCAATCTGGGCACACTTCTATGAATAGAGGTATTGACCACATATCTACAGATCACCCACTGCAGATATGCGCTCTGTATTTATTCTACCTTTATGATTATATCCACGTACTATGTTCTTATGACTTCATCCCTCCATTAAGTTTCAATTCCAAGTTGTGTATATCCATTGAGCTTTTGATCTAATACTTGTAGGAAAGAATGTTGTTTCCATGGGTGACATAGAAGCTGCTATTCAGGAAGTTTTCCTGGCACCGCATATTCAAGTAAGTGGAAAATGATTGTTTATTATATGATATCAATATATCACACTTCTTGTTCGCCTTGTAATGCATTATGATTTGTTCACTTAAGGAATGGGTAACTGCAGTTTGCACATATTTCTCTGATTGTTTCTCACAGGTAATGAAGAACTGCCCAAAATTTGGAAAAATTATATTGGTTGCTATGGTTCATGAATTATATAAAAGTGGACTAGGTGAAGTAACAATTGATAAGGTGAGCACCCACTGTTTTTATTTTCTATGTTGATCTTTAGCATTGTGGGTATGAAGGAAAAGTGGGTTAGACATTGTCATTGACTCATTTCCAATATTCTATTGCAACAATATCATGTGCTTGTTGTCCAGTAGGTGATTCATCAAATTGATCTACCCCTTTTATATATGTGTATCTTCCAAGAATACAATATATCGATGCTCTTTGCATGACTTTTGAGTTTGAGTTCAATTGTCAAGGGCATTGACACCTAGGGTAGGAGGCCCTTGATTGCGTAGATTGTAGCGGTAGGATAGGTTCGCGTAGGGTTGATCCCCTTGTTGAGCTATGTTGGAGAACGTGAGAGACTTTAGAGAACGAGGGAGACTTTAGAGAACTACGGTAGAGATTATAAATTAATCTTTATTTCTTACTTGCATAATTATAGACTATGACCTCTTTATATAGGGCAGAGTTCCCCTTTATTTCTTAATCCTACTCTAATTGCAATTAGAATAGTAAACTAACATAACTCCAGATTACCTAAACTAATATGATTGGAAGCCTAACTAATTACGGGCTTTGGGCTGCCTGGTGAACACTGTTAGAGATATACTATATAGTATAAAGGCTTATTTGTAAAGCTTCTATTCTCTTGTACTATCGCCCTTTGGGCCCTTCTCTTGTACATATTTGCCCTTTGGGCCCTTTGGAATGCATACTGGCTATTTCATCACATGGTATCAGAGCTAGGGTTTCTAGCCCCTCCCCTCCTCCTCATCCAGCTACTGGCGAGCCCTCGCTGTGCTCGCGCCAGCGTCGCCGCTCATCCGCCCGCCCATTCTCCCGCCGCAGCGTGCCTACTCCTACCGCCGCGCGCCTGCTCGCGCGTGAGCTCGCGTGCCTTCCCGAGCCCCGCTGTCTGCGCGTGAGTTCGCGTCGCCGCAGCGCCCGCTTGTCCTCCTGCTCGTGCCCGCCCTTGAGCGCTGCTGCGCCCTTCGGGGCCCTCCACCTGTCCTCCTGCTCGGGCCCACCCCTAAGAGCCACCGCCCGCCCTTCGGGCCCGCGCCTGAGTCCCTCTACCGCTCTTGTCGCCCACTGCTCACGACGGGCAGAAGGTCATGACCTCTCTGTTCCTTCCCTGTTGAGATAGATTGCAAAAAAAAACTGAAAGCAAGGCTGCAAGGGTTTTCTCACCATGGCTGCGCTTTGTCCTCTCGTTCCTATACCTTCTACACCGATTTCAACTCCAGGCCATGTTACTCACGGTGGCACAATTGCCGCTCTCTTCTGTTGCTACTGCAAGTCTAAGACTCACGAGATTGAGCAGTGTCGAAAGCGGCCCTCTCACCAGAGGGGTGGCTCGAGTACCTCAGGTGGTTCCTAGGGTTCTTCTCAGTCGCCTCTAGATTGGGTCCTTGAGCTCACCAAACGGATGGATCGTCTGGAGCGTTGTGTCGCCTCTTCGGATCCATCTATGGTATCTTCTGCCACCGCTCAGTCTTCTCAGCTACCACAACCAAGTACTTAATCACCTTGGATTCTTGATTTCGACGCATCTTTTCACGACACATGACTCTACTCATCTTAGTTCCTTGAGTTCGCTTCCTTTTACCGTGTCTGTTAAGACAGCTGATGGTACTCCTCTTCCTATTGCTCGTCATGGCATTCTTAGCACTTCCCATTTTCATGTGCCGTCTGTTGGTCATGTACCTCAGCTTTACTTGAAGCTTATTTCTGATGGCCAGATTACTCATCATGGTTTCCGTATCATTCTTGATTTTGATTCTTGTTCTGTTTAGGATCGTCGCATCGGGACCCTGGTTGGTTCTGGCCATCAGCTTCGTGATCCTCTTCGCCTCTAGGAGCTTGACTGGCTACACCTTCCTCCCATTTCTACTTCATGCTATTTGACTCCTACTGTTGATGCCACTCCGTTTGTCGTCTCCACCTCCATCAGCTTTGCTTAGTGGCATCATCGTCTAGGTCACATGTGTGGGTCCCGTTTGTCATCTCTTGTTACTAGTGGAGTTCTTGGGAAGGTTTCTAGTGATATCTCCCTCTCTTATATGGGTTGTAGACTTGGCAAGCAGATACAACTCTTGTATTCTGCTAGTCAGACAGTGTCCACTAGACCTTTTGATCTCATTCACTCTAATGTATGTGGCCCTGCTCCCTTCGTTTCGAAAGGGGGACATGGATATTATGTGATCTTTATTGATGATTTCTCTCATTTCACATGGATATATTTCTTGGAGTCTCGCACTTAGGTGCTTGTTGCTTATCAGGCCTTTGCTACGATGGTTCACACTTAGGTTGACTCTTCCATTCGTGTTTTTTGTGCTGACTCTGCTAGTGAGTATCTACCTCGTTCTCTTCGTCAGTTTCTTTCTGAGCAGGGCACTCTTCCTTAGTATTCGTGCACTGGTGCCAAGCTCAAAATGGTATGGCCGAGCGTAAGCATCATCACCTTCTTGAGACTGCTTGGGCACTGTTACTTGCCTCCTTTGTTCCTCCTTAGTTTTGGGTTGAAGTTGTATCTACTGTTGTTTACCTTGTAAACATTCAGTCCTCTGTCACTCTTCATGGTGTCACTCCACTTGAGCGTCTCTTTGGTCGACCGCCTCAGTATAGCCACCTTCGTTCCTTCGGTTGTGTTGCCTTTGTTCTTCTCCAGCCTCGTGAGAGGACAAAGCTATCGACACAGTCGGTCTGGTGTGTCTTCCTTGGGTATGACTCCGAGCGTAAGGGATATCGTTGTTGGGATCTGGTTGCTCGTTGCATTCGGGTTTCCCATGATGTTGCCTTTGATGAGTCTCGTCCTTTTTTCTCCGATGCTCCCTCCTCTCATGAGTCGATTGATTTTCTTGACTTAGTTTGGCCTTCGTCTGACTCCTCGTCATCATCCTCTCCTTGTTCTTCACCACCACCATCCATTTCACCACCTCCTCCACCACTACCTCCACGTCCTCCCATTCTCTATCACTATACTCGTTGTCCGCTTCCTTCACCACCTTCCACCTCTTCTTCCCCTGTGCCTCACGAGTCTTCATACTCCACACTCTCTTTCTGAGCCTTCCACATATCGAGATGCTATTGCTCATCGTGAGTGGCAGTTTGCTATGGTTGAGGAGATTGCTGCTCTTGAGCGAACCAACACTTGAGATCTTGTTCCTCGTCCTCCTTCTGTTGTTCCGATCTAATGCAAGTGGGTCTACAAGATTAAGACTCGCTCTGGTGGCTCTCTTGAGTGCTATAAAGCGCGTCTTGTTGCTCGTGGTTTTCAGTAGGAGTATGGTTGTGACTATGAGGAGATCTTTGCTCATGTTGTGCATAGGACCGTTCATACTCTTATTGTAGTGGCCTCTGTTCGTTGGTGGACTATCTCTCAGCTTGATGTGAAGAATGCATTTCTTCACGGTGAGCTGCATGAGGCCTATATGCACCCACCTCTTGGCTCTCCTGTTCCCAATGGCCATGTTTGTCGTCTACGCCGTTCTCTCTACGGCCTCAAGCAAGCCCCTCATGCTTGGTTTGAGTGTTTCACCTCGGTCACTACTGCTGGTTTTGTTGCTAGTCAACATGATCCTGCTCTTTTTGTTCACACTTCCCCCCGCGGTCGTATCTTTATTCTTCTCTATGTGGATGATATGCTCATCACGGGGGATGATTCTGAGTATATTGCCTTTGTTAAGGCTCGTCTCAGTGAGCAGTTTCACATGCCCGACTTGGGACCTCTTCGCTATTTTCTTGGGATTGAGGTCACATCCACACCTGACGGCTACTACCTCTCCTAGAGGAAGTACATTCATGATCTTCTTGATTGTGCGGGTCTTACTGATCACCGCTGTGTGGACACTCCTATGGAGCTTCACACTCGTCTTCGTGTCACCGACAGTGTTCCTCTTGAGGATCCCACTCGCTATCGTCACCTCGTCGGTAGTCTTGTCTATCTTGGCATCACTTGTCTGACATTTCTTATGCCGTTCACATCCTGAGTTAGTTCATGTCCACTCCCACTAGTGTCCACTACAGTCGTCTCCTTCGCGTCCTTCGATACCTTTGTGGCACTATTGACCGACATTTGTTTTTCTCTAGTTCCAACTCCATGCTTACTCTGATGCTACTTGGGGTTCTGATCCTTCAGACTTCAAGTCCCTCTCTGCTTATTGTGTCTTCCTCGGTTCCTCCTTGATTGCCTGGAAGACCAAGAAGCAGACTGTTGTTTCTTGCTCTAGTGCTGAGGCTGAGTTGCGTGCTTTGGCTTGTGTGACTGCTAAGGTGACTTGGCTACGGTGGCTCCTGGCTGAGTTTGGTGTTGCTCTCTCCTCCCCTACGCTTGTGCACCGTGACAGTACCGGTGCTACCAGTATTGCTTAGGACCCGGTGAAGCATGAGCTCACCAAACATGTTGGAATTGATTGCTTCTATGTTAGGTCGGCTGTTCAGAACAAGACAGTTGCTCTTCGGTATGTGCCCTCGGAGATCCAGCTTGCCGACTTACTTACCAAAGCCCATACTCGAGCTCAACATTGTTTTCTTCTTTCCAAGCTCAATGTCGTTGATCCACCTTGATCCACCTTTGGGCCCTTCTCTTGTACATATTTGCCCTTTGGGCCCTTTGGAATGCATATTGGCCATTTCATCACAAACACTACCTGCACGGGTACTATTCACGTGATTGGGCCTGCCAGCCTAGACCCAGTCCCCTTGGGCCTGGTGGCTCTGGCCGGCCCATGACATCACTATTACATATGCACGGGCTATTTCCCTAAATTAGTCAGTGTTCATTTGGTTAGATGGGTATCCTTGGATAGAAGTTTGTGATCTAGGTTTTGAATGTGTTTGGTTCATGGGAGGGTGCTGGGATGGCTAGGGAGGGGAATCCCATGAAGATGCTGAATGAAGCTTTCTGGCAAAATTGGCCAGATGAGTCCATCCACCTGTGCTAACCTCATTTATTAGTTACTGATTAGTGATAATGAGTCTATTATAGTGTTAATTAGTGTTTATCATGTCAAGATTATCATGCAAGTGGTTTGTACTTTGCCAAGCATGCTTCATTAACTCAAATTGTTAATAATTTCTTTAGAATATATTTTTAATTCAAATTTCAAAACGTCTGAAAATCAGGGTTTTATAATATATTAAGCTACACTTACATTCTTCATTAACTGTTTCAATAAGTTACAACACATTGTCTGGTCAAGTTTCTATGTGAGATGAGGCTTGAGATGCTTCAGAAAGTTCCTCGTGTTGGTATTTGATTATTTGTATTTCTGTAGCGAATTACTGTCAATATGTTATCAGTCCTACTTGAAATAAGGAGTGTCCATACTCCATTTTGTTGATGGTTTGAAAGAAGAAATCTGATGGGGTTTCCTATTATATGCTGTAGCTGGCAGCAACTGTCATCTCTTGGTGCCACGCCAACAGAGAATTATTGCCTGGATACGATACTCTCTTGAAAATCTGGTGAGTGAATATAATTTATTCTTTATTTCACATTGCATGAAATAACTTGGCGTATGTCCCCGATTTGTAGTTGCAAGCTAGGTGAAAGTAAGATTATTCTATGTGAGGAAGGCACTAAGCACAAGTTGCAGAAGCTTCAGCTTAACTATCCAAGGTTAGTTTGCAAGATTGCATTTACCGTTGAAGCTGGCATTACAATACAGCTTTAAGGTGACTCTTATCTTACAGCCATTTAAGGAACATTAGATTCATTTTTGGGAACTTCCAAGTTAAATCATATATATATTTGAATTGTGCATTGCGTCTGTTGTTTCTTCATCAACTCAACATTTTGCTTGAACAAATTAAAGCCTAGAAATTCTAAGTTTGGTTAAGCCATTATTGAAACCAATAGTGGCCACTTCAGCTTCAGTAATTTCATCGACTTTGAGTCCTGACATGAGTGGAGACATTTTGCTTAATCTACCTGAGAGGCAGAGCTTAATACATACCTCTTTTATCATATAAAACTATACTAATTATTATTTTCTTATTGGGCAGTGATGATGTATCCTTTGCCCTGAAGGAATCTCCAGATCTTCCTTGGTTGTCGAAGTACCTGTGAAGCTTACACTTTCAGTTGTCATATTTTCCCAACATTGCATTCGTGAAGTCTTGGACAGCAACGATCGCAACTACTTGATCAACAGTCAGTTTAACAATTTTCCACGCTTTTTCATTCCATACGTTTCAGAATTTTGACGGCAATCTTATTTTTCCTGTCATGGACAGTCTCTCCAGACTCTTGAGCACGCAACGCCAGTAAACCTTGCCCATCTTGTGCAGAATATTGGAAAACACGTGACGTTTGATCTTCCAAGAAACTGACTCCAAGGACGTAAAGATGCCGCTGCACGCCTGCACCAAATGCACTATAGCGGCACACCAGGGTTGTAACTTGTAAGACCCGAAGAAGGTTGTACGTCTAGAATTTTATTCGCCACATTTGTTGTCAACTGTGAAAGAAACTTGCTCAGAAGCGTGTTGTTTTCTGTTGCATCAATCTGTAATCTGTTTCGTGTGAGCTGATTCTACCACATTGTAATCTGGTTACCTATATATCATCAGATTATATATTTGTCAAACATTGGGAAATGTATCCATTCTCTTCTCTGCTTCTCTGCCAAAACGAGAAACCAGAAACCCTAACTCCATACCATCTCATCTGTCCTCTCCATTTCAAATCGTCCTCCCTCTTCGGCCGCCCTCGGCGAGAGATCTAGACGGATCTCTCGGCCACCCTCTAGATCCAAATCCAAGCACAGATCCTCGTCGTCGAAGCCCATCGCCGCCTCCGCTGTGGCTTAGATGGACCTCTCCACTCCATCCAAGGCGATGTCCAGGCGGAAACCCAAGATGGTGGCCTTGCCGATGTCTATGGCAACCTTCTCCATTGTCCGCTGCTCTCTGTTGCATAAATTTGTCCAAATCAGGGACTATCATGTAAAAATTTGGGCTAAGTCTGTATTCTCAAATTCTGAATCTTTATGGGCTAAACTGAAAATACGGCGGCTGCGGGCAGGGCTCGACTCCGGCATCAAGATCAGCGCCGTCGAGTACGTCAACGTGCGGGGCTCGTCGTCCACGCCAGTGACCGTCAGCTTCGACCGCAGCAACCTCAACCTTTGCACCGGCATCGCGCTGCGCGACGTCAGTCTTGCCTACCAGAGCGCCCTGCAGGTCGCCACGTCATCCTGCCGCAACCCGCAGGGGACGGCCTCCGGCGTTGTCGTGCCGCCGAGCTGCCTCTGATCGATCAATCGGCGGTCGACACGAACGCACCCGTGGCTTTATCACGTACGGCCTCACATGTATATACATACATACGGTATAGTATACGCGCAATTACAATCATTAAAAGCAGCTTCAGTTTGCTGCTCCCACATTGAGCCACGTCATCTTTTCGCGAAAAAGACCCTGCAATTTTCAGAAATTTGCTAAACCTCCGGGCTTTTAGCTGGCATGGACGTTCCTGTGGGCCGTCACGTCGCCCCGGCCGGAGCCAGCTGTTTTGCGAAAGAAACCTCCAATTATCTCTAATTGTTGTAAGCCCCCCCGCCGTACTCTTCATTGTGGTGCGCTTTTTACGTCTGGGACCCCGTTTCCTCAGATTTTATACACAAAGGAGAGAAAATTTGGGAAATCAGACTGCGCTCTGAAAACAAAGAACTCAGGGTGTTTTTTTTTTGCAAAGTGTCATAAACAGCAGGGGAGCCCAGCCCCCGCGTGCCCCGTTCCCCATTCGATATTCTCGTTCTCTCCAAAACTTCGCTCCGTTGCTCGCCCCTGTGCCCCTCCGCCACGCCGCCTCAGTGCTCCACCGCCGTCCCCAACTCCACTGTCGCCAACGCCAGCGCCTCGAGGTACGCACACGCACACCGCAGTCATTAATGGTGGAGTTTCTCCGGAGGCCATGCGCGGGATGCACCACCACCGGGCCAGATCTGAGGTTGCCTCCCACATGCCCGACGACCTTGGCCTCGGCCCCGGAGTCGGCGTCAGTGTCGGCGCGGGCTTTGACAAGATCGGCTCCGAGGACGACTGTAGGATCGATGTACCGACTAGAGGGGGGGTGAATAGGCGGTTTTTAAAACTAATTCGATTTCAGCTAAACAAAGATCAAGGTCCTAAGACAATGGTAGCAAACCGCTAGAACAAGTATATTACTCTAGAAAAGTAAGCTTGCACAAATAAACTTGCTCGAAGATAAAAGGGGCAAGAGACAACCGAATTTTATCCCGAGGTTCGGAAATTTGCCAATTTCCTACGTCCTCGTTGAGGCGAGTTTCACTTGACCGCTCTCTTCACCAAGCCTCGGATTTCTCAAAGAGAAATTAGCTTGAAGATGAGCCAGCACCGGAAGTGCAACTCTCGGGCCTCGATCACTAGTGGTAGCTCTTCTCCACTCCGGATAGGCGAGCTCCAACCTTCACAACCTCCCGGGTCTCCTCCACAACCTTCTAGGAGAGATCACCGGTTCCTTCTCCAAGCCGTCTAGGAGATGGCAATCTCCAAGAGTAACAAGCTGCAATCAAAGCTAGGAGAAGAGGATCAAGTGCCAAAATGCCAATGCAATGCAATTTACTCAATCACTTGATCACCCCTTTTTCTTCCCAACCTCACTAGTGCTCAAATTAGTGCTCAATGGTGGGAGAGACTCTCTTGTGCTCAAGTATGCTCAAATGAATGCCAAAAGTCTAGCAAAGGAGCTGTAGCAAGGGTTTATATAGCCACACACTCAAAAACTAGCCGTCACACGAGTTAGGTGGCTCTCTGCGCACTGTCGGTCTGACCACCCATCTTGGGCCGGTCTGACCGACCTCAACTGCAACGGCTAGAAAACTAGCCATTTACTGATGTGACAGGACGCCTCGGTCTGACCGGCCATGCTGGCCCGGTCGGACCGGCCCTACCCGGTCTGACCAGCCATCGGCTCGGTCGGACCGATAGTGCTCCCGTCGGCTCTGTAAACCAGCAGTTTTCCAACGCGCGCAACCCGGTCGGACCGGCCCCCTGGCCGGTCGGACCGCCCAACTCCAGCCGGTCTGACCGGACCCACATGGTCGGTCAGACCGCCAGGGTCAGACAACTCCAACAAAACGCTGCAATACGTTTTTCAAGGAATTTGCCAAAAAGTAACTTTTGCAACAATCACACATGATCAAAAGATACTATATGCAATGCAAATTGACACTTGAAAATCAACTCATAACCAAGATGCAACCCCTCTTTATAGTACGGCAAAAACAAAATTTAAACCTAGCCTAATTGATCGCTCCAAACACCTCGATCAATTTCTAGATTCCTTCAAACCTTTTGCCGTAGCCTTTAAACGTCCAGATCTTCGGGTTTCCATCTTGTGCTCCATTTGCGCGGGACCTACTCATTTCCTTCACACTTAAGAAAAGTATTAGTCCACAAAACACATGTTTATCATTAATTACCAAAACTCACATAGGGCCTAGATCTTCAATCTCCCCCTTTTTGGTAATTGATGACAAACACTTCAGAGATAAAGAAATATGTTTATAAGTAGAAGTATCCACAATTAAGCGCAAAGCTCCCCCTGAAGAAGTGATGGGGTACAAGTATATGGAGCAAGATATGAGATATAATTCCAAACACAATTCACACATTTAATGAAGCAAAGAGAGTTTCTCATAATAAAGGCAAATAGTTCAAATTAAGTTCAGTACGATATGGAAAGCAAATAGTGTTTGTTATACAAGCAACCAGAGATAGATAGAGATATAAAAAGATTGTTCCTTCCTAATCTTTCCTTCTTACTACTGCTTCCTTCCCCCCTAACCTTCTGCTGCCTTCTCCCCTACTGCTAACTGCTTCTCCCCCTTTTGGCATCAAGAACCAAAAAGAGAGACTAATCCTGGGAAGGAGGCTGAGAATCATCAAGGCGACGACGACGGCGCTGGTACTGAAGAGGGTAGCCTGCTGAGGAAGATGAATCTAGCCGATCAACTCGAGAAGAAAGAGTGTCAATCCTGGAGTTGATACACTCTTGACCTCCTTGAAGGTTCTGCAGATGGGAGGTGATAGCTTCTTGTCCTAGAGCCATTTGATCCATTCTTGCATTTAACTGAAGAAAGCCAGCTGTCACTTGTTGAAGAACTGGATCAAAGAACTGGGTGGCATCCATACCAAAATAAGCACCAGATCCAGAGCTCTGAGGAGGAGCAAAGAGCTGCTAGGAATGTCCTGAGGATGCACCTGTCCTGCTCCCATATCAGCTGGATCGACGGCTGGAGCCAAAGGAGTAGCCGAGAAGCGAGGCCTGTACTGAGAGTGAGTGATATCAAGGCGCTCATTCACATTTCCTACTTTTCTCAAAATCAATCTCATGATAAACGGAGCATAGTAGACTCCAAGAGTGAGGCTTCCTTTTGAGAGTGCCATCTCATATAACATCAAATGGATGACATCAAACCTCTTTCCAGTCATCACTGCATCTAGAAGAGTCCAAGCAACACCTCGAATAGCATCATTGTTGCCTAGACGCGGTAAAATGGAGTGCCGCAGGATGCGATGTGCCACACTATGAAGAGTCTTCATTCCAGTGACCCCTCCAATCTTGCGAGCAGCAGATGGGATGTAGAATTGAGCCATCTCTTCTTCTGACAAAGGATTGTGAGTGAACTCATCATGCAGTCTGAGGCCAGAAGAGAACCTTATGTCCCAAGCACTCTGAATTTCTTGCTTTGTAGCAATGCAAAAGATATCTCCAGGCATCCATGTAAGAGAATCACAAGTGGCAGGTATGAAAACTGTGGCATAAAACTGACGGATAACATCCCAATTGAAATCTTGCTTCAGACTCACTATTTTGTTTATACCAACAGTTCCAAAAATGTTCCTGAGAGCTGCAACCTCTCCACTTAGATCCCTCCAAGAAATCCACTTATGAGGAGCCAAAGAACGGTTCTCATATGCAATGTTGAATACCTCTTTCTGAAATTTTGTATGAAACCGCTGATCTGATGTATCTCTTGGTCTGAGAAATTGATTGTGGTGGCGCAGACGAGCAAAGTTCTCTTGATTCCGGACATCTACCTTGAATTCCAAGGATGCAAAAGGATCTTCACTAGCTGCTGGAGGTTGAGGTGCTAATTCTTCTTCATTCTCAGAGCTGTCATCCTCATAGGCAAAGTCCTCGTCACTGTCATCTTGAAAGTGCCGGGATGATTGGCCACGGTCTTCGACAAACTTTGAGCGACGCTCATTTCCTTGAGAACGGCCGGCGCGAGGCATGACTGAATCAAAGATTTAACCCAAATAAGATAAAAGATATGATTTGAGACAATCTATGAATTTGTTAGAGGGCAAAAGCATCAAAGAGCAATGATGTGCAAAAGAGGGGCATGCATTGGGAGGCCGGTCTGACCGAGGTAATAGGGCCGGTCTGACCGCCAGTTCATGGTTGGTCGGACCGCCCATTACCCACCGGTCTGACCGGCCTAGCAACCCGGGCACAAATACCCTTTTGCACAAGATTTCTCTATAATCAAAATTTGCCATATCAAAATTTCATAGAGGCATGGGAAATAGTATCACAAGGCTAACAATTGAGTTTAAAGAGGATTTAGCCTTGGCAAGTTGACATGCAAGCCCATGAACAAGAACCCTAACCCTAGCCTCCAAAAGGATGAAATCCATGGATTTGATCGGAGGAAGTTCTTACCGGCAAGGGAAAATGAACTCGAGGTCGGACCGGAGAAGATCCACCGGTTGGACCGGCAAGAAGATCGATGAAACGAAATTTTTAGGGTTGGGGGCAAGAGTGGAGGAGAGGAACTCGGTTTGAGAGGAGAGGAAATAATAGAGGGGAGAGAAAACTGAATAGAGAGGGGAGTTATAACCCTGCCCGAGCCCCGGTCTGACCGGCCATGTAGGCCCGGTTGGACCGACGCAGCAAGGGCGGTCGGACCGGCCAAGTAGGCCCGGTCAGACCGACACCACTATAGCTCAGCAATTAGATTATAAAGCACAAAGAAGAGCATAAGTGAGAAATATAGCAAAATAATTTTGAAAAATTTCAAACTTTGCAGAAACCTAGTATAACTCCCAAGGTTTATAAAACATCAAGTTTTCAAATTTTAAGTTCAAAAGGAAACCGTTTGCAGCCAAAGTTTCAACACGTCCGAACTCTTGTCTGAACTTTAATTCCTTGAATATCTTTTGATAGGATGGATAAAGTTAAGACATTTGAATACGAAAAATGATCATATGATCCATATCTATAAGTTTTGTTTTGGACATAAGTCCAAAATATGTCTTGAAATAAAATCATGGGAGAAATTCGTTTTGAACTCAAAGATAGGATTTTGAGGATACCAAAACTTTCAAATTTTGTTTTTCAACAACCTGAGCAATTTCCAACATATAAGAGTAACCTTATACTCCCCCTTAATGTATAGCCTTAGAAACACATATAAAAGTACATAAACTTCAAATATGGCACTCCCTCATTTAGGTCGAGATGTCCGTTGGTCGCCATAGGGGTCTTGATAGGCTTTGCTTCCATCAATCCGAACCTTTTGAGAAGATCATGAATATAATTCGTTTGGCTCAGAAAGGTTCCATTCTTGAGTTGCTTGACTTGAAGTCCAAGGAAGAAATTCAATTCTCCTATCATGGACATCTCAAATTCCCTAGACATCATATCACCAAAAACTTTGCACAATTCTTCATTAGTAGAACCGAATATAATATCATCAACATAAATTTGACAGACAAAGAAATCATCATTAATTATTTTTGTAAACAAGGTAGTGTCGACTTTACCAATTTTAAAACCCTTTGAGAGGAGAAAATCTCTCAATCTTTCATACCAAGCTCTAGGAGCTTGTTTTAGACCATAGAGAGCTTTTGAGAGTTTATAAACATGATTAGGATTTTTAGGATTCTCAAAGCCGGGTGGTTGTTCAACAAAAACTAGTTCGGCTATTTCGCCATTCAAGAAAGCACTTTTCACATCCATTTGATATAACTTAATATCAAAACATGAAGCAAAAGCAAGTAAGATGCGAATAGCTTCTAGTCTAGCAACGGGAGCAAAGGTTTCACCAAAATCCAAACCTTCGACTTGAGTGAATCCTTGTGCTACCAATCTTGCCTTGTTTCTCACGACCAACCCGTTTTCATCTTGCTTGTTCCTAAAAACCCACTTTGTTCCAATTACGTTGTGCTCCTTGGGTCTCTCCACCAATGTCCAAACTTTGTTTCTTTCAAAGTTGTTGAGCTCTTCATGCATAGCATTTACCCAATCCGGGTCATTTAGAGCTTCATCTACATGTTTAGGCTCAATAGAAGAAACAAACGAGTAATGTTCACAAATAGAAGCAACACGAGATCTAGTTTGAACACCCTTACTAATGTCACCCAAGACTTGATCAATTGGGTGATCTTTTGCGGTGGCATTGTGAACTTTGGATGGAATAGTAGAGGATTGATCTTTGGCTTCATCTTCATTAAGTTGAGTCAAATTTTGCGTAGCGGAAGTAGAAGCTTCAACTTGAGTGGAGGATGGAAGTTCATCATCTTCTTTAGGCTTGATGTCACCAATTGACATTTTCTTCATTGCCCTTATCAAGCCTTCATCACCTACATCATCCAAATTCTCGTGCCCCTCTTGGGACCCATTAGTTTCATCAAATTGAACATCTGAGGTTTCTTCAACAATACCTTTGTTCTTGTTATACACTCGGTATGCTTTGCTATTTGATGCATATCCAAGAAGAAATCCTTCATCACAACGACTTTCAAACTTGGTTAGTCTAATACCTTTTCTATAAATATAGCATTTGCAACCAAAAACACGAAAGTAAGCAATATTTGGTTTTCGTCCAATTAAGAGTTCATATGAAGTCTTTTTCAAAAGACGATGCAAATAAAGACGATTAGAAGCATGACACGAAGTGTTTATAGCTTCCGCCCAAAAAGAGTCGGAGACACTATACTCATCAAGCATAGTTCTAGCCATCTCAATAAGGGTCCTATTCTTTCTTTCCACAACACCATTTTGTTGTGGAGAATAGGTGGCGGAAAGCTCATGTTTAATGCCGAGATCATCACAATAATCCTCAATATTTGTATTTTTAAACTCGGATCCATTGTCACTCCTTACTTTTACAATAGAAAAGTTGAATTCATTTTGTGCTCGTTTTGCAAACTTTTTGAAAATCTCGGAGGTCTTAGCTTTGTCATGTAAAAAGAAAACCCAAGTAAATCTTGAGAAATCATCCACAATAACAAGACAAAAACTATTTCCACCGATGCTTTTGTAAGTTGTTGGACCAAATAAATCAATATGCAAAAGCTCCAAAGGTCTAGAAGTGGACATGATGCTTTTGCTAGGATGAGAGCAAGCAACTTGTCTCCCCGCTTGACAAGAACTGCAAAGTTTATCTTTTTCAAATTTTATATCTTTCAAACCAACAACCAAATCTCTTTTTGCAAGTTTGTTTAGTTGATTCATTCCCACATGAGCAAACCTTTTATGCCAAAGCCAACCCAATGAGGTTTTTGCAACCAAACAAGTTTTCAAATTAGCTTCATTTGAAGAGAGATCCACCAAATAGAGATTTCCAAAACGAAAACCTTTGAAAACTAAGGAGTTATCATGGATACTTGTTACAAATACTTCTTGAGGATTAAATGTGCATGAAAGGCCTAAATCACATAGTTGAGCAATGGACAATAAGTTGAAATTCAATGACTCAACTAGTGAAACATTTAAAATGGAGAAATCATTTCAGATAGCAATTTTACCTAGACCCATTACCTTTCCTTTACTATTATCACCGAAGGTCACTCTTTCTTGATCTTTAGCACCAACTTCAAACGATGTGAACATTTTCCTATCACCGGTCATATGTTGAGTGCACCCACTATCAAGCACCCAATGTGATCCTCCGGTGTGGTAGTTTACCTACAAAAGAGATCAAGCCTTTTTAGGTACCCAAATCCTTTTGGGTCCTTGTAGGTTAGTTATCAAGGCCTTTGGCACCCAAATAGATTTCTTCTTTTCTCCTAAAATAGGAGTGCCCAAATACTTAGCATAGATAGAGCCATTATTAGCTCTCTTAAGCATGTAATGAGAATCAAATACATCATTTTTAGGAACATTGTTTATGTGGCATTCACCAATTATGTGACCAACTTTTCGACATTTATTGCAAAATTTTCCATTACTTTTAACAAACCTTGGGGCTTGGTAGGAAGGCTTTTTGCCCTTCTTGGGAACAAAACCAAGTCCCTCCTTGTTGAAAGAGCATCTTTGTTGGCTTAAAATTTCATCAAGAGTATTTTTACCTTTGAAGCATCTTTCCAAACTCTTACTTAGTTTGGCAACTTGCTCCTTGAGCTCATGATTTTCAACAATCAACAATGAATTTGATGAAGATGATTTATTTGTTGAACATGAAGCAATATCAAGAGTGGATGAGCATGGCATAGCAAGTAAGTCATCACATGAGGTTGATATGCTAGTCTTTGTAGGAATGCAATTTTCAACATTTAGACATGCATCATCAAAATATCACATGTGACCCCTATATCTACTTTTGGCCTAATGAGTGTAGAGGCAATGAGTGCTTCGTGAGCTTCCTCAAGCTTCTCATGAGAGACCAAAAGCATCATATGAGAAGTTTTCAACTCCTCATATTTAGCTGTTAAGGACTCATGATCTTTCTTGAGAGCCTTAAATTTCACTCTCTCTTTGCCACTTAACTCATTTAGCTCCTCAAGCATTTGTGCAAGATCATCATAAGATAATTCATCATCACTATCATTTTGTTCACTAACACAAGTAGATGTTACCTTAGTACTTCCTTTTGCCATGAGACAAAAAGGAGAGTATAGTGATGAAGCTTCCTTAATTGCGATTCCCGCCATGTTCTTCTTTCTTGAGTTTGACTCACCACCGGAGTCGGAGCTTGAAGAAGGATCGAAGCTATCTTCATTTGAATCCCATTCTCCCACAAATGCTTCATTTCTACCTTTTTTCTTGTTCAACTTCTTGAAAAGCTTTTTCTTCCCATTCTTCTCTTTGTTCTTCTTTTGAGATTTATCATCTTCGCTTTCTTGTTTGTTCGGGCATCTTGAGACAAAATGACCCTTCTCATTACACTCGAAACATCTTACATTCTTGAGGTTTCTTTTGGTTGACTTCTTGTCACCATTGTTCTTGAATGAGCTTGAAGAACTTCCTCTCTTTTTCATGAACCGGTTGAACTTTCTCACAAAGAGAGCCATTTCTTCATCCTCGGTATCGCCATCACAAGAGGTGCCTTCTTCTTCTTCACATTTCTTTTCAGCCTTGGCCTTCAAGGCAATATTCTTCTTCTTGGATGAGGAGTGATCTTCGGCGCTTCCTTCAACTCTCTTGTTCTTGTAAATCTCATTTGTGTTGATAGTTCCCAAAAGAGTTGTGGGTGTCAAACTTGACATATCTGAGTTGATGAGGAAAGTCACCAACGTGTCATATTTCTCGGGCAAAGCTCTCAACATCTTTTGAGCAACTTCCAACTCCGTGTACTTCACTCCAACACCCTTGAGATCATTGACAATCACATTAAGTCTTGCATACATTTCATTTACACTTTCATTCGGCAACATGGTGAATGTTTCATAGTTGATCTTGAGGTAGTGTGACTTGACATTCTTCACACTTGTTGTTCCATCATGTATATCTTGAAGAGTGGTCCAAATGTCGTGTGCCGTTGAAATATTGTTTATCCTATTGAACTCTTCGACACACAAACAATTGAACAAAGCATTTGTAGCTTGAGCATCAAGTTGCATATCTTTCTTGTTTTGATAGGTTAGATTCATCTTGTCTTCAACTTCAAAACCTAACTCAACAATACGCCAAATTTCAAAGCTCATGGCTTTGAGGTGAGCAGCCATACGAACTTTCCAAATAGAATAGTTAGTGCCATCAAAGTAAGGACCTTTGCCTACGTTGTGAACCACCTCGTCGGACATCTTCTCTCTAGGCGGTAAAGCCTAACTTGAGAGACCAAGCTCTGATACCACTTGTAGGATCGATGTACCGACTAGAGGGGGGGTGAATAGGCGGTTTTTAAAACTAATTCGATTTCAGCTAAACAAAGATCAAGGTCCTAAGACAATGGTAGCAAACCGCTAGAACAAGTATATTACTCTAGAAAAGTAAGCTTGCACAAATAAACTTGCTCGAAGATAAAAGGGGCAAGAGACAACCGAATTTTATCCCAAGGTTCGGAAATTTGCCAATTTCCTACGTCCTCGTTGAGGCGAGTTTCACTTGACCGCTCTCTTCACCAAGCCTCGGATTTCTCAAAGAGAAATTAGCTTGAAGATGAGCCGGCACCGGAAGTGCAACTCTCGGGCCTCGATCACTAGTGGTAGCTCTTCTCCACTCCGGATAGGCGAGCTCCAACCTTCACAACCTCCCGGGTCTCCTCCACAACCTTCTAGGAGAGATCACCGGTTCCTTCTCCAAGCCGTCTAGGAGATGGCAATCTCCAAGAGTAACAAGCTGCAATCAAAGCTAGGAGAAGAGGATCAAGTGCCAAAATGCCAATGCAATGCAATTTACTCAATCACTTGATCACCCCTTTTTCTTCCCAACCTCACTAGTGCTCAAATTAGTGCTCAATGGTGGGAGAGACTCTCTTGTGCTCAAGTATGCTCAAATGAATGCCAAAAGTCTAGCAAAGGAGTTGTAGCAAGGGTTTATATAGCCACACACTCAAAAACTAGCCGTTACACGAGTTAGGTGGCTCTCTGCGCACTGTCGGTCTGACCGCCCATCTTGGGCCGGTCTGACCGACCTCAACTGCAACGGCTAGAAAACTAGCCGTTTACTGATGTGACAGGACGCCTCGGTCTGACCGGCCATGCTGGCCCAGTCAGACCGGCCCTACCCGGTCTGACCGGCCATCGGCTCAGTCGGACCGATAGTGCTCCCGTCAGCTCTGTAAACCAGCAGTTTTCCAACGCGCGCAACCCGGTCGGACCGGCCCCCTGGCCGGTCGGACCGCCCAACTCCAGCCGGTCTGACCGGACCCACATGGTCGGTCAGACCGCCAGGGTCAGACAACTCCAACAAAACGCTGCAATACGTTTTTCAAGGAATTTGCCAAAAAGTAACTTTTGCAACAATCACACATGATCAAAGATACTATATGCAATGCAAATTGGCACTTGAAAATCAACTCATAACCAAGATGCAACCCCTCTTTATAGTACGGCAAAAACAAAATTTAAACCTAGCCTAATTGATCGCTCCAAACACCTCGATCAATTTCTAGATTCCTTCAAACCTTTTGCCGTAGCCTTTAAACGTCCAGATCTTTGGGTTTCCATCTTGTGCTCCATTTGCGCAGGACCTACTCATTTCCTTCACACTTAAGAAAAGTATTAGTCCACAAAACACATGTTTATCATTAATTACCAAAACTCACATAGGGCCTAGATCTTCAACGACCTCTTCTCTGCTTTCATGGACATCAACAAGATCTCCTCTGGCTTCGTCGCGGCGGCATCTGGGGGCTCCGACCAGGACTGCGCCGCTGAATCGTCCTCGCCGCCATGCCCCAAGCACCGCCACAACAGCTCCGTCGACGGCTCCGGGCTCTTCGCCACCGCGCGGAAGGACGCCACCACTCCGTTGGCCGAGGTCCTGGAGGCTAAGAAGGCCATGTCCCCCGAACAGCTCGCCGCCATCGATCCCAAGCGCGCCAAAAGGTGTTGCCTCTCTGATCTCCCCCCGGTAACGAGCTACTCGAGCTGATTGTCCACGACGTTTTCCGGTGTTTTGTGATGCGGCGGCGTTGATTGATTTGATCGGGTGTTTGTGTGGTACTTGTCCATGCAGATCCAGAGCGGGGTGGATTGGGTTTGGCCGGGTGTTTGTGTGGTGCCTTCTGCAATGTAGGCTCTTCACAAGTTACATGTTGTAATTATCAGCATAGTTAAGATCTCACCGATTTTAAATTGTAGTATACTTTACAGTTTAGTATACTTACCTGAGATCATTGTCCAGCTATCTGTATTGCTCACCTGAAATCATTGTCCCATCTGTATTTCAAATAGACAAAAAGTTGTGGTGTGGTTTATGTGCTGTTCGATTTATTTATCTTGCCCCATTTAGTTTGGATGACATGTTTGCTTTTCTGTTTAACTTTCATGGTTGGGTTCATGGTTTCTTATCGCATTTCTAAAAGGAATGTATTCAAATTTATGTCCTTTTTTGCAAGCGTTTGATGATTCGGATCTATTTGAAACTTGGTACTTGATCTTTTGCTATTCCTGTTAGATTTGTTTACGGAGGTATGCTAATATTTAAAAATTTGTTTTTAGCTTTTCTTATAGCGCTTCTCAATAGTTGCCAACTTTTCGTTTTTTAGTTTTTTTCGTTAGACATGTGATTATTGTCAGCTGTCATAACTTTTCCCAATGAAAATTTACAGAAGCAAGACATTCCTAGGACAGTTCATCTTCATATTTTTGATGATTTATTGGAATTTAAAATTGCAATTAATATGGTTTGCTCTTAACTAGGGCACTGATAACTCTTCCCTGTGAGGCTGTGACCATTCACGTAATGTATCGTTTATGCTTACACTGTTGCCTTGTTGTCCTTTATGCCGTGGAGACAGGAGCTATGTGTAGGGTAAAATTGCTCTTACAAGTGTTAGTTCTTAGGTGTTTGTTGTTTTTTTGATAAACAACCAGCAGGAGAGGCTCTTATTTTGGTTATCTATTAAAGCCATAATCAAAAGGTTACCGAGTTTTATAGTTACAGATTAGGTTGAGCATAGCTCAGAAGGATCTAGTAGCTGATTACACTTATGAGATTGAAGCTAGCCAATCATGCATCTCATTTTTAGCGGCCAGGCTAAATCTATGAGTTAGTAGAGCGATGCACGTTTTGAAGGAGCGAAGCCAGTTTGAGGTTGATGGAGTTTGTTGCCGGAATATGCATTCGTTCCTGTGAAGCCATAATGACCAAGCTCCAACTAGTATGATATCCATTATTATGTTTCGCCATTGTCCAGTTCTGATTCTTCAAGGGAGGCATTGATTGTCCATATGATCCCAATTCGATGCCAGCATAGCTGGGCAAAATTGCAGTGTATGAATAGATGTCTTGAGGATTCAACTGCTTGTTGTGTACAGAGAATACAATAGAGGTCATTGTCGACAAGTAGGAGGTGTTTTCGTTGTAGTATGTCTTTTGTATTTAGTCTGTCTTTTAGTAGTAGCCAGAAGAATATTTTAATTTTGGTAACACTGTGGCATTTCCAAATCCAAGAGAAGACTGGATGTGTTTGCATATGAATGAAAGTGTATGCATAGAACTTCTTCGCGATATATTGCTCATTGCCCCATAGGTACTTCCAGTTATCTGCGATGTTGTCAATAATATTGAGTTGTAGAAGCAGGTGTTTGTTGTTGGGGAGTATTTTCTTCCAGCTTGGACATGATTAGTCTCTTTATGGCTTATGCAGACTTTTGCGGCTTCAATTGAATGGAGCAGATGTTAGTTGTTATAAAATGGGTTCAATTTAATAGAAGTAGGACCAAATTAAAACAATCTTTAGTTGCATGCAGCCAGCTGTTCTGTAAAAGAAGGGTTGCAATTTGCAAATACACTGTCCTTTTGCTTTATCTTGTCCATTTGCTTTCTTCTATTGTCCATGTGGAAACTTCGTATTACTTTGTTTGACATGTGGGCTGTTAGATTTATCATATTCTTTATGATTATGATGCAGGTTTAAACTAACGATACAACTGGTTTCTTTATAAGAAATATCATTCTTGTTTAGCTGGCTAGACCACATTTCTAAAGTGACATTATGATCTTTCTGAGATGCTCTCTAAAAATAATATCAAAAGAAAAAATTCACATCAGCATGTTTCCCAATGTGAAAAGTAATATCAAGATGTTCTGGTTCTCATAATACACTTGCTTCTGATCATCAACGGCTGGATTTGACGCTTTAAGCTACCTTTTCTTTCAGATAAGAAGTGCTAATAACGTGTGTTGTTTGACCATAGCATGTAAATTCTAGAATAGAAGTTGTCTCTTCACTGTTTGACCGTAGGTTATAAATGCTAGAAGACATCTCTTCAACTGATTATGTCTGTAAAAAGTACGAAACATGGCGTTTGCACCTAAACTAAACTATTTGTTGGGCAGAATGACGTAGCGGAGAAGTTTGCGGGTTGGACATTCCTTCCACCAGGTATGCAATACGCTTAACCATTCTAGGTTAAATTTTCTCATTACTTTTTTGGTTTCTTACTCTATGGGTGTTTATGGTTTCTTGCTGTCTGCATGCAGTTTGTGTTTGACTTGGTTCGTGTCTTGGGAGGGTTGCCTCTGTTAGCTTTACGCCTTCTTTGCTTCTTCTAGGTAATTGTTATGTTTACTATGTGCTATGTTTATGCTTTGTGTTTCTGGTTTTATGTAGAAGATATGGATCATCTTTGTGTGTGTTGGTATGTGATCTCGTGTTTTCCCGTGATGTTGATTGCTATTAATAATAGTTTTGTTATCTATTGTTCCTTGTGTTTGGGACATTGTATTCCAGTTGCTATAGGACGAGTGTCCCTAGCAATAGAGTTTCAAGGGCTCGCACTAGGTGGCAGAGTCATTACGCTACATCCTCCCATACCTTGTGAAGAAAATGGAGAAGAGACCGTCTTTGTTGACAGATTTCTCGCCTGCTTTGGCTACCTTTAATAGAAAGCGAAGGTGCTTAATTAAGTCAAAGAGCCATTATTTACTCTCACGGGATAACTCTTTGGATGGTACGTTATGTTTCCCTTGTATGCACTCGACGTTTCTGTATGTTATCTTAATTAGCATTAAGATCTACTTGCAATATCTATTTTAAAGTCTTTTTAGTTGCCTCTTTCCTTGATTTATGTTGTATCCCATAGCAGTAAGTCATGAAATGTCAGGGCATCTAAGTCCCAACTTCCCCACATTTTCACATATAAATTAAGGTCATTTAGTTTCATTAACCTTATATTAGTGCTTTCTTGATCCCTGTTGTAGCTGCAATAACATTTTCTACCACATGCAGGTTGCAATGCTCTTACTTTCCCTTTTTTTACAGTGGCCTCCTTTGGTTGAAGTTGCAGAAAGTAGGTAGTAGCAAGCTACAACAGGGATCAAGCTGATGAACAATGATGAAAAGAAGCAATCTAAAACACTCAAGGTAAGTAGCAAGTTGAACAATGCTGCTTGCAAGCTGAAACTGAAGGAAGGAAACTGGCAGCCATTAGAGCTTCTGCCTTTCATGTGATTCAGTATTTAGCATATGGTTTGAGTACCTTTATACCAAAAGCAGACACATAGAAATGATGTGGATCATAAATTTAGCAAACAACTGTACTTTTTAGCCAGGAGACCAAAACCATCACATATTAGCTGTAGATAAAGCACTCATTCACTCTCATAATGCACAACCATTTGAAAGAACCACTGATCATGGATTACCTAAATAGGAATGAACTCATTAAATTTCTAGAACGTAGATGTTGAAGTTGCAGGATTGTGAGCAGCATGATTTATTTTGATATTACATGAGGAATTTTAGCCAACCAACTGATCAAATTAACTCTTGTTCTCTTGCTATTGTTTATCTGGTGATGATCTATTGACAATGACCATGCCTTTGCTACTTGTTGATCTCGGCTGATGCAATGGTGAGATGACCCCAATCAGTGGCAGCTTAGTCATCAGCATTTCAAAATGGCCTATTAAGACTCTAATAGATATATTTTGATAAATAATAGAGTTATATATACCAGGTTGTTTATGTAATCTAAAGTTAAATGGACACAAACAGCTAATGTTTTTGTTGATCAACAAGGCGATAAGATTAGTTGCTTTTGCTTTCAAACTTTTGTGTCAATTCTGATTTTTATTACATTAGTCAATAATTTATATACAGTTAAATACATGAGATGTTTAGTCAATAATTTGTATACATTTAAATACATGAGATGTTTTAATAGACTTGTTGATAGAACGCGCGAAGCGCGTTGGTCCTTCTAGTGTATGTATATGTACTCGCAATTGACACTCTAGCTAGTAATTTTGTTTAGATGTATACGATTGAGAACACTCCAACACATTTGATTCCCCCTTTTGTTAAGGGATATAAGTTGTTGATTTGAAAGGCTAATATATCATGTATTTTTTTAAGAAAAAAATCTAACAGGATCTCCCCACCATTTCTATTAAAGAAATGACCAAAGATTCAAACAGCTAGGACTGAAAAATATTGTTAAAAGACAAACACAACCTAGATAAAGAAACCTCAGAAAGACAAACACCGTTTTGTAAACGCATCATAGCGCTATTACTTATTTACAACTCCAGGAAGCAAACGCAAGACAGACAACATCCCCAAAAGACTCAGCATCCCAACAGTGGTCTTCTCAAGCTCCAACCATTACTTTTTGCAAAGACTTCAGCTGTCACCCGTTCGATTAGATGCACCCTGCTGTTAGATTTCTTGTTCTTTTCTCCGACTTTTGTAAAACAGACCAGGTGGAAATACGTTACTAATTCAATTGGATCATGATTTTATTGTTAAAGCAAGCATTATTCCTATATTTTCAAATAGTCCAAAACAAAGCAGCAACTAATATATCATGTATGTATTGCAATTAATAGGGCTGGATAGCCAGCTCGGCTCGTTAAGCTCGGCTCGTTATAGCTCGTTATGTTAACGAGCTAGCTCGGCTCGGCTCGTTAACATAACGAGCAGAAAACCCAGCTCGGCTCGGCTCGGCTCGGTCCAGCTCGCGAGCTAGCTCGTTTAGCTCGCGAGCCAATTATTTAAAAGATGATTAAATAATAAATATTTAAATAATCACATATCAAACATCAAAATATGAAATAAATAGAAAACATAAGGTTTCAAAAAATAATCATTCATAGTTCCATCATTATTTCTATGATTCCATCAAATTAATCACACATGTTATTTGTTTCATACTTTTATATGAGAAATTCTATATACTTTTATATGATAAATTTTATATGCCATAATAATAAATTTATAATAACAAGTTAGCAAGTAATAACTTGATATTAACAAATAAATTATAAAATAATGAGGCTCATATTGTAAGATAGTGTTTTATTATTGTTTTAATGGGTTGACTTGACTACTTGTGCTGAGCTCGTTAAGCCCGCGAGCAGCTCGCGAGCCAGTTTGAACTCGCTCGTTATACTAACGAGCTAAAACACCAGCTCAGCTCGTTAGGAAAATAGAACGAGCCGAGCCGAGTCGAGCCGAGCTAGTCACGAGCAGAGCGAGTTAACGAGCTACAAGTTTTTTGTCCAGCCCTAGCAATTAATATTCGAAAGCAAGACTATTATTTTTTATACGGCTAAAATATAGAGTCTTCCTACTAGATTTAAAAAAACAACAATAGTTTTTAAAAATTAAATCAAAAAACCCAATGAACTTTCTGATATTTAGAGTTGTGCCGTTTAAATTCAAGGGCGGCTCAACTTCGGGTAAATATTCTCTCACAAACTCGTCGATTTCTACCCAAACCGCACGACGAGAGAAAAGGAAGCGAACAGCAGCGGCATGGAGCAGGCGGCCGTGGCGAGGAACAGGAAGGTGGTGCTGCGCGAGTACATCAGCCGGGCGCCCAGGGAGGATGACATGGTGCTCGTCGACGGCGGCACCGTGGTGCTGCGCGTGCCGGAGGGCGCCGCGCCGGCGGTGCTGGTGAAGAACCTCTACCTCTCCTGCGACCCTTACATACGCGGCCGGATGAGGGACTTCCACGGCTCCTACATCCCCCCGTTCACGCCCGGATCAGTAGGTTTTCTTCCCCCCCTTCCCTCGAATTATCATCCCCTTCGCGTGGTTTAATCAGAGGCGTATTCCACATGTACATGGAGGATTGATTTACTGCTAAATTTGATCTGTGAATGCGAAGGTTATTGAAGGACTTGGATTGGCGAGAGTAGTGGACTCCACTCATCCGGGATTCAGTGCGGGTGACATTGTCTCGGGAATGACTGGTTGGGAGGAATACAGCCTAATCGACAAGCCTGAACAGCTGAACAAGGTCCAGCAAAATGACATACCACTCTCGTACCATTTGGGGCTTCTTGGTGAGTTACTTGTCATAATTCTGATTCCTTGGACTTGCATTTCAAATGACACCAGAAATCATGAATGAGAGCAGAAGGTGCATGATATTTTTCATAAGAACGACTTACCTTAGTTGCACAAAATTATGGTATGTAATTGTTGCTGTTTCTTACCGGCAATAATGATTATAGGGTTACACATATAGAACAAAGATGTATGTTAGTACTTAGTACAAGATAAGGATTTAGATAAGTTTAGGCCACTCCAGAGAAAGTAATACCCTATGTCCTGTTTAGGATGTGTATTGCTTGTAAATGATGATTGTGTTCTCTCGTTCCTTTGGAGACACCCTTTGTAAATGATTATATATGCAAGGGGCTAGGGTTTACAAATACTAGTAGGTTAAGGTATCCCTGGGTGGGAGATAGCTTACCGATTAAGCAAGATTTGGTTTTAGTTTAGGATTCTATCTTGTATCAAATATTTTAAGTTTTAACTACCACCTTACGGATGTACCGTGGGGAACACCAATACGGATAACTAATGGAATATGCTTGGGTTCCTTTCCCCTTGCAGTAATTGAGTAGAAAAGGGTGTTTAGAGACCAAACGAACAAAGAGTGTGTGGTTCAGGCCTTCAGGGAAATGTGGAATGGTCTACTTTGGGTTGCTGTTGTGAATTGACAATGGTGTGACCCAACACCAAACTAGTGTGTGGCTAGGGAAATGTGCAGTGTTCTATTCATGGTTGTTGCAATGAATGGACAATCATGTTATGAAATTATTTTGTACTGATTCATATATTGCCACGTTATCTTGTACAGCTATTTTGTGAACTATATTCTTTGATTCGACATGCTTACCCATACTCTCATTTTCCCCCACAGGCATGCCTGGTTTTACAGCCTATGTTGGTTTCTATGAGGTCTGCTCACCAAACAAGGGAGAGTTTGTATTTGTTTCAGCTGCATCAGGAGCAGTTGGCCAAATTGTTGGTCAACTTGCAAAGCTCCATGGATGCTATGTCGTGGGCAGTGCTGGAACAAATCAGAAAGTATTAACTGAAACTAATTTAGCTGCATTCCTCGATCCTCACCTGTGTAGGTTTATCATTCAGGGTTCACACCAATGTTTCAGGTTGAGCTTCTGAAGAACAAGTTTGGATTTGATGAGGCTTTCAATTACAAAGAGGAGCCTGACTTGACTGCAGCTTTAAAAAGGTATGGCCTTCCTTTTCAGTTAAAAGATGCAGTAGCTTAATTTGGGCTGAATGATTCTTTGATGAATTAATCTAGACTATAAGGAGACCATCTTAATGTTATAATAAAAATAATAGACCATTAATGAACATACCAAAATTATGTAGAACATGCTCCAGATATAGCTAAATTTGTGAGGGAAAATGGCATCGGACACTTATGTGTTATATTTTAATTCAACAATCCCATTGTGCCACTGCATGGTTCATATTTTTTTGGGGGGCAAAGAAAGTACATGGTCCATGGTTCGTACTATCATAGTAACGAGTTTTTAGCCAGGCCACTAATAACATAGTAATGGCGTGAGCCTGTGGATCTGTCCCTGTGTAGGTACTTCCCTGAAGGTATAGACATATACTTTGAGAATGTAGGTGGAGCAATGCTTGATGCTGTACTCCTCAACATGAGGGCACATGGTCGTATTGCTGTATGTGGGATGGTCTCCCAGCATGGGATGACTGATCCAGTAGGGATCCACAACCTCTTCTACCTTGTAACAAAGAGGATACGGATGCAGGGCTTCATCCAGAGTGATTACCTCCCTATGTTCCCACAGTTCCTCAGTGACGTGACAAAGCACTACAGAGATGGCAGGATTGTGTATGTAGAGGACGTGAGCATTGGGTTGGAGAATGCACCTGCAGCGTTTGTTGGTCTATTCAGCGGAAAAAATGTCGGCAAGCAGGTCGTGTGTGTGTCACAGGAGTGAAGCACATTATCAAGAACCTCTCGTGAATTGAGGCAACTATGTCTGGTGTAACTTGTTCAAACTTCCCCTGGGAAAACATTTGATTCTCTTCACTCAATATCAGGTAAAGTATTAATTACAAAGCTTGATTTTGTTCCAAATGAAACCTGACAGCCTACAGGAGTAAGTTAGGACATGTATAACCCATAGGCAGAGTGTTGTCTATAAGTTTTGCTATATCATACATAGACAACTAAATAGATAGCTTGTACAATGTGTTGTCTATTTGACTGGCTATAAACTATTTAATACATACATGCAAACAAGAATTAAACATGAATAACATATGTGTATATCATTTTACTGTTTCTTGATATAAATAAGGTCAAACATAAATAAGATTAACTTAATTACAATAATCCCCCTATTCTTTTTAAACATGCATTTGACTTTTTACTCATTCGTTTTATTCAAAAAAATAAAATGTCAAACATAATTTTTTTTGCATATTTGCACAAGATTTTTGAATAAAACAAATAATAAAATATTTTGATAAAAGTTAACATCGTAATTTAAAAAAGAATGGAGGGAGTAATATTTGAGAACCATCAATATAATGGTAAATATCAAGTCAAGTTATTAACTTACGTGATGTAAAATTGATTGAACCAAAACGTAACTAGCTATTCTAGAAAACCTATAAATTTTTTGGTGATAATCTTTATCACAACTTAATTAAAGAGAAATGGAGTGGAAATTAGAAAAGAATGGTAAGAATAATATATTCACACAATAGTCATTGCTATTGCTAGCATGCAGCAAAAATCTGAAACTTGCTTTGGAGCGGAGCCATAGACGAATAATTGTATTCTCTTTCTTCATTGATGGTTGTCCACATCAATTTTTTTTCTATACTGGCGTAGTGGAGACGGTAAGTTCCCTTAGAACTAGGTCAAGAAAGGGGTGCATTTGCTATTGAGAAAAACTAGCTGGCCCACCCGACTTTCTTGTTGCTGTCAACATGATAATAATAAATTGATGGTGTAATGGCATGACTAAATCCTGGCCAGTAGTCGACTGAAGACTCGGGAATGATCAGTCTTTTTGCAGTCTCAACTAAAAGTCAGAATGGCTTTATGTGTTAAGGCTACGCTCCGGGGGAAGGATTCTCCCTTATTAAGGCTATATCTGGTCATCCATTGCAGGTGATGGTTTCTGTCTTTCACTGTATCATCTGGTGAGTTTTTTGAAACACCTTATCTTCAGAGTTTACAATACTTTTACATATTATCGAGCATCTAGCTGGAAGTATGAATGGCATGAAAAACAGCAAAAATATGATTTCTCTTGTTCTTGCCTTTCTCGAGGCAGCTCTGTGGCACTGGCTTCCTCCATGTCTGAGCATATTGTCTCTTCTTGATACAAGCCCCGCGTTTATGTGTTCTTACACAAGTTTTCAGCAGGTGGCCGGCATGGGAATTTAGAAGCTGCAACCTTTGTCTGAGCTGCAATGGCTGATAAGGCGAAGCTCCTCGTTTGGTTGCTGCTCTTGGGAAGCTCATCGTTGTGTTTTTGTTCGGAACTTGATGTCCAATGCCTGAAGAGTTTACAACGATCATTGGTAGATCCCAATGGCATACTCGCATCCTCCTGGAATTTTAGTTCTTCCATTGACGGCATCGCAGGTTACATATGCAAATTTACCGGTGTGGAATGCTGGCACCCCGAAGAGAACAGGGTACTTTCTTTGAGTCTCGGTAACCTAGGACTTGCAGGCACATTTCCTCAAGGCCTTGAGAACTGTACAAGCATTGTCGGCCTGGACCTGTCACAGAACAGCTTTTCAGGACCCAATCCTTCTGACATCTCGCGTCAGCTTCCCTACTTGACATCTTTGGATCTCTCGTACAACAGCTTTCAGTTCCAATCCCAGGGAACATCACACAGATGACATACCTGAACACACTGCACCTTGAGCACAATCAACTCAGCGGTGAAATTCCATGGGAATTCAATCGATTATTTGGGCTAACGTCGTTCAGTGTTGCTGACAACTTACTGTCAGGGCCTATTCCATCTCAATTACAGAAGTTTTGGCCTTCAGGCTTTGCTGGTAACGAAGGGCTCTGTGGTGCTCCGCTGCTGAACAACTGCCCCAAGAAAAGGAAAAGGATACGGATACGGATACGGAGGCTCAGACTTCACAGAATTAACGACGCGTCCATCATCGGAGCGGCAGTCGGTTTTGTCGTGGGGTTCGTGGTGGCCTTCTACTTCCCTCATTGGTTCGTCTTCTCCCGGAGGCTCCATCCCTACATCTTTCGGATATGATCCATTTCAACCTACCATCAATCTCAATAGGCCAAACAAATAAACACTCTGTCTAAGTATATTTATGTAAGTTGTTTTGTATTTGTGCACAATAATTAAAAATCAACCCAAATGATCTTGCGGTCTCATTTATTTCGTTTCGGAAAATATGAGTTTTTTATTTGTGAGATATATATCATTTATTTAAGAGTAGCAATATGGAGGAAAATATAAAAAATAATTAGATGGTCTAAAACGTCTTATATTTGGAATTTGGAAAAGAGTCAAGAGACGACGACAATCATATGTTTCCAACAATAGGACCAAAACAAGATACTTATATGTAGTATGGGTCGCGGTGAAAGAAATGAGTCTTACACCCAAAAGCGTCCATCTCCAACAAAGAAAGCAGAACGTGACTACATGGCAGGATTTGCTGTGCGTGAGAGAAGCAAGAAGACTTTATTTTGAGTTCCGTCGAGCCTCTCACCCAAAATGAATACCACGTTTGCTTACTCTGTTAGACCCATACTTTTTAAACAAAAGCTATATGGATCACTCATTTTTAGGGTGCGTTTGGTTCTGCTGTGAGCTGTGAAAAAGCTGCTGTGAGTTGCCTGCTGTGAAAAAGCTGCTGTGAGCTACCTGCTGTGAAAAAGCTAAAAGTCGTTTGGTTGAAGCTGCTGTGAAAAAACTGCTGTGAGCTGACTGTTTTTTATAACTTACTTAATTTTCATCATTATAATATTCTATACCTATATATAAATAGGAAACACTCAACATTGATGCAACTAAATAACTAAAAAATATATTAGATAAATAAAAAGTGCATAGTTCATCTTATAAAGTAATCGACAACCACGTATTATCTCATGAAATTGTGCAATGCAATACAAACCATAATAATGTTAAATAAATTAAGACACCTTGAATTCATACTTTTTAATATGAACTAAAATCAGAAAAGCAGAAAAGCAAAAGCAGAAAAGCAGGGTCCAGGCTGCTTCCAAATTTATACTAGAAAAAAGCTGCTTTTTCACAGCAGAAGCAGTTTTGGTAAACCCGTTTGGTTCAGCTTCTGCTTTTTCACAGCAGAAGCAGATTTGAAAAGCAGAACCAAACGCACCCTTAGATTTAGAAGTTGTAATATCTATGGTTTGGAAACAGTCTAAGGAATGGAATCGGACTTACAATTTTTTAGACCATAATGTTCAATTGGATGCTTGCATTTGCTGTATATAATATGCGTATTTCACAACTTACAGAAATGACCAAAGGGGGTTTTACTCTGGAAAGTTTATTAAACCCGAGTCTCGGTGATAGCGTGATACTGGTTTTGAATCCTGCCAAGCGTCTCTTTCTGTAGCAATTCTTTTGGAGAAAAAAATGAGCTGAGCATCTCGACGGCAACAGCATGTCGATTCAGAGTATTTTGAGTTAGAGTCAATAGTGAAATATAAAGGATCAAACTTGATGTGTGATCAGTCGTCAGCATGAATGCATGATAGATTCAGAAGAATTCCCTTTGTTAGTTTAAAGGGCCCAATGGTGCTCAGGTTCAGGGATCCACTGATCCACATCCTCTGCTTCTTGATCCACAGATCTAGGTTGACGTGGCCTAGATCGATACTTGAAATGCCAACAGAGACCTCGTTTTGCTATTTTTTGAATCTGCCTACCAAGTTTGAAATTTTGTTACAAATGTATTGATTTTAAAAAATCAATAATCTCATACTACAAGTTTTGCTGGCAAGGCAGGTAGTAATCATTTGCACCTTGTGTACTATGAGACTTGTTTGAGAGCTTTAGATTATGAAATAATCTGATGAGTATATAGTTTATGCGAATCTAAAGAAGCTAAAGAAGCTGGTATTTTCAATTTTTGTATTCTAGTTTATTTATTTCTAAATTATGTAACTATTGAGTTTCAATATCTAGAAAAAAATCTTGATCGTTTAGGGAACTTCAAATTTTAATAGGTAGCTGTAAAAAACCTGGATAAGATGGTGCTTTTCTACTTTTGGAATCTAGTTCATTTTTAAATTTTATTTTTGTTGAGTTTCACAATCTAGGATAAGAATCTAAACCATTTACGAGAGTTTTAAATCTAAAAGTTGCATTACAATACAAAACATATGCAGGGGAATATGACACTAAAACCTGAAATATTCATGTTAAAATATTACATGTATCTGGTTATCGGAACATCTACAATGTATAATAATCTCGAACTAGTCCTAGATAAATATGTAAGCAAATTTATTTTTTAGAAAAAAATGTTATAACGTATAATGCTAGAGGTGAGACCTTTACCAATATAAAATATATAAAAATCGACATCCTCCATCCAACGAGCAACTACCAAATCAAAAAAGTAGTATTATTTAATTTATAGAATTAGTATACATATATAACCTATATTTTATCTTAATTTGTTTCCCAATATATAGAACCAGTACCAAGAGTAAAATATCCTCTTAGCACTAACCTTGTCTCAGCAAATCATGACTATGTTTTTAAAAGAGATACAAATCATGGCCAAGTTGTTGACAGAAACAACTGGAGAAAACGTGCTCTTGCAATTGCAGCTGCTGCTTCCTCAAACAAATTCAGAGGAAGGCTCGGTCCAGTTCAATGTAAATCACCTAGGCAGCTGACTGCTACATGTGGGGTTGCATGGATACTCGCAGTCAATCTCTTTCACTTGTTGGCTTCTCTCGAAATACCAATCCCCAACAGCCTCCGCGACAGTCTGCTCCACACAATTGCAAGACGAATCATGTCAGCTGTTCTTTGAGTTTGACAGTCTCACAATGCCATGGTTTTCTTTTCTGAACTCTGGACAGTTCGGCGATTTAGCCTCACCTTGTTACCAAGTTCTGGGGAGGCAGGTGAGTTCCACGAGATGTTGTATGGTGTTTGACAGTGGGTGAAGCATGAATCGATGAACAGCCCCCAGCCCTTTTTGTCTGTGACAACCTCTACGTCGTCGACCAACTTTTTCCTGAACCCTACAACACAGAGAGGGAATACATACTTTTTCCATTACAGAAAAGAGGAGAGACAACAAAGAGAAGTGAAAAAAATCGACCAGATTGACAAGCCAACCCGACCATTGAGTACTTGGGTTTGTGTGGAGTTGCAATTTCGAATGTCAGCTTTGCAACTCGACCATGAATCTGCAGGGTAGGATCCACTTGGCGCAAGAACGTTTTGTATCTACACACAAGAAGCATAGCTTCAACAGTGAGATGATTTCAACTTGTTGGCTTCCTCAGAAAATTATAGTTTGTTAGATGAAAATTACCTGCCAAGAATCATAAGCAGAGTTTACAATAAGCGTCGGAGCGTCGATGCTCTTAACAAGCTCAGCAGCAAAGAAGCACTGGGAACAGAAACATGTCAGTAAGTGAACTTGCACAATAACAAGGAGAGATCTTTCGTTATTATCTAAAAAATAAAGGAGAAACCTTTTGTGGAATAAAATTGAGGAATTATATAGGGAACTACCTCTGTCCGGTTCTTCTCTGCAAGACAGTCCTTAGGCAAAACTTCTCTAACATTCTGTGATAAAATTCAAAAAAAACGAATAACAATCGTAAAGTTAAATATGGAATAATTCAATACCCTTTTGTTTTGCCAAATCTTATTCTAATCACTGGGCTATTCACTATGTTCTACAGCTTACCTGAATAAGATTTGGCAACAATTGTAATTTCCTTTGCTTTGCTCTCTTCTTGTGTTGGGCCAATAATTTGTAATTTCCTTTGCTTTGCTCTCTTCTTCTACCTCCCCCTTTCTTGTCTAAGATTTACTTTGACTTGTTTGTTTTGTTCTTTTTTAATTTAATACAACCGCGGCAGGAACCTCTCCTGCTGGTTTACTTCAAAAAAAAAAACTTCATCGAAGAAGGACAGCATGTACCTTTCCCCAGACAAATCCTTACTGGAGCAGAAACTGGCACTTTAGTACAAGTACAATGCCAGTGGGTTATACTAATAATTAATTTCCAGAGGCTTACATATCAAGAAAAAATCCAGCATCAGGCAGGCATTTAGCTGAAACTTCCTCAGGAAACCGTGCATGAAAGTCATTGCAGTGCAGTAACGTAGCCAGACCACCAGCAGAGCAACCTGAAAGCAAGGCCTGAAAAGCGTAGAAAAATGAAGCTTGGCATGGTCACATCAACCGTTCCAGAATGCTAGTTCAGTGAGCGCGAATTGTTCTTGTCCAGACTTCAGACCATATGAAATCAAGTAACAAGGTATGTTCCTGTTCAAAAAGAACTTAAAAAACCAAGCAATGTAAAACCTGTTGAGCACCGGCAAGTCCTTTTCCCATGAGCTCATCAACAACAGCATCCCAGATGCGCAATCCTCTAAAGTAGAGTGTACTCCCATCCTAGACGATTGACAATAATGAAGTTGGATACATCAAGACAGTGATCTCATAGAAAAATTCAGGAAAAAACAGTCACATACTCACCTTATCTTGAGCCTCCGCATCCCCAGAAAACGATGCTCCATCGCAATACCTTAGAACAACTTTGTTCCAGTTGTAAAAATCTGATCACACATTGACTGAAATTAGCAAAGGAACATCAAAAGCCTCCAAGCATTAGTCAAAAACCAAATTTACTATAATACCCTCTCCATTTATTTTTTAATGATGTTGACTTTTATCACAAAATTTAACGATTCATCTTATTCAAAAAATTTGTGCAAATATATAAAAAAATTATGATTGAAGTATCTTCAATAATAAAACAAATTATAACAAAATAAGTGATATTTCAAAAATATTTTTTGATAAGACGATGATCAAACGCTTACGATAAAAATCAACGACGTCGTTTAAAAATAAATGGAGGTAGTAACAATTAACAAAAACTAATCTTCTTTCCAAACAACAACAACAAAGGCTAATAGTTATTTCTTCATAAAGGAACCGTCTGCTATCTGCATGTACCAGAATTCAGTTGTTTATCATTGCTGAGTATCCCATTGAACACTACTGCTTCCATGAATTTGGATGAACCATACGGGGTCAATTTGCGCAAGGAACAGCTTTCAATGGTGTTGCACCAGGCTCCTCCCTGAATGTTTCCAGCGTTGAAATCAATCAGTCACACTGCCTTGATAGTTGATTGTACTGATTAATATAAGCAGCCCATCATGCAGTAAGAAAATCCATCTAATGTTTAACAGATTACAGATAGCAGTCTGCTATGGCCTATGAGATCGAGAAAACGATGGACGGACGATCACCTGAAGATAGATGAGCCAGCTGTGTGTTCCGGAGCCAAAGCCTCTCTGCAGGTGGTAGCCCGGCGGGGTGCCATCCAAGCACACTGCAACCATCGCAACTCAGTTCATGGCTCCAGGTAGAGGTAGGTACAGGCAACGAATGGAAGGAGGCAACAGTTAGCCGGCTGGATACATACCCGCGCCTTTCTCCTGAGCGCCGGTGAGCAGGGTCAGCTCGACGAGCTCCGCTCCGTGGGCAACGGCGGCCAGGAGCAGGAGCGTCAGCGAGCTAGTGGACCGGAGCTCGCTACTGGTCGCCATTTCGCCGGCGCCTCAGCTAGTGGCCAACGCGGTGAGGTGGATGCCTTGGTGCCTGGTGGCTGGTGGTCTCGGGTTTTTTTGCATGGAGACCCTCAGATTATATTATATTACTGTTTCTACACCATCCGAGGGTTATCCTTAACCGTTAGATCTATTTGTGCGGTCCAGATCGAGACAGGCCGGAGCATTTCACGCACCTTTGCATAGAGACCCTCGTACTGACATATATTACCGTTTGGACTACCCCCGAGAGTCGAGACCCCATCCAACGTACGGTTCACATAAACCGGCCGATGTGCTTCTACGGTCAAGATCGTGCCGCGTCGAGTGGTTCCAGAATTTTTGCGCATGACCATTTCGGTGAAATGCATTTTTTTTCCGAGCGTCAAAGTTGAGTTTATCAGCAGTGGCGTAGATTGCTGGGTAGAACTAGTTAATATACGTTTAACTTTATGTATCATCATAAATTTTATATATACATATCAATATTTTTGTATAAAAATATTAGATATAAATAGAGTGATAATATATCATAACATTATAAAATAACATAAATTAAGATGTTGTACACTTTAAAATTAAACTGAACATGAAAATAAACATAATAGGGTTTTAACGGACCATTTTTAGGGGTGGTCCTGGGTCTACCTAGACCACCCCTAGCTACGCCCCTGTTATCAGCTAAACTCTCTTCTGATGGGTAAGTTTTGTTTTGGCCATCAAAGGAAAAATTGACAGCAACGGTGGAATATGCTTGCAACTTTTGCTGGCTTGGCCACTCACAAATTGGTCATATATTCGCATTTACTTGTTCTTACGCTACTAGATCAAATTGCTGGGTGTCACACTGTCACTGCTAAATACATCCTCATAAACCAAATTGATTGTTAGTCTTGGCTGTAGAGATCTCTACCACCTCCTACATCCCGGTGATTAGTACTAGTATTCGGAAACTAATTACGCTGATGAATCTTGGACGCTTCCTTGACTAGTTGCTAAACTAATTAAAGCATGATGCCGAATTTTTTATAAATAAAATTTATTTCGTGAAATTGCATTTCTAGATAGTCGGCTCGAAAATGCAAAACTAAGTCGTTCTGTCGACGTCTCAACCGTCGAAAAAAAGTGTCTTCCGTCGACCGATGAACCGTCGAAAAAAAAGTGGCTTCCGTCGACCGATGAACCGTCGACCAAAATTTGGCTTCTATCGACCGATGAAACATCGACAAAAATTTGGCTTCTATCGACCGATGAAACGTCGACCAAAATTTGGCTTCTATCGACCGATGAAACATCGACAGAAATTTGGCTTCTATCGACCGATGAAACGTCGACAGAAATTTGGCTTCTATCGACCGATGAAACGTCGACAGAAATTTGGCAACTTCTGGGTGCACGAAAGCAAGCGGGACTACATGCATGCAGATGCAGGGAATTCGCAAGAGAAGATAGAGGATGCCATTTGTTGTTCTGAAACTTTTCTCTGCCAACCTATCATCAATCTCAGTAGGCCAAACAAACAAACACTCTGTCTGAGTATTTAGGTAAGTTGTACTTGTGCACAATAATTAAAAATCAACACAAATGACATTGCGGTCTCATTTATTTCGTTTTGGAAAATATGATGTTTTTTAATTTGTGAGATATATATCATTTATTTAAGAAGAGAAATATGGAGGAAAATATAGAAACAATTAGATGTTCTAAAACGTCTTATATTTGGAAAAAAGTTTAGAAGAACCACTTATTAAGGAATAAAATCAGACTTAGTAGTTTTTAAACCTTAATTTTCAATTGGATGCTTGCATTTGCTGTATATGCGTATTTCAAAACTTTCTGAAATGACCTAGGCGGCTTTAGTCTTGAATGTTTATTAAACCAGAGTCTCGGACTCTCGGTTCATTTGTAGATTCTGTAGTTATTGGGTTTTATAATCTGAAGAAAAAAATCTAGACCATTTGAAGGAATTTCAGATTTTGAAATAGCATCCACGATACAAAACACAAGCAGGAGAATGAGGCACTGAAACCTGAAGTATTCGTGTTAAAGCATTACAGACATCTCGTTATCGGCAAATCATGGCTAAGTTTTGTAAAGAAGATACAAACCATTTGTTGACAGAACAAATGGAGAAATGCACTGTTGCAGCTGCTGCTTCATCAAATAAATTCAGAGGAAGGCTGGTAGACTGGTAGTACTCTCGGTCCAGTCCAATGTATCGTAGGCAGCTGACTGCTACATGTGGGGTTGCATGGATACTCGCAGTCAATCTCTTTCACTTGTTGGCTTCTCTCGAAATACCAATCCCCAACAGCCTGCGCGACAGTCTGCTCCACACAATTGCAAAACGAATCATGTCAGCTGTTCTTTGACAGTCTCACAATGCAATGGTTTCTTTTTCTGAACTCTGGACAGTTCAGCGATTTAACCTCACCTTGTTACCAAGTACTGGGGAGGCAGGTGAGTTCCATGAGATGTTGTATGGTGTTTGACAGTGGGTGAAGCATGAATCGATGAACAGCCCCCAGCCCTTTTTGTCTGTGACAACCTCTACGTCGTCGACCAACTTGTTCCTGAACCCTACAACACAGAGAGGGAATACATACTTTTTCCATTACAGAAAAGAGGAGAGAAAACAAAGAGAAGTGGAAAAAAATCGAACAGATTGACAAGCCAAGCCGACCATTGAGTACTTGGGATTGTGTGGGACTGCAATTTCGAATGTCAGCTTTGCAACTCGACCATGAATTTGCAGGGTAGGATCCAGTTGGCACAAGAACATTTTGTATCTACACACAAGAAGCATAGCTTAAACAGTGAGATGATTTTAACCTGTTGGCTTCCTCTGGAAAAATTATAAGATGAAAATTACCTGCCAAGAATCATAAGCAGAGTTTACAATAAGCGTCGGAGCATCGATGCTCTTAACAAGCTCAGCAGCAAAGAAGCACTGGGAACAGACATATGTCCGTAAATGAACTTGCACAATAACAAGGAGAGATCTTTTCTGGAATAAAATTGAGCAAGTATATAGGGAACTACCTCTGTCCGGTTCTTCTTTGCAAGACAGTCCTTAGGCAAAACCTCTCTTACATTCTGTGATAAAATTCCCCCAAAAAATAACCGAATAAGAATCGTAAAGCTAAATATGGAATAATTCAATACCATTTTATTTTGCCAAATCTTCTTCTAATCACTGAGCTATTCACTTTGTTCTACACCTTACCTGAAGCTGAACAACTTCATTGAAGATGGACAGCATGAGCCTTTCCCCAGATAAATCTTCACTGGAGCAAAAACTGGCACTTCAGTACAAGTACAACGCCCAGTGAGTTATACTATTATTTAATTTCCAGAGGCTTACATATTAAGAAAAAATCCAGCATCAGGCAGGCATTTAGCTGAAACTTCCTTAGGAAATCGTGCATAAAAGTCATTGCAGTGCAGTAACGTAGCCAGACCACCAGCAGAGCAACCTGAAAGTAAGGCCTGAAACACGGAGAAAAAAATGAAGATTGGCATGGTCACATCACAGTTCCAGAATGCTAGTTTGGTGAAGCACGAATTGTTCTTGTCCAGACCATATGAAATCAACAAGGTAAGTAAGTATGCTCCAAATGAACTTGAAAAAAAACGAAAATGTATAACCTGTTGAGCACTGGCAAGTCCTTTTTCCATGAGCTCATCAACAACTGCATCCCAGATGCGCAATCCTCTAAAGTAAAGTGTACTCCCATCCTAGACCATTGCCAATAATGTTGGATTCATCAAGACAGTGACCTCATAAAAATTCAGAAAAAAAAAACAGTCACATGCTCACCTTATCTTGAGCCTCCGCATCCCCAGCAAACGATGCTCCATCGCAATACCTTAGAACCACTTTGTTCCAGTTGTAAAAATCTAATCACACACTTACTGAAATTAGCAAAGGAACATCAAAAGCCTGCATAAAGGAACCGTCTGCTATCGGCATGTACCAGAATTCAGTGTTTATCATTGCTGAGTATCCCATTGAACTTTACTGCTTCCATGAATTTGGGATGAACCATACTTGGTCGTTTTGCGGAAGGAACAACTTTCAATGGAGTCGCACCAGGCTCCTCCCTGAATGTTTCCAGTGTTGAAATCAGTCAGTCACACACTCACATTGCCTTGACAGTTGATTCTACTGATTAAACAACCTATCATAGTATCATGCAGTAAGAGAATCCATCTAATGTTCGACAGCAAGTCAGCAACAGATAGCAGTCTGCTATGAGATCGAGTGAACGATGGACGAGCAAGTCATCACCTGAAGATAGATGAGCCAGCTGTGTGTTCCGGAGCCAAAGCCTCTCTGCAGGTGGTAGCCCGGCGGGGTGCCATCCAAGCACACTGCAACCATCGCAACTCAGTTCATGGCTCCAGCTAGGTACAGGCAACGAATGCAAGGAGGCAACAGTTAGCCGGCTGGATATATACCCGCGCCTTTCTCCTGAGCGCCGGTGAGCAGGGTCAGCTCGACGAGCTCCGCTCCGTGGGCAACGGCGGCCAGGAGCAGGAGCATCAGGAAGCTCGCCGCCGCGACGGCGCGGCGGCCCCGTCGACGACTCGAGGGGAGCATTGACCGGAGCTCGCTACT
Organism: Zizania palustris; assembly: GCA_019279435.1. Lineage (NCBI taxonomy): Eukaryota > Viridiplantae > Streptophyta > Magnoliopsida > Poales > Poaceae > Zizania > Zizania palustris. The sequence continues at coordinate 84,551,316 of JAAALK010000288.1, read as the reverse complement.
GGCCGCCATTTCGCTGGCGCCGCAGTGAGTGGCCGACGAGGGGGGCCGGGCCGGGGTGTCGGTGGGTCTGGGTCTCCATTCCATGGGAGACGAGGCCCCGTTTTATTTGGGCCCAATTCCCTGTTTCAAAGTTTTTTGCATATAGCCCCTCGGATTATCTTATATTACTGTTTGGAACAGCGGTAGTAGGATCGCTATGATTGTCAGTTTTTTTAAAAAACGAACGGCATTTCAATATTCAGTGAAGAAAAATTCATCGGTTAATAAAAATGTTTCATCAGTTAAGAAAAATTAGTTGAAACTTTCGGGTTCAACTACCGAAACCACTCGAGAGGACCGCTTTCCTTGCGATTTAACCCCCATAACTTATAACTGTTTGGACAATTCAGCCGTTTTCTCCTTAATATATCGCAGGGGCTCTCTCGCTTGCATCAATAAAAAAAGGGTTTATTAGATAAACTCTCTTCTAATGTGCATGTTTGGTTTTGGTCATCAAACGAAAAAGCTGGCCTGGACACTCACAAATTGGTCATATATTCACATTTACCTGTTCTTAATACAGCACTTCTAAGCTAATACTAGAGTTACATAATGTTCATCAATCATCATATATACTTCCAGTGAAGAACGTAATGTCATTGTATTTATGAGCTACTAGGTCAAATTGTTGGGTGTCACACTGTCACTGCTGCATCCTCATAATTCATAACCAATTAATTGCTAGTCTTGGCTGTTGAGAGTCCTCTTCCTTGACTGGGTTGGTAGTCTCATCCAATCCAGACGAAGGATTGTGCCTTAAAAGATGTGTGCACGTTCATCCATCGTCTTCTTGAAAAGGCTATGCTTTTTTCCTGGATCAAGTGGTGCGTTTTCTGAAACTGCTGTTCTTGTCTCCTGCAGATTCTGTATAGCAGAGTATCTAGAGAGTACCAGAGTAGTAGCTGCTAGCTTGACCTGTTGGAAGCAGTTCTGAGCACAACCGACACGAGTTTTGAGCAGGTGAGGCTGTAATTTATAAGCTGCAATTTGTGTCCGGCAACTGCAGCAATGATGGCTGATGATATCAAGCTCCTGCTTTGGCTTCTGCTCTTGAGAAGCTCCTCGTTCTGTTGATCTGTTCTTGTTTAGGCCCTGATGTGCGATGCCTGATCAAACTTATTAATTCATGGCACAATCATTGCAGCAGCAGTCAGTCAGTCAGTCATTCATTGTCTCTGTGTCTCATCTCTCAAATCAGAACTTCTGAACACCGGGAAGAAAGATTCAGAAAGAATTTTACACGAAGGTAGAAGAGGATCTACACCGGTGTCAAACGATCAGTCCATGAACAGTCTCAACCTTCCTTTTACTGTCTTGTAGCTTGTAAGAGGAGTTTCTGTCAAAAGAAAGAACCTAATTAAAAGTTATTCTCATTCTCTTTGTAACAGCATCCCTGAAACGTTTCTGTCTCTGCACAACTGAAATGTTCATATGCTATATTGTCATCTTCTCAAGTTATAGCTTGTGCTTGATGTAACTGATGTGCACATCCCTGAAATCAAGGACAAGCAAAACAGTTGAAACAACATAGGTAGAAATAAAATAATCATGCACATGCAAATATGCAATTGCATCTGCTTCTGGGCACTGCTGCACTCGCAACATCAGCAGCGTTAACTTCTGCTGTACAGTACTACATTCGATGCGCTCATAAAGACCAGTAGACCACACACCAAGACGAAGCTCGGAAGCTTCCCCGGCCCATGACTCCATGAGAGAGACCTCCGAGCTGTCGACTGCGGAGTGCGGACCCGGTCACGGCGAACAGAGTCACTCCCTAGTGCTCAACAGTAGGATGGAAGGAAGGTGTGATGGATTCCCCAGCAGGTCGCGAGGCCATCGCCCATCGGTGTGTTGGTGTCCGCAATGAAACGCCGACGACCGAAAACGAAACGGGGACCGACGCGGCGAGCGCACGCGACGGGAGGCCACCCAATCCTTGCCGTGTGGGATCCCGTCGTGCAGATAGCCGTCGTGATCTAGGTGACAGGCAACAGAAGCGCATGAAGTGAAAACTGTACTGTTGCTTTCAGTGTCAGTGTAGAATAAGAAGCATCAGCTCGCAGCTTGGAACATTGATCATTAAGTGCCAACTATCCTAAGAAGTTAAGGATGAGAAAGTTTGGATTTTTATAATTAAGGATATGAAGAAGTTAATTTGTGGGATGAATTTACATTTTGTGTAGCGTGCAGAGTCACCTTGCATTATATTCCATGTGCTTCAAAGCTGACACACACATGTTCACCTAGTTTTTCAGTGGAAAACAGCTGACAAATTTTGAAGATAAAGCACAAAGCAAAATTCATTAAAAATGCTTGTTGTTTTTTAAAAGGGGAAATCAACAGTTTATTGTCAGCTATTTCAGGCTTTGGAATACTTCAACAGAACACACCTCACGACAATCACAAATCACAAACCCAAATATGGGCGGCTAATTTGGCACACACTGATCCAAGCTGGTAACAGCCGTGTAGTTGATGGAGGTAGCTTTCCTACTCGTTTCAGGCTACCCTTTCAAGACGGCGACGGTTACAACTCTCAACGGTATTTATAAAAAAAAAAACGCGCCAAAAGACTTGACAGTTACTAACTTTAGCTTCCTCTCCTCCCGGGAAACGTGGCCGTCCACTCTCTCCTCTCCTCCTCCCGTCTTCTCTCTCTCTCTCCCTCTCGTCGTTGCCGTCTTCTCCCCCTCTCCATTCCACTGCTCCAAGCCCTCCGCAGAAGGTCTCCATCGATCTCCGCGGGGCTCTCCGGCGCACCATCTCGTGCCTCGGGGAACCCCGAGCAACCGGCGAGATCCCGTTCCCGGATGCAGCTTATCGGTCGTGTTGTTGCCTGACAAATAAGGGTGCAGGTCTCATCATCGATCGTCGACGACGTCCGCCGAGCTGAGCTGAGCTGAACTGAGCTGAGGTTTCGAGAAATGGACACCGGCATGAGGGTGGCGCTGCACCGTCAGGTGTCGGCGGGGTCGCTGAAGCACAGCGGGGAACTCCGGCGGCAGTCGTCGCTGGAGTCTCCCCGGACGGGGCGGGCCACGACCAGGTTACTGTTCGGCCGGCAGTCGTCGATGGACCCGAACCGGCGGCGGGGACGGAGCCAGAGCCCCGTGGGGCTGGCCGAGGAGCTGACCGTGCCGGACAACCTCGACGACACCATGCAGCTGCTCTTCCTGGCGTGCCAAGGCGACGCGGCCGGCGTCGAGGCGCTGCTGCGGGGAGGCGTCGACGTCAACAGCATCAACCTCGACGGCCGCACCGCGCTGCACATCGCCTCCTGCGAGGGCCACCCCGACGTCGTCCGCGTTCTCCTCAGCTGGAAGGCCAACATCGACGCCCGCGACCGGTGGGGCAGCACGGTCAGTGAGCCCATTCTACTACCTCCGATTCAAATTCAACTGTCTCAGATTCAAATCAAAATCAATTTTTTTCTCCTTTTTGTATAAAAATTCCTCCTTTCTTCCTCTGACCGTAGGCTGCAGCTGATGCCAAGTGTTATGGCCAAATGGAGGTCTACAATCTTCTCAAAGCTCGTGGTGCAAAGATCCCGGTATCTTTTGTTCTGCATATATGAATTAACTGCCCATTTCATCTGGTTTCGATGAACAGTGGTTCATCATGCTGTCTTTGATCAATTTTGCAGAGAAACAGGAGGACACCGATGATGGTGTCGAATCCCGGGGACATACCGGAGTACGAATTGAACCCCGGAGAGCTCCAGTTCAAGAAAGGGGACGACGTGGTCATGGTACAAATTCTCTCCCAGTTTTGTTTCAGAGAACTTGGTAAAATACACTGTACACATGACTCCATATATAGGAACAAAATTAATGTGCACGCATGCATCCAACAGGGCGTGTACCAAGTTGGTAAATGGAATGGCACTAAGGTTCACGTTAAGATTCTCGACAGAGAATGCAACTATGATCAGGAAGCCATGTAAGATGCAAATATCACAACTAACTCGATTTCAAAGGGTGTAAATGAGCTGACTTGACAAGAAATCATCACTCGTTTTGTTGCAGAAACTCTTTCAGGCATGAGCTGACTGTACTGGAGAAGGTCCGGCACCCCAATGTTGTTCAGTTCGTCGGAGCCGTCACTCAGAATTTGCCTATGATGATTATTTCTGAATACCCACCACATGTAATAAGATCACGCCGTCTGTTCGTTCTGAAAAAAAAGTGCAGTTTTATTGCCCAAAAAAACTCTGTACAAGGCATTGTTCACCTTAATTACATGCATCAATACAGGGTGATTTATCAAGCATTATTCCGAAGAAAGGAAGGATGCATGGCCAGAAGGTGCTAAAATATGGCCTTGAAATTGCCAGGTAAATTTACCCTCTGATTCTAACAAAAGATTAGTAATTTTAACATATTTCATATAGTCATTACCAAATGTGCATCAGCATTCAGTACGAATGATTCTTCCTTTTGCTGCCTTCTTTTGAAACATTGCTGCTGCTCTGAATGTTCAGGGGTATGACTTATCTCCACCAGTGCAAACCGGACCCCATCATCCACTGTGACCTGAAGCCAAAGTAAGATTTGGAAATGAAGCAGCTAACCAATTGCTTACCTACCACTGTGCAGTTCTTGAATTTCATTCGTGTGATCCAAACTGCATTTAAATGCTCTCTTTCCGATTGTCCCCTACTTTACTATCTGAATGTTGGTAAGGTGCCAGAAATATCTTCCTGGATAGTGGAGGCCAACTGAAAGTCGCAGGATTTGGTCTGACGGGGCTGTCAAAAGTCGCTCCTGGCAAAGTGAAGCTGATCGATCACGAGTCCTTCGCTGACAACTTCAGTAAGTAAAATTTTCAGTATAATGAAACGAGACAAGCCCAGATTCAGGCCATCATTCATTTTCTGGTTTCATTCTACAATAGATATGCTTTACTGACAAACCTGATACTTTTCTTGTTTAGGTCACTACACTGCGCCTGAGCTGTACAGAAATGAGATGTTCGATGCAAGTGTCGACGCCTTCTCGTTTGGTTTCATCCTTTATGAGGTCAGTGACTTTCATATACTCTTGTTTGAAACATGGTGAATTGCTCAATAACTTATAACTCACTCTTTGGTGGTATACTCAAGATGGTTGAAGGGACACACACTGTTCATGGGAAGTCATCAGAGGATTCTGGCCACACCATTCGATACGACGGGATGCGTCCATCACTGAAGAACAAGCTCAAGGCGTACCCTCCAGACTTCAAAGCGTGAGTTCTGAAGAAAAAAAGAAAAAAAACTTGCATCAACTTTTGTTCAGTAGTAATACGTTGTACTGAATTTGAGCTAGCTAGCTCAACACAGTGTGAAGTGAGAACCCTAATTCTGTACAGGCTGATCGAAGAATGCTGGGAACCTCATGGCATGGCGAGGCCAACATTTTCAGAGATAATCATCCGGCTCGACAAGATATACGCGCAGTGCATGAAGCAAGGGACCTGGAAGGACTCGCTAAAGATTTGGTCTGTATCTCGGCGACTTAAGAAACTCAGAATAATTAAGCATTTCAGAACTGCAAAAAGAGTCCACGTCGAAATGTGAACAAGCATTTCAGAATAACTGCTGGAGATGATACTGTTGTTATTATTATTACTACCTGGGCTTAGCGACTGAACGTTTCTCTGCATTTGTACTGCGTTCTTTTTTTTACAGGAAATAACACGGGCTGCACCTGCACGCACGTCTCCTTGTACGTGTACATATCACAGCACAGCACGCGTCTCGCCGTCTCTCTTTCTGAAGAAACTTCAGTACGTGCCACTAGCCTGCAGGAGGATCATTAGTACGTGCCATGCTGAGAGCTGAGTACACTACACTCTAGCTGTAAATGATGGCGAGAGTTTAATTAAACTGGACGAAACAAAGCTTATTACGTCCTGTTTATGCTCTGCATCATGTGAAGCAGAGGCTGAAACAAACAATGCGCCTTGCTTTACTTGTCCTGTATACACACAGCTTCACTGGATGAATTTGAATCAATGCATGCATGCAAGCATGCCAAGAAACTGTTGTGATGAACATCCAGTCTGTTCAGAGCTTCCGTGCAAACTCGTCAAGCATCATGTATTCATGTTTACTAGATGACAATATTTACGGATCACTGGCATGGAGCAATCAATCGGCTTCGTTCCCCCGCGTCGCCGCCGCCAAGTAGAAAAGGAAACAAGCTTCATCGTAAATTATCACAAATCATCTAGTGTTTACAAAAGTTTCCTGAGATTTTAAAAATTCATAATCAAAATTTGAATTTATATAAACTGACCAGAAACGAAAGGTGCCGGTAGCATTAACATGTAAAACGATCGCGACTTTTCCCGGTTATTGGAACTTTGGAAGGGGCATGTCGCTTGGGGCTGGCGACTGCCACGGCGACGGGGCCCCCCGGCGGCTGCCCGTGCGTCGTCCCCCTCCCCCTCCTCCCCACACCCCCCCCGGCCAGGGTCGACCACCTCCTCACCCCCGCTCAGCCTCTGTCTCCTCGCGTTGTGGGTCACCTGTGGTTGACCCAGCGTGTGCTTCCATTTCGAGCTGATAGGGGTTCCTGAGAACCCTAGCAGGTGGCGGAATGGCTCACCGGACCTCTTGGGAAGCCCCTTGAAACCCTCTCTCCCAGATCTGGCCCCGTGCGAAGCGGTTCTGCAATCTGTGGCTCAATCTCAACCAGATCTGGCGCAGCCGGCTGCCTTCCCGCCGCCTTTGGAATGTGCAAATCAGCCTCAGCGGTTCAAGCGAGCAGTAAGTGCCCTCTCAGCCTTGCTGCCAACCCCTCCTGGGCCATCTTTACCTCCAGCGCAGGCGCGGTCGCGTCAAGGGAGGCTGTTGAACAACCAATGCAAAGATCTTGGAAGGATTTCTGCCGCACCACAGACCGCGGACAAGACTACTCTTGCTGCAGGTGTTCATGCTCGCCTGGGTCCGAGAGTGGAAAACAGCTGGACATTGGTTCAACCAAAATACTGGTGGAGAAAGAAGAAGAATTCTCAGCCAACACAGACTGCCCAAGCTGCCACTATCGCTTCCCAATTACAGCGCCGAAAATTCCTCCAGGAAATGAGTGGTAAATGTTTTAACTGCCTATCTGTGTCTCATAGGGTTGCTCAGTGTACATCTAAGCCTAGATGCTGGCGGTGCAGTCGATTGGGGCATATTTCACCAAGATGTCATTTATTACGGCCATTACTTGGGTTACCGACCGCTGCTTCAACTCAGACATCTCAAGCAACATTAACAAAGCACACTGCCAAGCCATCGTCTGTCGCAGTTCCCCTTCCCCCAGAACGCCCAAACTCACCAGAGATGAGCTCTCGCCGGCTAGACGGTGCGTTCATGGGGTCTGCAGCTGCGCGGCCTCGTGAAGATTCTTGCTTCATTTCTGCAACGGGCAAGATTGATGCCAAGGTTGAAAGGTTGTCCAACCACTCGTTCCTTGCTTGGGAAGTCGACATCCCAGCTGGCCGTGAAAAGTCCGACGCCAACCGTTTCGCTGACGACTTCCGCACTTTCTTTGGTCTCAACTACATGACGCATCTCCAGGTGACAAGTTTCTTTCCGGAAGATTTCCTTTGCACTATGTCGAACGCCGAGGTGCGTGAGGCTGCTTTGGAAGCTGGCACCATAGCAGTGAATGGCCGAACTTACACTTTCCGCCCCTGGGATGTTAAGCTTCATGCACGTTCTGCATCACTCCCCTTTCATGTTCGTCTCTGTGTAGAAGGGCTGCCCATGCACGTGTGGACGGAGCAGTCGATCGCCCATGTGGTTGGTCGATTTGTGTCGTTCACTACCTTGAAGACTACTCACGAAGGGGGAACTACTCCCAAACATATGACCTATGGACATGGTGTCAGGATCCGGAGAGCATCCCTAAGGTCCTGTGGCTGACTGTAGCAAACCCTGACCCAGTGCAGGATTCTATCAATATCCCTTGGGTTCAAGCTGAACCTTATGACGCTACAGTGGATGGAGTCAAGCTAGGTCATACTTACAAACTTCTGATTCATGTTGATAAAGTTGAGGATTACTCTTCTTGTTCTTTTGGTAGCCAGCCTCATTGCCGCTCGTTTGAGTGGCGCTTGGGAGTCCCAGACGGTGAAGATGTTTGCGCTCCCCACTGGATGCGCGGGCGTGCAACCAACGCACCCAGCGTCGCCGGGGCCATGACGACGATGATGAAAGGGGCAATGAGGACTACTACCAGCAGCGTCGGAGGCGTGCTCGCTCCATCTGGGCTCGCATGGGCTGCAAGGAGGACATGAACGTCCAACGTGCTGGGGCAAGAGGCAGAAACAACTCTGCTGACTCTGGAGGACACCGTCGGTACTCATCCAGCATGCCTTCATCTGAGGTACTGAGTCACAAGGACGAGCAGTGTGCTGTCACTGACACTATTTTTCTTGATCAACCCCGTGTTCCTGCTATGTTTTGTGAGAGTAGTAACCTAGACCCTATGATAATTGAAGCTAACATTTCACGCTGCCCTGCCTCGAATTCTCAGACAGTAGACACCACTGAAGCAATGGTGCAGGTTAACACTGAGGCCCCGGCTAGAGGTGAAGGGGACTTCAACAAAACACTGGAGAATTTCCTTGCTCAAATCACTGCTGCTCTGCCGCAGGCACTGATACCCACACCACCCAAGGTACAACATGGCGCGAGCAACAGATTTTCTGCTTGTGCTGGCCGTCGTAGTGCGCGCCTAGCTGCTAAAAATCCTGATGGCAAAGGGACATCCACCCTTGCGCTGCAAGTACTGGCTAAGAAACTTGGTGTGGCATCTAACTCCCTTGAGTCTAATTCGCAGAAGCTGGGGACTCTCTTCAAACAGCAACTGTCTCCTTCCGCAATTCGCGCGATCAGGGAACTGGTTGCACTTGGAGGGGATCAATACATGCTGAACAATGCAGTGGCTCCCCATGGTGGATCCACATCGGACTAGTGCAAGGAGCGCGGAAGACTGTGGTTGGGGAGCACCTGAAGCCTTAACTAGAATAAATATGTGGGCTTGCTGTTGTTTGCTCCAAGTAGTGAACCTTCTGTACAACAAACTTCCTTTGTTTCCATCTCTAGATGCTAATGCGGATAGCAGGAGGTGGTTGTTTTGGCTTATGTGGTTTGTTGTGCTCCATAGTCTATGTCGGAGGAACGAGTGAAAATCCTCAGTTGGAATGTTAGAGGTTTGAACTCGACAGCCAAAAAAAGTGCTTTCTATCAATTTGCATGTTCTGTTGCCCCAACTGTTGTTTGCCTGCAAGAAACAAAACTAGAAGTTATTGATAGGCAGACGGTCTACCAGCTGTTAGGCCGTCGTTTTGCCGACTCCTTTGAGTTCCTGCCAGCAGCTGGAACGCGTGGTGGCATACTAGTAGCTGTCGACAGTACTTGGTTCCAAATCTCAATCCAGCATAGGGGGCTTTTTTCCATCATGGTGGAGATTTGCAATAACTGGAACAACCGCCACTGGAGCCTCTGCAGTGTTTATGGTCCCCAGGGGGTAACAGAGAAATATGAATTTTTGGATGAGCTTAGTTATGTGAGGCAATTCTCCCGCCCTTGTTGGTTATTAGTAGGGGACTTCAACCTCATTTACAAGGCTGACGACAAAAACAAGGGCAATGTAAACCGGACACTACTTTCTCGTTTCCAAGGAACAATCAACTCTTTGCTAGTTAGACGTATTAAAATGCGGGGTAGGCGATACACGTGGAGCAGTGGCACCAGAGATCCCACCTTGTCGACGATTGACCATGTTTTTGCATCAGTGGGCTGGCTGGCACAATTTCAAAACTCCATCCTCACTGCCTTGTCTTCATCGTTCTCGGATCATGCTCCCCTACTACTATCCCAGATACCGAGGTCAGAGAAATTTGCACGCTTCCGTTTTGAGAAGTGCTGGTTTATTTTTGACGACTTCCTAGAGGCGGTGACAAATTGTTGGCAACTGCCAGTACCTACCTTGAATGATCCAATCCTTGTTTTTAACACTAAACTGACAAAACTGGCAGCGTTCTTGAGACGGTGGGGATCAAAAAAAGTAAATAGTCTTAAGCTGCGTTTTCAGATTGCCACCGAAGTTATTCTACTTCTTGACAAAGCCCAGGAATGTCGTCTGTTGTCGGATGATGAAAAGGAACTTCGTTCGAAATTGAAATTTTTTTCACTTGGTCTAGCTTCCCTTCAGCGCATCATGGCAAAGCAGCGAGCGAGAGTGGCCTGGTTGAAACATGGCGATGCGAACACAAGGTTTTTTCACCAAAAAATGAGCAGCAGACGAACGCTAAACTTCATCCCGGTGCTTGAGCATAATGGAGTAGTTCATGGGGACCACATGGAAAAAGCTAACATTCTGAAAGATTTCTTTGCATCAAGGATTGGCCAGCACTATCCAAGGGTGAACACCTTGCCGTGGCAGTCATTATATCCGGAGGTGATTGATTTAAGTACGCTGGATCGTCCACTTACTCTATCGGAATTAGAGAATGTCGTCAAGGCTCTTCCAAGTGACAAAGCGCCTGGACCGGATGGTTTCATCAACGAATTTTATAAGAAATGCTGGAATGTGATCAAAATTGACCTTTGGCGAGCGGTAAACCACTTTTTAGAGAATGGGTCAAGGCACATGCATTTGCTCAACTCGGCTCATATTGCTCTTCTCCCGAAGTCAACAGATGCTACTTCACCGAACAATTTCCGGCCAATTAGCCTAATTCATAGCTTTGCAAAGATAGTGACCAAAATTCTTGCTCTTAGGCTAGCGCCGTTTCTCGAGGTTTTAATTGACCACAACCAATCAGCTTTCATAAAAAGGAGGGGACTCCACGACAATTTCCTCCTGGTGCAGGGTTGTCTCAGGCGTTTACACCGTTCCAAAGTGCCTTCGGTTTTTGTGAAATTGGATATCTCTAAGGCTTTTGACTCTATAAGTTGGGCTTACCTCATCGAAGTCATGAAGCATCGTGGCTTCGGGCTACGTTGGATAAATTGGATTTGCCAACTTTTGCAGTCAAGCTCATCTTCAATCATCTTGAATGGGAAGGTCGGGGAACCGTTCATGCATGGACAGGGGGTTCGGCAGGGGGATCCCCTATCCCCCATGTTGTTTCTCTTGGCCATTGACCCACTCCAAAAGCTAATCAGTTTGGCTGAGGCGAGTGGCCTCCTCCAGCCCCTGTTCACGCATAATCCACAAACACGAGCCTCTTTCTACGCAGACGATGTGGGTTTTTTCTTGAAAGCCCACCCGACAGAAGCACAGTGCATTAAAGGCATCCTTGAATCTTTTGGTAATGCATCTGGCCTACGGGTTAATTTGGACAAAACAGAGATGTACCCAATTCGGTGTGAGGACAATGAATTTGAAACCTTCCAACAAGTTTTTGCAGCCCAGCAAGGATCCTTCCCCTGTAAATACTTAGGGCTGCCACTACACGTTGGTAGAACCAGGCGTAGTCATCTCCAACCGCTAATTGACAAAATGTCCGGGAAACTTGCTTCTTGGAAAGGAATTTTATTATCCAAAGCTGGGCGTCTGGCTCTGATTCAATCCACACTGTCAGCAATCCCTATTTTCCACCTATCAGTTTTTAAGGAAAACAAATGGCTAATTAAGCAGTTAAACAAAATCAGGCGTGAATTCTTATGGAGCAAGAGTAGCGGTCAGACGGCGACTGCTGGATTAAATCTGGTAGGGTGGAAATATATCTGCGCGCCAAAGGAATTCGGTGGTCTCGGAGTTCTAGAACTAGGGGCCTTGAGCAGGGCCCTACGGTTACGCTGGTTGTGGCTTCGTTGGACAAATCATGCAAAGCCCTGGCTTCAATATCCACTGATGCACTCAACAAAAGACGTACAACTCTTCCAATCGTCGACAACCATCCAGCTCGGAAATGGCCAAACAGCAGATTTTTGGCATGATAAATGGCTAAATGGTCAGCAGCTCAGTGCCATTGCCCCAGATATCTTCAAGCTATCAACCAAAAAGCATTTTTTCCGTGTCTAAGGGATTGGAGCATCACAATTGGATTAAGCAAATCCGACAAATCAGTTCTGCCAATGAATTAAATCAACTTTTCAAGCTATGGACGATGTTACAAGATGTAACCCTTGAACACGAGAGAATGGATGTTATTAAGTGGAACTGGACAGCGAATGGCGCCTTCACTGTCAAGTCGGCCTACAAAATACAATTTGAAGGGAGATGTAAACCAATCATTCATGAGCAACTGTGGAAGAGTCATGCCGAGCCCAAGTGCAAGTTTTTCGCTTGGACGCTTTTAAAAGAAAAAATTCTAACGGCGGACAACATTCTTAAGCGGGGCTGGCCTTGTTACCCGTTTTGCCAGCTGTGCCTTGTTAATGTCGAAACACCCCAGCATCTTGCAATCGAGTGCCCCTTCACTAAGCAAGTTTGGACTGATGTTCAGAGGAGATTTCGGCTAGCTGGAACATCTCCTCCTAATACTACGGAATCCTTTGCGTACTGGTGGTATCGAGCATCCAAAGCAGCTATGCCGGCCACAAGGAGAACGCTTAATGGCCTTATCATCTACACTTGGTGGAATGTGTGGAAAGAAAGAAATAGACGTGTGTTTTCCTCGTCCTTCGAGTCTATCTCTACGGTGGTGGGTCTCATTGTGCATGATTTCCTTTCTTTCGCTAGTGCGCAAGGGCGAGACCCTTGATCTTCATTCATGTTATTTCTTTTTTCTGAGCTGTGTAATCCTCGTATGAAAATGTAATCAACCCCGAGGTTTTTACCTCCCTTAATATATGCGGCGAACCTCTCGCGCGCTATCAAAAAAAAAACGATCGCACCACCCATATAATGGTTTAGACTCGACTATATCGTTAGTCTATGCAAGACTAATTAAGAGAATATGGTAATCCGATTCGACTAATGGTTTGTGTCACGGTAGCGGAGAAATTGTCTCCAATTCGAACCGATTGTACTCGGTTCAATCCAAAAACTTAATCTGATGAAGAAAAACAAATAATTTATTTTATATTCTAATACACGCAAGGCTCCACCAAGTCTCAAGTCTCAAGTCTAAAAATTTAAACTAACAAGAAAAAACAAAATTCAATTTACGTTCTAACATATATGATCGTCACATGTTTGATGGTCTCTAGCAGTGAAAGAGAGATTTCTAGATCAAATAGAGCGGAGAATCGAGGCTACGTATACCGGTACCCAATTTTTTTTGGTTTCACTTGGACTTGGAGATAATGTGCTTGTTTTGACTGACTCCTGTTGCTGCAAACAAAAAGCAGCAGAGGACAGGCCGACCAAACCACACGCACCACACCTTCACCCGCTCGCAGCATCAGTGTGGGTCCCACCACCACACGAGCGAGCGAGCGAGCCGGCCTTCTTCTCTCTCTCGGCCTCCTCTGGATTTTACTCGTGCCCTTACATGGGCGTATTCCATCTACACCGACGCCCATGCCGTCGAGGGGCCCACCGCGCAGCCAGAGCTTTATGTCCCTTGTGTCATGGACCGCGCCTACGGGCTCGCTGGGCGGCGCCGGCATCTGCACACGTGGCAACCTCCCGTTGGCTGGAGCGGCACGTCCTTTCCACGTCAGTCCGGCTCGGTAACATGGCTTTTGCGCCGGTTAACACTAACTTAAATGGTAACCACGTTGTTAATCATGGTGACAGTCTAAAATACATAGATAACTAGTGAGAGGCCCGTGCGTTGCAACGGATGCATAATTTTAACGGCAATATATTTAGAATATGATATATTTACCGAACACATTTATTTAGTAATATTGCGATGATAAAAAACAAAATAATATATTATTGTTCAAAACAATACAGGATGAAATTTACTAAAATTTTCCCCACATTAAACTTAATAGTAAGGTGCACGTGCGTTGCAACAGATGCATAGTTTTAACGACAATATATTTAGAACATGATATATTTGCCGAACACATGTATTTAGTAATATTGCGATGATAAGAAACAAAGTAATATATTAGTTCTCAAAACAATACATAGAGCTATCATTTTTCTATATAAAGTGTCATTGCATATTTATAATTACAGATCTGGTATGAAATTGTACAATATACTATACAATGAGTACATCTTTTTTTATCTACCCAGTGAGCACTTCCTTGTAGACGATATTCTTCGTTAGCGTGCTTGTTGAATTGATACCCCTATTTGTTTCCGAAGCGGCGAGTATTTTGATATTGCTACGAGAAGTTGCTCGTGACAGAGCTACATATAATTGTCCATGAGAGAACACCGGGTTTGGGAGGTATATTCCAACATGCGGTATTGTTTGACCCTGTGCTTTATTAATTGTCATTGCAAAACTCACCCTAACAGGAAATTGACTTCTCTTAAACTTGAAGGGGAACATCTCATCATCGGAGTGGCACAAGGGTATGCGTGGAAGGAAGACTCTCTCACCAGCATGTTGTCCCAATACAATTTCAGCATCAATAGTATTTCTTTGAAATGCTCGGACTATCAACCTAGTCCCATTACACAGACCATTGGTCGGGTCAAGATTTCTGACATACATGCTGGAACATTCTTGTGAAGTCGAAGCATGGTTCCTAAAACAATGTGGTTGTTACGATGAGCTTCTGTTCATTCAGACATGTGATTAGTGAGGGAGTCACCCCAAATTCCAACAACCATCATGTTCAAGCTAAAAAAGATCAAATGCTCATTAGCTTTCGATTTGCAAAAACAATATGATTGTTTATGACGATATAAGTGGTTGTATCTAACTTATGAATTACCTAGTGTCCATCAGTGTTATCTCCCTATATAGACCTCCAAGTCGTTCCAATTTCCCCCAATAGACAACAACTCCAGCTATGTCTGTGCAAATAATCATATCATACTATAAGTAAGACAACTATTTTTTTGAAACTATGCATCGCCGATTCAATTACGTACGTACCCACAAACGTTTTATTCGGACGAATCCATGCGTCATGAAACGTCAATAGATATTTTGGATAGGGAGGGAATTGGATTGGAAGAATGTATGGCTCAACTGTTGTATTTCTTCGAAGAGAACCTTCATAGGCATGGGCAATGCTCCGATAGTACAATGCCTCTTCAAGATTAGGTTGAAAATATAGACAATGAATAGTATAACATTGTCCTTCATTTAGAAGAATGTTAAACCTATGAACTTCCTCCCGCTCCCATGCAATGACTTCTATTTTAGCACCCTACGTATAATATTAGGGTTTAGAATAGTTCATATGTTCACTACTATGTAAAATTTAGTCCAACTTGTGTGCAACTTACAGTAATATCCATTAAAATAAATCGTTGTTTTTCTCCATGTTCATCAGGGAGAAACTTAACATCTACTCTGGCGACGGCACTCCATGGATAGTTTAAGTGCTCGAACTCTATCTCGTCAAATTTCATAAACCTTAACAAAAATGAAATTTAGAACATCTTTCATCGTTGCAGGAAAGTTGGTTTTAGTAATACAGGCTCACCTAGGTACCACCGCATTACGAGTTGGACGGTCGGCGTAAGTTCTCTTTCGCATGCCAGCCATTTAATATATCTAAGAAATTCAACTATATTATAATGTTTTATCTAGCGGGATTATTTGACAAATCATATATAAACACATTATTTGACAAATAGAATAGAAACACATGTAAGAATAAAAATAGGGGAAAATCTTTACAGAATAAAAAGGGGGAAATACTAAAGAAATAAACAGGATAATTCATCGAAAAAATGCCAAATATTCAAAAAATACAGAAACACAGTTATGAAATATATAGAAAATTATAAATAAATCATGAAAATGCTGAAAAAAATTAAGAACAGTGGTACTGAACATGATGAATAATAAAAAAGAAAATGCAATTATAAAATTATAGAAATTATTAAAAAAACAGCTCACACAGTACAGTGAACAGGCCAAAGTAACTTGGGCCCAAGATCACAGACCCACGATCACAAACAATCAATATAATTTGTAATGGAACGTTACATTTTATGAAACAGTTGTGCCTAAATGCTACGGCATAAAAAGGGGGAAATATTAAGAAATAAACATGATAATTCATAGAAAAATGAAAAAAATTCAAAAAACATAGAAAACACAATTATGAAATATAGGAAATTATAAAAATCATGAAAGTGCTTAAAAAATTAAGAATAGTGGTACTGAACTGAACATGATGAAGTATACAAATGTTTCCAACATCTAATTTGATTTATCTTAATTATGGGAATTTTTCTTATTTTGAGGCAATAATAAATAAAATAGTAAATGCTATTACAAAATTCTAGAAATTAGAGAATACTCATGAAAATTCTCAAAAATTTCAGAGTAGTGGTAATGAATATGATGAATTATACAAAAATTATACAACAGCTAAAATTGCTTTATCTTAATTTTGGGAATTTTTATATGTTCAAGGGAATAATAAATAGAAAATGCTATTATCAAATTCTAACAATTAGAAATACTCATAGAAATGCTCAAAAAATTAAGAGTAATTGTACTGGACATGATGAATCATGTTAAAATTCTCTACATCCCTAAAGTTGTTTTATCTTAATTTTGGTGATTTTCTAATTTTTCAAGGAATAATTAAATAGAAAAAGGCAATTATTAAATTCTGTAAAATGGAAAATACTAATAGAAATGCTGAAAAAATTAGGAGTAATTTTACTGAACATGATGAATCATACAAAATTCTCTAAATACCTAAATATGTTTTATCTTAATTTTGGTAATTTTTCTAATTTCCAGGGAATAATTAAATAGAAAAATGCAATTTTTAAATTCTGTAAAATGGAAAACGTTTCTCAGCCCGAACAGTGAATCAGCCCAGCCCACAAGCGCGCGCCGCAAGCAAAAAAAAACTTGGGCCCAGGCCAAGATTTACGTGCGACCCCGCACGCGAAACCTGGGCCTGGGCCTGGAATTCGTGCTCCCACCTGGGCCGAATCACGGCCGGATCAACACTGGCCGTTGGATTTGATCCGACGGCCGCGCGTTGATCTCGGCTGTATAAGAAGGGATCGGGCGCTGAGAACCCTAACCCTAATCACTTCTACGCGCTCGCGGGGTGAGCGAGCGGCGGAGCGGCCGAGCGAGGCGCGAGCGGGGTGAGCGAGCGGCGGAGCGGCCGAGCGAGCGTGCGGTGGAGAGTGCGGCGGCGGCGAGCCCTGCCCGCCGGCTTCCTCGCCGGAGTCCTCCGCTCACCCTCGGTTGAGCGAGGGTCCGTCGATGTAGCCCGCGGCGGAGCGAGCGGTCGGTCGAGCGGGTGAGCGGCGGTGAGCGGCAGTGAGCGAAGGTTAGGGTTAGGGTTAGTGCGGCGGCGGCGAGCCCTGCCCGCCGGCTTCCTCGCCGGAGTCCTCCGCTCACCCTCGGGTGAGCGAGGGTCCGTCGATGTAGCCCGCGGCGGAGCGAGCGCGCGGCGGAGAGAGCGGGAGCGAGAGCGGCGGCGGCGAGCCCGGCCCGCTGGCTTCCTCGCCGGAGTCCTCCGCTCACCCGAGGGTGAGCGAGGGTCCGTCGAAGTAGCCCGCGGCTGAGCGAGCGGTCGGTCGAGCGGGTGAGCGGCAGTGAGTGAAGGTTAGGGTTAGGGTTTAACCCTACTCCTCGGTTTTTTTTCGATCTGTGATTTTTTTATTTGATCTGATTTGTTGTGATTTCATTTGATCTAATGCTTGAACATGGAGGCGTATGGAACATACCAAACTCTAGAGTGTGTCTGAGCAGTGGGTTGTCGGAGCAGAGGGAGAGAGCAGTGGGGAGAGAGCAGAGGGCAGAGAGCAGTGGGGAGAGATTAGAGAGCAGAGAGCAGTGTGTTGTCTGAACGAAGGGGAGTGTTCTGGTTTATTAAGAGGGGCGCACGGGACTTGGTCGAGGGTGATAGAGCTCGGTCAAGACGGCGGTTTGAGGGTTCGGGCTGGTAGGCTTAGGGTGGACTGAGCTGGGTTGAGCGCTACGCGTGGGAGACGGATTCCCGATCGACTCCCTACCGCGCACAGCCGACGACTTGGTCCAGGCGGTTGCGTTGCGCGCGGGTGCGTGCGCGGGGAGGGAGGCCTGCGCGCGGACTGCTGGCGCGCTGCGCGCGGTCGAGGCGGGAAGTGAGGCGCGCTGCGCGCGGTTCGGACGGGCGAACGGACGACCACTTCAGGCTTTATATTAGTTAAGATTATGGTAATCAGATTGTTAACCGTCGTAATTTATTATCACCGTCTCTGGCCTTTTCCTCTTTTCTCCGCTGACGTGTGGGGTTATCCTCCTGGTGGGGACACGTGTCAGTCTCACAGTCCTTCACCGTGCGTGTAGCCAAGCGAGTAAAAAGGAAGGTGGAGTGGTGCGGTGCAGCCCCCTCTCTCCTGAGTATTCTCATCCGCACTGTTGCAGAAGCTGATTTCAGGTGAGCAAGCAGCTGTGAGCCTGAGATTTGTGTGTTTATTCGATTGTTTTTGCTTTTGAGTTTCTTTCTTCTGCCCCATTAATCGTTTCTCTTCTTCGATGTGTGAGTAGTTGAGCTGAATTTAATTTTCTCAAGTATATATGTTTCTGAATTCTAGGTTTCTGAGTCATTTATGGACGATTTGTTGTACTCGAAAATATTCACAAGTTCAGAACACACTTATAATTCAGAAAAGGGCTCATGCTCTTTCGGTACATGCTTCTTGATTCATCATTTCTGTAGATTTTTTATCTCAAAGAATTTTAGACAATCGAAGATTGTTTAGAGCAAAATTAGGGAAGAAAAACTTATGCTCTGGAACCACATCGCTTCTACTTTGTTCTTGTGCTCTTCATTTATTTCTATTTGTGTCTGCCTATGGTGAAATTGTCTTATGTAGCCAACAATTTATTTGCTTTCACAGTCCAAATTAAGAGTGAAGCATAGTTGATGGCATCATGCCTTGAGTTGGATTCTTCACAATTCTTGTTGGGTGACACTGTGATCAACAGTTCATCTGATATTCATCTCGAGTGCAGTAGCTTGACAGGCTCCAAAGCCCACGATCATAGCAGATATACTCGTTCACAGTGCACTAATGGTCCTGATCCACCTCCTTTACCCGGAATTTTTTATGGGACGCAGAGAAGAACTAGGGATACAAAGGCTTGTAGGTGTGTCCCTGAAGAGGTCCAGGATTCCTGGGACAAGTTATTTTTTCAAGGATATCGATCCGATGTCCATGTTTCGACAGATGATGGCAGTGAAATTATGTCACATTCCTGCGTTATCGTAAGTAAAGTTTTCTGTTTTTCTTCTTGTTACCGGGACTCACAGAGTCATACTCCTGAGGTCTTACTGCTTCCTCTTTTGCAGGGTATTAAATCTCCTGTTCTAAGAGCTATGTTGGAAGAAGCTGAAGTACAAGACGGTATCCGACACATCCTGATTTCTGGTGTACCATCAGAAGCAGTCCGTGCTTTCATCAGATATCTGTATTCCTCACGGTATGATATGCTTTGCTATCCATATTTCTCTTAAAAGATTGAAATGTTCAAAAAGATAGTATCTTTTCCTGAACATTCAGAGTTGGTTGCAGATAAGATTAGTTCCTGTCTGAACCATTTTTCATCGACTGACACTGAAATAAATGTAGATTTTTTTTCATCTGTGAATTGTGATGTTTCTTCTAGACTGACTGAAAACGTTGTCACCTGTGTTGGTTATTTGCTGAAGTTTTGAGCAGCATCAGATGAAGAAGGGCGCACTTCATCTGCTTGTACTCTCCCACGCTTTCTCAGTACTATCTCTGAAGAAAGCCTGCATCAACCAGCTGGAGAGATATTTTCTTTCTGCTGAGAACGTGGTAGACATACTACAGATTGCTAGACTATGTGACGCACCACGGCTCTCCCTCATATGCACTCGTATGATCATCAGAGATTTCAAGACTGTCACTCAGTCAGAAGGGTGGAGAGTGATGAGACAAGCCAGCCCAAGCCTGGAGCAGGAGTTGCTTGAATCCCTCGTTGAAGAAGACACGGTGAGTATATTGTGTATGCTGTCATAGTGTCATGGTTTATGATCTTTGTTCTGAAATCTGAACTGACGCAGAAAAGGAAAGAGAGAACAAACAGGTTGGAAGAAAAGAAGGTTTATCTGCAACTGCATGAAGCTATGGAAGCTCTTGTTCATATATGTGGAGATGGATGCCGGACAATTGGCCCCAGAGATCAGATACTCAAGAGCAGCCAAGCCGCTTGCAGGTTTCCTGCCTGCAAGGGCATCGAGCTGCTTCTGCGCCATTTCTCTGCGTGCAAAGTGAGGGTACCTGGTGGTTGCGGCAGCTGCAAGCAGATATGGCAACTTCTTGAGCTGCATTCTCGCATGTGCTCCACTCCAGAAACCTGCAAGGTTCCCCTCTGCAGGTGAGCACTTCTTTTTGCTGCACAAGTTCAGATAGATTCTTCTCTTGCAACATTTCGTCAGCGTTTCTGCTCTTGATTTTTGTACTGTTTTACTGATGCAGGCATTTCAAGGAGAAAATGCAGCATCTGAGCAGAAAGGAAGAGGCCAAGTGGAACCTTCTGGTGTCCAAGGTGCTGGAGAGAAAAGGAACGATCAGTTCCATCTCAGAAAGGAGGAAATTTTCGTCCCTGAAATCAGTCGGGAGCTGCAGAATCCAATCCAACAGTGACTTGCATTATTAGGCATTCTGCCTTCCTGTGTGAACTATACCATGCTGAAATTGCATTTTTTTGGGCACATTATTGTGAATCTAAGATGATTAATTCTACTGATAATATATAGATGAGCAGAGATCCAGATCGAGCTCGTGTCGTTTATTTCTAAAAAGAAAGAATCACCCTAATACATATGATGGAAGCACAAATTGTACAGCAGGGAGAATCGTCAGAAATCAGAATACATCTTAAAGAAAAAATGTGCCTAAGAAAAACACAAAGTACACCAACATCTGAACGGCCGGGCTGCATTTTGACAATTGGGTACTCGCGCCCGAGGTGGACGCGCCTGAGGTCGACGCCGAGGTTGTCGTCGTGGGCGTTTCCCCTTTCCCCTCGCCACCTTTGCCGCCGCCGTCACCATTGCCTTCTCCGCCCTCGTTGCCATCATCGTTGTCACCTGCAAGATTGCCACGCACGTGCATGAGCAATGATAGAACAGCTAACACTCACAGCCACAGCGGGTGTGATTTGTCATTTTGTCATTCTGGCGCGCGTACCGCCGCCGCCGCCGGCAGCGGGGCTCCCGCCACCGCCGCCGCCGCTGGTGCCGCTGGGAAGCTTGATGGTGCCGGCTGCCATGTCCTGGTGCTGCGAGAGGAGCCCACTGGACCCCGGCAGCTTGCCGGTCGGGCCGACGGCGTAGATGACGTTCGTGAGCGGCTGGCCGGAGAACTGGAACGCTAGGTACAGCCGGGAGCCCTTGGACACGATGGTCGGCTGGACGGCAGGCGTCAGCGCCAGCTTCCCCTTGTCCGGCGGGCACGACCCAGAGCTCGTCCCGCCGAGGAAGTACTGCTTCGCCGTGGCCGTGCCGTCGGCCGCGACCCAGCCGGCCACGGCGCTGCTCCCCACCATCCGCCCCGTCGGCGAGAACCCGACGGAGATGTACCCGCCGTTGTCCGGCGCCGACAGCACGAAGTTCCACACGTTGCTCCCCGACGCATCCTTCCCGAACTGCAAACCAACGACGCGTCATCGTCATCGTCATCGTCATCGTCATCGTCATCGTTATCGTCATCGACGGCAATGCACGAGTCCCTAAGGATGAAGTCCTGGGAGGTCCATGCTGGGAAGCAGGAGAGGCCAGTGGTGTTGAAGGGGATGCCACTCCCGAGGCTGAGGCCGGCAGCGCACGAGTCCGACGACGTCTGCGAGCTCACCAGCAGCAGCAAGCTCGAGCAGACGAAGCAGTGGAGCAGCAGCACAGATCGCCGCCACGGACGACTCACGATCCGGTCCATGGTGCCAAGATGCAACTCGGGCAGGTGGTAGAGGTGAGATCGAGCTGGCCGCTGGGACACCGTGGATGATGCATCTTCGAGGAGCAAAATGGTGCAGTTAAATAGGCAAGTGGCGTGTGTTTGGCGCGGGGTAGAGATGGGTTGGTACGTTTCACGGCAATATAATACAGGGGCTTCTAGTGCTCTTTTGGGAAATAATATGTTAGTTTCCGGTTGATTTCTGACTTTCTGCATGCATGCACGTTACGCTATGTAGTTTAGTTGTTGACTAGCCCGTGTCACCAGTCACCACCATCTGTAATATGACTTAATAAACGAGCATGCTTTCCCATCTCTTAAACAGTATATATATTTAAAAATTAAATTGATTCTTCAAATTATTAAATAACTGTCATATACATAAGTTTCATTCCTACTCTGATTCAAACTGAAATAGTTAGGAAGTAGCTAGCTTCACACTTTCTATATTTTTTCAAAAATAATACTCCGTATTTTAAATTTTTTTTTTTGATAACAGGCATGGAACGACCATGCCCAGCTTTATTTGAAAGCTGGAAATAGGAAATAGAGTTTTTTGCTAGGGACGAGGCCTAGCAGGACAGACAGAACAACAACCGATCACCCGGTAGCAACACCCAGCAGCGGGGCAGAGCACTAAGCATCAATACTGCAACAAAACCCGCACAACAAAGATAACCAGAGCTGACAACCAAAAGAGGCAAAAGGGCTAGAACGCAAACACAACAGACCAACCCAACCATCACAACCAAACCCAGAAACAGCCCAGTCTGGAGACGGCGACATTAATCAGCAACCGGGCCGGAGGGACCACCTTTCTTTGCCAACAGCTTCATCCGACACCGCTTCTTGTCTCCTGGGACAGCCGATTGAGTTGAGCACAGAGCGAGTCGCAAGCCTCCATTATGTCGCGCTTCATCCGAGCCGGAGCGAGAGACTTCCACTGAGAAATCAGACAGGTCAACTTAAACGGAAGCCGTAAAACAGAAAAAGGCAGGGAGTTCTTAAACACAAAATCATTTCTGGTCATCCAAATCACCCACATCCCAGCCGCGAAAACGCCCAGAGCAATTTTTTTGTTTCTGTTACTAGCATGGCCGTCCAGAACGGCCAAAACATTCCGATGACTAACCGGCAACCTCCGCCAAGAAAGAGCGTCCCTCACGAAACACCACAAGAACCTAGCCAAGGCGCAATGAAAAAGTAAGTGATCCACCGTTTCTAGATGACCACAGAACTTACAGGAAGGGTCCCCGGACCAATTCCTCTTGTTCAACTGATCCCCCGATTGAATCTTTCCTCTGAGGGAAAGCCAAAGGAAAATTTTTGCTTTCAGAGGAGCCGCACACTTCCAAATCAAATGCGAAAAGTCGTCGTTCATCCCTCTAAAAGTAAGCCAGTTGTAGAGGGAATTCGAGGTAAAACCATGTTTATTTAAACCCCAACCTACTCAGTCAGCCGTATCAGAGAGCCTAACCCCCGAACAAAGATTCTTAAGGTCCTCCAAGAGACAGAGCTCCTCGAGGGAGAGGGAACGTCTAAAGTGCACCTCCAGATTAGCCGGGTTCACTTCACAGACCCGGATGTTTGGGGCACTGCAAATAGCATGTAGCTGAAAAAATCTAATCTTAAGAGGCACATCCCCTAGCCACGTGTCATCCCAAAACATAGTTTTTTTGCCATCCCCAATATTAAAGATAACGTGTTTCTGCACCATAGGCCTGAGTTTCGATAACTGGACCCAAAAAAAGGACCCTCTGATGTTTGGCCTGCAAAACACACTCCCACTGATGTTGTACTTTTTCCGCAGAACCTCATAGC
Organism: Zizania palustris; assembly: GCA_019279435.1. Lineage (NCBI taxonomy): Eukaryota > Viridiplantae > Streptophyta > Magnoliopsida > Poales > Poaceae > Zizania > Zizania palustris. The sequence continues at coordinate 84,527,494 of JAAALK010000288.1, read as the reverse complement.
ATAACCCTTCTTTCTCATCCATCAGATTAACTAACCACCTACTCAACAGAGCTAAATTCATACTTCTGGAATCCAAAAAACCCAAACCCCCAAACGCTTTGGGAATACAAAGAGTTTTCCAACTACACATGTGATAACGCTTCTTCCCTTCCAGACCTTCCCAAAAGAATCTGCCTCGAATTCTGTCCATCTGGGCATGAACTGACTCCGGCAAATGGAAAACACCCATCGCGTAGAGCGGGATACTACTAAGGCAGGAATTAATCAGAGTCATCCTGCCACCAGATGATAAATGCCCACACTTCCAGGTGGACAGCTTTTTATCCACTTTCCTGATAATTTTTTCGAAATCGGCTTTAGACGGTTTAGAGAAATTAACTGGTAAGCCTAGGTAAGATAAGGGGAGACTACCCAAATCACAGTTAAAAACATCTGCAGCTCTCCGAGCTTCCTCCTCCGAAGCACCCAACGAGAAAACCTCACATTTCTGATAGTTTATCTTAAGGCCGGAAAGTTCCTCAAAACAGTAAAGTAGGAACTTAGTAGTGATGAAGTTCCTCTCAGAATACTCCAACAAAACAATGGTATCATCCGCATACTGAAGGTGTGTGACCCCGCCTTGAAAAAGGTGAGGGACAAGCCCGGTCAGATGACCATGTTCTTTAGCTCTACAAAACAACTCGGAAAGAGCATCCCCCACTAAGTTGAAAAGCAAAGGAGAAAGCGGATCGCCTTGTCTAACCCCTCTGTAGGTTCTAAAGTAACTGCCGATCTCACCATTAATGTTAATAGCCACTCTACCCCCTAGAGACCACTTTGTTTATCCAGTTAATCCACCTTTGAGAAAACCCTTTCCTAAGTAAAACCTCATTCAGGAAACCCCAATTAACGCGATCATAAGCCTTTTCAAAGTCCAGCTTCAGCACAACCCCCTTATGTTTTTTGGTTTTAGCCTCATGAATAATTTCCTGTAACGCCACCACCCCTTCTAAAATGTTCCTTCCCGGAATAAAAGCTGATTGGCAAGGATCAATGATTTTGTCTACAACTTTAGTCAGTCTCAGAGTGAGTACTTTGGTGATGATTTTAAAGCAGACATTCAGAAGACAGATGGGTCTAAACTGCCCCACCACCATAGCGTCCTTGATTTTTGGGATAAGGACTATCACCCCATAGTTGATCCTCTCCACATCAAGATTGTTGGACCCCAGTTCATCCAGCATTTCCTTGAATTGACCTCTGAAATGCACCCAAAAAGTTTTGTAGAACTGGACAGAAAACCCATCTGGCCCAAGGAGCAGAATTAAGCTTCAAACTTTTGAAAGCTAGATCTAACTCATCACTAGTAAAAGGTTTTGTTCAATTCCATGTTATCGTCATCGTCCACTCTTCTCCTGTCCCTCCAAAAGTCATCAGCCAAATGAAAGTTGTTCATGTCCTCAGCCCCAAATAGATTTTTGTAGAACCCATAAATGTGATTCCTCAGCTCATCCGGATTATCAATCACCTCCCCATCACACGTGAGAGATAAGATAGAAGACTTTTTTTTTCTGCCACTAGCAATTTTGTGGAAATAACCTGTATTGGCATCACCCATCAGAAGCCATTGCTGGCCACTTCGTCTATGCCAGTAATCCGCTTCACGCTGATAGAGGTCGGATAACTCATGGTCCAAATTATAGCGCTCATTCCACTCTTCCAACGACAAATCGTTCATATCTGCTTTTAAGTCCAACTCCCCAATCCTCTGAATTAGGATGTTTTTGCCCAGATTATTGTCTCTTTTTAGATTGGCACCCCAACCTTTTAATTTTTTCCTGAATATATTACCCTGTCTTTTCCAAAAGTCCAGAATCTTTTCATCCCCCCGGCGGGGCCAAATGTTGAGAAACCATTCTTTAAACCCACCCGACTGTAACCACCAGTTTTCAAATCTGAAAAGAAACCTAGTTTTCGGAACAGCACCATCAATATCCATTAATAATGGGCAGTGGTCAGAGCCAACCATAGGTAAGGTTAAAACAAGGGACAGAGGGAACAGGCTATCCCACGAGTTTGACACCAAGACTCTATCCAGCACCTCCCTAGTAGGATCCGCTTGCCTGTTAGACCAGGTAAAACGACCCCCCGTCCTATGAACCTCTCGCAGTTCCTGATTGTTAATGAAATCATTAAAAGCCCTAACCCAGGTCCAGTGAATAGCACCTTTAGATTTCTCCTCGTACCCCCTAATCATATTAAAGTCCCCCCCAAGCATACAAGGAATGTTCAGACTATTCAGCTTGACCGACAACTCCATCAGGAACCCATTTTTTTCATCATCTACAACCGGACCATAAACATTAATCAACTCCCATTGGATCTTAGAGAGTTTAAACTCTAAAGAAAGGCTAATGAAGAAAGCCCCCTGATCAACAGAAACCACATCCACCACATCAAGATTAACCCCCAACAACAAACCCCCGAATGACCGACTGCCGGTTTAGTAAGCCAGTAGAAGTCTCTGCCAAGACTAAACTTGTCCAGCTCTCTAGAAGCAAAACTCTCTCTAAACGTTTCTTGTAGACAGATGAAATCACTCTTGTGTCTATGCATAAGATCAGCAAGCAGCCCTCTCTTACCGCTCTTTCCTAACACCCTGACATTCCAGAACAAAACCTTCATAAAGACACGTTCACCCCCATCCCCCCCAATCCTCTCCATATCCCCTACCACCGGCACAACCCCTCCCTCTTTAGCAACAACCCCCCCAACAGACGGAATAACCCTTACTTCCTGATCTAAAGGGTGATTCTTACGGACTAAACAACCATAGCTTGAGCCAATTCTTTAGCTTTAATCAACTCAATGTGATGCACAACTTCATTATCAGATTCCCCTAGATTCACCCCCGAGTCATTTGCGATAGAGATTAAACAGTCAGGGGCAACCGACTGTAAAACTGTAAAACGGGACGCACCTGAAATGTCATTCCTGGAATCAGCTCTGAGTTGAGCCCTCATTTGAATTGGAACCCCATCACGTTTTATGCGAGAACTCTGACGAACTGCCACAGGAGGACACCTTTTTTTCTTGCCCTTCACTTTAGGTAACTGATCATCCCCTGCAAGCCCCACGACATCCCGGTTTGTGACATCATGTTCACTGTTCTTCAAGAGATCACCAGGACCAACCACCTCCTGCTCGATGGCTAAACCCCCATCGCCGACTGATTCCCAGGGATCAAGAACTTGGTCTTGGAGCAGAGGACCTGGCTCGGAGGCATCGCCAAGCACCCCTAAAGGCAAGTCAGACTTTGCGACACTATCCATTTCCTTTCTAGCAGTCAAGGTCAGCCCAGAACTTAAGTCGGTCGATGTCAAGGCAGTGTTGAGACAACAAGAGATATGATCAGCCTCAGTGATAATGAGACAGTTATCCAATTGTTGCCCCTTTCCCTTCCAGTCCGCCTCACCCACCGGCTTGAAGTACCGAGCTGGAATTTGAGAAAGAGCATCATCCTCAGACCCATCATCTGAACCCTCAACTAGATCATCTTCGTCTTTGGCCTTCTGGTCATCTTGAGAACCACCCATCTTCTTGACCAGAGAGGAGTTAGAAGATTCGCCCGTCACCTTAGGCTCCTCTTCATGTTCCCTGTTTGTATCATTCTCACCCGGTTTGTTCCAGCGAATCTTGGCATCATCTGGCTTAGGTTTATCAACCCTCAACCCCTCTAACTCTGGAATCCATTTTATGATAAACCCTGTGGAGTTAATGAAAACTTCTGAAGAGCCTTCAACTTTCCAAGGGTCCCTACATAAGATCTTCACACGAACCGGACCCGTCCCATTCAAACTTTGGGAATCAACTTCCAAGGCCTTGCCCACCAGTTTAGCAATACTTATCACATGGGATTCTTCACGAGCTAAAACAGGGATACCAAACGCCTTCACCCAAACTGAAACCAATTCAGAGCAAGCATTGATAGCACGATCTGATTCTCTAATGTTGGCTCTGATTGGAAACTTCTGAAACTCGAAACCCCTTAACCTAGCCAGCTCCCATCGAGATTCTTTAGAGGGGAATTCAATCAAGAATTGATCTCTGTCGATTTGGAGCACGCTCCAATCCCACGACACCGCATACATGTGTTTAAGCTCAATGAGAATTTTAGCTTCAGAACAAACCCCCTCCTCCACTGTTAAGATACCTGTGACAGCTGAACGACCAGCAGGCGCTTGGGGGGCCTTAATCTCCATGTGATGAAAAGCCTGATTAGGGATCCCAAAACCGCAAAGTTCCAAGGACGGTCCAGCTCTCCCTAACCGATTACCATCCATCATCGGGCATTTCGACGAGATGTGACCCGGTTGCTTACAGGCGAAGCACAATGTTGGATTGCTGCAGTTTGCCTGATGATGGCCCATCATACCACAGTTGAAGCAAGTGATTTCATCCCCTTTGTGATCCCTCATGCCAGATAGCTCGCTGCGAAACTGCGAGCTCCCTTGGCCCTCATCCCTTCGCCAAACAAAGGAGCGATCATCCCGACGAGGCACTTCCTTCTGTTTGTCATCCCAGCTATTCCAATTGGGAGCCCTCTTCCCATCCTCAACCCCCAGAATGAAATCCCTACCCCCTCGCCCAGGATCGCGCTCAAAAAGTCTTCTCTTACCACCACCCTTGGACTCCTGGCGTTTGCGATCCATACCAGAACTTCCCACAACCTCAGCAAACGATCTCGAATCAACCAACCTGGCAGCAGCCCGCCGCACCTTGAGCGCCGAAGCCCCAAACCTCTGGATGTCCGCAGCCGAAGCGGGATGCCCTAACTTCAGCGCTGCCAACGAAAGAGGAGAGCCCCGGGGAATCCAAACCCACTCTGGAGAATCCCGACACCAGGAATGATGGTACAACCCCACAATGTCAAGCCCTAGGTCCGACTCCGCCGCAACCCCAGATTGGGCCCCCTCAGGAGCTTCCACACCCTGGGCCGAAACCGGAGCCGGCCACAGCTCCTCATACGGCCCCGGCAATGAAACCCCGGGAGCAGCTACGCCAAGCATGCAACCCCCAGCCCAGCCCGCGGCTAGGCCACGGTTAGCGAGGGACGCCGGCCCCGGATCGCCTTTCTCGGGGAAGCAAAACGGTTGTGGTCATTTTCCCCCCCTTCGTCTGGGTGTTCCATCAAACATGTGTTTCATCTCTATCAAAATCCTCTCCCATTTTAAAATTGAGAAAGCAATATTGTTTAATTTGACTCTAACTAGCTCCACAGAGTAAGAATGGAATATAAGAACTAAATTCCAGCCAAACATGCCCCTACTTATCAACCAGCCTACCACTGCGGCTTCCTTCGTGCACGTTGCCCTGTCCAGTTGTTCTTTGGATAATTGAGAATTTGAGATTCAGATGGAGTACTGATCACGATACTTGAGAAATATTACAAGTGCCGGATAAACACGCAATAAAAGGCTGGGCTGGGCTGGGCTGGGCTGCATTTCGGGTACAGAAAATCCAAAATTGTTTTCCTGGATGAATCAATTCACAAGTTAATTGGGCCTTCGCAGGCTATGCAAACTGTGATTTGAGGATGGACTTTTGGCTCAGAATGGGCCCAGCCTATTTGGTCTAATTTACTTTAACTAGTTAAGCTTGTCAGATTTGCAACCAGACACATTAAAATAACACCGTATAAATAATATAAATAACTTTAAATATGATAAATAGTTTTCATTAATTTATATTTTGGCTCACATTTATGGATTATTGTGTTGTGCTTACGATTTCTTGTCTGAGCCATCAAGCCATGTGCTCATGAGAAAAACAATAATAAATTAGTATAAATATTTTCATGCTCGTCTTGTTGAGAGATGATCTATTTTTGAAAACAAATCTATTGAGTATTTTAAAAATAGAGATTCAATCTCATATTTTTTATTTAGATGAAAATTGATATATTATATTATACACCTCACTAAGATACGATTAAATTTTTTTAAAAAAATATTAGCGGTCAGAGTTTTTAAAGTTTAACCGGATTCAGTCGATATCAAATCACTCTTTTCCTCACGGCGTTTGCGGTTTGCTCGCCTTTGCCATGGAGGTGCATCGGAATCGACTCCTCCCCCTCCTCCTGGTCCTCGTCGCCGCGGCGGCCGCACCGTCGTCCGCCGCTGGTGACGAGAGGGCAGTACTGGAGGTGTCCGGCGCGCCGGAGGGAGTGGTATGGGTGGTCCAGCTCTCGGATCTCCACTTCAGCGTCCACCACCCGGAGCGGGCATACGACTTCCGCCGATATGTCGGCCCGGCGCTCGCCATGGTCAATCCCGCCCTCGTACTCATCACGGGGGACCTCACCGGTACGGATGCCTCTCTCTCTCTCTCTCTCTCTCTCTCTCTCTCTCTCTCTCTCTCTCTCTCTCTCTCTCTCTCTCTCTCTCTCTCTCTCTCTCTCTCTCTCTCTCTCTCTCTCGTCCGGACCCCTTACTTTTTTGCTGCTTCGTTCGATCCTTTACCGGTTTGGGGGGTGATCCAATCTGGTTTTAGTCTAAGGTAGTGCTTGACATGTTAGTACTATGTAATTGATGTGTGAGCTAATATAAAAATTAGTGATCATAATGGACTCAACTTAGTCGAATTCTGTATGTCGATGATTCAATGAGCCACTGTAATGGAGGAAACCGTGCCACTGAGGCGCAATTATATGATTATATCTTGGTATAATGTTCGAACCTTCCACTGTAGCTGTGGTAGAATGGACTCAATTGAGCATAATTTTCTGTTGGTAATTGTGGGACAAAAAATGAAGAATTGATAATGGTATGTGAGATGAAACTGTGGAATTTAATTTCAGTAGCTTATGTCACATGTCAAAATTATATGGGTTGTGTTGAAATGGAAATATATGAGATGAAACTGTTGAATTTCATTTCAGTAGCTTATGTGACATGTGGAAACTATATGGGTTGTGTTGAAATGGCAATATGGAAAATTCAATGTTGAAAATGGCAACCTGAAATTTCACACGAGTTACGACTCACAATTCTGGTGACAAGTGGCCAATTATCGCCATGTTGCTCAGCAGTAGTCTACACTAATTGACGACCACTAATTTCACTGCTACAACAAGCTACACCATACAACAAATGTATTCTGTCGCATACGCCTTTAATATCGTAGGTATTTAATACTCAACCTCCCCCTCCACTTCTCATCCTATTGTAAAACTAACCATAAGCTGAATTCATTTTGGAAGGTGTCCATGTCAGAAAAATGATATTTAAGATGACATATAAAGATCTGTCTCATATTTGAATGTATATTTTTTGTTCAGATGGAAAGAGCAAAGATCTGCTAACAATGAAGCAAACGAGGTGGAGTGGATAGAATATAGAAGTACAATAAAAGATATAATTGAAACTAGCAATCTTCCAAGAAGAATTTTTTATGATCTGAGGGGAAACCATGATAGCTTTGGTGTACCTTCACCTGGTGGAGACTATGACTTCTATCAGAAATATAGCATCAATGCCAAACTAAGGCGACATGGACGTGTCCAAAGCATCACTTTGGAGGTCGGTGCTTTAGTTATCGATGATTCTATGTCTTTGACTTGTCATCTCGAGGAAACAATAATTTAAATATCATCTTGTACTTAATTTTATTGTTCTGAATTCTGTTCATGATCATTTGTTGATAACCTTGACATAACATATGGTTAGATTTATGAATGTGTCTGCAGAATAGTGGCCAGAAGCACCTGTTTGTTGGTTTTGATAGCACAATGGAGATTGGTCTTAGAGGACCGACCAATCTATTTGGGCATCCAACTGACAAGCAGCTAATAGAATTGGACCAGTCACTGTCTCAGTGGGACACTGACTTCAACAAGGCCCAGGTGACAAAAATTGCATTTGGGCACTTTCCAATATCTTTCTCGGCATTAACAGAGTCAGGAAAAAGTATCAGAGATGTGTTTCTGAAGCACTCATTAGCAGCATATTTGTGTGGCCATCTTCATACAAGGTTCGGGAAGAATTTGAAGCGCTACTATCACCGAGCAACTGAGGAATCACCATTATCAGAACATTACTACCAGTTTAACATGCACCAAGGATATGAAATCCGTAGTGACAAGGATAATTGTTCTAAAGAAGCTGAGAATGTTGAAGAAGAGTTCTGGGAGTGGGAGATGGGTGATTGGAGAAAAAGCAGAAGTATGAGGATATTAGCAATTGATGATGGTTATGTATCCTACATTGACATAGATTTTAGGCTAGGTTCAAAGAGTATAATCATACTACCTACGTTTCCTCTGGACTCTAGATTCATGCAGAGAGCCTCTGCTTCTTGTGACTTCAAACGTCATGTCATGGGAGCTTCAACTTTTGATACGGTGAGGACTCTTGTATTCTCTCGAAATAAGGTAGTATCAGTTTCAGTAAAGATATATGACTCAAGATCAGGACATCTTGACGTAGTATTTGACTCTCAAATGAGAAGGGTGAGCGCCAATGAATCTAGAGGAGATATGTATTTAGTTCCATGGAACTGGAGAGCATTTGCAGATCCCTCTCCAAACAGATATTGGCTCCAAATTGAAGTGATGGATATAACAGGTGACACTAGTATCAGCCAGTTGAGGCCATTCTCTGTTAATGGCTTCACTTCAAAAATTAACTGGACATGGAAAGAGTTTTTTGTGATGGGTGTTCAATGGGCATTAATATATCATCCTGTGCTGTGGTGTGCAATTGCTCTGATTTTCTCATTGCTTCTTGTACCACGAGCTTCAGTTTTGTTGTTTAAAGATCAATTCACATACAAATATCTGCGTCCAAATGGTAATCAGTTGATATTTTTCAAGTATCTGGTTGTTGGTTTCATCTGGCTTTTTATTGAGCTGTCCAGGGTGATTATTGTGTGGTATTTGCTCTTGGTGTATATGATCTATTTGTTGGTCTTCCCTTGGTTGTTTGGTCACCCTATAACTGAGGATAGCCTCACATCATCCATGACATTTAGAGGTTGGATTCTTAGACTATCAATAGTGGCAGTGAAGTTTTCCATGCTGGCACTCCAGATGTCATGGTCATTGTTCTCCCTCACCTTTGTTTCACGGTATTGCCCACAGTTGTGATTTTAGCTGCCATGGCTGCTGAGAGAACAGCATATAGAGAACATTACCTTTCTCAATCAGGAAAGAAGAAAGACGATTACTACCAAAATAACAGGAGACAAAAAGAACATGATAATTTTTGGAACTGTCGTTGGATAAGGAAATTTCTCTTTCTTCTTTGCCTGGTACTTCTATGGAAACATTGGAAGGTATAACCTTATAATCCATGCTTATGTTGGTATTCACAATTATTTATAGTTTGAAAATAGTTCTGAAACCTTTTGCATTGTGCAGCATTGCAGAGCTGTTGCAAAGGCTTATGCGATGAACCCTGTAATCCACTCGCCCGTATATTTCTTCTTCATACCAGTGCTCATAGCATTTGCTGTCTACAAAACTTCATCAATTTAGCTGTTCCAGAGCTTCTGCTTTCCGCATTGTTATTTTTGTTGTCAACTTGCAAAGACACTGGAAATGAAGCTTCTATCACTCAAGGGAAGATGTCAGATTGCCAAGATTGGGGCGGTATGCAGGTGTGCCCTGTGAATCTGGTAACTACGGGACAGCAAATTTGTTTGATCGTGTAACATGAGTAAAGGTGTTGTCAACATTTTGCTGCACATAATAGAAAGATTACACGGCGTTTATTCAGAACTAACAGTTAGGAGAAGCAATTGTCTAATCAAGGGGGGAAACGTCATACTGGTTAGTATTTATTTTATTTTTTCAATAAAAAATATTTTCTCCTTTTTAGATCTGCTTCTTGTCTTCCTTTCACATATTCTTGTGGAGAACGAAATAACTATGGTGATGTACTCATTTCAATCTTCTCAAATTCCATCTGAGAAATGGACACTATAGTTTTTATGACCATGGTTGCTTTGTTTTCCTCTGCAATATGCCAGTATGCCACAAGAAATTACTAGCATTGTGATCATTCTGGACATCTTAGTTCATGTTCATGCTGAGAAAACAAAGTATATATGGTATGATACTTTATTGAAAAAAAGTCCACTTTTGTACCTCAAATATGGTGTTGGCCTGATTTTTATCTCTGAAACCGGTTTCTAAGGTCATGGTTGAGGGGGCAAAAGTGGGCTTTTTCATAATTTATACAACCCTGTTGACATTTTGGGCATTGACACTGCCTCAAATGCATATGTTTCTATTCTATTTTTTATCTATATATTTATAAAAATTATTTAAAATACAATTATCAAAAGTTTTTTTATGACAAATCTATTAACAACACATTTATATATCGAATCTTAATATTGTGGTTTCACGGCGCACATTCTATTTGAGAACAATCATATCGCAGCGTGATAGGAAACCGACCGATCAAATTCCATACTCGATTCCGTCTCTCCAAAACGATGGAAAATTCGGCTGTCTCCCATCCCGGTAGCAAAATTCCTTTGAAAATACTCTATTCCAAAGAAGCCCCTTCAAATTTGTACCAAAACATTTTATTTCTGACTTCTTACTCGCTCTTTTAACTGTCACTTCATATTATTGTTTTCTTATTCTTATTAATAAGATATATTTTGATATTTTACTCTTCTTATCACTAATTTATCACTTCTTACCTACCCTTTTATCTACCACTTCACAATACTGTTTTCTTATTCTTATCAATAGAGTCTTTTATTCTTACCACTAATTTATTAATTTTATCTCAAAACTAAAGTCAAGCAAGTAATTTGTACCATTGAATACTGATTCATAGCTCGCTATGAATGAAAGAGAATCCCTTACCAGGAGCATCACAATACTTCCAGCATTAGGTATGAGTATGACCGCATGATCACATAAAAGGCACTAGAAATGTGTTTGGCTGCAAGATTTGAGAGCAAACACTACCCTTAAGGGCGAAAACACCATGATAAGTTCATAGAGCAAGGGGGACAATGATTCAGTTAAAAAAGAACTATTGCGCTACAATTATTTAATCATATAATAGGCAATGTGTCATAGAAAGGCTCTGCTTATTGGAATTACTAATTAGGGTTCCAAAACAAAAAAAAAAACCTTCCAGAAAGGGAAGAGTGAACAAAATGGCAGGTATTTGGAGTAACCCCCTGCTCCTGAATCCTGATCAGCATACAACACAATTTGCAGAAGTTGAATCTAGTGAACCATAATGCTACTGATCAATCTAGGCACTCCCCATCAGCTGCAAGACCTCAACTTCACTGGGCAGTGATGGGATTGCCCCTTTCTTTGTAGTGGTGATTGCTCCACACGCGTTGGCAAACTTAATCGCCTCCTCAAGCTTCTTCTGATCCTGCAAAGCCAGCAAAACATCAAATCAGTGAGCTAACCATCTATTTGTGTGGCACGGTGGCATACCAATGGAAGTGATTTTGGGCAACTCACTTGCAGTGACGATGGATCTTGGACAATTTTTCGGAGCAAAGCACCAATAAACGCATCACCTGCACCTGTTGTATCAACTTGCTGTACTTTGTAGGATGGAACAGCTCCGCGGAAATCCTACAATCATAATAACTTCAGCTCTCTACTAAAGCATAAGTCTTGAAAACCTCAGCAATCAGCAGTAAAATAGCATCTTTATTAGAAGAAAAAAAAGGCTTGCAGCATACCCTGGCGTAGTACTTGCATCCTTGATCTCCGAGTGTCACAAGGAAGAGCTTCATGGTAGGGCGCCATAGCTTCATGACAACATCATCCTCTACTGAGTCGATGCCAGTCAAGAACTCAAGCTCAACCTCGCTGACCTTGACAATGTCTGCCTGGTCCCAGATGCTCAAGATCTTGGTGCGAGCCTCCTCACGGGATGGCCACAATGCCTCCCTAAGATTCGGATCATAAGACAGCAGTGCACCGGCTTCTTTGGCAATCTCCATGGCGCGCAAATGCGCTGACCGGCAGGGCTCAGCAATCAAGCTTATTGATCCATAGTGGAAGACAGCAGCCTGGCAAAATGTAACTTGTCATTATAATTGCAAACAATTCCAATTTCTAGTAAAATCTGCACATAAAGGCACAGCTTTAACCAACCATATTACTGAAAGTTGTTGAACCATCCAGCTATGCACAGTTGATAGTTCTACCTTACGTCTCAAAGCCACAAATTAGTGAATTACACGTTGCAAACGTTTCCCAAAAAAGTTTGTATTAATCATGGCAGCAGCTGAAGTATGTGGCATGGCATCAGTTGCCATGCTCACGATTATTGTGCACCAAAAAGGAACAAACTTCCTCGTGCAGTCTATTATACATGGCATGGGTAAAGATTGTACAGCTCCAGCAGTCCAGCTCACGCCGATGGATCCAACAAGTACATGTTTGACATGTTCCATAACGGCTCTGCTTTGAATTATTTGTTTTTCCCCCAAATATTATGCATGTTTGGATGAATCACAGATGCCACATGACCAGATCCAGGAAAAGAACAAGTAGCCAACTAGAACGCACAACAAGATCCGACCAAAACCAGCAGGAAAGGCGCCTCCTTTGGTGGTATGGAATCTTTGGATTCCTCGGGAAGATTCAATAGCAAAGCGCCCCGAATTACACGAAAGGAAAAGGACGCCTTTAGGCGTAACAAAGCAAGAAAAAAATCCGGCGCACGAAATCGGTCAAGAAACCTAGCACGGAAGCGTTCAGATCCAGGAACGGAATCAAGAAACGGGCAGAAGGTTCTACGCGCATGCAGTTCCGCAGATCACGGAGATGCGGAGGACTCGGGCTAAGGAGATCGGCGGGATTCCGTTGCGCTTACCCTCTTGATGAGCTCGACGTTGAGCTCGGCGGCGGCGAGGAGCATGTCGGCGCTGGGGTTGCGGTAGAACATGAACTCGCGCTCCCCGTCGGCGCGCAGCGTGACGAAGGCCAGCGCGGTCCGCGCCCCGGCGTCGAAGACGACGCCGCCGTCGTCGACGCCGTTGTCGCGGAGGATGGCCGCGAGCATCCGGCCGAACTCGTCGTCCCCTAGCTTGCCGACGAAGGCGGCCCCGCCTCCGAGCCGCGCGACCGCGATGGCGACGTTTGCCGGCGCGCCACCGGGGGCCTTAAGGAACGCCGGCGCCTCCGCCAGCGACACCCCCGCCATCGTCGGCACGAAGTCGATCAGCATCTCCCCGAAGCTCACCACCAGCTCGCTCCTCCCCGCCATTGTCCCCCCAACAACAAACGCGCGCGCGCGAACACAAGAGGTGGTGAGAAAGATCAGGATTCCGGTGATAGAGAGAGAATGAATGATGCGTCTGTCCGCGAGGTGGCGACGCGCCCGCTTATATAGAAATAAGAAATGGCTTCGCCAAGCTCGAGACTTTCGGATTGTAATGTGTTGACTGCTGCTGTCTTGTAAATTTAGCTGGAAATCTGCGAACAAGGTTGTACCTATAGAAAAAAATGACAAAATGACAATTTAAACTTTAATTATAATGTTATTTTAAGATATACTAATAATATATAGAATTATTTAAGTTATTGATATATAAGTTATGATTAAAAACAAAGCAATTTATTAACGACACCAAATTATCAAATCTCTCTGTATTTTAGTTGTTTTAGCATAATTTTTTTTGTAAAATAGGTGCTGATTATGGGTTTGTATCAACTCTTGTGTCATCTATATCATGTTTTTTTCTTCTATCAAACAAAGTGTAATCTTTTCTTTGGGGGTGTTGCAAATAATAACTTGTTGGCCTTGGCTGAAATAGCTGGGAGAGTTTAAAAGGGAAGCATTTATTCGGTTGCATTAAACTCCCTCTATCTTTTGATAAAATTTTAGTTGGTGTGTTGGTGGAGTTGAAGGCTAGTCTTGCTCTGAGCTTGCTGGTTTTGCTTTTGATGTCATCTGCTTGCTCAGCAGCTGTCTCATGTGTAACAAAAAGTGCTTGCTCACTTGTTACACAAGTTATGTGTTGTAAGCCAACACATATTGAGAATTTAATTTAGATCAAGGAGTGATGTATCTCAACCAAAGATGATATTCAAGGACTTTTTGTCTTGGCTTAATTTGAGCAAATCCTGAATTTTTTTTTAAAAAAAACTTCACAAGCTCCTGAATGATACAGTTTGTTTAGGAAAACTTTTTGGAAAAAACTAAAATAACTTTTAACTTTGTAATGTTCAGCTTATTAATATGTGTTCTTAAATAGTTGTCATTGAATAACAAGACAAGTGAACTGAACCATGCAAATCACACACAATAACACATCACAAACATTTTCTCAACTTATTTCAGTACTGTTTAAATCATAAAAAAATGGTAGACTTCATTGTCATTGCCAAAGGGCAAGAGTCAAATAATTTTGTATATATGTCATTAAGGCTATTCACAGTGGTGGGTTTCATAACACTGTTTTTTAGAATGTTATATTAGCTTTACAACTGAGTGAAATACTCTCTCTTAGTAGAGAGTTTCATTTCACTATTTTCTAGGCTAACCAGTGTAATTAAATGCAACTAGCTCTCATGAAATACCTCTCTCTGATGAAACGATTTGGTTCCCAATAATGAGTGTTTCATTTCGTTTTATCCGTCTTAAAAACGGGTTAGCACCATGTCATGGTGATGACACTACTTTCTTCTCTTTCATCATTAATTGAATGTCATATCAGCAAAAAAATCTGATGTGACATTGTAATTAATAACGCGAAACACCCCATCAAACCCCATTCTAATAAGAAATGAAATACAAACGTTGAAAAACCGTAAACCTTTTAATGTCCCGTGTCGTGATCCGTGCGAGGGCATTGAGATTCTACTTGGTCCAAGATCGACGGCTGACAAGGACCAAGGACGAGTGGGTCCCGCACCAAGGCGACGGGGCACATGGGGCCCACCGACAGCGACCGCGGGGGCCTAATCCAGAGCGCGAAGCCGCCGAGGGGCCCACCCCGGCTGTCCGTCCCTGGGGCCCACATGGCAGATACCAGGCTCTGGGCTACGCGCACACGGCCTCCTGCACCCACGGGGGGAAAAGGACCAAAAGAACACATTGTTTTTGCCAGTTGCCCGATTCTTTACATCGATTTTTCGCTTGGTTTGACGCGTCGTTGAATTTTGTAGCACGTTGTTCTTGAGTTCTTGGTTTGTTCTTCGTTTTGGCATTGCATATGAAAGTGGCCGTTTTCTAGCACCCATTGGTTCGGAACTTCGGATGCCCTACATTAAACAAGAGCTTCTGAGAGAGAGAAAGAAAACTGTCTTTGTTGTATGATAGTGTAGTATTATTTTGGCGAGATCTGTAGTTTAATTGGGTGTCCATGCAATCACGTTGATGCTGCATGCCCAGTCGAACTATAGACAAAGGCAACTGTGAACTGTCGTCCGTTATTCTTCTTCTCATTACTTGGACAAATTGGAGAGTAGCAGATGCTGTTCCCATCTTGCCAGGACGGCTGGCACTGGCACGGATTGGAAAAGCATATTAGCATAGCTAAATGTTCGATTCGTACAGAGTTTAGCTCGATGAAACTTGTTAGCTCGTCACTGGTACGTCCATGAAAAATGATACCATGCCTGCGAGGGCTGGAGCGTTGACAAGAAGTAGAACACGGTTGGAATTCTGGACCTTTTTTCTGCATGCAGGAACTTATCCCGTTTGGATCATGCATGCATGCATGGGTTAGGACTTTCCAAGTCAGAGTTCGATCGTTGGAACTGTACGATTGATGCTGCTTAATTCTGTGTTCCGGTCTAAAGTTCGAGCCAACGATTCCGTTCTATCGGCTCCGATCTAAGCTTTAGACAATGATGAAGGCCTTCCTGATCATGTATTCATGTTTCGAACGCAGAAATAAATTTCGTGACAGTCTAGCTAAAAAGCTAAGAGAGCGAGAGCTTAATTGCTTCGTCTTGTGGGTAGTTATGGGCAGTATGTATCGTGATGTAATTATCAAGAATCTAGCTAGCTAGTCGCGTGATTCGGCTTTGCTTCATACTACTTGTTTGTGTGGATCGATTTCTCGGATGATTTCAGAAGAGGGAAGCGACGGTGTTGTTTTCAGCGTGCGTGGCCTCACCGCATGAGCACAGGCAGTCAGGCAATCGAATACAGCTTCTTGCCATCTTGTACTCTTCAGAATGCTCAACACCTGGAAGCAAACATCTGATCTGACCATCCAGATTAAGGACTCCTCGATAATTTATTGATAGCTTATGTCTTATGGATCTGGAAAAGTTACAAGTTCATGTTGGATTTTTTATAGTAAAAAAGTCATGTTTTGAGGCCTCTGAAAATGATGCCGCATTCGTTCTGAAAAGTGCCCCTTCCAGTTTTCAGTGGAAAGTTATTAGAGACGCCAATTCTGACTTCACTTGCGGCGATTTCAGAAAAACAAATGCAGAGAGACAGATTAAGAACTCGTTCTCTGCTGATGTTGTTGACCTCATCATTCACAAGCAGTCGAACACAATTCACAAAGCAAAAGATGCCAATGTTAATCAAATCAGGGGGTCTGAATTCTGAATCCGCGTGTCTCCGCAGCCGTTTCAGGGATGTGTCGCCACTAGTTTCCTTCTCGTCAGGATCCATTCGAATTTGAAACTCTCTTGAACGGCTCAGATTCTTATTATAAATTATAAAACTCAATAGTTATATAATATAAAAACATACTTGACTGTTTTCCCCAAAATCCGAAACTCTCTAAACAAACCGTAAATTTGTTCGCACAATAGTCTCTATCTCGTTTGGTCGAAACATGACATGTCTCCAAATATATGAGATAGAAAAATTGTGTACAAAGGAGCGAAAAATGGCGAAAAATACGAGCATATGCAAATTTCAAATTCTAAATGAGCATCAAATGTTCGTAAAAAAGAAAAAAAAATCACTAATCATTCTATTTTGGGCCGTTTCGTATCGACTCCATTTGGGCCTCTGAGGCCAATTAATGGGCCCACTTTTGTCAACCAAGTGTAATATTCGCGTCTTGCAGGGGCTTATTTGGAAAATAGGAAAGATCGGGGGAGAAGGTCGTCGTCGTCGCCGCCGTGGTGCAAGCGAGAGCTCCACCGCGGTAGTCGAAGGGCGGTAGAGGGGGAGATAAGAGGTATGGGTCGATCTCTTTCCGTGGCGGCTGCCGTGGCTTTGGTGGTCATGTGCTGCTCCGGGCTCTGCCGCGGCGGCGAGCGGCTCGGGGCGAGAGAGTGCGAGGAGCTGGGATTCACCGGGCTTGCCCTCTGCTCAGACTGCAACGCCCTCTCTGAGTTTGTCAAGGACCAAGGTATGGGCCTGCCTCTACCTGGCACGTAGGCCGTAGCTGTTGATAAGGTTTGCGATCTGGACCGGGAAGGCGTAGTGGCCATTCTGATGCGATTTCGTTTCATCGCCGTCGGAGTGATCTGGATCTAAATGTTCACTGCATTGCACGAAGGAAGCTTAATTGGAGGGGAATAACAGGCTATTGGCAGATTTATTTATAGAGATCTCAAAATACGATGCAGTTGTATATCAGGGTGGTGTTAATTATGGATTGACCCATTTTCGACTGCTTGTTTCTGTTGTTTCGATTAGCCCCAATTTTTTTAAAAATAAAATTGGATGATTATACTTGATCAGACCAGGTTGTTGCTTCTCTCGTATGAAATCCTTTGTTCATTTGCTCGCTCAAGGTTCATTTTTTAGACCATCTCTGTTAGGGCTTACGATTCAGTCTCCATCTACTGGCAAAGCAACTAAATGTGGATTCAACTAGTTATGCCAACCAGTAGTTTTTATCATCTCATTTTTCTCACTTGCTTGGTGGTTGCAGAGCTGGTGGAAGACTGTCGTAAATGTTGTACCGAAGATTCAGATGATTCTATCAGCAAGGTATGTATGAACCATGAAGTTCGTGAATTGTTGTAAGTGTGAAAATTTGAGTTCGCTTGTTATAATCTTCAGTTGACTTAAGACCTTTTCTTTTTTCCTGCATGAGTTTAGGGGGCATTTTCTGCTAATTTCCAACAAATTGATTTAAGACCTTTAGGATGTTAACATATGTAGCCTACCCCAACTTGCTTGGGATTGAAAGGATTTGTTGTTGTTGGATGTTAACATATGCTAAATGTAACTTATAGGCCAATGTTTCCAAGGCTGATTGGCTGATTTGCTGGGCTGCAGTGTTAGAGATATCACATAGGCTCATAACAGCTTACTTCCATTGGATATAATATCTGCCTCTATTTTCTATTGCAGCTCACATTCTCTGGTGCAATTATTGAGGTATGCATGAGAAAGCTGGTGTTTTATCCAGAAGTTGTTGGCTTCATCGAAGAGGATAAAGACGACTTCTCTTATGTGGAAGCTCGTTATGTCTATGGCTCTCCACCAAAGCTCATTATGCTTGATGACAAGGGTGAACAGAAGGAGACAATCAGGTAACTTTTCTTGTTATCTCCAGGAAAATGATTCTGATTCCTGGAAATCTCTTCCTAAAATCAAAATACTATGGATTCATCTGAAATTAATTACCAGCTGACTGTCATCTTCTCTATTGTTTCCTAGCTTACAGTATAATCTGATTAGTGATGCAGTAGGCAAAGGCTTTATCTAGATTGTTTGTGTGCACATACTGCATGCTTGTGATTTCGAGGTAGCTACATGAACCTAAAACTGGCTTTTACACTGATAGAGACAGCTCTACTGAAGTAGCCGTGGCACATTAGCCCTAGAGATCATTACTAAAAATGGGTTCAATTTTCTGGCATACACAATGCATTCATTATCCATTGATGAAACTCTTCACTCTCATGTTAAATAAATCTGATCCTCATTTCCTTCATGCTGAGGCTGAGCATGATCAGTTTATGGTAGAACCAATTATGCTCAGTTTATTGTAGAGTCAGTGTTTCAGTCCATTCATCGATTGATTCACTAAAAACCAACTGAACCTGCAGGATCGACAACTGGAAAAGAGAGCACATCCGGCAATTTCTCAAAGAGAAGGTGAAGCCAGTGAAGTCAGACAGCTGAGCTACTGTCACGAGTACATGCAGAATCCCTGTGGGATTTGGTTCCTCTGCAAGCAAACGATGGCCGTTCATGCAGTGTTCTGCATCTAATTCTGAACAGTATGTGTAGAGCACACCGAATGTTTCCACAGGAGAATCTGTTGTATGGTGCTCGTTGGTATTTTCAGCGGTGCCAGTCCACTGGAACAGTATCTGACACCACCAAGATGTAATCAGTGTAATTTGGGATGCTTACAGTTGCCTGAGCTATATGTTACCTGAATAATAACTGGAGGCTATGCATTATCAAGCTCGGTATTTTGCCTTCGTTTCTCGCAATGGTCAGTGCTGGAGAATGCGTTATACTGTCGTCTACTCGTCTGCAACCGTGTTTCGCAATGCCTGATTTCAGGTCTAGCAACCACATTTCTTCAGAAAGAACAATAGCTAGAAAGAAGCCGAAAGAATCAACTTGTTTCTTTTATAATGCAATTTCGAGCATAAATGTTTGTAGAAGGCGTCGCTCTCATATGTACAGTTGAGCTTCACGAGGGGGCTGGCTTGTTCTCGCTGCTCCATGGTCTAAATCTCCTACGTCTTGTTGGGAGAAGACAAATCTTTTGCAGAGGCTCCAAGCAAATGGAGTTCAGTTCGAGTATTGCTTCCAGGTTCAGGCTCAGGTTCAGGTGGAGCCCCTACACCTGCAGAGAAAACAAGTTTGATATGTAATAAGTTCAGTAGTTTTTCCTTCTGGAACAAACTTCACATGTGCACATGCAAACAACAGAAAGATAACTGACGAACAGGAGTGGGCAACGTGGTGGGAAAAACTGAAGTGACTATAATGAGCAGTACTAGATTTCAGGCTTTCAGAAGTGGCCAAATGGCCTTACCAGAATCAAGATAGCTTAACTGATTGCACAAGTGGTGGCAAAAGGTGACTCCAAAAATCAACTAGAGGGGCAAAGAAAATATCTACCATACCAAACAGCTAAATGCTGCAATATGTCAACACCAATTTAAGACAATGATAACTGATACGCGTTACTGCTCACGGTCACTTGTTCTTGCTGCTAGACTATTTCATTTACAATGATAAGGCATTAAGGTGTTGAATATGATACAAAGTAATGTGGTTGAAATTCCAGGCTCTGAAATCTTCTTACCCCAATTAATCAAAAGACATAAGCACAGAATCACAAAATGGTGATATATTAGAAATGGCCACCTCAATTTGAGTTGCTCATTGTATCTTAGCCAAAGCAACAACATGTTTGCTTTGTATCTGCAATGGTAGGAAAGGAAGTGTACCTGTCTTCGCCTCCGGTGTTGAAAAGCATAGCATGAACGGGCTATAACATAACATGGAAGAAAGAATCCTGCGAACTGAAGAGTTGCCTGAAATGAAGGAAAGATTTAGTGTCCTCCATGAAGTGCTAGATGAAAGAAAGAGATATTTCAGTTCTTCACATCCTAAACAGCCTGAGCAAAGTAAACAAACAAATAAAATGACATTTGAAAAAACAGTTAAATGTGATTCATGGACAAACTTGGAAAGTGATTTAAATCAGGGTTTTGCCATGTGTTTTTGAATTCTGAACAGTGAAAATCCATATCAAGTTTCTGGTTTCCAATTTGCAACCACTGTTTTTCAGAGGGAAATATCCTGTGCAATCACTCATTTGGTGCAAGCGTGCAATCAAGCGATATGGTGCATCCAATCAAGCGATCTAACGGTTACATATGAAAGGAACTGAAACCTAGTACTTTTTTACTTTGAACCGCTTTCATAACATCTTTTATATATAACCGTTGGATCGTTTGATTGGATGCACCAGATCGCTTAATTGCACGATTGCACAAAATGAGTGATTGCACATGATACTTCCCCATTTTTCAGTAATTAATTATTGTAAGCATTAGGGCATATGAGCAGAAAGCAGATCATATCATTTCAGCAAGTTAAGCATTAAAGAGATAATGAAGTAGGTCTGAACTCACACTGAACAATACTGTTGCATCCTGCAGCATGCTTACATCTCTCACAATCACAATTACATGGCGCACAAGCAAGAGTAACATCAACTGCATCAAAATCAGCATTAGTTTACAGCCCCCAGCACTAGTAAGAATAGGTTGAATGCGAAAAGATTTCTTAAACGTACGATTAAAGCGATAGTTCGGCAGCATGTGGCACCACTTGAATTTGAGGATACACAATCATCAAATTCAGCTTGCAGCAGCTGCTGCTCTGCAATGGCAATGGCAAGAAAATGGGAATCATGGGGATCGATTCGTCCAACCCAGCTTTGCCTGGTTATAATAAACAGACAGTCATCACTTAAGGATTCCAGAAACTGGAGTAACATTTGCCGAAAAAAGGAAACTGGGGTATCGCCAACTGCATTGCTATGGAAAATTGGGGGAAACCAGTGGGATCATTACAGAATATAGTTGATTTCACAATTTGGTCAAAACATATAGAGTTGTATGAGTAGTACCTAAGATCCATATCCATTTCGTCCGAACAACACTTGGTTGGAGGGAGGACATAATTTGGAGAGTAAACCTGTAAGCATTAAAGAAACATAAATTAAATCTGAAAGATTAAGTAGACAATATTTATGTTCTTTTCTTCCCCCTTGTTCCTTCTGCATTGCCCTTGTTCTGAAAATGTATTACTCATAGACCAAATACGTCTACTGATCTACCTACATCAAGCACATGTCGGTAGTTTCGCAAGTAGTAACAGAATAACATAACGTTTACCTGGTTGCAGATTTCACATGTAATGTTCCCCTTCTTGTTGCACCATCTCTGTATGCACTTCCTGTGGGCGAACTGCATCCAATCAACACAAGTTGACTAACATTCTGTTAGTATTCTCTTCAGCAGATAACCACAAACCAGGTGCAACATAGCTTTTAAAACAGTTATTTGGCCACTGATTGAACAAGGAATAATTGGATAAACGTGGACTGTTTACCGGAAAAAGGAATGAATGTTCATAACTGCGGAAGAACAGTATGAACACTAACATCACCAAAAAAACAATTTTTCTGCGGGACCAAAAACATATCTTAGAAAATCCATTCGATCCTGAGGGCGCTAGATTGATAGTTTCAGCTAACTCAGATGAAATTCAACGCATTGATTCTTTAACTGAGACTAGAATTTTTTAAAAGGTGACTTGATACAACTTCTCCTGTTCACTTTAACTTCAACTTCCAGGCTAGAACCTAAAGAGATGAATCATGAATGGTTGGCTGTCCACATAATTTTCACCAAGAAGAAGGAAAAGAGGTGCCGTACCTAACATGTAACTCTACACATGAAAGGGGGAAAAGAGAAGAGTAAAAAGCACAAACTGCGGTTGATGGTAAAACGAAATAAGAGAAATGGACGGAACCAAGAAGAAAATCTTGAAATTTGCTCATCTCTTCGAGGAAGATAACAAAAAAAATCAGAGAACTTCCACTCCTTTATCCAAGCACTTTAAGGTTCTCCTTAGTTCATCAAAATCCAAAAACGAAGTGAAGAAGAAACAAGAAACATCCGGAGAGAAGTCACCTTGAGTGTGCCAGTGCAGGCGCAGGGGGAGTCCAGGGCGTCCTCCTCCCCTTCCTCCTGGCATATCCGGCACTCTATCATCCCCTTGCTGTCCATCCCCATCCCCATCCCCACCCCGACCTCCACCTCCACCTCCACCTGACCTTCGCCACCGGAGCAGCCATCGCTGGCAACCTTCTCGGTGCGCGCCATCTCTCTCTCCCCCACCCTTCCTTGCTTGGAGCAGGTCTCAAGGACGAGCCAAAAGCAGAGAACTTTTTTAGCTTCTTGGACAACTCCTCCAAGAACAGAGTCACAGACTCGGAGAGGAGAAGAATGCTAAGCAGGACCCTCCCTTGTTTTTATTCTATTCTATGATAAACTTTTATCTTTTCCTTCCTTCTCCAAAGAAAGAAGTTGTGGGGTTAGTGGACAATGGGTAACTTCCACTGCAGCTAGTGGAACTGGGACTGGGGAAGATGACATTGACACACATGCATCTTTTTTGTTTTTTTTCTTTTCTCAAAATCACCTTTCTGTTACATTCTCTACACATTCTTTTATCAAAATTTTCGATTCTTTTCTCTTTTGCAAACTCTTCTCCGCTGCTGTCTTTCATCAGTGCTACCTTTACTAGGTGACTGAATATTTGTGTGGAGTCTGGCAAATCATGTGTGGTAATTAAAACGCTTTAGTTATGTTCTTGCTGATGTAAAGATTGTATAGTTTCTTATGCATTTCTGTTCTCCTGATTACTTTCAGTGCTGCTGTTGTTAGGTGGTATGCTTCTTGGGAGGGGTTTAATGTTTTTTTTGTGAACAATTCGTTAAATTAATTATGCAAAAAAAACATCTTTTTTGATATATTAAACATGAGGCTTTGCTGCAAAAGGTCCGATTAAACTGTAAATAAATTTGTTCAAATGCTTGTGAAACACACGGGAGCAAGATCCATGAAACAATAAATGAGCCATGTTTGCTTCGTCTTGCCTTTGCCTTTGAGAGCCTTTATTTTTGAAGGCGAGAATTAGTGAATGTACTTAGGAGTGGTTAAACAACCGGAAAGCGTTCGATTTCAACGAGAGATTTCAGTACCCTTTTGGAGTGCGACTGGCCACCATCTGCAACTAAACATTATTATCATTGATTTGAAGCCAGCTTGTAGGTCACATTTTGTGCAGATATTTCGGTTCACAATGATGCCCCCCACTTGTTTATTCAATCGCCTAAATCCAAGATGATAGATAATACGTTGGCACCTAATCTGACTTGGGCTATTTCGTCTGGCAAATCATCTAATTACTCATCTGCAGCCTTCTATGTGCTAGAAGAAACAAGATAGAGTAAACAGCAGAGAGCATATGTTAGGAGAATGAGAATCCAGTTTGTCAGAATCACTTTAGAATAAGCAAAATTTGAGCATACAAATTGTCCCAAGAGTGTCCTATGATTGCCAGCACCTGGTTGGTATGACTCTGAAGTCTGAACATTGCATAGGCTAGAATGGAAAGAGGATGCATGCTTGGTTTATCTCATGAAGGATTAGGTGATCACATGGCAGTTCTTTGACTCTGTTGTTAATTTAGTTTCTGATGGTGTCACTAGAATAGGGAACAAATCATCTCAAGTTCTAAGATTAGTCAGGTCTCAGGGTGAAATGGTTCATTTCTGGTGTAATGATGTGCCACTGTCATGCACCAACTAACCTGCCTTCCTTGTGATATAGGCAAGCTTTCAGCACTGCAGTGATAGCATCAGAAAGCAGGAAAACACTTCCATGTCAAACTGTTCTGGAGAATGGAATCAAAATTGTAAAACTTTCAGGCTTCTGGTTCCTGGTATATGATTTTCTTGTATGGAATATTTGTAGTTGGTAGGTCACTGGTGGTGTGGGGGAGTGTGAACCTTAGGAAGTGAGGACCCCATATGAATTGATTGGTAGTTGGACGCCAAGGTGTCAAACGGATAATACTCCAGACAAAGTGGATAAGATTTCATTATAGTTTGCTGGAGCTGCACTGTTTATCATCGTGGGAGGGTCAGGGTTACCTCATGCACAATTTCCAAGATCTTGCATCAAGGTCTGAGGCTTATTGTGCTTATGTAAAGTCTGTTTTGTTTAGTACAAGTGCACAGGTCTTCATGGATGTGTCACTTGCAATCTCATACCAACTGTAATGTCTTGTCTGAAATTGTTTTCTTTTGCTCTGTTGAAGTACATTCTCCAGAAGTGAGCACAAATGAGTGACACAAATGTGCAACACACATGCCATCTCGATCTTGTCTGAACTATCAAGAAGAGGGCTCCTCAGAACCCTGGCCAGAATCAGATTTCTCCTCGGAACCCTCATCAGAATCAGGTTCAGGTTTCTCAAGCTGCAGAATAACATTGAAACGGAACGCCGAACCCGGTGTGAACGACGACTCCAGCTCGCCCTCTGACTGGGTTGTCTTGATTTCAGGGTTCACCATGATGTTTTCCTGGATCAACAGCAGCAGCAAGAGTCAGTGTCGAAATTTCAGGTCGAAGTGGCAATGCTGCCCGATGTTAAGTGAGCTTGCAATAACCTTCTTTACAAAATCACCGACGGTGATGCTGAGTATCTCCTGAAGAACGAATTTTGTGACCCGGCTTTTGCCAAGCATGGGCAGGAGGATGCTGCTTGGTATCTGAACACCAGTATCAGGAAGCAGTGGTCAGTGATCAAGTGGGGATTAGGAAAGCAATTGTTCTTCAATGCAAACATAATGCAGCCTGTCAAGCAAGCTACGTCAGTTGTTGATCTCAATTAGTAGCCAGCAATTGTGGTTGAAAATTTAACCACTAACAGTTATGAGTACTCAACTACTCATGTTCCACTCAAACAAACCTCTGGTTCATGGAAGAGATTAAAAACAATAATCTCGGGAAATTAGCATTAGGATGGTAAAATTTCCTATTAATTAATGCATGCGTGAAAGAAAAGGGATCTGATCCGTGCAATTAAAACTGACAAGTACAGAAGAAAAACTGGAAGGCTCGGATGCACTTACATTTGATGTTTTCCCTTCAAACATCCAACAGATGTCCATGAAGAAAGAGGAAGCAAAATTGTAAGTTCAACTAATCTAAGTCCAAGAAACAAGTAACATGATTCTTACAAGAAAATGAGGTTTAGGAATTTAATACCTCCCTTGGACTTCCTAAAACCTGGAACTGGCGGCGCATCACGAGCCAAGCTTGTCAAAGCTTCATCAAACACTTTCTGTGTCGCCTTTCCCGGCAAGTCCACTCTTAACTGCAGATAATGCGTCCTATCATTCACTTAATTTGAAGAGAAGTGCGGACTAAAGAAAAATGGGGACTGGTTGCAAGCTGCTCGATCTGCTCCATAAATTGACATGACCGGAGCAGACCAAAGAATTCGATTTGCAGCTGTGGGCAAGCTCACATTGATATTTTCATCGTCGCGTGACACAACAGATGTCTTGACGTTCTGCAGCGACAGCCCGCTCTTCCTCTCGTCTTCAGTGACCGACGAATCCCGACCTGCATTTCTTGAAAACTTTAGCACGCAATGCCGTCCCCGAACTCTCAAGGTTTGACGCGCGCCCTAGCTCTAAAATGTTGTCAATACTGATCACCAAAGAACGTACTTTGGCTAACAGTGCGGAAGAAGTTGCAAGCTGCAACTCACCTGATCCAACTGCCGACACCGGCAGGACCGGACGACTTCTCCCGCTGGAAACAAGCAACCTGCCGATCGAAAAAGAATAAAAGATAGGCCATGTCTACCTGACGGCCGAGAGACTGAACATTGGGAGAAAGAAGCAACAGATAAGTTGAGCTCAGCTTACCCATGGGCAGGTGCGTCACACTTGCAAGCATTGCTGCAGATCTTGACATGGACATGAGCCGGACCGATTGCCTAGGTAGACGACACACGTAGAGAGCATGCACGGAAGTAGACATGCAGTTATTAGCGCGGAGATGATCGAGTGCACTAAAACGAAGCTAAATCTTTCATCTCTGGAATGGGTTATGAGGGAAGAACCTGTAACTGTAAGTAGCCGCCGCGGCTTCCCGGGCTGAACCGAAGCTTCGGAAGGGTGGCTGCGGCTGACGCCATGGATGCCGTGCCGGCCGCGGAGAGCGAGGGAGGGGAGGAGATCAGGAAGAGGTCGGGAAAACATGAGCCATAAGATCGAAATCCAACTATCCATCATCCACGGGAAGGAGACGATGCCATGGGCTTCTTAATAAATGGGCCTTCCCGTATGAAAATATTCCACGTTGAAATTGAGTCGCCGCCATGGGCTTCTCGTCGTCGTTAACTCGTGCTACAAACTACAGTTTTTGATTGATTTTTACAAACTATAAAAGCATTGAAATCACCAGCCAGATCAAGATCAAAGCTACTTTCAACACTAAATTAAGGCAATTGCTCCTACCATTAATATTAAAGGCAAGTTTGTTTCAGCTTCTTACAAATAAAAATTTATCTAGATAGTTGAGTATCCGAAAAAGAAATAATATTTTACAACTTCTAAATTCTAATTTATTTATATATAAACTTATAATGTAGGTTTAGAATCTAAACAATTTATTCAACTTCAGATTCTATAAATAACTAGATGCTATAAATTGAAATAAACGGACCCTAAATTAAGGTAATGGTATCGTCCTATGCTTTATCCTCTAAAAGTTGAAGTAGGGCTGAGCATCTCCAAAAGCTTCTCTATCTCACTTTCCAAGCCAAAATTTAGCCAACCAAATGAAAAAATGCACTCCAAAAGAGTGGCCAACCGGATGGCCAAGCCATCTCTGGCCAAATTTGGCCAGCCAAACCGGCTGGCTAGTTTGTTGCATTGCATTGGCGCAGGAAGGAAACGTCCAGGAAAAAAACCAAAGAAAGAAAGAAAAAAAAGAAAAGAAGAGAGTAAAAGGAAAAAGGAAAATGAACAGAAATAAAAATGAAAAAAGAGAAAAATATATTTTTATTTTTTTTAAAAAAAATGTAAATTTTATAATTTGTATATTTCTAAGTTTGGAAATTTAGATTTAAAAAGAAATAAAAAATTTTAAAAATCTTTTAGGATTTTAAAAGTGAGAAGTAATTTTTTAGAGAGTCGAAAATATGGAGTGTGCAACAGATATAGAGAGGAATCTTTTTGGAGAGTTAGCTAAACAAGTAAATTGGAGAGTCAAAAATGGAGACTTTTTTGGAGATGCTCTAAGTGAGAGGGGAGCTCAGATACCCAGCTGCAATATTTGACCATTTGTGCAGGAATTCAAAGTTTGAATGATGCAAAAGTAATAAGGAGTACTTCCACGTGAAAATTCGACCAAAACCTTATTCTGTGTTTCTTTTTTTCTCTCTCTTGCATTGCATTTCACGTGTTTGCGATATTCTGGTCATATTTTCTCTCTTCTCCTCCTCGAATCCTATGGTTTTGACTGGCTGGATGTCATGTCCTTTTCTGTACGCTTCAGTAGCTCTATATCATCTCTGGTTGATAGTTTTTCCCTTCTGCATTCTTACCTAATAACTGATCTTAAGTTTGAAAAGAAAGATACGGTGATTGATTTTTTAGTTACGAAGGAAAACTTTCAATTATAAAAGATCGATTGATCACATTTCTTCATGTTTCATATTTATATAGACATTTCTTGAGAGCTACAAAGTGTAACAAAAGGAAGGGGGGAAATGGTATCGGAAAGAAAGAAAAAATAGCGACAAAAATTGCATTTTTAGCCTCGTCGCGTCGTTTCTTCAATCAAACTGTTGCGTTGCACTATCTCTAGGCTCTAGCTGCTACTATACGAGCTCAGTGTCCTCCGCCTCCTGCACTTGGCCCCGAAGGAAGCATCTCCATCAGCGTCGACACCGCCGCCTTGGCCGCCTCCAACGCGGCGGCGCTCGGCGGCGCGGGCCTCGCGGCGTCGGCGCACCCCGCGAAGCTCACGGCCGTGATCGCCACCAGAACGACGGCGACGAGCAAGGCGCGTCGTTGCAGCTGGGCTCCCATGGCCGCCGATCCCACAAGCTACCTCGATCTTCTCTGAATGCAAACGAGCTAACCGCTAGCGTTAAAGCGCAGGTATCTCAGTGCAAGTGCCTGTATGCTGAATTGCTGATGCGAGTGGCATGCATACCTACCTATTGCAGGTATATATATATAGAGAGAGGGAGAGATCGACGAAGCCTCTTCGTTGCTGCCGCCAAAACTAGGTCGAAAAATTCGATCTTGGAAATGGTCGAGAATTTTCTGAACATGCTGGCCGCCTCTCTATATGTTGGGCGTTGTTGGAGCAGAGAAATCGTCAACGGATTGACAATCTTGGTGCAAGAAAGTGGCGACCACCTAGATTAATCTGCACACTCTTTGACGAAATCACAGCGACAAAAGCATCTGAATGCTGAATTCTGGTGCTTGTTGTGCTCACAGAGTCAAGACATTTCAGGTGTTCTTTTTTTTCAGATTCAGATGAGGAGATTGGTGCACCAGCCATGCATGCACTCAAGCAGCTTTTGATTCTTTGAAATGTGAAGATGGATGTGGTGCAGTGGCAGAGTTGGTCGAGACCGGCCGGCCGGCCGGCGTCTCGGAGTCCAGCGTGTCCACAGCATGAGCCTCTTTTCAAGTCAAAAGGAATGAATTCACAGCCATCAGTTGACACGACAATGCTGGTCTCTTTGTTTTTCGTTTTTTCACTTCTTTGTTAAATGGATTGGTGATTCACGTCATTACGATGCTATAAACCTGGAGTATGAGGATGTGAAGATGTTAATGTTTTGTATGATTATAATTTATTTCTAGTTTATGCAATTATTCAACTCCATAACATAGAACCAAAATATGAGCCATCTAGGAGAGTTTCAGATTGTAAGAGCAGATGCAGCTAATCTAAGCTCAAATGAATCATAACGCACAAGAAATCCTCATATTTCATATTTCGCGTAGGGATTTTAAAAAAGAGAAACCATAGTTTGACATTAGATTTTGCTCGTGTTGAAATGAAACAGACGTGAACCCAAAATTGTTTGCTTTATTTCTAGGTAAGCAACAAGAACAAAAGGACGAATTCAGAGGTGCCTGACTTTGGATCAGCACTGAAAGAAACCATCACGGTCAACGTAAAACACCATAAATCAGTAGCATGCGTGCATTGACTTTGGATGTATGGACGGCCACCGAGGAAAATTTTGCTAAGCTCGACGATCAAGTCTTAACACATGTTATGACACAAAAAAAGAGGATAACAACAGGATTCACGGAGACGGAAATTTTCTGCTTCCCGCTAAAATATGCAGAAGAAGATCTAGAAAGAGCAATTGATTTACATTACTGTGGCTAACTGTACAGTAAATGCCAATCATAGTTCAAAATGCAGAGATTTCTCACGCAATCACGCATCCATACTCTCCGAAAAAGAAGTTGCTTTGGAGTTTCAAAGGCACAATGGAGAAGCATGAAGGCCATACTATCTTCCCGGGGTTCTTTGGTCAAAATGTTTCTGTCAAGCTTGATGCACGGGCAAGGAAACTGTATTCTCTAATATTCATTGGCCTTCTTCCGCAGTTCATTTAGCTCGTTCTCAATCTCGATGTCACTGAAAGGACGTGCGGCACCAGAATTGCTGACTGCTGTTCTACCTGGAGGAAGTTCTCCTTTCTGTAGGTGAAAGGAAATTATAAGTCTTTTTAACATGTAATGAACAGATTCAACAAATCTGTGCATATGCTTTTAAGGGAAAGAAGCACAATAGAAGTTTGTAGTTCGCCCTCTACGGATATCATCATTATGTTGAAGTACAAGTGCTAAAGGTAACATGTAAGTGGGTCTGGCTTTGTGCACAGAAATATTAGTTGTAGCCTCTTGCATGTTTAAATGAAACTTGATATCTTCTCATAGTTTATCAATACATACCCTAGCGCTTCCAGACAGTTCCTTTTTCATTTGTGCAAGGTCATCATCAACCGATGAAGTCTCGAGCAATGCAAACTGTGCACAGATAAATACTGATGGTCAGATCTAATTACCACAATGATAACTAATAATATTTAGTCCATGATGTCAAATTTTACCTTTCCCTCAAGATCATCAGTTGCCAACTGACCAAGTGCCTCTGCTTGGGATTCCATTGCCATTACTGACAGCATCAGCATGTAATTATTTATTAGAATTAAACAGTCAAATGATTTATAAACACAGCCAAGGAGACAAGGAGACAACCTTCACAATACAAATAAGACATGGACATACATTGACAAGATCATGCTCATAAGTCATAACACCTCAAGTGCAAAGGTAGAAATATCCCACAATATTCCAATCAAAATCTTGATACAAAATTAAACACAAAATTTTGTTTGAAGGTATCAAGTATCAACCTCTGAGCAAGACACTAAACTATTCACTGCTGGAAAGTAGATAAATAATATCCGGGTGCATTTAGATTTTTACAAATGTAACAGCCTAAAGTTCTGAAAACTCATGGAAAGCAAATTCCAACCATTCCCTAGTTCTAGATGCTGATTCAACAATATTTTGAGGCAACCCTAGTGTTTGACTGATGGTTCATGATGGTAACTATTTGATTACCATACTGTACTTTGATTACTTAAATTCTGGAAGCTGTGTGCCCATAAAAATAATAATAACAGAAGCAGTTTTAGCTGTATATTGACTTGAGTTTGCTACCTTCTGAAGGCACTTTCATTGGTTTAAGTTATCTATGTTTAATACAGAGCATGTCTGTGGTGCAAGCCAAAATCAGTGTATCTTCATCAATAAATATGGGTCACTACTCTTCAGAGTCTTCAATACAGGTCCTTCAGATATTAGAAAATGTAGGACAAATGTATTGTCCCAAAGCATATCTACTGACATTATTTGATGGTCTTACGTCTTAATCTCTATATTTACATATTTAATTGCCAGAGTTTTATTAAGCAGATCCCATGTTGAGCTATATTAATTATTAAGTGACAGTTCGTACCCATTGTGCGAACAAGTAATATGGCAGCAAAGGTACTTTAAGTAACAAAGTAAATAATAGTAGTCAGAGAAAATCAGTAAAATCCAAGAGTACCTTTTTCCTCCATTTTCTCAAATGCTGAAAGGGCGCTACTTGTATTTACATTACCCAACATTTCACTCACTTTTGTTGCAGTCCTTCAGGAAAAGAATGTCCAAGGGTCAGAAGGCTCAGAGCATCCAAAGTAAAGAGTAACATAAGAATAATCAACAAATAAAAGGTGCATACTTGGCTGATTGAGCACGGGCTTTTAGGGTATCTTTTTTCTGCTTGGCCTCTGCCATCTTGCTCTCGAGAAGCTACAGGATGGTGTATTCCACATGTTAACAAAGATGCATAGCAAATAATTGAATAATGTGAAATATGCACTTTTCAGCATGTGCTCCACATGAGCCCAACAATTACAAATTTGTTATAACATTATTCAGAGACTAGAGAGTGAAAATAGCATCCCAGCAGTTGAAACTTAAAGCTAATAGGCTCACCCGAGTATTTGAAATCAGATTCTCAACTACACCCTTCTGCTGATCAAGCTGGGCCCTCAAGGAACTTGCATTGTCCTACGAACACAAACAGATAAAACAACAAATTGTGGCAATAGTTTCACATAATAAATTAACATAAGTTACACGTTAACCCTATTCTCTACATGCATAATCATTGAAGTTACACCAAAACCATAATGTATTATACATTGTAAAAAAGAGTGAGAAGTTTGAAAGCAATTGCATAGTTATTTAGTATGATATAGGCAGATAGTGATCCAGAATTCTAGATTTCAATGATACCTACAGCATATGATTTACGCCGCTTAAGGGCTTCACGAGCAAGATCCTCATCACCCTTCTGAAGAGCAAGTTGAGCCCTCCGATACCTATAATTTTAAGAAAAAAGGGCATCCTTTGTAAAACAAATAGATGACAGAGCAGTAGAGCACAATGTAAGACTGCAGTTACCCATAACATTACCAATCATCAGATGCTTGTTCAGCAGCTTTGTACTTGTTCTCTAGCCTCTTTTGAGAAGCTAGGACCTTTAAAAAAAATCCATGTTAGCAGGCAGAATGCAATATAAATGTACCTGTAGAGTTACAACATATGTACAAGAATATTGAAATATAAGAGTCAGGTAGCCAAACTAGTATCACTACCATAAAACATTCAAAGGGAGCTTAAGACAACAGCAACACAATTTTCCAAAAGATGCATTGTCAGTAAAAAAAGAAAATGCAGTGCTTAATGATAAACTTAAATGACAGCAAACCTGTGCAGTGGCTTGACGCATCTTTGTTAAATCATCATTCATTTCCAAAACTGCCTGATCTAGGATCTTCTCAGGGTCTTCAAATGAACTTAAAACTGCATTTGCATAGGACTATACATATACAAACCAGCAAGCCAAATAGTTTAGTTAAATAAATTTAAAACTCTGTGAATGGCACAATGATGAAAACAACAACACTCACCCTGACAACCCTGGATAGTCTATCAAAGAGGTTACTCCGGATACTATTGCACTTAAACCTATTGACATTTGTTTGGCGCACTTGCACACGCCTAAGTGAAACTGTAGAAGAAAAAGGTATATTAGAGATTAGGTCATTAAAATGGCTGCTGGGCCACAAGATATGGCTAAATTTTGCAGTTTTCTATGCTCTCTGCTGAAAACATAATAATTGACAATTTGACATTAGCAGCATGGCAACATCAACGAAAGTGCATATGTATCCACATCTGTCAGATCATGCACATCAAGAACATTGAAAGGCATCACCAGAACTAAACATAATGTTCTCTAACAGTATAAAGTTAGTTCATTTAAGAAACTACAGTTACTAGCGCAGCAGGAGATCCGTCCTGACTGTTCAGTTTACACTTTACAAGTACATGATGTTATGAACATGGTGTTTGTGTGTGTGTGTGTGTTTTTAGGTCTGTCCTGACTGTTCATTTTACAAGTACATGACGTTTCAGAAAATGCTATACAGAAAGGGAGAACATGATCCATCAAGTGTGGTCTATATAGTGGCAGTGTTAATAACTGCAGAAAAATTTAGAACCAACATTCCACAATAAATTTTGCTTACCGAAAAAAAAACTATGATTTCTATCTCTATCCCAGGTGCACTAATGAGTTGCTAGGAGTCATTTGGTCTCAACTGTAAATCAAGCAATCCAAGCTTGCTATCATTTCTCATTGCATACGGCTGAGCTCCACTTTTAAACAGTGAACTCAACTAAAATATAATTGTTTAACATTTTAGGAAAATATTGAGGGATTCACATACCTTATTATCATAAGTAACTAAATCAGTAGATTCGCCACTAAAGTTAAAATCAAATACGGTCCATCGTAGGAAACAACAGAGGCAGTAATCTCCGTAATCCAACTACGCTTACGGTAAGTCACCAATCGCACCGCTGAGCATCGTCAACCACGAAATCGCCACTAGAACTACCACATCCTAAGCGAACCCACCGCCGTAAGGCCCATGCCGCGATCCCTTCCCGCGAGCACGCGAGATGGACAAGGGCCAAGGGGGGAGCAGAACACGAAACGAGCGAAACGCACCGCTGCCGTTGAGGAAGGAGGTCCTGAGGGCGGTCCGGCGGAATCCTGCTGTGACCGGCGGCGGCGCCAGCGCCCTGATCTCCATCGATTCGGGGGGCGCAGCTCCGGCACCGAGGAGAGAAAAGTGGGAAATAATTCCTTTTCTCTCTCTCTCGGAATTTTCACTCTATCTCTTCGTGTGGAGAAGAGAGGAGGAGAGATGAGAAGAGAAAAGCAGTCTCGGGCCGGGCCGGACCGGTCCGGGCCAGGCCGGATTAGGGCCGGTCCTTGACATGGAGACGGAACGGTGGAAATATATGGGCCCAAATTGGCCCATACTTAAGCCCAAATTACAAATTATTGAAGGCCCAATTAACTATTGAAACTTTCTGTGCCCAATGACTGAAATGCAGATTGCAGAGTGCAGACCGGTCGTTCAAATATTGGTGTGTTTCGGGGCTGTTCACTGTCAAATTTGTCCCTTTTTCTCAGTTCAGTTAAATTTGTCTTTTCTATAAGATAAGATTCCACAAATCCGGTCAAATACATCTGAAAATGTGAAGAACTGTGAAAAGTATGTGAGTTAGCTGGCACCAAATCTTTTCAGAAATCCATTGTTAAACGTGAGCGAGAGTAGTATGAGGATAGATGATCTTCTGGAAATTTCATATCCCGACACACCTATGACATTCAAACAAGATCGGTCTCTTGTGGCCTATTTCAAAAAAAATGTGAAGGACATAACCTCCATCTGTCAGTGGCATATCGATGACGTATTGACAAGCTGATAAACTGTGAAAATTATAATGACACATAAAAAATTAAACCTCGAATAAAACCCTATATATACACAAAATAAAAGTATTTCCGGCGACTAATCATCGACAACGTGAAGCGCAAATTTGGTATCATTTATACGTTTTTTTCTTCCCTAATCACAACTAAACCAACCGAAAGCCAACATAAAATAATTGATTTCCAGAGGAGAACTAGAAGGCATCATATTATATTCCAAGTGCAGGCGCCAATTACCAAACCCATCTCTAGTCGAGTCCACACTAAGGACGCGTAAAGAAGAGAACACCCGCCAACTTGCCTATTTAACTCGCGCCATTTTTATCTCCATTTGCTGTGTGCGCACCACCGCCGAGTCCATCCATAGTTTCCACCTCAAAGCTCGCGGAGTCGCAGCCTGTTGGCACCATGGATCCAGTGGTGAGACCGTGGCGGCGCTCTCTGCTGCTGCTCTGCTTCGTTTGCTCGAGCTTGCTGCTGCTGGTGAGCTCGCAGACGTCGTCGGACTCGTGCACCGCCGACCTCAGCCTCGGGAGTGACATCCCCTTCAACACCACCGGCCTCTCCTGCTTTTCAGCATGGTCCTCGCAGGACTTCGTCCTCAGGGTAAGTTTGGAGACGGTATTCGTTTGTGCATTGCCGTCGATGACGATGACGATGACGATGACGCGTTGTTGGTTTGCAGTTCGGGAAGGATGCGTCGGGGAGCAACGTGTGGAACTTCGTGCTGTCGGCGCCGGACAACGGCGGGTACATCTCCGTCGGGTTCTCGCCGACGGGGCGGATGGTGGGGAGCAGCGCCGTGGCTGGCTGGATCGCGGCCGACGGCACGGCCACGGCGAATCAGTACTTCCTCGGCGGGACGAGCTCTGGGTCGTGCCCGCCGAACAAGGGGAAGCTGGCGCTGACGCCTGACGCCCAGCCGGCCATCGTGTCCAAGGGCTCCCGGCTGTACCTCGCGTTCCAGTTCTCCGGGCAGCCGCTCACCGACGTCATCTATGCCGTCGGCCCGCCCGGCACGCTGCCGGGGTCCAGTGGGCTGCTCGCGCGGCACCAGGACATGTCAATCGGCACTATCACCCTGCCCAGCGGCACCAGCGGAGGCAGCGGCGGTGGCGGGAGCCCAGCTACAGGCGGCGGCGGAGGTACGCCGGGATGATAAATTACACGCGCTGTGTCTGCTTCGTTCCTGGGTGTTAGCCGTTAGGTGTTGTCACTCATCACAGCGCATGTCTGTGACAATCTGCAGGTGAGGGCGATGATGGCAACGAGGGGAAGGGAGAGAGCAAGCACTCAAAACACGGTGACGAGGACGGAGACGAGGGGGAGGGGGGAAAGCGCAAGACGCCGACCTCGGCGTCCAGCTCAAGCACGGGCGGGAGCAGCAGCGGACTAAACGCGAAGCGGCGGCACGGGGTGCTCGCGGTGATCAGCTGGGGCGCAATGATCCCGGCGGGCGTGGCGATGGCCCGCTTCCTGAAGCGGTTCGACCCGCTCTGGTTCTACGCGCACGCCGTCGTCCAGGGACTCGGGTTCGTGATCGGCGCGCTGGCCATCGTCGCCGGGTTCAGGCTCGACGACGAAGACGAGGTCGGCGCCCACAAGGCCATCGGCATCATCGTCCTCGTCTGTGCCTGCTTGCAGGTGCTGGCCGTGCTGGCGAGGCCGATCAAGGAGTCCAAGGCGCGCAAGTACTGGAACTGGTACCACCACTACGTCGGCCGGGCGGCCGTCATCCTCGGCGTCGGCAACATCTTCTACGGACTGTCGCTGGCGAAGGAAGGACAGGAGTGGAGCTACGTGTATGGGATCTTCGTCGGCATCTGTGCCGTCGTGTACCTCGTCCTCGAGGAGTGGAGGCGCAGGCATTGAGCTGAGCCGCCAGACGTCGCGCGCCGGCGCGGCAGATGGGCGCCCGCCTCGCTCGATCGATCTGCAGTTTTGCTGTCTTCTTGATCGATCTCATGGTTGCCCATTTTTGATTTGTCATTAGCATTCGTTGTGTATAGGTATACGACGAACGTATGATGTGCGATGTGTTATTCATTCTATTGGTGTAGTTTTGTACATTATTATATCATATATGCCTTGTTTTTATACGTGCACTTGATCACATTTTTAGTTATTGTTCACCAATATCGATCGATCATGTGCCTACACGATCTACTCATTTTAAAATATTAGTGTTTTAATCGTAAATATTATTTGAATATATATATATATTTTGCGCGTATGAAAATAACATTGTCCTAACAAATTATTTCATAATATTATATTTATATCCTTCCTAGCACAGAAGGAAGTCATTTTAAAATAGGTGTAATTAACACAGGATAGTTTTGATCATAAATATTATTTAGAAATTAGAATATATATTTTTGGCACATTAAAATAACATCATAATATTATATTTCTGTAACTTTTAGAAATTACACAAATCCTACCGATTTTGAAAAGTAGACGGAGGAAGTAAAATACAACTTCTTATCTTACTAGATTCATCTCTAAGACGTTGGACATAAAAGGGGAAAATGCAAGCTACGACACTATATATATTTTTCAGGTGTGTACAACATGTGCTGGCAAAAATGAAAAATGATTAATGATTTATCACTCAAAATAAGTGGATTTGAATTTTTTTGGACATTCTATCCGATTTACTTTTACGGTTCGTATGATAACATGCCTGCGTGTGGTTTCCTCGCGCTGTCACACGAACAAGACCATTAATTTTAGTGCGCCCATCACTCTTGTATGAAATGTCGCCAATTAGTCAAATGGAAGGTGACTGATTCCACTATAACTGCCACGTTAGATGCAAAGATGAGTAATGCTTTTGCATATTACTTTTTTAAAAAAACTGTCA
Source organism: Zizania palustris (assembly GCA_019279435.1). Taxonomy (NCBI): domain Eukaryota; kingdom Viridiplantae; phylum Streptophyta; class Magnoliopsida; order Poales; family Poaceae; genus Zizania; species Zizania palustris. The sequence continues at coordinate 84,489,698 of JAAALK010000288.1, read as the reverse complement.
TGTTAATGTTAGTTGTGCGATACTCTTGAGTATACTATGCATTTTGCATGAGAGTTCAACAGTAACAAGTGTTCTTCAAGAGTTCAAGTCCAGCAGAGCCGGTAGTAATTATCTGAAAACGGGAGCAGCACATGCTGTCTTCAGCTCTGTTCATCGGCAACCAAATCATGCAAAGATAAACAAACTTGAGAGGTGAGACTGTCACATACTCACATGTGCGTGTTCGGTGATCGGCACGGCTGCAGAGATGCAAAAAAAAAAATAATTACGACAAGTTGCTCAAAACCGCGGGCGAGAAACAGCGGCGGGCAGTCGAGCTACCCCGAATGGCCGAAAGCTCGAGATAAGTACAGACAGCGCAGCAGATTGCTTCTCCCCGGCGAATTCGATCAGATCGTGAGGTAATATTTTATCTCTCCGGGCATTGGTGACCTACAGCTAGCTATAAGAGTCGCACCATTGGTGAACACAGGACGGTCGTCTCTGATGTCGCTGTTTGCTGATTTCTTGCATTGGCCGATGGAAAGTTCGAAACAAATATGTAATGCGAGCTAGCCGCGCGCGTCATTTTTTTTGCAAGACTTCAGAGTCAAGCTAGCCTCCTGCATGCATGTGCATTCATCAGCTATCCAGGCATGTCTTGCACGTCAGAACAAGATCGGAAGAGGTGAACTCATGCATGCAGCAAGATGTTCCTCGTGAAGAAGAAGAGTAGCTCGCGTACTGTGGCCCAACCTGAACTCACCGTCAATTTGTTTCTTTATTTGGCAGATAATTCGCTGTCAGGTTCATTCCGATTTCAGAGTCTTGATCTCAGCTGGTCACCGTGCATCTTTCACAGGGGCCGGGTTAAGAAACTTCGCAAGAGGGACAGATATTGATTGTGACTGATTTGCACGGCATTTGGAATGCTGCAAATTGTCAGGTTTTGTAAGTTTTTTTTCAAGAAACCCGAAGCTATGGAACATGTTGGTTGGAACTTGGAATTTCATGTTCTAAGTGTAATAATGACCTGAGTCGAAAGAGTGAATGATTAAAGCAAGCGACATCTCTGCATACAAGAACAGCTCAACACTAACTGCTAGCTTCATCATATCCACGAGCTTGAGCACTGCAACAACATACCGAATCAAATAGCTTTTCAGCTAGCTTTCTAATGGAAAATATAAATTTAGAAAATCCAAATATTATAATTTTCGAGAATAATTAAACTAACAACACATATTTCCAGGACGTTTAATTTCAGAGTTCAGACCAGTTGGTCAGACGTCAGTCTCCTCTCGATCTAAACACAGGAAAGATTCAGACCAAAGCAGCGCATGCAGCTGACGACGGAACCTGGGCGAGGAGGAGGAGGAGCTAGGCACGCGGCGATCCGCCACTGGCCACTGGCCGCGCGCGGCACGGCGGTCAACCGGCCGGCAATGGCGCGTGGCCTCCCCACGCCGACGCACCGCGGAAGCTAGCTAGCGCGCGTAGTACGTCCAGCTTAAAGAAAAACCGCGAGAGCGTGCTATGCTGCCCGGCCACTTGGGAATATCTTATCACTACCAGTAATCTGGTTCTTCCCGGACAAGACTCGGGGAGAGGCTTCCTAGATCTTCCCATCGCTGAATCTCTGAATTAATTCCGGCCAGTTACGTTCAGAGTCGTCGTTGTCTCGGCCGGCTAGTAAATAAATTTGGTTTTCGTACTGTCGGACTGTCGGAGAGAAATAATCCCATTATAAGTAGTTATCAAAACTCCAAAAACTACTTTGGAGCCTGCAATCAAAACTCTCCGGTGCTTTGATTACACTCCGAACCAAAAGGCTCTGAAGATAATGACGCCCACTCAATCTCAAAGGTGGAAGGAGAGGTCCGAAGACCTCGCTAGTGGTGGCTTCGGACGCTGGAAGGAGCTACCTGAAGCTTCGCCCCGAAGGGGCGCCGCCAGACAAGACAAGACGTTTACTTTACAAAGGTGGACGCCGCAGAATGGAACAAGATATATACTTTATTAAGGTGTTCACACGTGTTTGTACTGCTCTACCCCTACGAGATCTCGTGAATAGATCGAGTCCACTATGACGATTGTAACTAGAGGATAAAACAATATTTTCCATGCAGATCTTTGCCTACAAATACCTTCTCCTTCCACTGTAATAGAGATTCGGAACGAAGTAATCACATATATTTCGCACTAAGCCATAGCTATTATCTAATTCGGAGGCTCCACTTGAGTCGAAACTGACACCGGTCACTAGCTAAGCCCTTCGAGACCTTTTGAACCTAATTGTGTGTAATCGTTTACGCCAACACGTAGCTATTTCAAACTTAAAAATCAGAACAATTGAAGAAACTAGACATGTATATAATTTCTAATATTCATCTTTTGATAAATTGATATATTAAAGTGGGTTATAATTTTAATTTTATTTGGTTTACCAAATGATACTTTTAGTTGAAACCCAAAATATAAAGGAAATTTTACAGTTCTTGAGTTGGTACCAGGAGGTACCATATTTTTCAGTGTTAATTTTGGTACCTCCTGTTACCTCATATGTCAGGAGATACCAAAATTAACACTGAAAAATGTGGTACCTCCTGTACCTCCTGATGTACTGTAAAATTTCTCAAAATATAATACCGGACCGATCGAAATGTTTATTAGGTTTTTTTTTTAGAATTTTGGTTAGTTTGAATCCCCTGTTTGGTTTCTGTTTAAAAAAACAAACTAAAAAACGATCGATTGCGCACCACAGTTACAATAATACTGCATGGCCTGGAACCTTCTAGGGTTCGAGTTTATCAAATCATGAATGCCCGAAGCCGGTGCCTTTTCCGGCCGGCAGTTTGCTGAATCCACTGACGAACGATGATGCATCATGCATCCTTCGTATGCACAGCTTGCTGTAAACGAACGACAGTGAACGTACGAATATATCGAGTTGATTCTTGTCGATCTGCCGATTGAATGCAGTAGTGGTAGTAGCTAGAACAGACGACCCGTGTTTTCCTCCATGCTGGCAGCTCGATCGTAATCATAGTTAATAGGGATGATTATGATTAATCAACGCGTGTTAATCAAAGCTCAAACGATCACGTTAGTCTCGTTCTTCTGACCGTGCGCACGTTGAGCAGTCATCTGCCCAGTACTGTAGCAACCTGCATGCATATATACATGCGTGCCACCGCTACGGGAGAAGCCATCTTTTTAAATATGCGAGTGCCTCTCGCCCTCGGCGAAGTCGATAATGCACTCGGCAAACGTTTCGTCGAGTGTGACACTCAATAAAGTGTACTCGGTGGACTCGTTATCGACATAGAGGGGTCACTGAGTGCATTTTATCGAGCACTCGGCGGAGATTTTGCCGAGTGCCAATTTCAACACTTGTGAAAAAAGAGTAGCGGAGATGTCACAAACATTTTGCCGAGTGCCCAAAGTTTAGCACTTGGCAAACACAAAAACTGAAAACAAAAAAAAAACGTGCAGCTCAGGACTGACGTCCTGAACACACATTTTAACAAACACATTTTTACCTATTTCAATTTAAATCCTAGAAATATACTTAATAAATTAAAAATAACAAATTGAACTAAAAAATATGAATATTTATATGACATAATATGTTGTATTTAGAGTGTATAAAAAATCAAGATAAAATCAAATAGGAAATATCACATAGGATTGAAACAAGTTTCACACACACAAAAAATGGTTTGCTGTGTTGCTTTGCGGAGTGCTTTTCAAAAAACACTCGGCAAACCCCCCCAAAAAATTTTGCATGCGCAAGCGCACCGTCAAGACGTCCGTTAGTACCGATTTTTGCCTAGTGTATTTTAATAAAATACTCGGCAAATAATTGATTTGACGAGTGTTTTTTAAAAAGTACTTGATAAATCCATCTTTACCGAGTCCCCGACATAATAAACTCAGCAAAGATTTGAACGCTCGTCAAATTTAAGTATTCCAGTAGTGCACGTACTTATCTTTAATTTCGTACAGAGGAAAAGGCTTGCAAGCTTCCTGCCCGTATGAGCTCTCTGCCTGCATCTGCATAGTTGTCCAGCTTAATTAAATGAGATCATACGGCAGAAATTACGTATGCATCACTGTAATTAAAACTGCATTTTGTCGCTGGACACATTTTCATAATGCATTTACGCCACTGTCCAGTGTCTACGTAACACGCGTTCATACGACGGAGTCTTGAATTTCGCAAAGCCATCTTTTGTATATATACATTGCGACATGCGACATAAGGTTTCGTCTTCGATTCTCTGCCACTTGCCAGCCCACAGTGAGGACTGATCGAGGAGATAGCTTTGCGATCGATCGAGATGAAGCTGATGACGAGCTGTTCCATCAATAATGGCGGCGCGCTGCTCTTGTTGCTGTCGGTGTGTTGCTGCTTGAGCTCCGTGCCCGTGGCGAGGTCTCAGTCGAGCGACTCGTGCTCGTCGACCCTCGCCGGAGCCGGAGTGGGCAAGTTGATCCCGTTCGACACTTCCAACCTCACCTGCTTCGATGCCTGGAGCACCGAGGGCTTCATCGTTCGCGTACGTCGAGGAAAAAAACGATCTTGCTTGCTGCTGATTTTGTTCATCGTTTGCTTAATTAATTCGTGTGACCTTGGAATTCATGGCGGGGTGTGTGTTTGCGTGCGCGCTTGAATTGCATGCAGTACTCGAGGAGCGGGAATGATACGTGGAGCTTCGTGCTGTCGGCGCCGGACAATGGGGCGTACGTGGCGATGGGGTTCTCGTCGGACGGCAACATGGTGGGGAGCAGCGCGGTGGCGGGGTGGACAACCGGCAGCGGCGTGGGCGTCGCGAAGCAGTACAAGCTGGACGGCACGAGCGCCAGCAAATGCCCGCCGGACCAGGGCAGCCTGTCGCTGGTCGCCGGCAACACCCTCTTGGTGGCGCAGTCGTCTAGGCTATACCTTGCGTTCCAGTTCACGGCGGCGCAGCCGACGCCGTACCTCATCTACGCCGTCGGCCCCTCCAACGCCAAGCTCAACGGCAACTACCTCGTCCGCCACCGCGACTACTCCTCCACCGCCGTCAACTACTTCCCCTAGCGTCTAGTACTCTAGTGCGTTGATTTTCTTAAAAATAAAATGAATAAAATAATAAATGTATTTCTATAATTTATCCATAGTAAATAAATTAAATGAGCGAGCTAAAATGAGTGTCTAAAAAATTCCTTAAAAATAAATCACAATGAAAGATTACTACCCGAAAAAGACTAATTGCTCGACTATAGGAGATTATCGTCTGATTTGTCTCATGAATGTCATTGCCAAAATTATCACAAAACGAGCTGGTTTCCCTTGTCAGAGTGCCTTTATTAAATAAAAACAATCCATGATAACTTCATCCACGTATAACGTTCGCTTAAGAGGCTTCATTCATTCAACCAAATCCCCTACCCTATTTATCAAGTTGAACATTGTTAAAGCTTTTGACTTGGTGGGTTGGGAATTCTGGTGGATCTCCAGGAAAGGAGAGGTTTCGGGGCAAGACGAAGAAATTAAATTTGTACGCTTTTCTCTACCTCCTCACGAGTCAATCTTAATGGGTGATCCGACAAGCACATAGTGCATCATCGTGGCCTTCGACAAGGAGATTTTCTATTGCCTCTGCTATTCATCCTGGCGATCGACCCATTACAATAGATCCTTGTTCAAGCGACAGAAGCTAGCGTCCTCCCACCTTTACCCTTGAGCCAAAATATCTCACGCTCATTCCTCTACGTGAACGATGCAACTATATTCCTTTCTCCAACTCAACATGATCCCCTTAATCTTCGGGCCATCCTTTATTGTTTTGAAAAGACTATCAGCCTCGTTACGAATTTCAACAAGACCGAGATTTTCTCCCATTAAATACGAGGACCGGGACTTGGCTCCACTTCAGGACTCCATTGCCGCAAAGTGGGGAATCTTCCCGTGTCGATACCTTGGTCTCCTACTTCACCACGGAAAGCTCTGGAAGATTAATTACTAGCCTCTACTTGATAAGATGGTGGCAGACTCAAGGGTTTGAAAGGAAAGCTACTTTCCTTGCAAGGACGACTCACTCTAATCAAGGCGGTTCTATCGACAATTCCTATCTACCACCTCTTCATACTTTAGATCTCGCAATGGGTGCTTAAACACATAGACAAATTTTGGAAGGCCTTCCCCTAGAAAGGGTCAAAAGAGGTCTCTAGAGGATACTGCTTGGTTAAATGGTCAACAGTTTGCATTCCAAAATCTTAAGGTGGTTTAGGTGTGTTGAATTTGTCTTTTATTGGGCAGACCTTGCAACTTCGATGGTCTTGGAAGGCATCAGATCTCGAATAAGATTGGAAAGGTATCTCCCTCCCACTAGAGCCCACAAACAATGATCTGCTTGAGGCATTAAAGATTATCAAGATAAGAAAAGGAGATAGAGCTTATTTTTGGAACTCAAGATTTCTCAACGGTTGTGCGCCTAAAGACCTAGCCCCTAACCTTTATCGGTTGGTGGCCAGGTAAGGCAAGATAGTTGAAAACAAGCTCTATAATTCTAATTGTCTCTGGATTACTAATCGTATCACTTCTTACTTCTTCGACTATATTGACATAGATTATTCCCCTATGGGCTTTAATCAACAGTCTCCCCATAGATTCTTTATCACCAAATCGTTTTAGGTGGTGTTGGACATATCACGGGGAATACACGACACATTCTGCTTACAACATTCAGTTCTCGGGATATACTCTCCCCGACTAGCCCTCCCTCATCTGGAGTACACACACTGAATTAAAGTGTAAAAAATACTTACTTGGCTCACCATCTAGCGGAAGATTCTAACATTAGATAACTTTGCAAAACATGGGTGGTCTTGGAGCCAATGTTGCATTCTATACAACCAGGATAATGAAACAAGGGAAAGTATCATGTGCACATAGGCTGGCCGTGCACATGGTGCACATGTGAGATCTCCACCTTTAATCTGTAATCCAACGGATAACAGCTCCACCAGATCATTTTGCAGAAAACACCTTCCACCTCTCCCATTCTGTCATTTTGCGATAACCCCCAGCTACTGTTGTTCGTTGGATTACAGATTAAAGATGGAGATCTTACATGTGCACCATGTGCACGGCCAGCCGATGTGCACAGGATACTTCCCCAATGAAACAATTGTCTACCTTATCTTTAACTACGCCTTCGCCCAAACAATTTGTCAACTAATCTCCACCTAGCAAGATATCTTGGGGTTTCCTCCCTCCTCGCGGGTCACCTCCATTGACTAATTTCCTTTTCCCACTCCAACTCGAAGACCCAACAACATAAAAACATAGGCAGTGTTTTCATCTATACCATTTGGAATCCGTAGATGAAAAGCTACTCCTTTCGGTGTACAAATATTAGTCGTTTTAGACAGGATTACACATACCAAGGTAATATTAAATAGAGCAACATAGGTTGTTCCAACTGATTTCCGAGGCAAGATTCTAGTGGTGTCACCCAAGTTCAACTCCCGGTCACCACACTCCCTCTTAAACACCAAACTTAATTATTTAGGATGTTGTACGTTCGCAAGACCTTGATCACGCTCTCCCTTGAACGCGAGTTTGTAGTTTGTGATGTTCCATCTTGGTTGCTTGGGCTTTTTTTCACCCGACGGCCTCAAACTGTTTTCCTTCTCTCTTTATAATATACCAATAGAGCTCGTGCTGAATTCAAAAAAAAAAAGAATACCCCATGTTTAAAACTGCTTCTAAAACATTCCTTTAATTTTTGAGCAAATGAATTAACTTCTAAGGAACAAATATATTTTTAAAAAATATGTATTGGCGAGCCAGTAAAAATATGTATTGATGCGTCACTAACGGTCCAGAACCAACAATCACATAAAAATATTGTTTTTTAAATAAAACTGTAATAGTATTTGAAGAATTGTCCCTATATAGAATGGGGCTTGCCAAAGGATGGCTTAAGTTTATACTATACGAATGATTTTTAAAATCTCTAAGTCACGTAATAAAATTTTAATTAATAAAATAGTTTGGAAAAAGGAATTTTGCAAGAGGAACACCATTAAAATAAAGTGTTGAATAAAATTATATGAGGAAATCACCACATAAAAACGTCTAGATAAAATTTTAATAAATCATTTGGATGCTTTAGAATTTTCTGAAAATTTATGGAAAATATAGGAGCAAGAATATTATTTTTACTGAATAGAACAACATTTGACATTTCCAACCGCCGTGGCCCAGCCGGCCCGTGCCTCTTTCCCGCCAAGCCACTGACGGGCGGGGCCCGCTGCTAGATTCATCTTCCTCCTCCCGGCGCCCGCGGCCCGCCTGTGATGAACAGGACTCCGGAGCCCTAGCCACTCAATCCCCTCTGAAATCCACCGTGTCCCTTAGGTATTGAGCCAAATTGCTAACAACTTACAGTTTTGAAATCTTATATCCGCTAAACCCCCCAAAAATCCGGAGGATATTGCCACGGATTCGTCACTCTTGCCAGTATCGTGCATTTGTGCGAACGATAATCGGAAATGGTTATGTTTTGGTTATTCTAAACCACTGTTTGATTTTTATTTTAAAAAACAAACTTAAAAAACGATTGAACACCACAGCTATAATACCTCACGGCCTGGAACCTTCTAGGGTTCGAGTTTATCAAACCAGGAAAGCCGGTGCCTTTTGCGGCCGTTTGCTGCATCCGCACTGACGAACGATGATATATACATGGCAGATGCTTCGTCTTCACCTTGCTGTAAACGAACGAGAGTGGAGGAACCTGGACGTACGGACTACGGCGCGTTGCTCATGGAGTTGGTGGTTCTTGGTTGTCTGCCCGGCCGGTCCGCCGGTGCATGCCGTGCCAGCAGCGGTAGTACAGAAGGCCCGTTTCCTCCATGCTGGCTGCAGCTAGCTAGCGTAATCGATCATAATAATAGAGATGATTATGATTAATCAACGCGTGTAATCAAAGCTGAAACGATCACGTTCGTCGTCCCGTTCCTCTGATCACGTTGCTACAGTAAACTCTGCAACCTGCGTCGTCGTCGTCCTCGTCGTTCTGACTTCTGACCAATACTGTAGCAAACGCTCATGCATGCATGCATACACATGCTACATCCACTTGATCTTTAGTACGTAGCTAGCTTAGAGAGGAAAAGACTTAATTGCAAGCTTCATGCCCGTGAAACGTGCACTCTGCCTGCAAAGTTGTCCAGGTTAAATGAAGGTCATACACTCATACTGCAGAAATCACGTATGCATTACTGTATTTATTACTGCATTTTAATTTGCCGCTAGCTTGTCCATGAAACGTTGACCGAATCTGTTTACAAATTATAATGTCTCGAGAGAAGCCAACCGCTACACGAAGGATCATGCACCATGCATGCACAGCTGGTTCCATTAATTAGGTATATGCCGAGGAATTATACTACTTCTTGGTGTAGCTTACATATATAGGACGAATAATTACATATTATAGTCGTATGACACAAAGTATACGAGCAAAATGAATCTTCTCTCCTATATGGAGTATGTTTCGTCTTGCAATTAATCCTTCATTATTCACCTCAATTTGCAATTAGAAGGAGATCGAGGACCCTTGCAATAATCTGTTCGGAACAAAAACGTCTCTTTGCCCCTCCGATGTATACCGGATGAACTCGCTGAGTCGCTGTCAGTCCCGTTTGCCAGCCGCATGTTGTTTGCAGTAAGAAATGTTGAGACAATGCTCAGCTAATGCGTACTATTATAGTATTATTATAAGAGATAATTGAACTGAGCAATTAATTACCAGCTAAAACCCAAGTGAGCACTATTTTAAGCTCAGTTACTCAACGATATATTTTTCATTATGCAACTGTCCCGTTTCTACGTAACACGCGTTCATACGATGGAGACTTGAATTTCACAAAGCTATCTTTTGTATATATACATTGCAACATGCAACATAAGTTTTCGTCTTTAATTCTCTGCCGCAGTGAGGGGCGAGGCTTTGTGATCGATCGTGCGCCGGCCACAGATCGAGATGAAGCCGAGGTCTTCCTGTTCCATCAATAATGGCGGCGCGCTGTTCCTGCTGATGACGCTGTGCTGCTGCTTGAGCTCCGTGGCGAGGTCTCAGTCGAGCGACTCGTGCTCAGCGACCCTCGCCGGAGCCGGAGTGGGCAAGTTGATCCCGTTCGACACCTCCAACCTCACCTGCTTCGATGCCTGGAGCGCCGAGGGCTTCATCGTCCGCGTACGTCGAGAAAAAAAAACGATCTTGCTGCTGATTTTGTTCATCGTTTGCTTGATTAATTCGTGTGACCTTGGGCTTGGAATTAATGGCGAGGTGTGTGTTTGCGCGCGCGCGTGAATTGCAGTACACGAGGAGCGGGAAAGATACGTGGAGCTTCGTGCTGTCGGCGCCGGACAAGGGGGCGTACGTGGCGGTGGGGTTCTCGTCGGACGGCAGCATGGTGGGGAGCAGCGCGGTGGCGGGGTGGACAACCGGCAGCGGCGTAGGCGTGGCGAAGCAGTACAAGCTTGGCGGCATGAGCGCCAGCAGCTGCCCGCCGGACCAGGGCAGCCTGTCGTTGGTCGCTGGCAACACCCTCTTGGTGGCGCAGTCATCCAGGCTATACCTTGCGTTCCAGTTCACGGCGGCGCAGCCGACGCCGTACCTGATCTACGCCGTCGGCCCCACCAACGCCAATCTCAACGGCAACTACCTTGTCCGCCACCGCGACTACAACTCTGCCGCCATCAACTACGTCGCCGGAACCACGTCGAGCGCGGGCGGGTCGTCAGCGTTCGACACGAAGAAGTTGCACGGCGCGCTGGCCGGTCTGGGCTGGGGCGTGCTGATGCCAGTGGGGATCGCGCTGGCGCGCTACTTCAAGCGGCACGACCCGTTCTGGTTCTACGCGCACATCTCCGTTCAGGGGGTCGGGTTCGTGATTGGCACCGCCGGAGTCATCGCCGGATTCAAGCTCAACGACGACGTGCCCGGCGGCGACAGCCACCAGGCCCTCGGGATCACCATCCTCGTGTTCGGCTGCCTCCAGGTCCTAGCGCTCCTTTTGCGGCCGGACAAGTCGTCCAAGGTGAGGAGATACTGGAACTGGTACCACCACTACGTCGGCCGGGCTGCGGTGGCCTGCGCCGCCGTGAACATCTTCATCGGTCTGTCCATCGCGCACGAGGTCGCCGCCGCGCGCCTCTCCTACGGGATCTTCCTCGCGGTTTTGGCGGTCGTCCTCGTGTTTCTCGAGGTCAAACTCTGGTGCCGGCGGAGCTAGCGCGCCTGATGTGATCGTCCGGCCGGCCGGCCGGCCGCCGGTGATCGATTCGGCCAGCGTGTACGATACTTACTACGTCGATTTCCGCGCGTATGATGTACTCCTCCCCTGTACACGGAGACTCCGATTTTAGCGATACGTACGCGTACGTGTACGGGTACGTGTACGTGTACGTGTACGTGCTTATTGTTGTTTTATTTTTTATCCTCTTTGGTATATAGATTTTACTTTCATTTGGCGCTAAATCGATACATTGAGACGGACATGCATATTTGGAATTAAAAGTGGGCGCAATATTCACTTGAAAAAACATATAATGAGCTCTGAAACATAATATATCTCACCTATATTAATTTAGTTACATAGTTACAGATACACTGAAATTAAGTATAGTACTATCACTTAACAATAGGTTATGTAAAACCATGGTAATTATTATGGTTTTTCGTATCCCTGTGATGCTGATGCTAAATCGGATTAACCAAACCGTGTCAACTATGGTTTTCTAGATGGAAAATTTAACTATTTGTCACCTTCTTCGTTATCATCACTTCAAATGTTATCCTTTCGTTGCAGTTAATTATTTGTCACCCTCCTCATGAACAGTCTATTTTTTGTCACTTTATGCCCAGTTGACGCCACATCACCTGCCACCTTATTTTTTCCACGTTATCATCTTCTTCCTTCTTTTCTCTCTCTTCCCAACTTCTCTTCTCTCTCCCCAACTCCTTCGGCCAGCCGCCGCCACCACCGACCACGTCGCCTATGCGACGAGGTTGGGCTGCCGATGAGGGCTTCGGGGGATGCGGTCGAGGCGGGGACGGGGGTTTTGGGCGGGCATAGGAGGCTTCAGGGGTGGCACAGGGGGCTTCGAGGCCGTCGGCGGCTGCGGTTGGGGGCAGGGACGGGGGCTTCGAGGAGAGCACATGAGGCTTCGGGGACGCCACGTGGGGCTTCGGGGCCATCAGCGGCTTCGTGGCGGGGATGGGGCTGTGGAGCCGCCGATAGCGGCGGCGTGGTCGGTGGCCGAGCGGAGAAGTTGGGAAGAGAGAGTTGGGGAGAGAGAGGAGAAGCAAGAAGAAGATGATGATGTGACAAAAAAAAATGAGGTGACAGGTGATGTGGTGTCAACTGAGCGCAAGATGGCAAAAAAATAGACTGCACAAGAAGAGAGTGACAAATAATTAATTACAACGAAGAAAGTGACATTGAAGAGGTGGCAACGAAGAGAGTGACAAATAGTTAAATTTCCCTTTCTAGCTAACGATGGTAATCGAGCTGAACTGGTTAGGCGGTAACTAGTTTTGTTAACACTGCTATTGAGTAACCAAATTTAAAGAGATATACGTACTTGTTAGAGCGTGAAATGGGGCATAAAGATATTATCATTTTGTGACACAAATAAAAAATCCAAACAATAATACCAAATTTATACAACCAGAAACATACATTATAATGTGCTAAACACTGGATCCTTTTATGAAAACTCAATAAAGATGAGGTTATATCTGCAAAAATCTATCTCCAAAAGAAGCATTGCCATTTCTGAACTTTTACATTATGATCCTTCATCAATTGGAAAATATTATTATCCCCCTTGCACCGAAATAGCCCCCAAATTCCCCAACTCGAACAGTCTAGGGCATTGGGCGCTCCCGGCCGAGAAGCTGCTCGAATCCGCTCCAAAATTCCAAGGTGAGAGCCACTGATCCATCCCGGAAGCATTCGAATTTCTCGATTCCAACCACGGAACCGTAGATTTCCGCCTCTAATTTGCTCACCAGGCCAGCCGACTGACGCCTCGCGATCCTCGAGCATCCAATCCCCGCATATGCGGCGTGTTGGGGGTAGATTGCTCGCTCCCGATCCACCAGTTGCTGTGGAGTTGTTGATCCTGGCAACAAGCTGAGTGTTGAAGCCTTGTGATTCTGTGGTCCTCTTCTGGAAATATGGGCAAGCCTCTGATCTATGAGATACTGGAGAAACCAGCCAGTAGTAGCGTTATAGGCATCTGCTCCCTGATCTGGTTCTTCATCCAGAAAAGGAACACTGGGTATTCAGATGTTGGGCTGAGCTATGAGGCCGCAATGGAAGGTGGGCAGTACTGGCGGATCATGACCTCTGCGTTTTCGCATGTCAGCTTGGTTCATTTGGTGTTCAACATGAGTGCATTGTGGAGCCTCGGCGTGGTTGAGCAGTTGGGGCAGATTGGACTTGGTGTTGAGTACTACCTCCATTATACGCTTGTGCTCGTGGTGCTGTCTGGATTGCTTGTTATAGGGTTCTACCATATGATGATCCAGAAGTTCAAGGTGGAGTATTTCAGGAGGGTGACCGCCGTCGGGTACTCGTGCGTCGTGTTTGGGTGGATGACAATTCTGGCTACGAAGCAGCCGTCATCGAAGCTGAACCTTTTTGGGGTTCTTTCACTGCCTATCAGCTTCGCACCATTTGAGTCACTGATATTCACATCTATCATGGTTCCACAGGCAAGTTTCATCGGCCACCTGTCAGGGATCATTGTCGGTTACTCGATTGCCTGGGGGTTGATTCATGGAATGAATAACTACTGGGCGATCACCCTGTTTGGTTGGCTTGTGCTTGTGTTTGTCTTGAGCTTGAAGCGTACAGGGTCTATGGAATTGAGATTTATTGAGATCGAGCCAGTTTCTGATCCCTCACTGCCTTCTGTTGGTGTGATTGCCTCCAGAAATGGTAGAACTCTTCTTATGGATGTGCTTCCCAGAAGAGGAGTTGCAGACATTGTATGACCTGCAGAGTGGAATGCTCAGTCGCTGAAATGTTCGATAGATAGTATTGTCTTGGCTCTGAAAATTGTATCATGCTGGCACAATGCTATACTTTCAGTTTTGAAAATTTGGTCACCTCGGCTGTAAAGGAATTCTTTTATCTGGACTTCCAGATGCACCTTCATTTCGACTGGGAAGGAAATATTTGTGAATGATATTATTGAGATACTGAGTTGCAATGCAAAGCAAACTTTTCCAGCAGAATTTGTTCAGCGCGCTATGCCTGTCAGATTGTTTCTGTGCTATGTCTACCTTATTTATGATGTAGTTTGAATTGAAAACTTACATATGAATTGTGTTCAACACAGTAGCTCTGTTTCCATGTACCATTATGGGTTCATGGGTACCTGTGAGTCTCTGACATTCTCTTTCCTGGCATTTTTGTTTCAGATTCTACGCCCTGAAAGACTGATACTAAGTTCTCTAAGTCATACATGCCGAATTCAGTAGTAACAAGGCACGTCGTCATAACATATCGTATGGAATCAATACAAGTTTGGTATCCAGTAAAAATGAGGAACGTGCATGGTTAATGATACATTATTTGTGTAGGCGATGAAATGTTCAGGTAGCAGCCAGCACATCACCGACCGTGCACATTGTACGCAAAACATTACAACACCACATTTCACGAATTCACGGCCAAAGAGAAGGTGTTGCTTGTAATTTCAATCATCTGTCCTGCTGTCCACAAGGAATGATCTCCAGGCTTGTTTGTTCCATCCAATCTGGGTGCTAATTTTCTCTTTGGCATACACAACAAGAAAACTTGGGGTTGTTCTGGCCTGGTGGGTCATTTATTGGCAACAATTATAAGCAATGTCCATGCTAAATTCTAGCTTATCCTTCGAAGAATGTGCTCCTGTGGATTTCAAAGCTCATCCTGCATAAGGAACCAAACACATTATGTAAGTCACCTGCTACTGTCTAATCCAGCACAACTAAGTAATACATGCAAGAATAAAATAGTTTTGCAACTTACATGGTAGTCATCCCAGTCATCGTAACGCTGAAACATAAAGAAAGGGGGGTGTTAGTAACCTAGTCAATCATTTTTCATTCTATGTGTGGTCTTTCTTACACTACATCAAGGTAATGATACCCAGTAGCACTACCCCACAGCCTCCCAAGAACACCTCAAATTAGAAATTAGGTGGAACTTATACTTGTTTGCTAATGTAGTAATTTGTGGAGGTGTTGGTTTCTGTAACTTTTCCATGAATCACTGAGGATGATAGTATAGTAGAAACTAAGGAACCATGTGCTAATCTTTTGGCAGTAGGTGTTTTCAGGAGAAACCAAAGGTTAGGCCTCATTGCTCGACAGGACAGTACTAAGTCCTAATAGCTCGAGGGTGGCTTCATGAAGATTTATGTTTGTTACATAGAGTAGAAGAAATATACTTTTCTGCGTCTGTCCTTGTAGTGATCCCTGCCACGGTGCCGACCGTCCCTCTCTCTCTTGTGTCGCTCTCCTTCCTCCCTTGCTCGTTCAGCTTCCTGTACAAAAGCATTTACTGTTAGTATCTCTAATACCAGTTATTCTCCTGCATCAAGGATATCAAATAGCAACAAAAAAATGATTTTTTATCACAATCTAAACATTGACTATTCAGTATTGGCTATGCTTTAATTTGACCTTATCTTCTCTAGCTTTTCTCTCCTTTTCAGCTTCCTCAAAGGCCTCCTTTTCAGCCTGCGATATAGGGAAAACTAAGATCAAGCATTGAAGAGATGAATATCAGAGGACAATTCTGTAAAGATTCATCTGATTACCTCCCTATTTGCACCCCAACTTTCCTCAGCAGCCTTTCTTGCATATTCCGGATCATCACAAATGAGAATGTTGTCAAAAACAGAACCAGCCTTTACCTGCATATGAATGTGCTATGAGTCTACATAGCATTTACATCATTCAGGCCAACCTAGGATTAAGATGAAGCAAGCAAACCTCTATAGATGGTACCTGCCAGACTTCAATACCAACATACTTCAAAGGTTTCAGTACATATAGATCAGGATCATCCTCAAACTCTGCAAATTTCAAATAGCTCATAGCTTTAAGACTGGTATTCGAAAATAGGGCAAGAGGCCCAGCTCAAAATCAGGTGGTGAGTGTGGTATCACACTAAATCTTCATCTTAGCACATTTTATTAGTATCACTATTTGCATACCTGGATTATCAATCCATGGGATCTTCCATTTACCCTTGTAGTTAGGATTCTTGATCTTCTGTACATAGAAGAATGTACGGATGTGAACACTAAGTGATAATGTTCTATTCTACGAAGGATTGGTGGTGAAAGAAGAAAACAAACCTTGCGCTTCCATGGTCCCTTGTATGCTGGATTCGGTATCTTTCTAGGCTTCCATATGCCATCATCATCGTCGTCCCATGTGTCAGGCTGATTTAGAACAAAAGATGTATACTAGACGTCAAATTTGTTCAGTTATATGGAGATCTTCACTGAAAATGCATGCAATATAGTTGTGCTAGGATTAGTCATTGCTGTCGGGGTCTTATGTGAGGTCACTAAAATCTATCATAAACTAAAAAATTGTCATAACGTGCTCAAATAGGTACAGCTTAAATTGGCTAGTCTTCAGATAATTCTAAGCATTGAATGATGCATAATAAAATAAATGAAAGCATTTTATCAGATGGAATTTCAACGCAATAATTTAATGGTTGATATGTTGAGTTTTGACTAACCCAATAAATTCTTTACCTTTTTGTCCTTTGGATCAGGAATCTCCTTTGGAATAGAATCATAGCCCTGGCCAAGGCAGATGAAATGTTACAACACTCTATACACACTATAAATTACATCAATCAACAGAAGGTGAGTTTGTCAACACAAACCTCTGGTTTAACTGCATCTGGATCCTCAATATATTCTCTGTCTTCCCAATCCTTAGGCTGCAAAAGAAGGCATATGTGTTAGTTTCTCACATTGCAATTTATAGTCCTAATACAACTCCAGTTAATAGCAAGCTACCTTTTTGGCATGAACATCCTTAATTTTGCGAGGCGGGAGGATGTCCCAGTCAGTGTACATGCTCCCAGATTCTCTTTCACGGTTATCAACAAGTAAGCTATATGATGCATCAGGCCTGAGAATGAATGTGTAAACATGCGTCAACTTGTCAGTCTCACATTGTAGATCTTTCTTGATGGGGTAGTTCTGTCCTTGATAAGAAAGTATAAGATGGAGCTTCTTTGTTTGAGTTCCACATATATCTGGCCCAAACATTAAGCTGCATAAGAGGACATAAATAGAATCAGCAGGCTTTACACAGCAGCAGACTAGAAAACTGAGAAAATAAGCATATTTAGTACACGCATTAGTCATTAGATAATCCATTGACAAAACATGATATCTAAATAGACTTATAAAAAAACCAGTGCCACTCAACTATATGAATATCCTAATACATGGCTAATACAGAGATTTAGACGCTTACTAACAGAAAGTCAGCAATATTATGTAGGATAAGAAATCTTGTAGGCAAAAGTAGGCAAGAGCATACCTGTATGGAGTGTCTCCACTAAATTTCTTCTGGTTGACATAACCAGACATAAGCTTAATATATCCACCACCACATTCAATGTCTTGCTCAAACTTTATGGAATACTGGACTACCAATGTACGACCCTTGTTGCTGAATTCTGGGATCTTGGCTGAGATAGCAAAGTGCCTAGCATCCAATGTTGTTTGTATACCTAAAGTTCACAAAGAGAACACAAGAATCAATCAGTGTCTAGAACAAAGCTATAGCATAAGGAAGAAATGCTTTGTGATTGAACTTGAACAACCAACATTGTCAATTGAAACAGACCAAGGATATGAAAAGCAGACCTTTGTCGTCAGGATCTCCAGAATATCTTCCTGCCGTGTGTTTGAACGTTCCAGCTTTCCCTTCGCTCCTTTTCCAATCAGACTTCACCCAGCGAGTCTCCCAACCATCTGAATATTTTAGACATACAGTTACATGGCAATATGGCATCATCGCAGGACTCTCAGACAACCAAAACAACATGGGCATTTCACAAGTTCATAAATTGGTCAAACCATCTCAACCCATCAGTTCTCAATTTCATCACACTCAACTCACCACGACTGCAGAATCAGTTAAACACCTTACACTGCTCAAGACACTAGTAATTTCACTGTGGAATCATCACTACATCACTTACTATTATATTACTAAGTACTAACCCTCAAAAGTTAACTACTTGATTATCTCTTCAGCAGAAGTCCACTTTTGTGAATGAATAACCCATCACCTCCTGATCCATATCCTAAAGTATTAACAGGGAAAGCAGAATCGCCAAGGATAGCGACCATAGAGTCCTTGGATACAATACTCGCAAACCCAGGGGGCGACATGGAAAAGCAGCCGCGCCCAAGAAGAAGACCGCGGGCAAGGAGCAGCGAATCCAGCATGGTCCTCCACTCGCCAATTCGAATCAAGCACCAGCACAAAAGCAGCAGAAGCTACACGCCTAGACTAGGAAGCATGCGATGCGAGCTCCCCCAGAAGCTGGTATAAGACAGCGAGTAAGATGGGAAGCTCGGAAGGGCGGTATTACCTTCGAAGCGCTCCTCGAAGATGACCTCGCCGGCAGAGAGGAGGAGCAACGACGAGAGGGCGACGAGCTGGAGGGACAATCGGTGGCGGCCGCCGCTGCGACTGCCCATCGCCGGTGGCTCGCCGGAGAAGACTAGGATACTACTACTCCGAGCAGCTCGCCGGAGAAGAGGAATATTTGTAGCGCGCACGAGGTCCGATGGCCCATGGATTTGGGAAATATTCACGACAATGCCATCTCGACCAGGCTAATGACATCACATCAGCATGACAACATCAGTCGCGGACATGGTGATTTGTTCAGTGGCGTTTTGGTGATTTTATATCTCGTTTGATCAGAGTTGTTATTTTTAGCACTAAAGTTTAATCTTTAAAATCCTAAATATGATTGTTTATTAGGATTAAAGTTTAATTCATTAATCTCTTGAATGTTGCTTATTAGGACTAAAAGTGTCATGCACACTCTATCTTCATTTATAAATTCTGGTTTAGTCCTTACATTCAAACAAAATACTTTAGTTTCTATTAAAATAAGTAAGTTTTAATCATTAAAAATAAGTAAGTTCACCAAACATAATCTTAGTAAGACCCGGGGCTATTTCGGACCAGTGTTTGACTGATACTTAGTATTTTTAAAAAAATGGATATGGAGATAGCGTATATATAATGATAAATAAAATATAAAATAATATAATAGTAATGTAAAATAAAAAGTTAGTAAATAAGGTCCGTAACTAAAAGAAATGAGTATCAGTTTTGCTAGTAAATAAGTTAGTAATATAGTAAATCGAAGTATAATTATATTTAAGTAAGAAATATCCACGAAGTATGAATCACGTACCACTAAATCATCTATACGTGTATGATACGTCCCGTTATCCCATACGGAATACGGATACCCGTAGGATTGTAGTACGGAACGTGAGGAGGCCGGCGACGAACAGTCAAAGTCAACGCCTCAAGATCCACGGTGGCGGTCGCGGTGGGCCCACGGCTCCAGGGCGAAAGCGTCGGCCTATCGCGGGCTGGCGAGGCCCTCGCGGGGACCAATGGGAGGACGCCACGTCACCGAACTGACGTGTTCGGGAATCTTCCTCGCGGAACAGCGGTGTGGGCCCCTCTCGACCTCGTGTTGACTGAACGTCAACGGCTGGTTGTAACGACTGGGTGAATCTCACGCTCTCACTCACCCAGTCACCCGTATCGACGCCTGCCCGCCCTGCCGTATTTCCGAGATTTTTTAAAAAATGGAAAATTTGTGAATTATAAAAATATAAAGTTGCGTAAGTTATAAAAAAATGAAAAAGAGAAACCTAGCAGCTCCTCTCTCCGTTTCTATTATAGAAACAGAACGAGACCCGTCGTATCGCATGTTCGGATACTAATTAGAAGTACTAAATATTATTTAATTATAAAACTAATTGTAGAACTTTTAGGCTAATTCGCGAGACGAATATATTAAGCCTAATTAGATCATAATTTGACAATGTGGTGCTGTAGTAAAAATATACTAATGATGGATTAATTAGACTTAATAAATTGGTCTCGCGATTCTACAATTAGTTCTTTTAATTAACTATCGAACATTTGATGTGACAATTGCTAAATTTTAGCCTAGAGTATCAAACGCCCCTGAGTTATAAAAAATGTCATGATTCGTGAGTTCTGATATATATATATATATATATAATTATTTGGCATAATATGAAAGAAAAAGGAACGATATTAATGAAGGACATGGTAGCTAATTATTATCTAACTTTTAGTTGGGAATTTCTAAAGAAGACAGTTTTTATTTTGCACATGAGAAATCTTGTGCGTTTAAAGAATTTGGGTTGGTTGAAAAAATGAAACAAACACACACTGTATAAATTATAATAGTGCACCCTGTTTTTTACTGTTGATTAGTAATTAACAGTGACCGCTTTAATTAATTTTTAAAACGGTATGAACCGGAGGAAAGCCAGCATAAATATAAAGCTTTCATGGAGGAAAGACACACTACAGCGAGCGTAGATTAAATCAGAGTTTTTAAAACCACGATTAAAAAAACAGACTCTTTAGGTTAAATTTAAGGGAAAGTTGGATCATGACATTACAATTAATTTGGTGACTCTGAAGAAATGCCATTATAATTCACATATTTAGATTCATTACATTACAAATTCAAAAAACTCAAAATTATAACATTACAAATTTAAATAATTCTGAAATATGCCATTACAATTTTAGATAAATCTGAAATATGTAATTAGATTTTGTGAGAGATACAATTTTAGAATAACATATATCCAAATACACAAATTGTGGTGGTAAATTTCTAAAGCATGTAACGGCATATATCTAAAAAAACCTTAAATTTAACTTTATATATGAAAGTCTTATTAAAAAAAATATAGAAGATATCATAAATGGATCGCTATCATCGGCGGCGATCCAAATAAGAGAGGGCCCACAGAGTGGTCCATTCAAAAACGCGGCCTTTTAAGATCCAAAACGGCTAGGCGCGTTATCGATCGGCCCGACGGAAAAGAAGCCCACCCGCACCGACGCCGCCTCCGATGGCCGCCGCGGCGCTGCGCCGCCGCCATGGTCGCCGGTTGCGACGAGAAAATGGTGCTCTGCTCTCCGTAGAGCTGGAGGATCATTGCCTCGAATGCGCGCGGCGTGCGTGCACGTGGGGTCGTGGGGAGCCTCAACTTGCCGGCGAAGCCTGCGGTTCGCCCAGCCTGGCGAGCACTCCTGCTTCTCCAAGGTTTGCACCCATATTCAATTCGTTTTAACAAAACGAAATGATTTCGCAACCATGCAAACGATATTTGATTCCTATTCACCGGCACATCTTGAGCCACGTTTCAACCAACAGGTTCAGTTCTCCATGTTGGGTGTGAAGTAATCCTTATAGACAACTTCAACTTGTTTATATAGTTTAGGTTTAAATAAGTCGTTGTCAAAAAAGTTCTAAGAAACTCGTTATCATATTCTAAATAGTTCAGAATTCACAAGCAAGCAGGAAGGTGCAGAGTTTAATCCAAAACGGAGGAATTGCACAAGCAACGTCTGAGGTGATGCATCAAAAAAATTGAGCCAAATTAGTCTCGAGATGAAGACAGAATTGACAAAGAAGGCCATGGGATGTGGCCTACATGGGTTGTTAGGAGCAACTCCCAGCACTAACACGCCCTCTGATTTTGATGAGGGAACCAACCTACACCTCTTTTTCTTGGAGATGTTAAGCTCCATTTTGTCCCTGGAGTATCTTGCAAGCAATAAGGCCCCCCATCTTCTGCTTACTTAAGCCACCCAATCCAGCTCATTTCTTCCCCCTTTTACAGAACATTTCGCACGCATATAACAGTACAGATGCATAAAGATGAAGCATCTTTCTCCCTCTGAATTTTGGTTCCAACAGTTGGCACACCTTACTGGTAAATGGTATTTCCTCCGTCCCAGAAAATTTTTGCTCTCTTTAGTTTTGTCCTAAAAAAACTATTTACTTTTGGTTCGCAAATCGTTAAGTTGTATTATGTCAAATACTCCTTGTCTATCACTTCATAATATTAATTTCTTATTGATAAGGGACATTTTAATATTTTACTCTTAGTACTAATTTATCAACTTTATCTGAAAAATAAAATATTTAAGAGATGGAGGGAGGTTTAAAAAGTTTAAACCATTCGTTTTGGTTTTTTTCGATGGAAGCAGCCTTTTCAAGAAGGGATTTCAGCGGATGCTATATTTTTTTACAGTAACTTATTGACAATATGTAATCGCGGAGCAAATATAATATAATCATCATACTGGTACAGAGGATTCATTCTTAAGCAAGTGTAAGCAATGACATACAGATTAAGGTACCAAATGAGTGACAGCTATGCAACTCTAGCATAGGTCAGTTATAGATCAAACTTCTGATTTAACCAACCAGCATGAGCATGAGTGCATGACAGCATTAGCATACTTGTGCCAGTGGCCAGACTGAATCGTAAGCATACTTATTACGCAGCAGAAAGCGTGATTTTATATGTAATTGAGAGTGATGCAGTGGCTGGTTCACATAATGACAGATGAACAGAGACTATTGGATGAAGTTGAGCACGTCTGTTTTGACTTGACAATGTATGGACACTCCCTCTCATATCTGGTCCAGTTCATGCTATATGATGATTCATGCAAACAGGTAGAAACACAATACTACCAGGTTTAATTAATCCATCTGTATTTACTGTGCAAATTCATCACTCAAATAAGTACTTATATAATGCTGCCCCAAGTCCTGAGATATGATGGCCTACCGGCCTTGATGTACCTAGTAGAGCATGAAAATTGAAACTGTGTATTTTACTCATGTTTTCAGCCTAGACTAACAATACTGGAGCACGTACATATCCAGAAAGGCATTGGACAACTTCTTACAGGCTCCTCATACAGGTTTTTTTCTGACCAACAAAACTGCAGCCTTCTAAGGCTTGTACAACTGCCCAACTGCCCAAGCCATGTTGGTTCTTGTGCATTACACATGTGTGGGAGCCCGACCGTTACATTATAGGTTAGGCCTAACCGAAGTCATAACTTAGGTTTTGGGTCTGCTCAATCTAAAAGACTAGCTCACAGTTACCCAATCTCATGTAATGTTATCTAGAAACTCTATATGTGTTTTGACTGGTATTTGATACCCATTCTACTCAACCTTAAAGACTAGCTTGATAGGTAAGAGATGTATCATCTTATGCTACTCTATCATTAATACTTGATACAAAACTAAACCTAAAAGCGTGACAGAGGTATAAAAAGACATGTTTGAAGCACAAAGGCAAGGCAAGCCAAAACAGTGTCTCTCAAGTTCTCTCTGCTGCGAAATGCTGTCTAGCTTTTGAGGCTTACCAATCAAGCAAGGTAGGTTGGATGTCATGGAGTGGTAAAGTGGGCACTCCCCTTCATCACCAATCCAGAAATAAATTCTATATAACAGCCTCTTTGAGACGAAGAGAGTTCGAAGGGAAAGGAGATGGACCAATGTGGCTCCATTGCTTGCAAGAACTAGATGCCATGCGGCTTGAACAAGAATGAACCAAGATTGATCAGGAGCTTGTGAGGGTAGAAGAGCATAAAGGGACAAGAATCTTGGGAAGTAGGTATGAACTTGTTACTTGCGACCTTGTTATTGGTAATGTCTGCAGATAAGTTCGTTTCTCCGTGCTGTGTTGTAATGTTGATGTCTACTGGAAAGAATTTCCTATAGCCTGACATGATAATCAGAATTAAACGTCTTCATCCTCGTGGATTTATGGTGTTTGTTTTGGAATTCGTTGGACAGCAATGCAATATATTCAGCTATGATTTTTTTGAAAGTCAATAAAAAACTGCAGTGCTA
This sequence comes from Zizania palustris, assembly GCA_019279435.1. Classification (NCBI taxonomy): domain Eukaryota; kingdom Viridiplantae; phylum Streptophyta; class Magnoliopsida; order Poales; family Poaceae; genus Zizania; species Zizania palustris. Next base: position 84,465,644 of record JAAALK010000288.1, on the reverse strand, counting down.
TGTACAGTTTTACTGCTAACCTGCAATAGACCAGTAGCTTCATTTCAAGCATGTAAGCAGATGATGATTTAGTCATGCATCACTTGAGTCTTTGCATGTGCAGGCACAAGGAGGAATGGTATTCTTGTTTTTTCAACAGAAGACATCAATTATAGAGGACTGTGGAAAGAGGAAATGTTAAGGAAATGGGCAAGAAGGGAGGCTGGATTACTGCACTCAAGAAGGCTTTCACCTCTAGCCCCAGGGAGAAGCCCACAAATGTAAGTAGTAAAAATGCAGAGCAGCTTATTACATCTCTGATTTAGCTCAAGTCCAAAGCAAACTCCTCATTATGCTTACTTGCAACTGACAGAACTGATCAAAGCAAAAGGAGGCTTTGCCAAAATTTGATCAAACCTTTTTCAGATGTGCAAATCAATCACATTTTAGGATGTTAGAGCAAGATTTTATCATAAGATTCGTAAGTACATGTGAGGTAGTGACGGGTGATGGCGATGGCAGGTGCAGCTGGTAGCGCAGTACCCGCGGCAGCAGCACAGGGACGGAGCGAGGGACAAGAAGCGATGGGGCTTCGGGCGGTCGCGACAGCACGCCGAACCGGCGCCGGCGGGCGCGCTGATCAACATCCCGCTGTACCGCCAACCGAGCAGCATCGGAGAAGATCCTCGTCGACGCGGAGATGGAGCAGCAGCACCGGCAGTACTACGGCAGAGCGCAGTACCATATCACGCCCGCCAAGCCCGCCACGGTCACCGCGCCCGCCGCCGCGTCGCTGCCGGCTCCGCCGCCGCCTGTGTCGGCGCGCGGGCGCCAGCGCCAGCGTGACGACGACGACAAGCCCGCCCTCGTGCTTCCATTACCTCCGCCGTCGCCGCCTCCGCTTATCAGGAGGTTCGACCATGACAGGGAACAGCAGCAGAAGCTGCAGCAAATGCAGCAGCAGATACAACAGAGCCGGGCCGAGACCGAGTGGCGGCAACCGCAGCGGCACGCCAGGGCGCGCGCGGCGAGGCCGCGCACCATCCCGCCGGACCGCGCCCGAGCCGCGGCCGTCGCGATACAGTCCGCGTTCCGAGGCTACATGGCAAGTCCATCCATCTCATCCTACAGGTTGCGCACGCGCGCATTCATCCATGGTTCGTGACGTTCGTTTTGTGGTTGCAGGCGAGGCGGAACTACCGGTCGCTGCGGGGATTGATCCGCCTGCAGGGGGTCGTGCGGGGCCCGAGCGTCCGGCGGCAGACGGTGCACGCCATGCGTTGCATGCAGATGCTCGTCCGCGTGCAGGCGCAAGTGCGTGCAAGCCGCGTCGAGGCCATGGAGCGCCGCAACGGTCACCACCACGCCGCCATGCACCGCGAGGCCGCCCGCTGGCGCGCCGGCTCACAGGTAGGCTACACCAGTACACTTCCTCCTCCGGTCGGACGACGTGCACGTGCACTTCTTCACCTCGCTGACACGACGCGATGCGTGCGCGTGAGCAGGACGGCGGCATATGGGACGACAGCTTACTGAGCCGGGACGAGGTGGACGCGCGCATGAAGCGGAAAGTGGAGGCCGTGATCAAGCGCGAGCGGGCGCTCGCCTACGCCTACTCCCACCAGGTACGTTGCCGTAAACCACAACCACAACCCCAACAGCAACGCGACGGCAGTGAAAGAGACGATTAGGTAGGAAAACGTTTGATCGGCCAGCGAAAAGCGTTATGATAATACGGTGTACCGTCGTTGTTAGTAGGTGCTGAGCTGAAAAAATCCCAACTTTTTTGACTGACGACCTCACATCGCACTGCCTGACTGTTGGTTTCGTGGGCAGCTGCTGAAGGCGACGCCCATGGCGGCCCACGCGATCCTGGCGGACCTCCAGTCGGGCCGGAGCCCATGGTGGTGGACGCCCATCGAGCGCCGGCACGAGCCCGAAGTACACCGGCACGTCGAGCACATCGGCATCGGCAAGGCCAGCAGGCCGGCCAGTCTCGCCGTCGCGCACCGCGAGATGGGGGCGGCGACGCCAGCGCGGTCGGTGGTGTCGTCCTACTCGAAGCCCAGGGCTACGCGGCCGGCGAAAGTGGCGTCGAGCTACGGCGGCGGCAGCATCCGCGACGACGAGAGCCTGACGAGCTGCCCGGCGTTCGGTGGCGTGCCCAACTACATGACGCCGACGCTATCCGCGTCCGCCAAGACGAGAGCGCGCGCGCGCCTGTTACAGCAGCAGCAGCAGGCAGCGGCGGCGGCGCAAGAAAAGCCCAGGTTCTCGTTCGGGCTAGGCCAGAGCATCGGCAGCTGGGCCAAGAGCCCGTTCTGGAAGGCCAGCGGCGGGCAGCAGTCATCCTCGTCGCGGGTGGGCACGCCGGCAGCCTCTGTGGCCGGCGGCGGCGGCGGCAGGCATCGTTCGACGCGGTCGGTGAGCGGCCTCAGCGTCGACTCCGCCGTGTCCATGCCGGCCGGGATCGGCATGAGGCCCTTCAAGTAGCAGCAGCGTCGTACATGTCGATCAATTGGGCGTTGCGTTTGGATCGAGTTCGTTGTGTCGTCGTCGTGCTTGCTTTGGTGTGGGTTTCCCGTCGTCGTCGTCCTTGCGTGTTGCATGCAGCTTCCTGTCCATGATTCGCCGTGGTTTTGCGCGTGGTTACTGCATCCTTTTTATAATTTGTTTTTTGAGGAGTGGATTGCTGCGATGTAAGCTCGACGAGTCCATGGACAGATGCTTCGTGCAAGCGTGCGCAATGTTGTTTCCACGCGTACAAGAATATACACCAATTCCAACTTTTAAAATCAAATTTCTAACATTCTTTTCCGATTACATATAAGACATATTGCTGAGAAAAACTATATGTTTATCACAACAGTTTAAGACGAGAACGTGTCAAACAAAAGCTTGAGAACCATCACCAAGTTTGAAAGGGCATGGATAAAATATACATATTGCCAGGACTGAAATAAAATCACAATATACAAAATATAAATTTATCAAAATAGCAACTACACTTCACATATAAATCAACCTTTCATTTTATAGTAACTTTGAAGATATCCTTAGCTAACACGAACGTAATAATAAAAACATACACACAAAACACGACGATTTACACAGAAACTTTCATCGACATTATGATTAAAAACTATGGGACCAAAGGTCCACTCTAAACTTCCTCTATTATCACAATGGGTACAAATGAAGTCTTTCTCTAAAATATCTACAGGTACATCATGGTAGCAACAATATTATCAGCTAGTACACTTGTCATTAACATCACTAACTACAAGATAACAAGTAAGAGGTATACTAGACCAAGTAACAGGGTGGATCCAAGGGGTAGTCTAGGTGGGCCCTAGAATTTAGCCCAATATATGCTTTTTTTAAGTGTTAATTATGTTTATATTTTTTATTTAAGTGTTGATTCTAGTGGATTAATGACATTATGGGATGTAAATGATATATTTGTCATATTTTGAAAAATTCACGTTATGCTTTAAGTTTATAACAATATAAAATCTTAGGGTATAAAACAGGAACACGTATGAAAAAAATCCAAGAGACGTCACTGCCAAATAGAGAAACACCAATTATGTCGCCTTTCATATTTAGATAATATCTCCCAAACTACAAAAGAGAACAATATGAAACTTGGTAGAAATGAAGATCTATAAGTTCATACCGATCTGTCAAACGATCAGTCCAATTAGACACCGTTTACCCCTTCAAACTGACGTTATAACAAAACCGATCTTGCTGAAGAACTATATTCATAATAGCTAAAAAACATTTCTCAAATCTAGTGCTTTACTCAATCAATCCTCACACAAACATACTGGATCGAAGTGCCCTAGTGTAGAACAAATTCACTAAATTTGATATTGATCCAATCACGTTTGAGCCTTCGATCACTAATTTAGGACTACGTAGAAATCACTCCACTGGATTGAACTTTTCTTCTTCTCTATACTCTTTTCTCTCTCTTGTGTTTTTTGTTATTTTTTTGTTTTTGCTGCACTCTCTTAGTTGCTTACTCTCTTCCAAGTGAATGCTAAGATTTTCATTCCAAACATAAGAATGAAACGATCTCTTAATAAACGATTAAGAGATGAATCAATGACTTATAAAAATTGGACTCTTAGATAACAATGGGCTGAGAAATGATGCTTTATCACTTTACGTGGAGAGATTTAACCCAACACGTATATTGTTTATTTTAGAACTTCCTTACAATAATAACATTGCTTTCTAACATGTTATAACTAGGAGCAATATTACATAATGAACATATTTGAGAATAGATTCCAGAGATCTCTATCTTATCTCTAAGTAAAGTAACATGTTGCTCACCTATGTCTTCCTATCGATACCATATGGTAGGTATTTAAACCATCATTTGAAATAATGATACCAAAGATTATATGTAAATATACATAGGAGTTACATTTAACCACAAATATTTGAGAAAATTTTAGCGAAATTCCTTAAATAGGCAAATCGTTTTGACTCAAAAAGGAACCCACGGGTGATGTCCACAAACATTTCCGCGGGAAGCCGAATCCGAAAAGTCTCAAAAAACTCCGCGGGAAAAGCACTGCGCGCCATCTCATCGCCATTCTCATCCCCGCCTACCTCTCACGCGCGCATTTTGGGATCCCACCTCGGCGGGAAACGGCGGCGGAGAGGGAATCGCACGGCTCGAAAATCCCACCTCCCTTCTCGCTGGCTGGCGGCGCCTGGCTCCCCACCCCCACATTCGTCTCGCCGATCTCTCCCATCCCCTTACCGAAGCGCCGCCTCGTAGGCTCGCCCCGAAGCCAGGTGATCCTCTCGTACTATTCCTCCTCCTCCTCCTCCTCCTCCTCCTCCTCCTCCTCCTCCTCCTCCTCTTCGTCTGCGCGAATGAACCGGCCTAAGGCGGATGTTCGTCAGGGTTCGGGTTGGTTTCTTCTGTTGTTTGGATTGTTTTGTACCGGTCTCGTGTGCTGCGGGCATCTCTTCCGATTGTCCATTTCGAATAGTGATACTACTAATTTTTTCTCAAAGAAAATTAATGGCTCATCTGGACCCCGTTAGATCTGGACTTGTTTCGTTTGATCTGAAGATTAACACTAAGTCACTAGCAGGGATTTCTCTTCCAAGAGCACTGATTTAGTTGTTTCTCCGTGTTTATTTATCTCGTTTCAGGTTGAGCAGAGTGGAAGATTGTTCGTCCAAGGGGTTGGGTAGAGGGGAGTGCTTTTGCTGAGAAAGTCGTCGCAAGAATTGGTCCGTCAAGCTCGAGCCTTCAAGCTAACCACATCCCCATTCCCGCGAAATGGAAGGCGCCCGCGGTGAAGCCGGTCCGCGAGACGATCTGGGGCAGTCACAGATGCAGCTCGATGGCCCCGTCGTTCTCAACCGATCCGCCGAGCTCGAAACGAGCGACGCAATGGCCATTGACGACGTCCCAGCTCAGGCGTCGAGCCAACCGGCGCAGGCAAAGCAGGCTCCTGTCGCACTGGCGGACACCGTCGTGGAGGTGCAGAAGCGGCTGAAGAGGAAGAGGGCTTCCAGTGGCCCGGCGCTTGCTGCTGCAGACAGGGATGCTCTTGTTGCTGGATGTCGCCAAGAGCTCGAGGGCATTGCTCGAGTATTACAAGGAGGTTTCAGGTCACAGGATGCAATCCGAAGCTGGTAATCTGTCGAACAATGCTGTGGTTGGCTGCTTGCTAGAGGAGAGCAATCTTGGATTATCCAAGTTGGTGGAGGAGATATATGACAAGGCTGAAGGGAACGGAAGGTGTGTCAGTGGCTTCAGTCCGAAGTAGTGTGCTGCTCATTGGGCAGAGGATGATGTATGGGCAATCTAGCCCGGATGCTGATGTGTTGGAAGATGAATCAGAAGCTGCTCTTTGGTGCTGGGAGGTAATTCATGTGTTGCTTTATAAATGGATGCTTCTTCAATTCAATACCTTGCAAACAATCCAAAAGAAGACACTTTCAGACCAGGTTTATGCATGTTGCTGTGGCTTAACTGGTTACTGTCCATTATAGGTAAGAGATTTGAAGGTGATGCCTGTGAGAAAGCGTGGATTTTTGAGTGCACGTAGAACTGCTAGAAAGAAAATCCATGAGAGGATCACCGCTATCTATTGTAAGCCAAACATTCTTACTGACCTCACTTCCAGTTTGTGTCTCCTTAAATCATAATTGTATTTATTACACAATTGATGTGTTCATTTCAAGAAACACAACTGTATCTCTTAACAATACAATAGAGTCTGTCTTCTGCTTTGTAAATCTGTAGTCTTCAACCATTTCAGCATATTGCACCAAATATTTGAATTGTTATGTTAAAAACTTGACTTTGCATACATGGTTAACTGTGAATGTCTATTTATCCACTCCATACCTGTCCTGTCGCGCTAAGTAAGTTCATCTATTGCAGCAACTTTATCAATTCTAGAAGCTCCAGGACCTGAAGCCCAAGTAAATGATATCAGGAAAGCATCAATAAAATTAAGCAAAACATTGAACCTGGAAGGTATTAGATCATTGGTGAAAAGAGTGACACAAAAGAACAACATTGAACGGTGTGTACCTTTTTTGCCTTCTCTAAAAGATTTCTATGCACACTGTTTATGAGACAAGCACACCTTGAATCTCTTGAGTTCCTGATTTATGTTTTTCCTTTTGCAATACAGGGGTGTCAAAAATATTGGATCAACAGCTAAGGAGTTGATACAAGAGATGGAGAAAAACAACAAAAATGCTGGGATTACTGAGAACACGGATGACTTTGAGCCGCGAAAAAACATCTCTACTGATGTCAGTAATCCTTACAGTTTTGTTCTTGAAATGATCACATGAAAATATCTTCTGTCAATTCAATTTTATTAGAAGATCTCATGTATTTGAGGACAATAGTTTGGCATCTGTTCTATGGCAATGTTAGAGCTAAAGTTCCTATACATGAAGTCACTTCATCTTCAGTTTATTTTTAGCACATAACTGAACTAATGCTATATTACTTCAGTTTATTCTTTAGCAAAGCCTCCTTAAGTACCATTTACAATAGTCATGCTAAGCTGGCTGTTACACTGCTGAATTCAGGAAAAGGAAATCCAGAAATTGCAGACAAAACTTGAGAAAGAGCTAAAACGGAAGGAGAAAGAAGAGGCTCAAATGAGAAAACAACAGAAGAAACAACAAGAAGAGGCACTGAGAGAACAGAAACGCCGTGAAAAGGAAGAAACTGAAATGAAGAAACAACAAAGAAAGCAGGAAGAGGAAGCACTGAAAGAACAGAAGCACCGTGAAAAGGAAGAAGCTGAAATGAGGAAACAACAAAAGAAGCAGCAAGAGGAGGCTGACAAAGAACAGAAGCGTAGTGAGAAGGAAGCTGCACAACTCAAGAAGCAATTGGCCATCCAGAAGCAAGCTTCCATGATGGAGCGCTTTTTTAAAAATAAGAAAGACAGTGAAAAACTTGATAAATCTGGAGAGAATGACTCAGATATTCAAACCATTGATCCATGCACCACCAACAAAGAGGTGGTATCATTAGTTACATCAAAAATCGATTCTTCCTTCTCTCAAAAGGAAAACTGGGCTTTAGAGGATCTTCGCAGGTTAGCCATATTTCCTTTTGATGTCTATATTTCTTATGTATATGCCAACTTGTTACTGCACAATGATACCTTAAAAAATTCACATTTAATATAAATATGTCGCAGGTTGCAGATCAGTGGTTGGCAGAAGTTATCTAACTACAACAGGTCATCCAGATGGGGGATAAGACGCAAACCTAAGAAAGAAGCATTTAAAGAGCTCAAGCTTCAAAAATCCTCTGATGACATGCTTGAAGAAATTCTTTCTACTCCTAACAAAGATACCTGCCATAACTTGAGTCAGGAAAATGAACCAGACAAGCTTGCAAACGACGTTGATATGTTACCAGCGGTTGATCTGCAATGTCATGGCACCAATCATGCTAATTCTCTGCCAACTAGATCGATAAAGAAAAAGCTTTTGCAATTTGATAAAAGCAACAGGCCTGCATATTATGGTTCTTGGAGGAAGAAAAGGTTAACATGTAATTTGAACACCATGTTTCTTAATGCTTCCAATCTACTGTTTTGAATGCTGTGTTTCTTAATGCTTTCCATTCTACTGTCATATATCATGCTTTCTTCTGTAAACATTTGCAGTGCTATTGTTGGCCCGAGGTGTCCACTTAAGATGGATCCTGATCTTGATTATGAGGTTGACAGTGATGATGAATGGGAAGAGGTAATTGGTGATGTTCGTGCTTTATTCTCTTTCTTTCTGACAAGAGGTCTCATGTTTTACTTACCGTACAGGAGGACCCTGGTGAGAGTCTTTCTGACTGTGAGAAGGACAATGATGAAGTTATGGAGGAGGATTCCAAGATTACAGATGATGAGAGTGAAGATAGCTTTGTTGTTCCTGACGGTTACCTCTCAGATAATGAGGTAAGCCAATAATAAGTGAACCCTCTCACCAGATTTAAGATAGAGATAGCACTTCCAATTGTTTTTGTGCATGAATGTACATCCAAGAAAGCACCTGCCAACCTGCATGAATGAAAGGGCAACACACATGCTAATCCTACCCTTCACTCTTCAGATATGCAACAGTAATTAATCAATTATGACACCTCCAAGCACTCTCTAAGCTGTTGTTCATTAATTATTGTAATTCATCAATTCAGTATAACTCTCTACGTGTTGAATTTAAAAAGATAATACAATTATGGTTCAAATTAATCCAACCTTTTAAGTTTCTTTGTTGCAGGGGATTCAAATTGAAAGCCTCTTGGATGACAAGGATGAAGAAGCCAGTAGCTCAGCACCTGGTCAGTGTGCAGAAGTTGAGGAATTTAGAGCTCTATTACGCCAGCAAAAAGCACTGAACACTTTGACTGAGCAGGCTCTCCGTAAGAGCCAGCCTCTCGTAGTATCAAACATAACTCATGAAAAAGCTAAATTGTTGACTGCCGGAGACCTCAAGGGAACAGCTAAGATTGAGCAGCTTTGTCTGCAAGTCCTTTCAATGCGCATCTGTCCAGGAGGTGCCACTGTTGATGCACCAGTTATTGACAGTTTATGTGCAAGTGCTGAGGAAACCGATCAGTTGAATGTGAAGAGTAGTCCTGCTGCTGCTTCAGCAATACAAGATATGGACCTGGCAGAAATTGTAAGTACTCATTGAGTATTTCTGCTGATTGGAGATGCCGTTTCCTTACGCATGTTCCTTTTTTCTCTGTTCAACTCCAATGTAGGTTAAGGTGATCCAATCATGCCGAGATGGTATCAATAAGTTGGTTGAATCACTGCAGCAGAAATTTCCAAGTGTATCAAAGTCACATCTGAAAAGTAAAGTGAGGGAGATATCTGAATTTGTTGATAATCGTTGGCAGGTTAAATGCTTTCACATTCAAGAGCCCATAACTGATTGCTTTTTATTTTGTGCTAGTGCTAGTAGTGATTAAAAGCTGAGCTTGCTCAAGCATCTATATTAAGCTGCTTTTGTTTCTCTGCAGGTAAAGAAAGAGATTCTTAGCAAGCTAGGCTTAAAGCCATCTCCTGGACCTGGTACTGTATTTTCCATTCTATTTACTTGTCAGTAAGAATCTTGCATCATTGCCATCTTTTTAAACTGAAGTGACAAAAATTCTTGCTTTTCAGTGAATCCTAAAAAGGTGAAGAGCATAACCTCGTACTTCTCAAAGCGGTGTTTACCTCTGGAGGAGGCCACCAACACCCTGGCGTCTTCACCTGAGCTATGCCTGAAATCGAAGACCGTTCAGAACATCAATGGTGCCACTGATGTTCCTCAAATCAACTTGTTCCCCGCGTCCCAGTAGTGCAATACCCCCAGTTTAGCTGATACTTGAGTAACAACGGTGTGCAGAAAGGCTACTGGAGTAGAACTGCATTTTGCATCTTTCTCTAACGAAAGAGCTAAGAGATGGGATTTTGGCAACATGGAGAGTTGGATACATGGCTTGGGCTTGGGTTTCTTGATGTTGTAAACAACAATGTATTATAATTTATGGTGATACTTATTTAATCTGTTAATTCTCTCAATTTGACATGCATATATCTATTATTGACTTTTGTTCACTCAAACCATTCTGACAGTGAAGCAGATTATCTTTTATAGTTTAGACTATGCAAAATTGTTCCCAATCTACTGAAGTATCTGTTCTCTTTAATTAGCCTTGTGAAACTGTGGGTAGTTGAGCTTGATCTTAAACACAATTTTCGTATCTGCATGTTATGGCCGACTCTGGTGGATGCATACATAATGCATAGCATAGCATCATAGCAAATAATGAACATTGGCATTGGCATAAAATAATTTCAGAGAACAGAAAAAATAGTAATACAAAAGAATAGCGGGCGTAATTGGACTAATAAAACAACTCAACATTACAGACTTACATGTGCTTGTACCAAGATTTTTTTTGAAATGATAAATTTTTTAAAACAAATTTAAAATTTGGTATATGTTTTTTAAAAATTGTAAAACTAACCTTTCATCGGTTGGTGATTATGTTGTACGGGTTGACCTGGTTAATCCAGTTCTATCGGCATTTGAAATATTGACGGTGTTTCACAATGCTGAATTCGCTCGATTAACACTGATCCAACAATTTGTTGGCCGATAAAATATCGTTTTAGCGCTCTGCCAGCGTTGGAGACGTCTGATTAGCCTAGATCAGTCGATGCTGATCTAGAGGCTAAATCCCTAGATTAGCACTTGAAATGCTATGCTGACAGAAAAGTTAGTTTTGTAGTTTGTAAAAAATATATATCAGATTTGAAATTTGTTTAGAAAATATATCATTTCAAAAAATTCCTCGTACCAATGCGGGAGCGGAGGTGGATGGTAGGAGGAGCCGAGGAGGTCCCATTTCTCGTCGTCAAGCGGAGCGAGAAGGCGAGGGCGAGGGCGGCCTACTCGAGCCCGAAGACGGCGGTGCGGAGGCCGCCGACCATCTTAGGATGACAGCGCCGTGCCGCCGTCCCCGTCGTCCGAGGAAGTCACTCGGATGTGCGGGTGAATACGAGGAGCGCGACGGCGCAGATTGCGGTGAGGGCCGCCCCTGAAAACAGTGCGCGGTGAAGGAGCCCGTGCAGACGGCGGCGGAGGGCGTGGCGGAAGAGGAGGAGGCCGCGCCGAGGAGCACGTAGCTTCAGAGCAGAGCAGAAACGCCTTGCGCAGTTGCGCGTGTGGCTTCCGCAGCGCCGCCTTCGCCGCGCCGCGAATTGGAATCAAGCAAGCAAAGCACTCTCCTCTCGCCGTGTTCAAGGGTAAAGTTGTCTATTCTCTTATTAAAAAAGAGAAAATAAATTTCTGAAAATAAAAAATCATAAGAGTGATAAAGAAAATCAAAGATGCAATACTGAGAGTAACATTTTTACGAAACATACGACAAAAACGTTTTTACGAAACATACGATAAAAGTAACAATTTTACGGAGCACATTGTTGGAATCGGTAAATAACCGATTTCTCCAAGCCTATCAGCATAAACACTTTCGAATTCCGCTGGCCCCGCGAGGCCGCGATGAAGGGCTAAAAAAAGAAGAAAAAAACACAGTTCCAGAGCAACCCAGAGAGAGCATTAAACATCTTGTGCTAACAACATGTGTTCATCGTCACGAACGCGGCTTGCAAATTTACACTGCCGGTCGTCACTCACCACGGCTGTTCACGTTCACACACAGTAGCTCAGATCAGTTAGCTGCAGCAGAAGCAGCGTGCCTTCGCTCACCGAATCAACCGAATCAACCGGGACTGGCTAACGAGTTCGTTCAGCTGAACTCATGCTTCCACGCTGGCCATTGAAAAAGCCTGAAACTCTCATGCTTCCGACACCAGGCCGTCTGCCGTTTCAGCGTCAGGTGGCTGCGACTCGTGCTTCGCGGCTGCCTGGAGAACCCGGTCCTGGACGGCCTTCGTGGAGGGTGAAGTCGCCAGGCCAATCTTGTTCGGCTCCAGCTTCTTGGCCGCCCATGAGAACGCTTCCGCGCCTACTCTTACCGGGGAAAGCAACAGTCTAGGCAAACACACACAAATGAGAGGTGAAGACAAGTTGTAATGGTATTTCTTAAAGAGAAAATTGGATCCATGCCATTATAATTTTGCGACTTTGAAAAAATATCATTGCAATTCACATATTTAAATTCATGCCATTACAATTTCAGAGTACTCTGAACTATATCATTACAAATTTAGATAATTCCAAAATGTACCATTACATTTTTAAAGAGCTACAATTCCGGAATGACATAAATCTAAATATGTGAATTGTAATGACATTTCTTAAAAACATAAAATTATAATGGCATAAATCGAATTATTTCTTTCTTAAATGCGTCGGAAAATGGCAAGTCTGAAACTCTGAACTGCAAAGTGCAAACTTATACTCCCTCCAAGTCGTTTGATTTTTTTATAACTCACTCAAACTTCTCTTGTTTTGACCAATTTTATAAAAAATACACCAACAATTACAATAGCAATTTAGTTTCATTAAATCAGCCATGAAATAGGTTTTAATAGTGTATCTATTTGATATTATAGATGCTAATACACTTTTATTTAAATTCGGTTAAAGTTGGAAAATTTCGACTTAAAAAAGTCAAACCACTTATAATATGATATGAATGTAGTAACATAGAAAAGGAGAGCAACAGCGAAAACAGATAATAAAAGGACTTACTTTAGGTCTTGCTGCAAATCCTCAGAGCCCTCATATGTAGAGAACCGCAAATAGATAGTCTACACCAGAAGAAAAATATCATGTAAACTGGTATTTGCAGTGAACAGAAATATATAAAGCTGTATTGGTTTACTTTCCGATCAACCGAGTGAAACAATCTGATTTGCACCAAAGGTTTTCAAATGGAAACTACTTACCAGCCCAAGACTTAGAACACCAATGTACTGCAAAGTCGTCTCCCATTCTGCAGTCAAGTAGATTAATACTCAAAACCACATGATGTGTAGTATTTAACACATAGCAATGCTGTCCTAGTCTGCTTACCTAGCAAAGCATACGCCGCTGCTGAGAAGCCCTGCCACAAAAGAAAGCAAAATTACAAAGGAAGGAAGATTGCACGCAATGATAAAAAAAATGCACAAATGGAGAAGTGTCATGTATATATGCAGTACAGCTTTTAACAGCACCAACTCTTACAGAATACAATGGAAAATCAGTCTCCAAAAGTTATGGAGCAACATGACAGTGTTCCAACAAGAGCTGAAGAAAACAAAAAGGTAATAAGACCAATGGATGTACCAGAAGAGATCCAAGGACAAGTGTTGGTGTGGGCTTTATGCCTTCAAGGATTTCCTCAGCATCCTGCACACATTCAAAACAACATCCTGAGTTTTCAATGTTCCTGCCACAAAACTATCACCTCTATGTAATGGACAAACACTGCTACAAATAACACAACACAATTTGGGAAATGAATAAAGAACCGTGGCGGATTTCAAAACCAAGTGCACTTCTTTTGGTTCATTGATGAGAATCTGGTCTGAAATTTTACCTCATTTAGTACTATTAATGCAGTCTCAGGTTTCAATTCTTTCACACGAAGGTTCTTTGTCCAAGATTGGAAACCACCTTTAACAAGGTAAGGTCGCTGCCACCAAATCATTCAAATTTAGGCACACAAACCCACGAAAATGAAATACTGCTGGGAAAATGCATTGGAATTTACCTGGATGCCAAGCTTCTTCAATAACCTAGCAATGGCCTTTGATTGGGTTCCATTAGCATCCATGATTATGACCTTTGAATCGCCCTAAAAAAGTAGATGAAAAACATACTTAATTTAGTGTGAATAAATCTTACATAGTACATAACAAAGTCAAGCTTCAGTCAAACATCATACTTTAACCAACTTCAAGTTGCGGATGACTACTGCAAGCAGCACATCATCGACATCTCTTCCACCTTTAAGCAACTTCTTCACTGAACCTTCGATCTAAAGAAAAAAGAAGTGAACTTAATATCAATGAATAAAATCTAATTTGTCCTCTCACATTTGGAATTAGAAAATGCTGCTCCCTGCCAGCAATACATAGGTATAATTTTCACTTTTCTCCTTTGAGACAACTCCTAACATTATTCCCACAAAAGTGGACCTCATTGCGTATAATTCCAATCCTTATGAATATTATCATGCATATGAGTTTGGTGAGTAGAAATATAATTGTTCGGCAAACAATGAGTGGTATCACTAGAGATTTAGTTCAAACCAGACACACCTCAGGTGAAGCAACACTTGCATACTTAGATCTAGCTCCCCGGCGTAGATCTGGAATTCCTTCTTTCACTCTCAAGTCCTACAAAAAATAATTTGATGACAAGCTGCTACAGTTGTTTTTTCTGATACTAGAGGGAAATCAATCAGAGTTCTAGTGCTACAATACTGGAAATGTTCTGAAGGTTGTGGCAGGAGTAAACTGTTCTACATTGGCAAAGACGTGCAGGTGGTGAACAGATAATCTTACCTTTCCTACCATTTACAAAATATATCATCGACTGTATTCAAAAGGGATATCAAAGAAAGAAAAGGCCAGTGAGATTTACAATCTCTTGCCTCAGGCCGAACATCAACAAGTACGGCTTTGTCATCGTTTCTCAATAGCTCTAGTGTGGATTCGGGTGATAAGTCTCCAGAGTAGCCGCCATATGCAAAGAGCCAGTAAGACAACCTACGACATAGCCAGATTAAGAATGAGAATTGGAACGATGATGCCAGCTATAAAATGGTAAAGAAAAATCTCATTTACCCTATTGTTGTTGAACCTCCAAGCAGAACTGCCAATTGAACAATAGGATCGCTTGGGTCCAAACCAACATTCTTTTCTATACCTTCGATGATTACATATACCTGAATCATAGCACGCAACACCAAATTAAGTGGTTGCAGGAAAATGTTACGCCGGCATATGAAGAAACAAAAGTTCGGTTCTTGACACCATGGATTTACCTGTTGAAGGGCACCTCCAATCGGTTTCAATACTAGACTGGCTTTCTTCTCGGATGAGTTCAGCAAATCTTTCACGTTCGGTGGCAATGACGATTTGGCTGACCCGTAGTAATAGACAACGGACGTAGCTGCCCTGCCCAGTGAATCCTCGGCAGCAACGATGCCCTTCCTAAGGACATCAACAGCCACGGCGCCAGCTCCGGCCACCTTCTCCTGCAACGCACCGGAAGCGTCCGTCACCCCACCGGTGGCCTGCTTCTTGGTGGCGTCCACCGACGCCGTGAGGCCACCAATCGCGCCGTTGGCGGATTTCCTCCAGGCGCCGAGTGCCTCGTACGCCGACAGCCGCAGCTTGTCATACCCCTCGGTGAGCGCGTCCTCCGCCTGGAAGATTTTCTTGCTGACGGAGTCGATGAACCTAGCGATGGTGGCCTCGGCCTCGGACGCGTCGGCGGGGAACGTGGTGGGCTCCGGTGCATCCAGCAGGGCCCGCTCCGCGGCATCGTTGACGGTCGCATCGACCGCAGCGGTGGTGCCGGCGAGGTCGGAGACGACCGTCAGCGGTGGCTCGACGACGCTGCTGCAGCAGATAACGTCCGCGGGGTCGGCGCTGGGCAGCTCTGCGGCGGCGAACCCCCGCACGATGTCATCCGGCGAGGCGGCGTAGGGGGAGAGGATCGAGGAGTCGGTGAGCAGCGGGCGGTCTGGCACCCGCGCGACGAGCGGGTCGGCGTAGGACCTAAGCGCGCCCACCTCCACCCTCCGCAGCGCCGGCGCGCCGACGTGGGCCACCGACGCCGTCACCTGCCACAAGCCCAGCCAATCATAAGCGTCAGCTTACATCACGACGACGACGACGGCGGTTGCGGGGCGCGCGTGTCGGGAGGACGGCGGAAAGGCTGGACCTTTCGTACCGGGCAGAGCGGGGAGCAGCTGGGCGCGGCGGAGCAGACGGGGAGCAGCATGGCGCGGTGCCGCGGTGTGTGCGGAAGAGGCAGACGCTTGATCTGCTACGAGTGGAGCCGCTGCGACGGCGAGGCGGCTTTGCTGATTTGGCGATCTCCACGCCGGGATTGCGCGGATTCTCTCCGTGATCATGGATTCACTCGCGCCACATGTTCTATGCCTCGCACCTCGCAGCCTCCGTCGCATTCGCTTTTTTTTTTAATTTCAGAAATAATCCTATTTCAAAATTTTATATTACACAAATAATTGGGAAAGCTGTTTCTGTTGCGGACAGTGTGAATGTTTTTTTAGTTGATGATAAAAAAATTGGATACAAGAAATACTTGTTATATCATATTTGTTTTTTTACTTTAATTCAGACACAAATGTATTATCTCCCAACATATATAAAATATAAATCAAATACAAATCGAAACTTATCTTTCAACATGAAAACCACTTCTCAAGCCCACGAAAAAATTGTTATTTTGACACTCCAAAGATATATATACATTTTATTTAGAATTACACTTTTAAGGATGATATGTATGTAACACCATTTAAATTAAAGTGGGTTAAAATGTCAAAAATATATTTTTAAGAGTCAAAATAGTAAATTTCCTCAGGCCCATCTAATTATAAGTTGGGCCTTAGCATTTCCCTTAAGGGCTGATTTGGGAGCCCAAAATCCCAGCCCATTCCCTGGGGATGGGCCGGGATTTTAGGCTAAAATCCCGGCCCATCCCCAGGGAATGGGCTGGGATTTTGGGCTCCCAAATCAGCCCTTACAGGCCCATATTTTGCAGGGAAATGGACCGTATACCGGCCCGTACAAAGTATATGGGCCGAGACAGAGGCATCATTCTCGAGCCGATCTCGGCCGTCCGCTCCGTCAGTAGAACCACATCCGTCCGTCCGATGGCCGCGCGCCTCTAGGGTTTCTCCAAGAGGATATATAAAGAGGCTCTAAACCCTACCCGTCCTTCTCCCACTTCACCCTCTCCTCGCGGCTCCGCACCCGCCGCCGCCGCCGCTGCTGCGAGCAGCCACACCCAGGCGAGCGAGATGGTAAGATCCTCGAGCTTCTCTGAATTGCGCTGCTACGTGCGTGCTGCTGTTTTTGTGCTTTGTATTAGATTCGTCGGTTCTTGGTGGTCTAGCTCTGCGGTTAGTCCGGCCGCGAGGTTGGTGTCTCGTGGGTCGTGGCGTTGCATATCATGGATGGCTTCCTGGGGTTCGTTTCGATCCGGTAGGGATCTATGGGATCATGTTTGATTCCGCTCGAAGGATGTTGTATTGTGCTATCATGGTCGTCTCGCTTCCCATTTCTGATGGTTGTAAGCGTCCCTTTTTACAGTAGTTCATGCCATCTTGGTTGATTTGCCATTAGATCCACTCCACCGGTTTGCCAGCAATCGCTGCTAAAATCAGCGAAAAATCCATGTACCTGTTTACTCTCTTGCTGTTATACTCGTATATATGAGAGTTTGAGGGGATTCTTTCTGGTGAACTTTAGTAGGCTCAGTCTAATGCTCAAAATACACTAGATGGAATTTTGGCGATTCTTTATGTAGTCTCGAATTTCTCATTTCTCAAATCTAAATACCTATTCTTTATGTGAGGAAGAACAACCCTTCACTTGCAGTTGTATTAATTTCATCTTGTGTATTTCAGGGAGGGTTTGTGAAGTCCCAGAAGAGTGCTGCTTACTCCAAGCGTTTCCAAGTGAAGTTCAAGAGAAGGAGGCGTATGTTTAATCTAATCGATTCATGTGGCTAGATACCCTTCTTTACACAATATGCAATGATTTTGATTGACTTCTTTTCATCCCTCTTTGTTTGCAGAGGGAAAGACTGATTACAGGGCCAGGATTAGGCTCACTAATCAGGACAAGAACAAGTACAACACACCAAAGTACCGGTTTGTTGTGAGATTTGTATCCTTGAGTTGCTTGTTATGGTGTTTAGCATTTAATCCTTGATGATCTGGTTATGCACAAAATGTTCACTAGAATGGGTATACTGTATCCCTTGACAATTATGCATTAGACCAACAAGGATATCACAGCTCAAATTGTTTACGCCACCATTGCTGGTGATATTGTGATGGCTGCTGCGTATTCGCACGAGCTGCCTCGCTATGGTCTTGAAGTTGGTCTTACCAACTATGCTGCAGGTATGTTTTACCGACTCAATAGATATGCAGAACTCTTGTTTATATTGTTGCTGTGTTCAATTTGTCAATCTGTGTGAATGCATTGTGTAGCCTACTGCACTGGTTTGCTTTTGGCTCGCCGTGTGCTCAAGCTCCGTGGACTGGATGAGGAATACGAGGGCAATGTTGAGGTATAAACATAGTTTACTTGAGAGATTTACTTGTTTAGTTGTTTTTTCATGTTAATTTTTTGTGTGATGATGGTTGCTCACTTGTTCCTGTGTTCAGGCCACTGGTGAGGATTACTATGTTGAGCCTGCTGATGAGAGGAGGCCGTTCCGTGCTCTCTTGGATGTTGGTCTCATTAGGACAACTACCGGCAATCGTGTTTTTGGTGCCCTTAAGGTGTGTTTTACTTTTACCACATTGTTGCTTGCTTATAATTGTTGTTTACTAGGCAATAATCCTTTGTTGTTAAGATGTGGAACTACTATCTTGTTTGAACAACTACTTTGCTTTAGAGATTATTGATGTTTTTTTGAGCACATGTTGATATTATTCTGTTTGTTGCTGCAGGGAGCTGTGGATGGTGGTCTTGACATTCCTCACAGTGATAAGAGATTTGCTGGTTTCAAGAAGGATGAGAAACAACTTGATGCAGAGATTCACCGCAAGTACATCTACGGTGGCCACGTGGCGGACTACATGAGGGTGAGTTGGTTATGTTAAGAATTATGTAGCTCATTTGATGGCTATCCAGCTATCTAGAGCAATTGTTTTAGTTTTGACTAGAGTAGTTGTTTACAATTATTTCTGTAGCAACTTGATTTTGAGTCATTGGGTTTTTTTCCTGATGCTTGATTCAGTCTCTTGCCGAGGAGGAACCTGAGAAATTTCAGTCCCACTTCAGTGAGTACATCAAGAAAGGAATGGAAGCTGATGACATGGAAGCACTGTACAAGAAGGTCCATGCTGCCATCCGTGCTGATCCTACCATTGCCAAATCAACCAAGGAACCACCGAAGACTCACAAGAGGTATATTAGCTAGCTGATGTTCTTGACTAACATAATTTGTGCTGCCCAGCTATCGTTGTAATAACTTTTCTCGTTGCTGCAGGTACAACCTTAAGAAGCTTACCTATGAGGAGAGAAAGGCTAAGCTTGTTGAAAGATTGAATGCTCTCAACTCCTCTGCTGGTGCTGATGATGATGATGATGAGGACGACGAGTGAAGGGTGTAGTCTATCACCGTAGTGTTATCGTGATCCTGCCAAACATGGCATTTATGTTTACTTGTAGTCTTGCAAGTTTCGACAGACATTTTTGTTTAAGTTTTGCACTCTGCGCGACAAACCAGTTTCTTTCAGTTTTTTGTTATCAACCTGGAGCTGTCTATTACCAAAATTATGTGAGGTGCTGCCATTTGCATATCTTTCGACACATGCTTAGTATGCTCTTCTCTTGTTCTGAATTTGTTCATGATCTTTATTGTGTTTGCGTTGAAGTTTGTTCTGTTCTGATCACATTTCTGGTGGGAGTAGTCTTATAAAAAAGTTAGAAAAATAAGGAGCAAGAAAGACAGTTTGTGATATAATGATAAAGTTAATTGGTATGGTCTATCACACCCTATAGTTTAAGATAATTGACACAATGTTTGACCCAGCCCATTTTTTTTATTTTGTTTTACTAATCTCGTTGAAATTTCAATGTTTTTAAAATAAATTGTACCATAAATCATCATAAACCCCTAGTATTTACATGACTTTTTCTTTGGAGATATTTTTAGAATTTTAAATTTAAATTTGTATTTTGAATCAAACTTGTTCTAACCAACCAGTCGACAGAAGCAAGCTCGGGAAACAAGCTGTTATAAAGGTACGTACAACCCTGAGGTCAAAGTAAGGTGACAATACAGTAAATCTTAAATCTTTGAATCATAAATGCAGTTAAGATACAATGCATTCTTATATTTTTTTAGTTAACTTTTTAAAGAGCTCAGACTACCTATTAATCTTGTATTTTTTTTTCAGTTAATCGTTTAAAAATCTCTAAAGAGACTATCTATATGGGTTGAACGCGTCCTAATCTCTCGGTTACGCAAACCGTACACAGTTACAGTTGGAATGGACTTGAATGTTTTGCTGGTTGTTGCTCAAACAGTGCAATGCCCCCACGTAGGACATCTCTAATGCAATGACTAGGATGATTTCTGTAACATTAAATAGTAGTCCACATAAGCAAAAATCTGATGTGGCATGAGAATTAATGAGAAAAGAGGAGAAAAGTTGAGGAAATGGTTTCTATCACTAATACCAAGGATAAAGAAACCACTCTACATGCATTGGGAGAGTGTAGTAGTTTCTATAGATGGGGCCCACTTATTTATGATTGGGCAAAAGAGAGAAAAATAAATAAAAACAAAAAATCATGCATTGTGAGAGTGAGTTTCTATGAGCAGTTTCTTAGTGACATAGCATGTATAAAAACTACTAGATGGTTTCTTGGTTGGGAATGCCCTTAGGTCTGCAAGGAGCTTTGCTTTCACAATATTTGCTGTAACATATATGGTATCACAAATTCCTGTAACATATATGGTATCACAAATATGATTTTTAACTTTATCGAACAGTACCTCATAGACTGTTATGAGTCGAAGGTTGAGAACGAATTAGATACAAGTGGAAATCGGTACGAGTGAGAAATCGGTGACCTTCTACTTGAGAGGAGATAAGAAACATAGAAACATGATGAGATATTTATTGCTGAATGGTTATGCTCTTTATATAGAGCTTACATTTAAATCCGACTAGAACTACTCTTGAGCTAATCTGGTATTTAAAAGTTTTCCTAGTTTGTAATATCATAATCTAGCCACAAAGATATAACATATATCCTAAGGACTCTTAATATAAGAAAGTATCAAGACTCTTACTAAAATTTGGTTAGCACCCGAGGAAAACCGAATCCAACTAGGACTTAGCCTGGGTTTCTCCTGGCCTCTTTCTTTCCTCTTCTGCTGTAGACGTTTCCAACCATGATAAGCACGAAAATGATACACCCAGTATTTATGTTGGCTTCTTAAACAGTGGTTCATTGCAATTGTAGAAAGTAGAATCTAATGTTTGCACGGCTCAACACCTTGGTAACAGATAAAGAGGCAAATACATTTGTTTTGTTCAGAGTGTGTAGCAACCCTCATCTCCATAACCCATATGCGATGACATGATAACACAAACAAACCAATTCTACATTCAAAGTGCAGTCAAGTTGCCTAGATGGCAAACGGATTTCCTTGTTAAATCACAAAGCAGGATGCTAGACGACAACAAGAAGTTCAGAATCACAATGGCACCAACTAGAACTGAGATTTGTCGAGGTCATTGAAGTAAGGATGCTCCATTGCAGCCTTTGCTGATATGCGGTTTGCTGGATCATACTGGAGCATTTTCTGCAAGATATTATTCACAAAACCATCACCTCGCATATTCGAGAGGAATGATATAACATCCTTGAATCATAACTAGATTATGTAATATATATAGTTTAGATACAGATTCTATTCTCTATCCACCGGTTAGTCAATATTGTCATGGTATATGATATGAGCCTGAATGAAACACGGGAACAGTCAACAACTCAAGAGCCTAATATACCACAATTTAACACCAGCAGAAAATATGCAGACCGGATCCCTTAGAATGTTTGATTGCCCAAATACTTTCCCAATATAGAGAACATGGAAAGCTAGTATAGATCACTTTTTTAATTACCGATAAAAGGTCAACTCCTTCCTGTTCCAGTGATGGGACTGCACGTCCCAAATCATCTGGTTTCCACTGTGGAAACTCATGCCAGTCCCTCAAAGAAGTCACACCAGGCCACTGTTCATCAGTAGGAGTTCCCAGCAACCTAATAAGAAGCTGGTTTTAGTCAATGCTTAATTCATAATATTCCCCTGTATAAGTTGGCAGAAGATGTACAGACATAGATAAACTATCAAATGTTGTGTTGCAAAGTATATCAATCAAAAGTTAGTACCAGGACTCCAAGAGCATAGTCTGGCAGAATAGTATATGAAATTCTAGGTGTGGGATTTTTTCATCAGATTATGCTAAGCATGAATTTATGAAAATCCCAATGACATCAGCAAGAAATCTAAACAGAGTGAAAACTAGATGATTATCAGATCATTAATGCTCTATCCTAACAGTGAAGCAATAAATTCATATCATAAGAACTACATTTCTCATTAATCACGCAAATCAGAAGGAAGAAATACCTGAAAATGTGAAGTAACTGTTGCAACTCAGAGTCACCAGGAAAGAGCGCTTGCCTTCTGACCATTTCAGCTGTATTGAACAGTACAAGAATCAAAATTGTTATAGAGAGAACACTCGCATTGATAGAGATGACACTCAGAGTTGGGATTTTTTTTCTCATTCAACTCACTAGAATGCCATGTCTAACCTACAAGGTTGGGGATACATATATAGGCTAGTCATGCAGCCCACTAGTCTAAGATGCTAATCTAGATGTTAGTCAAAGATGCTAGTCTAAGGCTCTGTTTGGGATTTAGAAACTACGGTATTTCAAAAACTACACTATACTATGTTCATGACAATACCACAGTTTATAATACTACAGTTTTGGAAAAAGTACTTCATACCAAAGTTTTCAATAGTATAGATTGAGTACAGTATTTATAATACTACAATTTACTTTACATAGATTTCGGATGAAGTTGCCAAATACCTTTTAGTATATAATACTGCAGTATTTCTTCTAAAACTACAAAGAACTTTTGTTCCCAAACAGGGCCTAAAAGTGCTCAAGACCACAAAATTGTCCACACAACATAGAGCACACACACACAGACTTAACCTCTCAATCTCCTCCTAGGTCTTTTGTGGTGCCTTATGGGGATTTGAACCATCCCAATCCTGGCGTGAAGCTCCTGAAACTTAATCCGCCCAAGCGACTTGGTGAGGAAGTCGGCGAGCTAGTCCTAGGTATTGATGTAGCTGGCCTTCACACTACCCTCATCTAAATAACTCCGAATGAAACAGTACTTCACCTGAATGAGTTTGTTGCTCTCGTGGAAGACAGGATTTTTTGCCAAAGCCAAATCAAACATACTGTCCATCTTGAGCTCCACTGCTTCGGCATCTCTGCAGAGAAAATCACTAAGCAGTCGAGCCAGCTAAAGAGGCTGAGTAGATGCAGACATGGCCACCACTTGCTGCTTGACCGACTGCCAGTTGATTAGACACTTGCCAAGGAAGAACAGTGTCCCACTGGTGCTCTTGCTTGTGTCGATGTTGCCGACGTGGTTGCTGTCATTGTACCCGATGAAATGTGCCACATCGGGTCACCTCGGGTAGTACAAGCCGTAGTTAGAGGTCTCCGCGACAGCGTAAGATCCTCTTTATGGTCTACTGATGCTCCGTTGTCGGTCGCTGCATGAACTGACTGACATAGCCAACTGCAAATGCCATGTCCGACCGCGTGTGGACAAGGTAGCGAAGGCTGCCCACAATGCATCGGTACTGCATCGCGTCCACCTCCTCCGCCGTGCTGTCGCAACTTAGCTTCAGCCTTTCCTCCATGGGAGTGTAGGCTAGATTGCAATTGGTGAGTCCGCCCAGCTCGACGATGCGCTTGGCATAGGTCGCTCATCTGGAAGGTGGCCTTCATCTTTGTTTGAATGCCTCTACCTCCACCTCCTTGGTGTCGGTGATCACCAAGTCGTCAACGTAGACGCCTACCAGCAGGGCATTGTCTCCCTTGCCCCGCCGGTAGACTGAGAGTGAAGTCCAGTTTGTTGTTCCAAGCTCATGGTGGTTGTCGCAAGCCATAGAGGGCCTTGTGCAGGTGGAGAACCTTGTTCTCCTTGCCGGGGATGACAAATCCTGATGGTCGTCGGATGTAGACCTCTAGTTGCCATTGAGGAAAGCAGACTTGACATCCATGTGGTGGACACGCTAACCCTCCTAAGCTGCCAGCACAAGGACACGAATGGACTCCATCCGTGCAACGGACGCGAAGGCGTCGTCGAAGTCGACTCCCTCCTGTTGGATGAAGTCACGTGCCACCAACCGAGCCTTGTGCTTGACCATCACCCCGACCTCATCTTTCTTCAGATTGAACACCCACTTAAGTGTGATGGCACGATGGCTGGCCGAAATATCAGCTAGCTCCCATGTCTAGTTCCGCCCGACGACGTCCATCTCCTGGTGCATCGCGGCGCGTCAGGCCGCGTATCCTTCCGCCTCAACGATGGAACGTGGCTCACCGTCGTCGTGCGCTAGGTGCAGCTCCGCATCGAAGTCATGCTACGTCATCCTAGGAATGAGTTGCTCACTAAGGATATTATCCATGATGCAGTAACGCAAAGGCTCGCCATCGTGGCAAGCATCGACGCGGTACTCGTCGTTTGACATTGGAGTAGCGAACTCCACTGTGTGCTACTCATCATGGACCGAAGTTGTGGATGTTGATCCCGAAGATGTGGGCGCCGGTGTAGGAGGCGGTGGAGAACATGCCAGAGCTAATGACGTGCTAGGTGTTGGGGCAAGCGAGCTTGATGAAGGTGATCTGCTAGCTCCCCTTGCTCCCTCGAAGTAGACGTAGTCGACGACGAAGTTGCTGATCGTCGAAGTCGAGCCATCATCTGCCATCTTGCCCCACGTCCAACCTCGCCCTTCGTTGAACACGTCTCGCGAGATGTGGACGCGTTGTGTCGTAGGGTCAAGGATGTGGTAGGCCTTGGAACCCTCCGCGTAGCCAAAGAAAACCCCTCGCGTGCTATGGTCGTCAAGCTTGTCGACGTGGCTGAGCTCCTTGACGAACGCCATGCAATCAAAAACGCGAAGGTGGCCGACCGTCGGCTTGCGTCCGTACCAAGCTTCATGCGGCGTCTCGCCATCAAGAGCCTTGGTGGGCGAGGGGTTGAGATGGACGGCAGTCATCACCGCCTCTCCTTAGTAGATTGTCGGCATCCCCCTCTGTTTGAGGAGGTGCGAGCAGTGGCCACCAATGCTAGACGACGCCATCCTGCCATGTTGTGGACGACGCAAAGTAGTGGCACTGAATCCCCTCGTCGGCGCAGTACGCCGCGGACTCAGCTGTTGTGAACTCGCCACCGTTGTATGTGCGCAACACCCGAAGCTTGCGGCCACACTCCTCTGCAACAGCTTGATGACGCTTGATAGCGTCTGCGGCTGGTGCCTTGGTGTCGACGAGGAGGAAGTAGCAACGGCCTCCAAGGGTAGCCGGTGTCACGGGACCGCAAAGGTCAACGTGCACGAGCTCAAGCTTCTCCTTGGCGCGAAAGCTCGCCTGACGAGGAAATGAGAGTCACCACTGCTTAGTCAGCACGCATGTGTCGCAGAACTGCTCCACATGCTCGACACTCAGTATGCCTCACACCATCTCCTTGATGTTGAGCTGCTTCAGGGCCTCAAAGTTGAGGTGCCCAAAGCGCTCGTGCCACCGCTAGGAATCGTCGTCATGGCGGGATGCAAGACACACGGGCTGCACCACATGTACATGGAGGACATAGAGGCGATTGCTTCCTCTGTTTACCTTGGCGACAAGTCGGTGCTGATGATCCCAGATGCGCAACACCCGATGCTCGATCTCCATGCGCGAGCCATTCTCATCTAGCTGGTCAAGGCTGATGATGGAGTTCCTTAGTGCGAGGATGTAGTACACACTGGTGAGCATCCGATGCTCGCCAGTCTTGGCGGTGAAGATGGAGCCGATGCCCCTAAACCCTAAACCCTAAACCCTGAACTTGACGGAGCCTCGCACGCCGGAGTCCAGGTCAAAGAAGTGCTCCTGTCACCCGATCATGTGATGGGTAGCACCGGTGTCGAGGAACCAACCGTCAATCTTGTCATCGTTAAACCCATTGTCGAGGAAGACGTGTGCACGCGGTTCGTCGACGTGGAGAAGAGCGACGGCTGTCGACACAAGAGGAGAGCGCAACTCAATGTTCCTATGTATGAGGAACAGAGCTGGCTCCTCCTACGCACGCACGACGTGTGCCTGACTGCCACGCTTCGCCTACCGGCAGTCCCTAACCCAATGGTCGATCTTGCCATAGTTGTGACAAGTGTTGTCACAGGTGGCCTTGTGATTACCGTTGGTGCCGCTAGTATTGCCTCCACACGCCTAGGGGGGCTTGCACCCTCTGCGCGGCTGGCGCTTGCGGCCACTCAACGAGTTTGATGCCTCCCCCTTCTTCTGCTCTCATTAGGGGGCGAGCCACTGCTCCTCGGTGAAAAGAAACTTGCCACCAGTGGTGGTCGGCTCTGAAGATGGTTGGGGCTCGTCGTTGACCTTGAGGCGACCTATCGCCTCTTTGATCGACATCCTGGAGAGGTCTAGCAAGGACTCGATTGAGCGAGTGATCTGCTTGTATCTCCCGAGAATGTTGCGAAAGAGCTTCTCAACAGCTCTTTCCACGTTAATGATGTCTTCGCCGTGCTGCACAAACTTCTGCAGTAGGGAGTTGAGACAAAGAGCAAAATAATCAACATCCTCATGTGGTTTAAAAGCCAGGTTCTCCCACTCCTTGCGTAGTGCCTGCAGCGTAGACTTGCGGGCGCAATTGCTGTCGATACACGCTGCAGCGATGGAATCCTAGGCCTCCTTGGTAGTCCGCTTGCAAGCAATCGAAGACTGCATCTCCGCCAGCCACACCGCCTGTGAGGGTCGCGTTCGCCAGGAGCACGATCGTCACGTGCACATTCTTCAGGAGCGTTGTCGGCGCGTTTCGGTAACTCACAGGCGGCATGGCTCTCCTTCCCCGGACCGACGCCATGGTCATCACGACTTCCAAGCTATCATCAAGGACGCTGGCGCTGGATGGCCCACCCTCACCAAGACCAACTATGATGACTGGTCCGCGGTTATGAGGGTGAAGCTTCAAGTGCGGCACATGTGGGAGGTGGTCACATACAACGATGTCAACTACGACGATGATCAACGAGCGCTGAAGGCCCTCGTTGCTACAGTCCTGCTGGAGATGCAGTCTTCGATTGCTTGCAAGCGGGCTGCCAAGGAAGCCTGAGATTCCATCGCTGCGGTAACGACAACGATCGCGCCCGCAAGTCTACGCTGCAGGCACTACGCAAGGAGTGGGAGAACCTAGCTTTTAAAACAGGTAAGGATGTTGATGATTTTGCTCTTCGTCTCAACTCGTTACTGCAGAAGATGGTGCAGCACGACGAAGACATCATCAACGAGGAAAGAGCCGTCGAGAAGCTCTATCGCTGCGTTCCTAGGAGATACTGAGAGGATAAGTCTATGTGTGTGTATGTGTGCTTTGGCATGACATGTAGTTTGGCATGATATGTGTGATGTCTATGTGTGGACAAGTTTGTAGTCTTAGCACCTTTAGCATCTTTGCTTTAGCATCTTAGATTAGCATCTAGCATCTTGGGCTATATGGCTAGCCTATAAATATGTATCCCCAACCATTCGGGTTGGCATGGCATTTGAGTGAGTTGAATGAGAAGAAAATTGCACCAACTCTGAGTGTCATCCCTACCAATGCGAGTGTTCTCTCTAACAATTGGTATCGGAGCTGTATGGTTATGTGACCTTTCCAATCCCCTCCGCGACTCTCTCCAACGGAGACACCCGTCTCCTTGTTCATCTTCTTCCCTTGCCGGTCCACCGGAAACCAACGACTCGGCGAGCACCACCCACACTCCGAGCAGCAGCTCGATAGTAGCGGCTTCGTCCTAGTGCAGCAGCAACCCCCACGACCCATCCACTCTACCGCTGCGCAATGTCCGCAGGAGACTCTCTTCGCTCGGTCACCTCAAGCGCACGACGTCGGCAGGAGGCCGAAGTCGTCGCGGCGGAGGAGCGCGACCGGGTGGCAGCAGAGGCTATGGAAGCGGCGGCTCGAAAGGCGAGGTTGGCGGCGGTAGAACTGGCAGTAGCGAGAGCGGAAGAGGAAGCGGCGGTGGTTGTGGCTGCAGCACGTGTTGCCGTGGTAGAGCTCAAAGCTTTGCGCCACGGTAGCAACAGTGGCACTGCCTCCGAGGGAGGTAGCCTCGACTTGGAGGCCGAGTTACCAAGGAGGGCGAAGGATGAGCGGGTGGCGCAGTGGGCAGCAGCGCAGCCCTGTGCTCGCGGCGGCAGCCCAAACGGGCCCAGACGCGTCGACAACACTCCGGGAGGATGCGCACGCGACGGTCGTGCTCCTGGCGAACGCGACCCTCACAGACGGCGTGGCTCTCCTTCCCCAGACCGACGCCATGGTCATCGCGGCTTCCAGACCATCGTCAAGGACGCTGGTGCTGGTGGTGGATGGCCCATCCTCACCAAGACCAACTACACTGAGTGGTCCATGATTATGAGGGTGAAGCTCCAAGTGCAACACATATGACGACGTCAACTACGACGATGATCGACAAGCGCTGGAGGCCCTCGTTGCTGCAATCCCACCGAAGATATAGTCTTTGATTGCTTGCAAGCGGACTGCCTAGGAGGCTTGGGATACTATCGCTGCAATGCGTATCAGCAGCGATCACACCCGCAAGTCTATGCTGCAGGCACTACGCAAGGAGTGGGAAAACCTGGCTTTCAAACCAAGTGAGGATGTTGATGATTTTGCTCTCCGTCTCAACTCTCTACTACAGAAGTTGGTGCAGCATGGCGAAGACCTCATCAACGAGGAAAGAGCTATTGAGTGCGTTCCCGGGAGATACAAGCAGATCGCTCGCTCGATCGAGTCCTTGATGGACCTCTCTAGGATGTCGATCGAAGAAGCGATAGGTCGCCTCAAGGTCGTCGACATCAACAAGCCCCAGCCATCTTCAGAGCCGGCCACCACTGGTGGCAAGCTTCTCTTCACCGAGGAGCAGTGGCTCACTCGCCAGCGAGAGCAGAAGAAGGGGAGGCATCAAGTTCGTCGAATGGCCACAAGCGCCAGCCATGTAGGGGACGCAAGGCCCCCCAGGCGCGTGGAGGCGCTACTGGCGGCACCAACGACAAGGCCACCCGTGATGACACTTGCCACAACTGTGGCAAGATCGGCCATTGGGCTAGGGACTGCCAGCGGCGGTCAGGCACATGTCATGCAAGCGCAAGAGTAGCCAGCTCTGTTCCTTATACATGGGAACATTGAGCTGCACTCCCCTCCCACGTCGACAGCCGCCTCTCTTCTCCACGTCGACGAACCGCGCGCACACGTCTTCCTCGGCAATGGGTCCAATGATGACAAGATTGACGGTTGGTTCCTCGACACCGGTGCCACCTATCACATGACCGGGCCCACACCACTTCTCCGACAAGGATTCCAGCGTGCGAGGCTCTGTCAAGTTTGGGGACGCCTCCGCCGTGGAGATAAGGGGCGTCGGCTCTGTCATCTTCACCGCCAAGACCAGCGAGCATCGGATGCTCACCGGTGTCTACTACATCCCCGAGCTGAGGAACTCTATCATCAGCCTTGGCCAGCTGGATGAGAATGGCTCGCGCGTGGAGATCGAGCATGGGGTGCTGCGCATCTAGGATCATCAGCACCAACTTGTCGCCAAGGTAAATAGAGGAAGCAATCGCCTCTATGTCCTCTATTTACCTTGGCGACAAGTTGATGCTGATGATCCCAAATGCGCAACAACCCATGCTCGATCTCCACGCGTGAGCCATTCTCATCCAGCTGGCTAAGGCTGATGATGGAGTTCCTCAGCTCGGGGATGTAGTAGACACCGGTGAGCAACCGATGCTCGCCGGTCTTGGCGGTGAAGATGACAGAGCTGACCCTTATCTCTACGGCGGAGGCGTCCCCAAACTTGACGGAGCCTCGCACGCTGGAATCCAGGTTGGAGAAGTGGTCCCGCCGCCCGGTCATGTGATGGGTGGCACCGGTGTCGAGAAACCAACCGTCAATCTTGTCATCATTGGACCCATTGCCGAGGAAGACGTGTGTGCGCGGTTCGTCGACATGGAGAAGAGCGGCAGTCGTCGATAGGGGAGGGGAGTGCAGCTCAATGTTCCCATGTATAAGGAATAGAGCTGGCTCCTCTTGCGCTTGCGCGACATGTGCCTGACTGCCGCGCTTCACCTGCCGGCAATCCCTAGCCCAATGGCCGATCTTGCCACAGTTGTGACAAGTGTCATCACGGGTGGCCTTGCGGCCACCGTTAGCGCTGCCAGTAGCGCCTCCACGCGCCTGGGGGGCCTTGCGCCCCCTGCGTGGCTGGCGCTTGTGGCCATTCGACGAACTTGATGCCTCCCCTTCTTCTGCTCTCGCTGGTGAGCGAGCCACTGCTCCTTGGTAAAAAGAAGCTTGCCACCAGTGGTGGCCGACTCTGAAGATAGCTGGGCTCGTCGATGTCGACGACCTTGAGGCGACCTATCGCTTCTTCGATCGACATCTTGGAGAGGTCCATCAAGGACTCGATCGAGTGAGCGATCTGCTTGTATCTCCTGGGAATGCAGCGAAAGAGCTTCTCAACAGCTCTTTCCTCGTTGATGAGGTCTTCGCCATGTTGCACCAACTTCTGCAGTAGAGAGTTGAGACGGAGAGCAAAATCATCAACATCCTCACCTGGTTTGAAAGCCAGGTTCTCCCACTCCTTGCGTAGTGCCTGCAGCGTAGCCTTGCGGGCGCGATTGCTGCTGATACGCACTGCAACGATAGTATCCCAAGCCTCCTTGGCAATCCGCTTGCTAGCAATCAAAGACTGTATCGTTATATGTGACTGCCTCCCACATGTGCCGCACTTGGAGCTTCACCCTCATAATCATGGACCACTCGGTGTAGTTGGTCTTGGTGAGGGTGGGCCATCCACCACCAGCACCAGCGTCCTTGACGATGGTCTGGAAGCCACAATGACCATGGCATCGGTCCGGGGAAGGAGAGCCACGCCGCCTGTGAGGGTCGCGTTCGCCAGGAGTACGACCGTCGCGTGCGCATCCTCCCAGAGTGTTGTCGGCGCGCTTGGGCTCATTTGGGCTGCCGCATCGAGCACGGGGCTGCGCTGCTGCCCACTGCGCCACCCGCTCATCGTTCGCCCTCCTTGGTAACTCGGCCTCCAAGTCGAGGCTACCTCCCTCGGAGGCAGTGCCTCTGTAGCTACCGTGGCGCAAAGCTTCGAGCTCTGCCACCACAACACGTGATGCAGCCACAGTCGCCGCCGCTTCCTCTTCCGCTCTCGCTACTGCCAGTTCTGCCGCCGCCAACCTCGCCTTCCGAGCCGCCGCTTCCACAGCCTCTGCTGCCACCCGGTCGCGCTCCTCCGCCGCGACGACTTTGGCCTCCTGCCGACGTCGTGCGCTCGAGGTGACCGAGCGAAGAAAGTCTCCTGCGAACATTGCACAGTGGTGGAGTGGAAAGGTCGTGGGGGTTGCTGCTGCACTGGGAGGAAGCCGCTACTATCGAGTTGCTGCTCGGAGTGTGGGTGGAGCTCGCCGAGTCGTTGGTTTCCGGTGGACCGGCAAGGGAGGAAGATGAACAAGGAGACGAGCGTCTCCGTTGGAGACAGTCGCGGAGGGGATTGGAAAGGTCACATAACCATACAACTTTGATACCAATTGTTAGAGAGAACACTCGCATTGGTAGGGATGACACTCAAGAGTTGGGGCGATTTTCTTCTCATTCAACTCACTCAAATGTCATGCCAACCCAAATGGTTGGGGATACATATTTATAGGCTAGCCATGTACCCCAAGATGTTAGATGCTAGTCTAAGATGCTAAAGCAAAGATGCTAGTCTAAGATGCTAAAGCAAAAGATGTTAAAGGTGCTAAGACTACAAACTTGTCCACACATGGACATCACACATGTCATGCCAAACAACATGTCATGCCAAAACACACATACACACACATAGACTTATCCTCTCAGCGTGACTTCGATGTGGAGTTGCACCTGGCGCACGACGACGGTGAACCACGTTTCTTCGTTGAGGCAGAAGGAGACGTGGCCTGGCGCGTCGCGATGCAACAGGAGATGGACGCGTTGAGCAAAACTAGACATGGGAGCTGGCTGATCTTCCAGCCGACCACCGTGCCATCACCCTCAAGTGGGTGTTCAAGCTGAAGAAAGATGAGGCCAGGGTGGTGGTCAAGCACAAGGCTCGGTTGGTGGGACGTGGCTTCGTCCAGCAGGAGGGAGTCGACTTCGACGATGCCTTCGCGCCCATTGCACAGATAGAGTTCATTCGTGTCCTCACGTTGGCAGCTCAAGAGGGTTGGCGTGTCCACCACATGGATGTAAAGTCTACATTCCTCAATGACGATTTGAAGGAGGTCTAGTTCGCCAGCCGTCGGGATTCGTCATCTTCGGCAAGGAGAACAAGGTTCTCCACCTGCGCAAGGCTCTCTACAGCTTGCTACAGGCACCATGAGCTTGGAACGACAAGCTAGACTCTAGTCTCAGGCAGATGGGGTTCCAGCAAAGTGCTCATGAGGTTGCAGTCTACCGATAGGGCAAGGGAGACAATGCCTTGCTGGTAGGCATTTACGTTGACGACTTGATGATCATCGCCACCAAGGGGTGGAGGTAGAGGCGTTCAAGAAAAAGATGAAAGTCACCTTCCAGATGAGCGACCTAAGGCTCCTCTCCTTCTACATGGGGATCGAGGTGCACCAGGATAGCTCTGGCACTTCACTTCGCCAGACCGCCTACAACCCAGCCTATACTCCCATGGAGGAAAGGCTGAAGCTGAGACGCAATAGCACGGCGGAGGAGGTGGACGCGACGCAGTACCAGCGCATTGTGGGCAGCCTTCGCTACCTTGTCCACACACGGCTGGACTTGGCGTTCGCAGTTGGCTACGTTAGTCGGTTCATGCAGTAACCGACGACGGAGCATCAACAGGCTGTAAAGAGGATCCTACGCTCTGTCGCGGGGACCTCTGACTACGTCTTGTACTACCCGAGGTGCCCCAGTGCGGCACATTTCATCGGGTACAGCGACAGCGACCACGCCGGCGACATCGACACAAGCAAGAGCACCAGCGGAACGTTGTTCTTCCTTGGCAAGTGTCTGATCAGCTGGCAGTCGGTCAAGCAGCAAGTGGTGGCTATGTCCAGTTGCGAGGCAGAGTACATCGCAGCTACTTCTGCATTTACTCAGGCTCTCTAGTTGGCTCGACTGCTTGGCGATCTTCTTGGCAGAGATGCCGAAGCGGTGGAGCTCAGAATGGACAGCAAGTCTGCTTTGGCTTTGGCAAAGAACCCTGTCTTCCACGAGCGTAACAAGCACATTCGGGTGAAGTACCATTTCACTGGGAGTTGTTTGGATGAGGATAGTGTGAAGGCTAGCTACATCAATACGTAGGACCAGTTCGCCGACTTCCTCACCAAGTCGCTTGAGTGGATTAAATTTCAGGAGTTTCGCGCCAAAATTGGGATGGTTTAGATTCCCCAAAAGGCACCACACAATACTTAAGGAGAGATTGAGAGGATAAATCTTTGTGTGTGTGTGCTCCATATTGTTTGGCATGACATGTGTGATGTTTATGTGTGGACAAGTTTGTGGTTTTAAACACTTTTAGCATCTTTTGCTTTAAGCATATTATACTAGCATCTAGACTAGCATCTTGGACTAGTGGACTGCATGGCTAGCCTATATATGTATCCCCAACCATGTAGGTTGGAATATGGCATTCTAGTGAGTTGAATGAGAAGAAAAATGCCCTAACTCTGAGTGTCATCTCTACCAATGCGAGTGTTCTCTCTAACAACACACACAGGCTTATCCTCTCAAAAACGAGGAGGCAATGAGGCATATATGTTTTTAATAACAGAAAAGCAAGGGAAAATTGAAGCAGAAACATGATATATGCTGTTTAGACAGCTAAAAATTCAAATATGATGAAAGCAACGACAAATTGATGCTTAAATATTCATATTTGTTCAAGACTAGAGATATCATTGATAAATTGGAGCTTAAATATTCAAATTTATTCAACAAAAAATCCCTTGATAGGATGCACATGAAAACCTTTTGAAACTACCAGTACACATCTAACTTCCCCTTTCAAGGCCGTAAGACAAACAAAACCTCAATATACACAGGTGGCAATGCATCCGATAGTGCATTGATTTAAAAGGTGTATCCAGGTGTGTGCTTTTGGTTTTGAAAATGCAAGGATAATGTGTCCCACAAAGCCATAACAAAGATCAAAAGGTGCATACCGAAGATGCATCCAATGGACCAAATGTCAACACCAGTTGAGTAATGTGTTGATCCAAGTAAAACTTCAGGAGCTCTATACCAAAGAGTCACAATCTGCAAGACAAAACAGACATGGATAAGGAAATCACCAGACCATGTTCATAGTTTAGTCCATGTTCACCACAGCTCTATAGTTCGGGAGCTCTGTACCTCATGGGTGTAGCTTTTCATAGGAACAGTGAACGCCCTTCCTAGGCCAAGATCTGCAATTTTCAATATCCCCCTTTCCTTGTCAACCAGCAGATTTTGCGGCTTTAAATCACTACAAAATTGAACAAGAATAAGGACAAAACATGTCAGCAGAAAATGCAATATTGTATGGCTGATAAGTCAGTAGCATAAATCAGAGTCCAACCGGTGAAGGACACCATGGCCATGACAATGTGCGACTCCTTTGCATAACTGATACAAGAAGTTCTACAGGGAAGTGAAGGAGGTTATTTTTTTGTCATCGCAATATAAAATCTGTAAATGGAAAAAAACCTTCAACAATCATGTTAGGACTGTTCAGTCAAAAGCTTCCATTTTACATTTAAATATGATCCACACTTACATGGATCGGTATTTCCCTTTTCCAGCTCAATTAGGATTGTGACATTCTTCTGAACAGTGAAACGAACAGCTCATAGTGATTCTTTTTTTTACCAGATTTCCACGGGAACAACCCAGAGACCAAAAACCAATACGATGTCCAGGCAAGACAACATCCTGGACAGGCCGGACGTGAAGCGGCTAGTACAAGTACATGAATACGAATTATGCGGGCGAGGGCGATTACGGTTTACCTTGATGGTGTTGGTGGGGAGCGGCCGTGGGTTGGGGCCCTTGCGGTAGGTGTCGATGAACTTCTTGAGGTCGGTGTCGAGGAACTCGAAGACGAGGTAGAGGACGGGCTTGCCGTTCTTGTTGGAGGACTCGACGGAGAGGAGGCGGACGACGTAGACGGACTGGGAGAGGAGGCGGAGGAGCGAGATCTCCCGCAGCGCGGTGGGCGGGATGCCTTCCTCGTCCATCTCGAGCCGGGTCTTCTTGAGCGCCACCAGATGCCCCGTCTCCCTGTCCTGCGCCTTGTACACCTTCCCGTACGTACCCTCCCCTACCTTCTCCAGCTTCTCGTACCTCTCCATAGCTCGACCCGGACGCGGCTGAGAGCTCGGCGAACCCTAGACGCGGCGGCGGTGGCGGAGGTGGGTAGAATTTCAAATGGGAGCGGAGGGGGACAGAGGGTACGTGGGAGAGGAGAAAAGACAAGGCACAATTTAGACCCCAAAAGATGCAACGGTCGAGTTGCTTGTTCATTTTTCTACGCTAGTGTTGATTTCATGAATGAGGAGAAACGGAGGAATGATTTTTGACATGGTCTGCTATTTGGTTCAAGGAATGATGTAACATCAAGTGGAACTAAACGATCCTAAAAATATAATATTCTTTGTAGATGATGTACCGTGTGGTACTGATTTTTTAGACGAACGAGATGGTTACAAATCATCCCGTTCCATTTCTCGTTGTAACACTACTTTAATTGGAAGAGGTTGGGATGAAAGAGATATGATGATGAGTTGTGATGCACTAAAATTATTCTTCACCAGTCTTAATTAAAGAGACAAGATAGATAAAATTAACAATAGAGATGAAACGATCTGAGTTGTGATATGTCACTATCACTCTTCACTATAATTTTAATTAGAAGAAACAAGACATGCAACATTTGAATGAGAGAGATGCAATGGTCGAGTTGCGATACGTCACGGTCACTCCTTACCATAATTTTAATTAGAAGAGACAAAAAAGACATAATTCACACGAGAGATGTAACGGTCGAGCTGTTGCGGTGTTTTATGCCCACTCTTCACTACATTTTTGATTAGGATTAAATTTGTACCGCATATGCCCACTCTTCAGTACATCGATTGGTGATGCATCACAAATTTAGTTTAGTCCACTATTCACCATAATTTTAATTAGATGAATTAATCTCACACCATGTATAAGTTGATAATTAGTATTATTAAAAGCAGCATGGCTTTGCTGCTCTGAGAACGAACCACGTCATTCCTTTTGCGAAAACCCCCTTGGTTTCCTTGAAATTGCTTAAAGCGATTCTCATACATTTTTGCAGATTAGTCCTTCTGTGTTGTTGAAATTGGTTGAGCCTCTTCTTCTTCCATCTCATTCCAGATCTGGCTTTTCCTCTCCTCCCAACCTCTTCTCCTTCCATCTCATTCCAGATCTGGCTTTTCCTCTCCTCCTAATGCCAATAGCCCACCACGCGATTTGTCGTCGACCGCTCCGTGCCTCGCCTTCCTGCCGCCGCCCTTCCTGTATCCACCTTCGTCGACATGGCCTCGGCGTCGCATGTGATTTCTCCTACGGAGGCGGCAGTGGGAGCGCTTCCAGCAGCCGCCTACCCTACTTCCTCTACTCAGCGAGGCGCACGTGAGAGGTCGACGTCGTTCTCGGCACATGCGTCGCACCATTGCTCGCCTGACGAGCGGTTGGCCATCCCGGTGAGTTTGATTCGTATGGCCGTGTGGTGTTTGCCACTGTTCTGCGATTTGCCGGCTAATGGAAGACGAAAAATCCTTTTCCAACACTTCCCTTATCCCCCTCAAGTTTCGGCGGGGGCACCGAGGCGGCCGGAGGCACGTCGAACGGCAAGCTAGCGTGGTCCTCTAACCCTAGGCCCGGTCTCCCTCTCACTCCCCAGTCCGGCGGCGCCGTCGCCATGCAGCGGCTGCTAGCGGGCTCACTGGTGGCATTGACGCCGCGGTTGTTCCCCATCGCCGACTCGTTTCTCCGCCGCCGCCGCCCACTCCGCTCCCCGCTTCCTGTGTTGTGAGCTTCATTCACACCTATGGGAATTTACTGTTTTTCGGTCTCGCTTCCATTTTTTTGGTTGTGCTGTTTTGTTTGGTATGGGCAATGTATGTTGGTGGAACGTGAGCACATATCCAAGTGCATTGTGGGTATTTTGGACCGCGGAACCGCGGTGGAATAGATTTTGGAACTTCTTGGGTCCTCGCCAGGGCTCCTGCTGCAGGATGAGCTCGCCCCGGGGGACGAGTGCACGCTGGCGCCGGCCTCACCATTGCTAGCCGCTGCCGGTGGCTTCTTGCTGCGGTCTCTGGTGATGCATAAATCCAACTGATTTATTATTTTAGGTGAAGAACAACGTCTACATTTATTATTTACTGCCTTTTTTACTGTTCTGTGTTCTTGGTTCGTGCCTTTTAAATGAATTGATTAGATTTCTTACAATTTTTGTTAGGTGGTTTTTCGTTCTGAGACTTCAAGACGGTGCTAGAAGTGTTCAGTCCATCCTGGGGCTTCTCTTACAAGGTATGTTCGTTTACAGTGGGTGGGGCCCTCTTGCGTAAAAAAAATTGCTACAGTGTTCACCACCTCTCTAGAGAGCACATCACGTGACAAGTCTATTTTTCACTGTGCTGGGTGTTGTTTTACAGGCTATTGCCACCTGTTTCTTGTGTCAGAGCTGTGAAAGTGATTTCATCCCTCTATTATATTAGGTGCTCATTGTACTGGACTGTTGCCTCTCTTCAGGTAACAATTCCTCTAACGATCTGCTTCTCTATCGATCTGTTTGTTGCTTGCCTCTTATTTGTTTCTATACTGCTTATGTGCTAATGAGAACAAGTCACTTCCATATATACATTTTTTGTGCTCTAATGTTTATGGCTAACTGTCTATAGATCAGTACAATACTACAATGACTCCTTCACTCCTTCAGTCAATTGACTTTGTTCATTTTTGTGTATGATCCAGAATGTCATAACTCATAAGAAAGCTTTGGGCTTGTTTCCGCATTTTACATTGATAATAGAATATGTGTTTTTTAGTAAAATTTAAAAACACTTCTATTTACACTACAAGTCCACTGATAAAAGGTAAAAAATAGTCATCTACAAAGGGGATGCATGTTCAGGAGTACAAAATGTAACCACAAGAAACTAGAAATCAGAGGTATGAATCAACTTCTCAGCATAGAAATAAACATACTGTTGTATGTTTTAAATCCATGAACCATAAATGTAGTTGATTTTGATGACAGGAGGGGTGCTCAGGATGCAATTGATAATCTGAATGGTATGTCCGGGTGCATCTGTTCCATTGTTGTTACAACCATATGTATACCTGGAACTATGTTGTATATGCAACTTTGTTTTACTCGTGTTTTGGCTCACGAAACTATGGAATTTTTAGTCTTTACTCTCTTCTTGAATTGATTAGGTGCTCTATTTTGTTTGTCAGGTCTAGACATTAGAGTACAGGAGTTTTAAGTTTTTATTACTTTAGGTTTAACAAAAATATTGGTTTCGGGCTATGCCAGGAGTATTCATGTATTAAAGCTTGTACATTTATAGATTTCCTTCTGAGTATTCATACATATGAGATTCATATTACAGTTATTTAATTTTCATGGCACCTATGTTTTATTTATCTAGGTCCTGCTTGTACATCATGATAAAAATATGGGAAGCCCATTGGCCTTTGAGTCATTCAAGAAGCTTCAATCATCTTCCGAGGCAAGTACCATGGAAGTTTATTTTTTTCCTTTTCCTTGATTAGATTATAGTTAAATCTACTCGCATATATTATGTTAATGAAGAGTAATCGGTGTAGTTATGCTGCAAGTACTCAGATTTCACAAAGAAAACAACTACGATGAACAACTGAGGAAAGATGAATCACGAAAAATAACTTGAGATCACATATTGTCTCTTAGCAGGTGGAATTTAGTTTTGGTAGAATCGACATGGATAAAGTATTTCTTTTGGTATATCTATCAACTATTGAAGGATGCAAGGCATTATTAATGCTCTTATGCCTTCAATATACCGACATACTTGCTTTATGTTGTGTTCCTCTGTGGGGCTCATATAATTTGCTAAACCCATTTGATAAACATATTTTGCAGACTGGGGTGGAGTTTCTCTCTGAAGGGTCTAGGCGTATACAATGCACAAAGTGCAGTAATTTTCATCTGTGGATATGTACAAGAAGAAGCAAAGCAAAAGCAAGATGGTGTAATATTAGGAGCACCGAGCACATGCCTTATTTTTCAATACTTTTAAATTGTGAGTACTCGTGCAGCTAATTTGCATAACTATGTGGCCGTAGGATTGCTCTCAGTACCATCAAGCCAAGGATGGAGATGGATGGGTTGAAAATGGATTTTCAGCTGCCTTGAAGGTAACCTTTAATAATCAAATAACTTGAAGAGTCACTTTAGTTTACTCAATACTTGCCTTCTACAGCTTTAGACTGTAGCACTTAGGGACAGAGATAAAGGGTTAATGGAATTTAACACTAAAGCAAAAACTTGAACACACGTATTATGAATGAAAACATAATATTATGAATCTGACACTCAGCACTATTTGATAGAAAATTATTAAGCCATGGTTTGCACTATCGGGTCTTGGTTCCATTTCCAAGTATATATTTTTATACTTTAAGTTAGCCATGTAGGAATGTACTTCCGAGGCCAAATTAAAACTTCAGCAAGCTCAATTATTTAGTTTTGATAAGCCCATGATGTATTGTCTATTTGACTGTTGATTGTATGCCACCTAGACAAAACATCTCATTCAGAAAGTATTAGGTACAATTAATTTCTTCATTTTGTAAGCCAACTGTTCTGACTATATGATCAGAATTCAGAAATTACTAAGTAAATATGCATGCATTTTGTAATTCCCAATTATAATATTCAAATTCTTCAGTTCTTTATGTTAAATCAAAGTGCATTCTTCACTTCAGATGGAAATACCTCGAGCTTTTGTGCGTGCGGAGAGTAAAATATTTGATGTGTCCGAATGGGCTACCTGCCAGGTAAGTGTATGTTTCTCTCTATGTTTTGGTACTTGATTTGCTTGTTTAAAATTTACATGCATATGCACTTGTCGTAGTGGTTTTGGATGTCTCAACTGAGTTGTGTTGTCCATTTGCCTTGTTCATGAGTTGCTTATTTGATGGTGTTGATGTGTATTCTTTGTTTTACTCTATTCAAAGTCAGCCTGCTTCAAAATGGTACATCATGTCAATTTGAGTCATTTTCAGACATACATTTTTTGTGCTCTGCTATTTTATGTCTATCTAAGAGCAACTCCCACCAGCTCCTTATTTTGACTCCCTGTCTAGGAGAACAAGGAGTTCCCTATCTTGTTTAACTCTATTTGTACTGTGTACTCGGCTCTCTAAATCTCTCTCTCTCTCTCTTTCTCTTCTATCTACTGGTGTGTTGAACTTAATACTTCTCATGTTCACCGAGGTAACAAGTCATTGTGCCCTTGTGACACCTAACAGGGAAACTTTTAATTCATATATCCAAGATGGTAAGACAATTTTAACCTATTTTATTTCAACATGTTCTCCCGAGGATAGTTGTATAATGTTAGGCATCCAGATCTAGATGTTATGAACAATGGAATTACTGGAGAGACTAGAACATGTTCGGTTGGGAATACATGTGTTTGCCATGCTGTAGTTTGCATACTGCTGTATTCAAGTTCTGTATGTGTGATCAGAATGTTACACCAACGAATGGATGTAAGCTTGTTGGTTTTATTTCGTAGGAACATGGTGTAATTTAAATGCTTGTACTCTTGTACTCTTATAAGAAAGTTGGAGGTTTACAATTTCATTTTGTAACTTTACATTAATTATTTCTGTTAACTGCAAACGCTTTATCATTATCATGCGCTCAATTTCATTTTGTAAGAAACGTCTGGCAACCTCTATCTATTTCTGAGTGAAATGGAGTAGAATTCGGTAACTATATTTCGTACATGGAAAATAAAGTACCAGTATTGTAAACTTGAAAATCCCATCTTTTGTTGATTCAATGTCTATAGCATAAAATTTATTTTGTTATGCTGACATTTTCAAAAATGCACACATTGTACTTTATACTTTCCACCTTGTCCATTTACACTCATGTAGAGTCAATTCTTTGGTTTGTGTTACTTTCAGGATTTTTTATAGTGGTGACATGCCATCTGCTGATAGTCTATTCATTAGAGTTAATTCTTTGGTTTGGGTTACTTTGAGGATTTAGAGTCTTGTCCATTTTCATTCATTTAAAGTTGAGCAATGTCGTTCTACACAGCTAATTATTACTGAAATCTGTCTAGATTATTCTTTGGTTTGGGTTACTTTCAGGATTTTTTATAGTGCAGCAAAGTCATGTACATAATGCAAACACAGTCTACTACACTGAATATGTCCATAATTACCTTTGTAATATCTAATAATTAAAAAAATCAGATGTGCAACTTTTTCTAGATAGTTCCATTTTCTGTTCTTTTGTGGATTCTAGAATAGCTCCAGAAAATTATTTTCTATATCTTGTTCAAAAAAATATTTTCTTTATAATCTACAGTAGTATGGTCAAAAAATTCAGTGTTTCCGATTGATTTTATACGACCAACAACTTTTCTATCAAAATTTTCGCATGATACTCAAATGGGAGGACTGTTCATTCTTCATGTTTTGTAGGTGAACACGAGATGTTTTCAATGTTGCGATATCAGTGCACAAGAACATCCAACATAGGACCTAGAAGTTGGTCGAAACCTTGGAAATACAATCCTTCACTGCCTTGACCGTAAGAAGCACTTCAGGTATCTCCAGACTTCTAGCAAGACCATAGGAGCTCAAAAGCCCACATCTAAAACATCACCACATGGCAGTGGTAAGGTGTTGTTTTCACATCTGAATATTAGAATTACAATAATGCAGCCTATCAGAATTGGGCTACTACTGCATGATTGGAATGCTTTTGTAACACATTGTTTTTTGTAGGAGCTATAAATAATTGATGGTCCAATGCAATCTTCAAGAAAGATCAGAATCTTCTCTCCCCTTAGTAACATATTATACAGTAACTACAGTAACTACCTTTCTCTTCTGGAAAGATCAAAATCTTCTGGAAACATGACTTCAGTATTGTATAATTTTGACTTGTTCCTGGTTATAAAGTAATTATCCTGTTATTTATTTATCTTTTTCTCTTGTTTCAGGTTATATGCTTAGTGTATACATTATTAGGATCAATGTTGTTATTATGTTGATATATCTCTTGTTCAGTTCTAACACAGTAATCATGTTTTTGGTCATAACAACTGCTTAGTCATCCTAAGATTGTTGCAGTGCAATAATCAATCCTGTAATTTTTACCTTCTCAAAGTAAGGCCTAATAAGATAACCATTTTTCTTTTAGAATATACTTTGAAACGAGCCACAGTAAGAATAAGATAACCATTTTTCTTTTAGAATATTCTATGCTTTGAAACGAGCCATAATAAGACAGATTGCCTGTTATAATATATGACATAGGCTTGCTTTCAGCTCCTGGAGAGAGAAAATCAGAGAACTCCTTTTACTGCTGATTGTTGTCTGACCAGATGAATTTGTTCTGTGCAGGAAAACATTTATATTGTTGCTTTACTGATAAAAACAAAACCAAGGTAGGCCCGACAGAATCCCAAGAAAAGATAGCTTCATTGCAACTCACTCAAGAGTCAGTGATATTTCTCGGACTACCGAGAATTTGTGTATCACTTTATGAGACCTGTAGTAGTCCATAGGCAGTAATTCTAAAGACAAAGACTTATAATATTAATAGCCTATTTTAGTTACTATCTTCTATTACATTTGCAGTAATTTTGTTAGATTCTATGAGCATGTGTGATGCTACAACGAATCTTGTTACAGCATATTAGACAATTTTTTGGTAACAATTTGGTACATACATTCTCTAACATTGTTTTCAATTATAAGGTTATTATCATTCATACAATCCTCTAGCAAAAAATATGCTATTCTAGAATAGCTATAATGATATCCGCACTGTTCTTGCAAAGTTGTGACGAGCGTTGGCCGTTCTAGTATTTCAAATGAGAATGGGAGATAGAGAGCTGGCGGAGGAGTAGGTTGTGCAACAGAGGAAGAGACGAGACAAGCACACAAGTCACAACCAAATTTGGGACGAGAGAGCGTTGCAACGGATGACGTGTTCAGTTCACTCTTCGCCACAATTTTAGGGCATGTTTGGTTGACAGCCACAATTTACCACGCTATAAGTGTGGCAGAAAATTGTCGCCACATTTTGCCACACTTTTTCCAGTGAAAAAAGTATGGCAAAGTGTGGCGTTGTTTTTTCTCGCCACACTTGTGGCGTGGCAAATTGTGGCTGTCAACCAAACATGCCCTTAATTAGAGTTTAGAGAGATTAATTCCATACCACATATAACAGTTGAGTAGAGGTGTATCACCGATGTCACCAAGTTCAATTTAGTTCGCTCTTTAGATTCTAATTAGAGAGATTAATCTCATACTACAAACACATTGATAATATTTATATTTACTATATATAAATATATAGGATGCGACTCTTATACTCTGTCATCATACCTATCATACCTATGGTATGTAAGAAAGTAAATATTA
The DNA here is from genome assembly GCA_019279435.1 of Zizania palustris. Lineage (NCBI taxonomy): Eukaryota > Viridiplantae > Streptophyta > Magnoliopsida > Poales > Poaceae > Zizania > Zizania palustris. Next base: position 84,421,874 of record JAAALK010000288.1, on the reverse strand, counting down.
CACAGTAAAAGAATATATTACCCAACTATAGGATAGAACAGTAACCAATTTTAACTCAATAACTGACGATGACTGAATAATATTATCACGATTACAATAACACTCGTTAATCGATCAAAACTAAAATTTAATTTAAAGCTGGATACGAAGGAAAGATGATAAAAACATCTCCATTATACTTGCTATTTTTGACTTGCTATTCATAGCAATAGCAAGTCTCCCTATTTTAATTAGTTTGCTATCTTGTTATCCACTTCAATGTACTTGCTAAATGTGAATTGCTATTTAAATGGAGCTATATTTAATCAATTTATATATATGCAAAGAAAGTGAAAACAATTAAACAATCTCAATATTCAATGAAATAGCAAGTTTGATTGGCTTATTAGAGCCTCTTATTCAAATTGACTTGCTATTTTGCTATTCACTCCTTCAATGTACTTGCTAAATATGATTCTTTATTTAAATGTAACTATATTTTATCAATTTATATGCATGCAAAGAAAATGAAAATAATTAAATAAACTCAATATTCAATGGAATAGCAGGTTGGTTGGTTTGCTAGATGTAGCAAGTGTGGAGAGAGGAATAGCAAGTCCCCTAAAATAACAAGTCAAGTAGCAAGTACAATGGAGTGATTTTTTAGATCATACTTGCTGTTTTAGGGAATAACAAATGTGATAGCAAGTACAATAGATATGCTCTAAGTGTGGCATCAAATGGCATAGGGAAGAGGGCGAGCAACGCTAGGCATAGGCAGTGGAGGAAGGGAGGCTGAAGCAGCGGTAGCGACGATAAGCGGTAAAAGGGAGGCAACCACAACAGTATAACATGAAGAGTATATATGTTTTCCGACCGAGAAAAAAATGAAAATAAATTAAATTAATAGAAGTACCACGTAATTAAGAAAAAAAATCATTATATACCCTAAAAAATTATAACCCATATATCATTGATGTGAGTGGATTCCACTTACCATTGAGATGTGAAATGGATCCCACGTGTTATTGAGATGCGAAAGATAAATTTCTGAAAGTGTCCAATTAAAAAGAGAAAAAGAGAGTATAAGATGAATTCCACTGATAATTAAGTGTATCGAATGATTTAGGGGGTGTTTGGATCCAAGGGGCTAAAGCAAAATGGACTAAAATTTAGTTACTTTAGAGGCTAAAAATCCAAACAGTAAGGCTAAAAAGGAGTTAAAATTTTTTAGTCCATTAGCCCTCAAGGAAGAGCTAAGGCTATCACAATAGGGTTCATGAGATGTTTTATGGTATTAATTATCATACCACATCAGATTTTTCGCTGACATGACATTCAATTAATGAGGGAAGAGAAAGAAGTAGTGTATCACCATGGCATGATGTTAACCCGTTTCTAAGACGGATGAAACGAAATGAAATGACCACTGAGAGCCAAATCGTTTCATTAGAGATAGGATATTTCATTAGAGCTAGTTGCATTTAATTACACTGGTTAGGCTAGGAAATAGTGAAATAAAACTCTCCACTGAGAGATAGTATTTCATTCAGTTACAAAGTTGATGTAAACTTCTAGAAAACAGTATTACGAAACTCACCACTGTGAATAGGCTAAGAGGGCTAAAACACCCCTTTCCACCCATCATAAATGCTTTAACTTTTTTCTAGTCCTTAGATCCAAATAATTGTGACTAAAATTTTAGCACGTATTTTAGGGGGTGTTTGGATGAGCTAAAATTTTTTAGCCCCTGTCACATCCAATGTTTAAATATTATTTTGGAGTATTAAATGTAGACTATTTACAAAACTCATTCATAATCAGAGGATTATTCACGAAACGAATTTAATGAGTCTAATTACACTATGATTTGACAATGTGATGCTACAGTAAACAATTGCTAATTATGAATTAATTAGGCTTAAAAAATCGTCTTGCGGTTTAGTCTCTAATTCTGCAATTATTTTTATAATTAATTCATGTTTAATCCTTTAAATTAATATTAAAATATTCGATGTAACACAGACTAAAATTTAGCCCGGAATACCCCCTAATCACTTTGCTAGCCCTTAGAGTGACAGATACGATTTTCCACTGCTACCGGAAGAACGAATTGAGATCCCCTCGTCCTTCGTCGTTCTAACAGACGCGCCTCCGCGGCCGCCGCACCGGCCTACAGCTCATCCAGAACCGCGCGCCGGCGGACTTCCGCTGTTAACCAGCGACCCTACCTCCTCCTCCAACTCCTCATGTTGCCCTGGTGGGAATCGTCAGTTTCTACTTGGTAGGCATCGTGCTCCCTAGTTTGTTCGTTAGATGGGTCGCGAATTTGGTCGCAATCGTAGAGTTCCCTTGGAGATTGTGGTGCTCAATCAGCAGCGCCAGCTGAGCTCCCCGGCGCCTCAGGTCTTCGCCTGAAACCTGCCCAACCTCTAGCCCTCTCCGCAGCCGACCTCCTCCTCGCGCCACATCCTGCCGCCGCCGCCTTCTCCTTCCAGTCCTTAACCCCGCAGCCTCGCCGTCCTCGACAGACGACAGGGCCTTCCTGCCCCATGGCCGTCGTCCTCCCGATGCCCTAGTTGTCGCCTCCTTCCTCTTCGGTTCTCTGCCTCGCGCGCGCAGCCTCCCATCCCTGTACTCCCTCACTTGGTGCTGCCTGGAGGTATTCGTGAGAGACGCTACTTTGCTGCCTGCTGCCGTGGAGAGGTCACGTGGCTCAGTTGCTACTTGGTTGTGCTTAGGTTTCTATTTCCTAATCTGACAACTTTTACATTTGAATTTAAGATTTCCAGTTACAATTTCCTACCACATTTCAACAGATAAATTAGTGTTGAAATCCAATTTTGGCAAAGTTAAATCCATGTTGAAGTGTGATTATAATCTAGATGTTATCGTTATCTATTTGCATTAGTGCATTACTTTGATAAGGACTCCAAAATGTCAAACATCATTATTGCAATTGTCAATTTCAGGAGGTAGAGATTTTCCCTTCAAAGATGGTTCAGCTCTTTTTTCAAGGGCCCACGGATGGCTGTAGCATTAATACAGATGCTGTAAAAGTGAGGAAATCTCTTCTTGACAAGGTTGAGTCTATAATCAGGTCGGTTATAAAGTCCGGAGGCTGGTATGAGGCTCGACTGTGGCTATGCAGTACTGTCTCATCCATTCATTTGCTCGATCCATATGACCAGCAGCACCTGTTTCTCGATCTCTTGGGGATGAAGAATTCCAAAAAGGATGTTGCTGCCCGCTTGCTGCGGATGATTTTTGACAAAAGCCCCAAAAGGCTGGTTCTATTCTAGCAAAAAATTGCCAGATGCTAGAGGAGTTTTTCCAAGGCAATTCCTCTAAGAACTCATGTTCTGAATTGTGCTACTGCAGCTCATATATATCTAATTTTACACCATTTTCTATTTCTGCAATTCACCATTCAGTATCCAAAACTTACTCTAGTTGAGGTATCTGTTTAGGGATTTCCCTAGAAATATGCCATTAGTTCCTCTCTTCTGCCAAAAAAATTAAGCCTGTTCCACTTGTTGGTAATACAAGATATGGTATTATGCATATACTCAGTTTGAATTATTTCTGCTCATAATGGATAAACTAGTGGCCCTCACTCATGACGTTTACTGTGTATCTCACGTAAGTAGGGTAACATACTATTAAAGTAGCACAATGCCATACACTGGAAGAAAATGAAATGGTCTTTCCATTACAGTAATATCATACTCTTGTCACTGCCTGTTTTATTTATGTTTTATGTAGCAGTCCACTTTTTTTGGGTGTGGTCTAGTTCTGAAGTTTACAAGAATTATCCTGCACTGACTTACAAGAGTTGGCTGATGCATATATATTCTTATTTAGTGTAAGTTGTCAGCAAAGTACTAGGGTCTTTTTGTACTGAAAACTGTTTGCTAAACATACATGTCCCTTTTTGTGTCGTGCAGCTCTGTTACCCTGAACCAAATGCACAACGCATATTGTGTTTTTCTATGTCGTTGTTGCGACTCAGCTAGATTGGTTCGGATACCAGTAGGGGCATGAACATCTATCATTTCTTACATTCCATTTATTATGTCTTCCAGGGAACCCAAAGAGGATAATGCAGTGGTTTGGCCACTTTGCTGTTACTGGAGAATCGACGCATAAGAAAGGTGCTAGGGCACTTTCTCAATTTGCATTTGTGAATCGTGATATTTGCTGGGAAGAGCTTGAGTGGAAAGGCAAGCATGGGCAGTCTCCTGCCGTTGTTGCTACTAAGCCCCATTATTTTCGTGATCTCGATATTCTGCAGACAGTTCAAAATTTCCTGGAGTATGTCCCAGATTTCTGGTCTTCTGAAGAGCTTGCTGATTCCATCAAAGATGGTGAAATACTGCAAATTGACATGGAATATTTTGTAGATCAATACGTGCGTTTGATGTATCAGGAGAATTCCAGAGATGAATGGAAGTTAGTTGAAGAATTTTTGATGGACGAGCAGTTTTCTTCTCTTTGCCAACATCTTCTTATCCATCTAGATGAACAAAGGCTTCTTGATTTCTTGAAAGCTCTGGGGAAGCTGATCAATCCAAATTCACAGTGCAAAGAAATGGCATTCCCATGCTGCTGGCTTGAAGTTCTTTTGTCAGCACATGGTGACCACATATCTCTTGATGAACTTGTCCTATTGAACTGTGTCATTGCCAAGGGTAGACAGCTTTGGCGCCTCATGAATGATGAAGAACAAGAGGAAGAACAAGGGCAGATGAAAGAGCTTCTGAAGAGCATAAATCAATTGACTGATGCTGATCATTTTACTCTGATGAAGGGATTTATTGATATGAAATTTTCTGATGCACTTAAGTGGATAGGCATCCAGTCCTGGGTAGTTTTCTGTGAATTGTCAAAAGAGTGCAAATCTGCTGATTCTTGTGAACATTTGTTCACATCTAACAGAATAGAATTTCGCAAGGCTGATGATTACTCATTGGTCCAAAATGATGGGAATTCAATTGCGCCAGACAGTGATGTCGAGGATCTAAATAGAAGTAATCATAAAAGGAGAAAGAGAGATCGAAAGAGAAGGCGGCGAAGATATGATCCTGATGAGGACAATCTTGACCAGCTGCTTGAATTTGGTACCTCCAATAGGAGAGGCATTGAATCACAGCATGGAAGTTGGTATCTTTCTACTGATGGCTTTTCTTCTTCATGGGACATTGTATGACATCTTCTTTCTTACTCGACTCTGAACACCATATATTTTATTTTGTATACTTATGGTTATCATGTACTGCAGGCAGACATACCAGATCACCTTTCTTCTCATTATCTAAGAACATGGGTAAAGTTTGCTTGCTTTAGATGATCCTCACAACATGAGTTCAACAACCCTGCTATAGCTTTTGGTTGAATTCCTGGGGCATGGAGATATATGCATAGGTTTCACTCCGCTTTCCAATCTCAGACTCAGAAGTGCAATCTAGAGGTCATGAATTATCAGAGTAAGTAGTGATTTTCTTGTCCTTCCCACTTGTTAATCCTTCGTGTCTTTTCTTTTGTGAAGTTATCAAGTTCGATAAGTACATGTAATACAGAATCTGCTTTGTCTTTCTACGTTTATCTTTCTCATGTTAATACCTGTGAATCAACAAACTTTGACATTGTTTTTTTTTCTCTCATTTAGGGGCTTGATGGCACTTGGTATATTTTGCAGATTCATGAATTTTTGTACCTGCCAACTGCTGTGGCATCTAGGACCAAAATTCCATGTTTGTTGATTCCATTGAAAAACTACAGCCGCATGGACCTGTTTAAATGTTGTTGGAAGACTTGATTAGAGCTGTTTGATTGAATGCCCTGATGATGCCTCCGTCAGCCGGCGCAGCTAGTGTTCCTACAAGATTTTTTATTTGAGCCTTTCCTACATAGAAATTGGTATGTGTGTATCATGCTCGCCTGATTTGTACTACATCCGGTTGCTGTTGTGTACTTGTGATATTTTCAACACATGATACATGTGGACCAGTATACATCCCTACAACAGTTTAAGGGCTTGTTTGATAGATCTAAAGTAGATGAGTTGTGGAGTTAGAAAATGTTGCTCTTGAAAAACTGATAATCCTAGTAACGTTTGTTCTCTAGCCTCCACCACACTAATTTAGGAGCTAGATTCCCACCAAACAACCGGTCTAAAACCTGCAAGTTTAGTAAAAATCACAAGAATAAACCTGTTAAGCACTTTTAAGCAGTGTTCTAAAAGGCGCTAGGCGCTAGTCGGGCGGGGACCAGGCGCCTAGCGCCTAGGGGCGCCTAGGCGGCGCCTAGAGTTGCCTCCTTTTGTTGTGTTTCAGATGCTCCCCTCCCCTCATTCCCTCATTCTCCTTGGGCTGGCTCCCCTTCCCTCTCCTCCTCTCCTCCTCCAGACCCCTCCCCTCTCCTCCTCTCCTCCTCCAGACCCCTCCCCTCACCTCCTCCTCCAGCTCAGGAGCTCCTCTCCTCCTCGCCTCGTCGCCGGAAGCCGGATCTGGCAGCGCGTGCCGCTCGTCGCCGGATCTGGCCGCGCGCGCGCCGCTAGTCGCCGGATCTGGCCGCTCGAGCGCCGCTCGGCACCGGATCTGGCCGCGCGAGCGCCGCCGGTCGCCGGATCTGGCCGCGTGCGTGCCGCCGGTCGCCGGATCTGGCCGCTTGCCTCCTTCCTCTCGCCGGATCTGGCTACCTGCTCCCCTTCCGCCGCCGGTTCCGGGCCGCCTAGGCGCTGCGGTCAACCGCCTAGGCCGCGGTTGACCCGCCTAGGCGCCCCCACCCGCCCAGCCAGCCTCCGCGCGGCGGTGGGCTGGCGCCCAGCGCCTTTTGCCGCCTAGGCGGGCGCCTAGAGCCGCGTTTTAGAACACTGCTTTTAAGCCCGCATTCGCAAAATCCGTAAGTTTTTAATCAAACTCATGTTTAAACTCATCATGTATCTGAAACCCGTGGATTTGTGGAAGCTAAAGCAAAAGCTGAAGCAGAACAAGGACAACCAATTAAACCCGTGAGTACCTACAATTTTCAAACTAAACTTTAAACTTGTGCCTGATCTAAACCAGGTACATGAACCCATAGACATAAATTTAAACTCAAACCTATTTTCATCGGATCAAGTAACTATACCAGCGAACAAAATTGTCATCCATGCATAAAACGATAGCACCACCGATTGCAATTCAGTGAATTGAAATATTATATTATATACGTGGACGAACTCTGTTCATGTTCACGTATATAAAGCAAGTGATTTTTCAGACAATCAAAATCTCTATTGTTCTGACGTGAATGCTTACAAATAATTGAATAATCCAGATACATTTCCTGATCAGCTGATCTCAGTGCTGACCACAGCACCTGTAGCTTCGTAAGTACCGTCCTAAACAGCCCGGAAAGTACCAACTTCAGCGTAGGCATGTAACACTTGCTCGCAGTAGTTGCATCTTAGGCTGTATAAAGGTATCCATAGACCTCACTCTCGACTTGTGTTATGATCTCCCGAGTAGAATTAACAAGTACTACAATCACATTATGACAACAGGATTAGGGTGCGCACCAAGAGTTGAACAATGACACAAACTAAGAAGTTGCATTCATTCAAGCAACCGGACTTACCTAGGGGGTCATATGTTGGCAGAGTGATGTATCGAGGGCAAGAGTTTTTCTTTGACACGTTTTCGTTGCTAGCAGTAGTAGTGAGGCAATCACGGGGCTGGAAATATACATTGAGTTCAGCAAGATTGTGCAACACAACAATACAGCATATGCAACATGTGAAATATTGACAAATGACCCGTGCAAGACTGCAGTCATTCCCAGCTCCGAGAAAAAAAATCACGTAGGTCAACTAGTTTGGGGAAATATTGACTAGTGAAATTTATGCAACACATATTTATAGATTTCAACATAATAGATAAAGCATTCATGAAGACATGAATACGGGCATGAAGAAACACAACCAGGAAATGGTAATCATTCATAGTTTATAGTTATGAACATAATCACCTTGATTTCCAGACACGAGTAAATACTAAATACATATCAGTAAATGTTCAAGTTTTAGCAAACGTAAACTGTCAGTCCTTGAGGAACATGATTTTAAAATGTATGTGCCGCTGGTAGTTCAGTCTAAAGACAATCTAATTTTTTTCATGACACAAATTGGAGGAAGCTGGTTGAAAGACAAAAATACCTTCAAATCTTTGTTGAAGCATAACCTGAGTTCTTCAACTGAGCCCTTTTTGCAAACAATTTGTGGTAAGGCCCCAAAAGCACATTTGACAGCATCAATGACATCAGTCAGTGCATACTTTTTACCATTTGAAATATGGATGCCTCCATTTGTCAGCATTTCCTGCAACGAGGTGCAATTTAATCACAGAGAAAAGAGACGAGATTTTGTGGCACGGCTTATGATTCCACTTGGTTTCATCTCTATCCAACCCCAACTTGCTTGGAATTAAAGGCTGCTGCTGTTGTATTTTGTGACAAAGTGGCCATTTTTTAATGGAAGGCTGTAACTTTGTAAGCACATTTGTCTGAAAAAAATCAACTGTCATATATCAACTAGTAATTCTAAGCCCAGATGGTTACCATGACGTTATATTTGAAGTAGAGGTCAAGTGTAGTGGAGAAGTACTCTAGCTCATCCTTAACTACTGGAGATGAGCATGTTCCATGTTTCTCTGAAAAAATAGAAACCTAAGCTGAGTAACGGAAAATTTGTGTATATGAATAGTCAATATATAAATAGGAGTTAATAAATTCCTCTTAGAAATATGAGTGATAAGTTCATAACATAAGGTTAATTGATCTGGAGAACATTACCCCACTAAATATATGCCGCAAATGATCGTGTAGCACATCCCAAACAACAGGCAGAAAAACAGTGCAAAAGGTTAGTTATAATCCAATCCATTAGTTCTGACTTCTGAAACTAGTATACCTCATGAGCCCAGAAGGGTCCCTTGCCACTGAAGCAAGTGGAAGAGGAGGAGCAGTACAGAGACGGCCAGTACTTGTCAAGCGTCGGCTTCAGAGGCAATATCTACACCAAAATCGAATGATGAAATCATGCATACTAGCACCACCAATGAGTAACAGCCTCGCCATGTTTCCTGTACGCAGTTTAACGTGAGAGATTTGAGATGGAGAGATGAGCTCTGCAGCTAGCAGTAGCACCTTGTCCATGTCGAAGTTGGTGTGGCGGCAGCACGACGGCCAGGTCCCATCGTCGTAGTCCGGCCATAACCCATCTGTTTCATTCACAGTCGCAGCACACAACATACACACGCACACACATCGATCAGGAATTCGGTCGAGCAAACAGGAGCCAACCGATCGAACAGGAGTGCCGCGCACTTACGGATAGTGAACGTCTGGAGGGGCTCCGAGCTGCAAAATGAACGGACGGCATGAGGGGGGGAAAATCTCTGAAGGGAGGCGGCGCGCTCGCGCGCGCAAATATCGCAACCGACCCGCCGGCCGGCCTGCCGGACTAGCGTGCGCGTCCGGCGTCCGGCCGTAGAAGGATACGGGAGGACGAGAAGGCTACCGGCAGCATCCGTTGACGGCGCAGCAGTGGCGGGTGGAGGGGCAGATGGTGCCGGGCCACTGCAGCGACAGCGCGAAGTAGTCGAACTCGCGCTGCTCCCTGCCCACGGCCACGTCGAGAGCCCTCGCGAACGCTGCGCCCCACAGATCGGCGGCGACCAGCGCCCAGATCGCAAGCAGGCACCGCGCCGCGCCGGTTGCCTTCGTCGTCGTCCCCATTGCCTCCCCTTCTGGTGGTTGCTGGTTAGTTACCTTAACGCAGCAGCGGATGGATTAAAGGAGGAAGCAAGGTCATATCACTGACAAGCTGGGCCCACGTCGCCAAATCAGATTCCGTTAGTATGATAGTACTAAGTATCTCAGTGCGTTTGGTTGGAATTTTTTAAATAATAGTGAAATAACCGTGCGTTGCAATGGATTTTTTTAAAAAAACTTTAAAAGAACGCTATGTCACCACGTGTACAATGAGAGTCCACAATGAGAAAGATTTTAAAGTAGTATAGATTTATCATCTAAAAATTATATATAATGATATCGATAAGGTTGTTTTTGTCGTATCAAAGCAAAATTCTGCACCCGTATTTACTATTTCCAAACAATTTGGTGTTGTGAGATTATTCAAAAGTTACATATTCCATCCCATGGTACGATTTCCTTCCCAAATTTCCCAGTGTTTCAACTGTTTTCTACTAAATTCCACTAAGTTTACGTGCTATTGCAAGCTTAAAGTCAGAGCCCTGCAAGGTGAAGCAACCGGACGTTGACCATCTTGCTACTACTCCCGAATATTCCTCAGGATTATTAAGGCTAAAAACGATCCAAAGCCAACCGAGAAGCAGACGTTTGTCTGGCCAATAGATTGAGCTGCGTATGGCGAACGGAAGAGAGTGCACGAAATCCCCAGACCTCTCGCTGAGAACAGCAAAAAGATGTATCACTTTATCAGTAATTCAGTATGTGATGTGATCTTCAGAGTTCAGAGGGACATTGTGGCCTCTCGCAAATGCCAATTCTTCACAACACCATCGGGTTCTTTCGAACAGTCTGCAGCAGTACAGATTCAACACATGATTTGGACAAAAAAAAAACATGGGATCCAGACCAGTTCAATAACATATTGACGTGCAAGTTTGAGGGCATGAAATCGCGCGCATGAATTTCTCAATTGGCTGTCATTGATGGAATTTTGTGACCAACAATTACAGATCCAAGAGCTACTGCACATATATGTCTGGTAATTTCATTTGGAGTGCTTTCCTCGTTCATACTGTACATGTCACTCAGTCATCAGAGCCGTGTAGAATACTCTGTGAGAGATCTACTTGTATGATTGGTGCTCAACATTGACTTCGTTACTGATTCCTTCTGTAGCATTACCCATCGCTGTAAGTGCAATCATAGTGTCAGAAAAGGGAAGTACATGTAGGATCAGGGCATAAGGACATGTTTGTTACAATTTTAGCTTCGAGATCTTAGTAAATAATTTGGTTTAAATTTGTATTTTTAGTTCAAAATAAAAACCACATTGTTCGATTAAATACTTTAATTCATCCGTAGCTCTATTTCAGGGATTTCTTAGACTTAGAGTCATGACAAATGTGACCTAAGATGGTAGGCACTCAAGTTCAAGCAGAAGATGACTAAAACAATTATATTGTTCTGTCAGTACAAGGCATGCATTACTTCAGATAACGTTGTCAAATTGAAATAACTATTTCAGTAAACATATTCTTTAAAACTAAGAGAAGCTCAGAAAGCATAGTTTCTAGTTCATGTACTATGTACTCATTTCAGTCACTGATATGTCACATATAACTAACTCACCATATGGTTTATATGAGGGTAATGTGACGTAGCGAGGGCAGTGATTTCTTCTGTTAACTGAGTTGTCACCCTCAACTATGCAATCACGAGGCTGCAAAAACACGTCATTTAGTTCCATTAGGAATTTGGGAGTTGGGACATGATCTGAGGAATCTGCACTTAACCGTAAATGCATGCTTACACGGTAAAAGTTTAATTTCAAGGATACTGGTTGTCTATCTCAACACTTCATGTTTAGACTTCTTTTAATAAATACATGTGTTTAGTTATTGCATAATCTAGGGCCTACTGTGACTCTCAATTAAAAGTTAGGCCATTCTAATAACCATTATAACAGGAGAAAACCTTACTTTAACGGATTTAGCTAACTCTGAATATGTAAGGATATGGTGACCTTATAGTAGTAATGTGCTTCACTCAACAACATGGCAAACACAATTACCTGATAATCCTTGTGGAAGCAGAGTCTCAGTTCTTGAACTGAGCCGTTTTTACAGATAATAGATGGCATTGCCCCAAAAGAAAAATCAATAGCGGAGACAATATGACCCACTAAGTATTGCCTGCCACTCCTAGGATAAATGTGTGCTTTCCTCAGAGCTTTCTGCAAGACCAGAGTAAGATAGTACAATATTAATGTGCCAACAAGATGTCACAATCTCAAATACCATGCACAAAGAGTTAAATTGAGACGGTAGGGGATTATCCATAGCCTCACAAAATCATAACATTAAGCCAAGTACTCTCTACTAACCGTCACGTTATATTTGCTGTAAAGGTAAAGTGCTGTAGAGAAGTAGTCATATTCATCCTGTATTTCAGGGTAACCACATGTTCCATGAGTTTCTGCCCAAAAAATGAGGAGTGTTAGATACAGATGAAATGGAACTACATCATCTGGCACATTTGAGAAAAATAATACAAATGCTGGTTGGGTCGTTGGGATATTCCAGCCAATTAGAGAGCATCCTTTTCATGCAGCTTCAGAACTGTTTATGACCAAGGAAACCAACCATATATAAAAAAGACAAAGCAATTTTCTTTAATACATGTTATGAGTGATCTGGCTTGTCATGTTCAAACAAAATCATGGAATGCGAACATAGTGTAGGCACTCTCTCTTCAGTGATTCAAGGAGTGGAATTATTGATGGTGTAAAAGAAGAAACAATATGGTTTCTTTCGCACATTAACAACAGAAAATGTGTAATTATCATATGCTGCTCAGGAAGGTTAGGATATAAAGTACAATTTTCATAACATTAGTAGATGATTAAAAGTTAATCATTAAGGAGGAGAGCTGTATTTGTGTCAACAAGTTCAGAAATCACATACCCCACTGACGAACGTCCAGCAAAACGTCAGCACATGTACAAGAGTCAAGAGAAAATAGGAAAACTGTGAGCAATTTTTCTTCACCAAATCACAAAATTTTAATTAAGACACCATTGGCTACCTCATGCACCCAGAATGGCCCTCTTCCCCCAAAGCATGTTGAAGAAGAGCCGCAGTACAATGACGGCCAGTACTCCTCAAGTATCGTCGTCAACCTCAAGATCTGTAGCAAGTAAAACCAGATGTACACCGCATTGGCATTGTAATCTTGCAGCAGCAGTTCTTCAAGAATTGGGGGCAAATTGAGCACATCTCATTGGGAACAAAAGATGGGATCATGGGAGGACGGCACCTTATTGATGTCGAAAGAGGCGGGTCTGCAGCATGATGGCCATCCCCCATAGCTATACTGTGGCCACAGCCCATCTGTTCAAACAAAGCTGACAAATTTACGAATTGACGCAGGCAATTAGCATCTGATGTGCAAGAATTAACACTTACGGATTGTGAACCATTTGAGCGGATGTGAGCTGCAGAAAGGAAAGGGTAAAAAAACAAGATGAGCTCATCTCAGACAAATCCAAGCGATAATGCGACGGGAAGAGAGGGAGGAAGGAGACCGGCAGCAGCCGTTGGAGCTGCAGCACTGGCTGGTCTGGCGGCAGACGGTGCCGGGCCACTGCAGAGCCAGCACGTAGTAGTCGAACCCCGCCCACCGCCGCTTCCTCCCCACTCCCCCCGCCGCCGTCGCCGGCGGCGCGAGCAGCGAGCCGGACAGCAGCGCGGCGAGGCAGAGCGCGGAGAGCGAGAGGAGCAGCCGCCGCTTCTCCATCCCGCATGCCCCGCTTTTCTTGGCTTCGTCGCCGCGTACTCGCGCGTGTCCGGATCTAATAATGTAGCAGCTGTAGCACTATCCACAATCCACTGCATCGATCCCATCGCAAGTTGCAAAAGAAATATAATGGAGTGGCTTGGAGAGCATGGCAGCTACGATTCGACCTGATTACCTCCTCGACATCGCATCGGGTTAACGTCTACCTCGCAGATGGCTTGCTTTCGTCGTCAAGTTTGCAGTAAGCCCAAGAAGCAGCTGTGTTCGTTTGCTTCCATGGAGGGTGCGCAAATCTGCATGCATTTGCATTGCATTGCGTCGATGACACGCTATGCCAATTACCGGCGAAGCATTGAAAAGAGTTCTTGTTCGCGAGAATAAACTCGAATTTGCGAAGGAACCGTATAAATTCGTCCAAATTCTGAAAGAAACGGACAACAAAATAATAGAAATTATAATATAATTTTGATTATTAGATGATTAAGTTATATGTCCAATTTGTTGTTGCATAATTTAAAGTGTTTAGCAAACCAAATCGTTAAGGTTGATTATCTTGTTAAACATGTTTGTTTCAGTTTCTCACAGCACCTACTTCTAGAATCTGAAATTGAAATAAACGGTTCAGATTCTAGGTTCAGATTCTAGACTCAGATAGTAGAAACTTAAAATGAATTAGAATCCAAAAACTGAAAAACATCATCTACTCAAACTAGCTAACTACTGAGAATCTTTAGTTAGAAATTGAAACAAACATGTCCTAAACATGAGAATCTTTAGTTAGAAATTGAAACAAACATGTTCTAAACAAGGGAATACCCATTAATTCTATATTGTGTGATAATTTGTGGGTAATTTATATCAATTTCAAAGAGTATGCGCATAAAATTGGGGTTGAAAGTGGTCGCAATAATAAGGTATTCATAGGAATAGTAATGTAATTGTTAGTTTATTCCTAGGTTATGTTTATTTCTAAACTCTAAATAATTTTCTTTTTGATAGACTATCCATTATTAATTTAGGCCTTTAGTATAACTTAGAATAATGGGGATTATAATATAATATTGATTATAGGACAAGAATAAAGTTGAATTATTCCGAATTTCTTATTACCAATATGACTTATTATCACTTAAAAGTTTCTATAATTTCACCTTTGACACATAATTACTAATTAACTTTTATAAAGGAACATTAATAATCGAATTTAAGTTGTCTCAAACGAGCCCATAAACTGCCCAGATAATGGGGTGGGCCCATGAGGCCCATTAAACGAAAGAAACCGCACACGACGATCCATTCCGCGGCTAGCTTCGGCGATTCGGCTGCTAGCTCCTTCCGCCGCCGCCGCCGCCGCCGCCCCTTCCGGCCACCAGTCCACCGCGGAGGCTTGTCATGGCTGCTGCGCCGCCAGCCTTCACCGGGAATCTCAAGGTTAGTTACCGCATTTACCCTTGATAGCGCTGGGGTTTCCGCAGGACGCGGTGCCGTCCTCTCTCGCATGTCACCCGACGCTGAGACCTAATGTAACCTGGATCGACGGCGGCGGCGGATGCTTGGCGCGGTTCCCGGTGGAGGAGGTGCTTGTGCGCCGTGCGCGTGGCTTCTCCACAGAGCCCGGGTGGTGGGAAGGGACGTGTCGTGTTTTGGGAAGCCTTCGTTCATCAGGTTCTCCTAGCGGGCGTGAGCTTCATGCAGGTCGTGTTCGTGTAAGCGCCGTCGGAGGGGATGTCCGCCGAGATGGGGTCCCCGGCCGGGCGCGGCTTCAAAGTGCAGCTGGTGGAGTCCGGCAGACACCAGAGCGAGATGTGTGTGGCTTTGCCGTCGGCAGTGGGTAGTGGTACTAACGAACGGAGATTGTGATCCTCGAGTTCGCGTGGCATGCACGAGGTCGGGTGTAGCAGGTGGGATGCTGCACTCAGGGACCAGCTGTTGCTTCTCGCAGTAGAAATATACCTCCATAACAGACTCGGTAAGGTTCAGTCGAGATTCACAGCAGTCCTGGATGTGGACTAAACAATGGTGTGCTGATGGATTAATATGTGGCATTGACGAGTGAATTCAATAGTTATATTCATACATTTTGTTGCCTTAATGCCTTTGCTACGATTTGTGATTGTTGCTAGCGTACTCATCCTGCCAATGGTTCCTTATTAAACATACAGAATCTGCTATGACATGCTGATGGAATGGTGCAAAATCAAGTTTTCTGACTGTTTTGTTAGGGCGGAAAACTTCTATATAATTATTATTAGACAATGTCATGTACTGTTATCTGTGATCATATTTCATTGAGTGAAAGAAGCCTGTGTACCCTTTGCTTCCCCATGAAAAAGGAAAGAAATGTTCAATTAAAATCACTAAATAGCCATCCAATATGGATCCTGTTCCATGTCCAGCCTATAGTTTCGATCTTTTTAACTTTTAAGTATGAACTTACATTAGTGCATTTCTTTTAACATGAAGCTACTAAATGTGAAGTACTGGTGTTGAATCATGTCCTTTTGAACCATGCAGAAAGCGCTTGCAGGCTTGAGAAGAATCAGTTTAGATGGATTGAGATGGCGTGTATTTGATGCAAAGGGTCAGGTTAGTATTCTTATGCTGGTTTAAATAGTTAACTATATATCCATACGAAATGGTTTGTGTTAAGCTACTTTGCTTTTTTGCTAGGTCCTTGGTCGGTTGGCATCCCAAATAGCTGTTGTGCTTCAGGGCAAGGATAAGCCAACTTATGCACCACATATTGAAAATGGGGACATGTGCATTGTGCTTAATGCAAAAGATATCAGTGTTACAGGAAGAAAAATGACTGATAAGATTTACTACTGGCACACAGGGTCTGTATTTTTCTAGCAAACACTATTGAATACCTTTTGTTTTACTATTAACAAATAACAATTGCCTCTTGTGTTTTCTTTTCAAATAGGTACATTGGCCATTTGAAGGAAAGAAGGTTAAAGGATCAGATGGAAAAAGACCCAACTGAAGTAATTCGCAAAGCTGTTCTACGCATGCTTCCCCGCAATAGATTGCGTGATGTAAGTGAAACTTATTTCTCTTTGTTTTTGGTTGGAGACTTGAGGCTTGATTTATTTGGTGTTATCTAAACATCTTAATTGTCTGAGATGTAACACTGTAATGATTGTAGTATGCATCTTCACATTGGTGCTTCTCTATCTTGACTATAGCAATGTCAGTTATTCAGCTATAGTATTATATATTTAGACTACACAGTTTTGTCTTGCATTGATGAACAAATGCTGATGCTACTTTTCATGTTATTCATTGTGTCATGAGCTACAACTACCAGTATATTTTCATAAACTATAAGGACTGCCATGAGGAATCTTACTCCATATGTACCCCTGTAAATTTTAGAGTATGGTTTCTGCAATGCCTTGCTGAATCTAATTGATCTACTCCTGTATCTTTTACAAAATTACTATATGGCACGGTTTTCAAGATAAAGCTGTTTATGTTGAATAAGGTTATCAAACATACCATAAAATCCAACCATGATTTCTTTCATGTTCCATATGAAAGTTTTATAATAATATGTAATGGCGTTTTTTCCTCTCTGGTATAATCAAGTGTACGGTCAATTATATATATTTACCCATTATTCTCATATTACATTATCATTTATTCTCATATTCATATTCAGTTTGTTGAAGGGGGGCGTTATGTAACTTATTAAATATTAAGTATATACTCTTCTGACCATCCAGGATAGGGATCGCAAACTGAGGATATTTTCTGGAAGCGAGCACCCATTCCATGATCGCCCTATCGAACCTTTTGTGATGCCACCTCGCCAGGTGCGTGAGATGCGTCCCCGGGCAAGACGTGCACTTATAAGGGCGCAGAAGAAAGAGCAGGGCCGAGCAGCAGCAGCATCAGCCAAAGAAGAAGGTGCTAAGAACGCCAAAGCTGAGATCACTGCATAGGCACATTCATATGTGTATGGGTGGATGTTGCTATTGCATTGCAAAAACCTACCTGCTGCTGTTTCTAAAGAATTCATGTAGCCTGTTGGGTTGAATAGGCAGTAGAATCATTTAAGACCTGGAATGATCAGCCTCATGCCTCTGAAATCTGAATGTCCTTTTATGGCTGTATTTGGGAGGACTTAAAATAATCGGAATTATAACACAATTTCTGAAATCATTGGATGATTAATCTTTTGGGGTAATTTGCTAGTTGAATAATTTAAACTATTTGGCAAACCTGATTACCCTGTGTTACGAGTGAAAAATACTTAAATACCCTCAAATGAATGATAAAATACCAATTATTTTATATCAAGTGACATTTTGTAAGTTGAGAACAATTTTGATATTTCGAAAAAAATTAATGTTGACTAACAGTTGAATGGTGTAGCAACGATATTAATGTTGACTAACAGTTCAACGATGGGAGAAAAAAAAGTTCAGGCCATCAGTTATTAGGCCCGGCCCAATATCCTCGTCAAAGTCTTAAACCCTAGAAGCCTCAACACAAAGCAACTACCACGACACCTCGCCGCCGCCGCCGCCGCCGACGACGACGACGATGTTGCGTTCGCGAGCTCGCGCTCTTCTCCTCCTCCGCTCCTGCATCCACAAGTCCCTTCCGCCGCTGCCTCCATCTCCAATTCGAACCTTAGCCCGAGCCCCACCTCGGCACCCTCTCTCCCGCTTCCTCTCCTCCTCCCTGGAGCCCCTGCCGGATTCCTCCGCCACCGCCACTGCTTCCGCGTCCTTTGATCCCGCCGATGCCTCTGCTTCCGCATCCTCTGATCCCGCCTACGCCGCTGCTTCCGCATCCTTTGATCCCGCCGACGCCGCTGCTTCCACGTCCTCTGATTCCTCCGACGACGGGGAGGATAACCTGACCTCGCTCTGGGAGGAGGACGCCCGGGACGTCGACGACGTCTTCACCCCCGCCACCTCCGATCCCGCCGACGATGTGGTCGACGAAGTGATGGTCGCACGCGTCCGCGCCGTCGTGGAGTCCACTCCCGAGGACCAGATCCCCTCCGCCCTCGCCGATATGGCCGTCGACTTCACCGAACCATTTCTTTCCGCCGTTCTCCAATCCGCAGAGAGCTGCTCCGCTAAGAAGCTACTCCTTTTGTTCAAATCTGCTGCGAATAACAATCCCGCTGCCAGGAGCCTTGCAAATCTTGAGATAGTCGTGGACAAGGTTGCTGAATCCGATGAGGTTGACAAGATGAATGCGTATATGCTCTGGGATTTAGTTAAGGAAATGGGCACTGTGCCAGGATCAGTGAATACACAAGTGCTGAATAAACTGCTAGCAATGTTCTTGAAGCTCAAGAAGTCGAAGATAGCACTGGAAGTATTTGACATGTTCAGTGATTTAGGGTGTACTCCGGATGGTGACAGCTATTATTTGGTCATTGAAGCAGCTGGGAAGAAGTCCATGGTTGATGCTGCATGGCGAGTTTGCGAGAAGATGATTGGCTCTTGCTGCTTCCCAGATAACAAGAAGATTGGTGACATTGTGACATTCTTTTGCAAGAAAAAGAAAGTGAAGGAGGCACAATTAGTATACCTAGCAGCAAAGGAGAAGTTACAAACACCGATACCAGCCTTAAATTTCCTTATTGGTGCTTTGGCGAGGAATGCTGAGACCATCAATGCAGCTCTTGAGCTTTTAGAAGAATACCAGGGAGAATCTCTTAAGGACGCTGGCATGTCGTATGCTGCAGTTATACATGGTTTGTGTAAGACAAACAATGTGAAGGATGCAAAGAAATTATTGATGAGGATGGTGAATCTTGGCCCAGCTCCTGGTAATGCAGTGTTCAACTTTGTCATCACGGCCTTGTCTAAAAATGGTGAAATGGAGGATGCAAAGGGTTTGATGAGAGTGATGGAGAACCAAGGGATCCGCCCTGACATTTATACATACAGTGTGATCATGAGTGGCTACACCAAAGGAGGCATGGTAGATGAAGCCCATGCCATACTTCGTGATGCGAAGAAAATCCACCCAAAACTAAGCACAGTTACTTATCACACAGTTATTCGTGGTTATTGCAAGATGGAGGAGTTTGAGAAGGCCCTGGAGTGCCTAAATGAGATGAAGGAAGACGGGATGCAGCCAAATATGGATGAGTACAACAAACTTATCCAATCACTATGTCTCAAGGCTTTGGACTGGAGAACTGCCGAGAAGCTCCTAAAGGAAATGGATGACAGCGGATTACGCCTTAAGGGCATTACTCGCAGTCTCATAGCTGCAGTCAAGGAATTAGAAATGGAGTCATCAAAAGCCAGCCAAGAAACATAGTTTTTTTCGATGTGCTTGCAGTGACCCAGCCGCTAATCAATTTTGGGGCATGGTTTTGTTTTCCTCCCTGCTTTTCTGGTGAGCTTGTGAGAAACATCAACTTATGTACTTGTGTCTGTTTGTTGTTAGATGCTATAATAATCTTGCATTTATATTGTAAGTGCTAGCCTGACAGGGAAGAGACATAATTTTGATCTAGAATTTCTACTTCGTTAAAACTGAGAAAATTTCCATATACCTTTTTCCATATGGTTTCATGCCTTGTCATAGGAGAACACAGAGTTACAGACTTACCAGAACAAAAAATGTCACTGCAGCAGCAAGTACCTCTAGAATCTGATATCTATGAACATGTAGAGTGTAGACAATTATTATGTAAAAATACTCAAAATGTCAGTGTCTAGAGTAATTATGGATGTATATTTACTCAGGCATGGGCATCTGATTTAGGGAAGATATTCTTCATTGATCTGATATAAGGACATGCACGAACAATTTGGTATGCAAGTGGAGTAAAAATGAGACAGTAAACTCTGGATGATTATGATTGATGTGCATTCGTTGATGATTCCACACTGATGGCATCTCATACAGGTGTGAAGCTGAAGCTATATGTTCATGCTTTTGGCTTGTACTGTTTGAAGAATATTTCAATTTCAGAGTAGAAAAACAGAAACAGTCGATAGCTCTTTATTTGTTATACTGTAGATCCTGTATATGAGTGCACCATCATTCAGACAAGTCTACTTTACTCATTTTCATTGCTCGTCTGGACTAGTTCGATGATAGCCTCTTCCCAGCTACGTTGCACATGAATTGTTGCGTTGCATTCAGTTAGTCACACACCTGCACATTTAATCTCTTGTATCCAGTACATTTTTGGTTTATTCTTTGCCATTCCTTTCAGGGGACCACAGCATCTGTTGGATGATAACCTATGAGAAATTCTAAACTCCTTTCATAATTGAATCTGGTGGAGTAACACATCATGCCATTTTAGAGCTTTCTTGCTTCATCAGGAGCTGTGTCTGGCTGCTTTTTTTTTTCATTGCTGCTGTTATGTTTCTATTGTTATCTGTGAGCAGGCTGCTGGTACAGCAATCACAAGCTACACAGCCACAAAAAAATACCGGTGCTTGATACTGTATCCATTTGCTATGCCGTACGCACCCAGAAACGAATCGAGCAAACAGAGAATCGTTCATGGTGCTGATCAGAATCAGATCCGACTCCATGAGACCTCTCCCATCTCATTTGACGCAAAATTGCAAGCTGAATCTTTTTGGGGTGCAACTTGTATCGAACAAGGATTACGGGCATCGTATGTTCGTATGGTTTGCTCTGTGTCTCCATTGGTGATGAGCTGAATGAACTGATGCCACATGGATTTCTATAATGGAGTTCCTGCCGGCCTCGGCCTCTCTGTGTTTTTTAACGGGCATGGCGAGACAAGTGGCTGGTGCTGGTGCTGATGCATGGGGTGGCTCCCATTTCTATTCACGCCGTGCTCTGGTTGCTGCTTTTTTGTCGAAACAAGCTGCTCAGATGCAAAATTTTCAATCCAGTAATCTCCCATTGGGCCAAGCATGGACAAATGCGGATGCAGAGTCAGTGGAGTGAAAATGCACAACATGAAAAAACCGTTCACGTCTTTTTTTTCAAGTTGTACTGGCGTGATGCGCGTTGGATTTTCAAAACGAGGTACTAAAACGGAAAGAGAGTTTTGGTCTGTCAAAAGTTTTTATCTATTTAATGATTTGTCACGTGTATAAATAATATATGAGGTCATCTGAATATATTACTATAGGTTGGCAAATAAGGGAAGCTATATATATTTTTACTTAATGGTTTTATTTATTGCTCTACCGGAGTATATGACTGTCATATGCCTTTTTTGGTAAATTATCAAATATTTATACTCTAATTGTTTTAAAACAGTTGGCTCTAATTAGGTATCAAGAGAAATACCAGCGCAATTAGTCAAAAGGCCAGAAAAAACCAGAAGCCCTTGACAGCGTAATTAGCGAGACCTCCGTCTCGTTCCGCGAGCGCGACAAAAGGGCACACCAAGGGCCACAGAGTCGGAGGGCGCAAAAATGGGACCCGAATCAGCGACCCTGTAAGAATGACATGTGGGCCCCCCTCCACAGCTCGACAGACTCTGCGCGGTGGGACCCACTAACCCTGCCGCTCACGTGGGCAGCGGGGATCTCTCTCCCGGAACGGAAGCGCCTATTTAGTATTTATTCAGCAAGCGAAACGCCCCCCCAACACCGAGTCCCCGACGCGACCTCCGAGCTCAACCTGCCGAGCCCACGCGTCGCGCACGCCGGGATCGCCTCGTCACCGCCGGGAATGGGAAGCACGGGGCCCGCCGGGGAGGTGACCCGCGCCGAATTCCCCGCCGGCTTCGTCTTCGGCGTCGCCACCTCCGCCTACCAGGTACCCGTACTTCAGCTGCTTCCCCTCCCGATCGCCAGCCGCGGCGCGTAGGTAGCATCATCTATCTCGTGCGGGTAGCGGGCCGATTGGCTTGCTGCTCGTCGACTGTACTGTACCCCGGTGGCGATGGAGCTAGTACTCTGGCCGTGGGTTGTAGTTCTGCTTGTGGTGGCGGCCGGTTTTTTTTCTCTCGGATGCCGGGGGCGGTAGTGTTTGGGTTTCGTTGTAGCCTTGTAGGTGTCTGTAGTGACTCTAGCTCCCAGTTCTGACGGCGCCGTTACCCTGGAGGTTTCAATTCTCGGTTTCCGCTTGCTGATCAGCATAGCTCTGGATCGGTGTGCTGCGGCAGACTGGCAGTTAGATTCACTGTGAACATGCGGAGGCAGCAGTGTCTGTAAATGAGGACAGATTGAATTGGCATTCAGCTTGTAGGACCCTAAGTCAAAACAGCTACTCCTGTACCACGATTTCGCCTTCATGTTTTGCCGGACGATTGTTGATATTCTTAATTAGTTTCGACTTTCGAGCGTCACTTTTGTTGAATTTTTTTATGAGTGGGTGCTTGAATAAGAAAGAGATATGAGGAATAAATGAAGGTTGACAGACAAACTCAAATTGGCACTTAGTATTTAGTTGGAAATGTAAGGTATAGGCTATAGAATGAGAAATTCAACCCACTAAATATAGTTTGCTTTTACTTTCATGAGAGAGAAGAGAATGTAAATAAGTTAGTTTCCCTGTTGATTCATTTCACAGAAAGACGAAAAACAGACTCGCCACTTCCTTTGTCTTCCAAACTAGAAATCATATATATATATGAATAATGATTTTTTACTGTATAGATCGAGGGAGCGAGAAGGGAAGGAGGCAAAGGAGATAGCATATGGGATGTTTTCGCAGAAAACAAAGGTTTGTGTTATCTGGGTTGATTAATGTTCTGGGCTTGTATTAATTTAATTAGTAATGTTCAAATTCATGTGCTTTCAGGACGTATCTTGGATGGGAGCAATGGAGAAGTTGCAGTTGATCATTACCATCGATACAAGGTAACAGCTGCCTAACAGAAAACAACACTAGCTTTCTTTTAAATGTGTTGTAAAGAGTCCCATGGAATATATTCTAAACTAAGGTGAATCCTTTCTCTCATTTAAGAGAGATTCCTGGCTATAACTTTAATATTTCTGTACAATGCATTGTTTCAGAGAGAAGTAATTTCTTGTTTGTGATGAGTTTTCAGGAAGACATTGAGCTCATGGCCAGTTTGGGTTTTGGTGCTTATAGATTTTCCATATCTTGGGCACGCATATTTCCTGGTATGTTGATATGGCTTCTGGCCATAACATATGTCGATCTGATCACATATAAAAATTGCACATGCCATGCAATTCCAGATAGATGTGTACATGTCTACATTTTGTTCTTTTTTTGTCATCAGTAGCCCCTGTCGCATCCAATGTTTAGATACTATTTTGGAGTATTAAATCTAGATTATTTATAAAATCCATTCATAATCAGTGGATTATTCGTGAGACGAATCTAATGAGTCTAATTACGTCATGATTTGACAATGTGGTGCTACAGTAAACATTTGCTAATCATGGATTAATTAGACTTAATAAATTCGTCTCGCGAATTATCCTCCAATTATGCAATTATTTTATAATTAGTTCACATTTAGTCCTTCAAATTGATGTCCAGGCATCCGATGTGACACGAGGTAAAATTTAACCCCTTGATTCAAACACGCCCTAATGCCTCATAACATCTTTCTATGATTGAGACTACAAGTTTGCCATGTCTGTAGATGGCCTGGGGAAAAATGTCAACGAACAAGGAGTTGCCTTTTATAATGACCTTATAAATTTCATGATTGAGAAAGGTGGTATATGCTTTACCTAATACCTTACAAAGGTGCAATGCTTCTAGTTATTAACCACTGATGTCTGGGATATAGGTATTGAGCCATATGCAACTCTGTATCATTGGGATCTTCCAAACAATATTCAACAGACTATGGGGGGCTGGCTTTCCGTCAAGATTGTGTAAGTCACTTCATGCATCTTTAGTTTGCGCTAAGATTCACAGTTATTTAAACAACAACATGAAGAATTTATAGGGGAGATTCTTTATTAAAATGACTGATTTAGTTTAGAGTGCTTGTAGCTTGATTTGGTCGTTATTCTCCCATTTTGTATGAGTTTCTTACTGTCAAAATATCCCAGGGAGTACTTTGCACTGTATGCAGAAGCTTGCTTTGCAAATTTTGGAGACAGAGTAAAGCATTGGATAACAATCAATGAGCCTCTTCAAACTGCAGTTAATGGTTATGGAATTGGGAATTTTGCACCTGGAGGATGTGAAGGGGAAACTGGTAGATGTTACTTGGCCGCCCACAACCAAATCTTGGCCCATGCTGCTGCTGTTGATGTTTACAGAAGGAAATTCAAGGTCTGTCTCAATGATATACTAATGTATCAGGACATTGGTAATATTTTGTCAGGGATAACAATGTCTGTTACATTGGTAGATCTGGTAGCCGGAATTTGGCACCCTAATCATAATTTCATCAGTTCCTTATAGTTCAGATACATATAATTTTACTGATATTATATAAAATTAGGCTGTGCAAGGTGGTGAAGTAGGCTTGGTTATCGATTGTGAATGGGCAGAGCCATTTTCAGTGAAAACAGAAGATCAAATTGCTGCAGAACGAAGGCTTGACTTTCAACTGGGATGGTACAGTTACTGCTCAGATTACTTATGTCACACTCACATAGTTTCACATAGTTTCCCACAGTTACTGCACCAATGAAATTCAAGGTCTGTCTCAACGATAAGTTGTTTTTTCATGGAACAATATTACCTTTTACATGGTACTGTTGTTCTGCCTTTTTTTCTGAAACAATGCCAATGCAAATTTTTTTCCATAATGCATACTTGCTTCTTAGACCATGAGAAAATTTTAACATGGACTTTTTAATGGTATAATGTTCCCACATCTTTTGGCTCACAGAGGCTAGGGTATTGCATGGTGTCTTTCCTTTTACATTGGTGCTACTTTTCCTTCAAGGTACCTGGACCCAATATATTTTGGTGATTACCCAGAAAGCATGCGTCAGCGGTTGGGTGATGATCTTCCAACCTTCTCGGATAAAGATAAAGCATTTATCAGGAATAAAATTGACTTTGTTGGAATAAATCACTATACTTCAAGATTCATTGCTCATCATCAGGATCCAGAAGATATTTATTTTTATCGAGTGCAACAAGTTGAGAGAATAGGTATAATAATGCTTCACTGCCTGGGTCATTCTCTTAAACAACAGTTTCAATGGAAACCCTGAAACAACACTAATATTTCAAACAAAAGACTGTTTCAAGTGGCTGAACTGGTTAATCAGTTATAATAGATGTAAGTGTTAGAGATATACTATATAGTATAAGGGTTTATTTGTAAAGCTTCTCTTCTCTTGTACTATTGCCCTTTGGGTCCTTCTCTTGTGCATATTTGCCCTTTGGGCCCTTTGGAATGAACATCAGCCATTTCATCACAGTAAGAAGCTTCAATATCGAGAGTCTTTTACTTTCGACTATGTGTAAGCGCCTACCATTCCAGTTAGAAGAACAGTCTATCAGTTTGATCATGTGTAGAATTCTGCTAACTACATTTCCACCGCAAAGTCATTTACTTATAAGCATGAAATCTAGAATTCTGCTTCACATTTACAGTCTGTGGCCTTTGAGTAGCTGCAAATGGATGCAGGTGTGCATGGCTAAACTACCATTATTTCAGTTTGGCTTGAGTTATCTGTGATCATGTTTAGATCATTCAAAGTGGTGTCTTCCAGTTTTGCAAACTATATATTTTTTAGATAATGGATAGTTTTGCAAACTATATGATCAAAACTATTATAACATTTGTTTTTTGGCAGAAAAATGGAATACTGGTGAACGAATTGGCGAAAGGGTCAGAACTGAACTATTTCTCGCCTGTGTAAGTTCTGTGGATTATGTCCTAACATATTATATCAATATATGTGCAGGCTGCATCTGAGTGGCTTTTCATAGTTCCTTGGGGTCTTCGGAAATTACTGAATTATGTAGCAAAAAGATATGGAAATCCTGTGATATATGTAACTGAGAACGGTAAGGCTTCCATACCTCCTAAAGTGAACATGATGCAGCTTGCAGTTTTATAACATAACAATGTGCTCTTTTGCCCTGCATGCATATTTACATGTCTCTGTGTGAGCAGTAGTCCCATGATTCCATGAACTCTCAAAGGTTTGCATTATTTCACTCTTCAGTTCAGGAATGAAGATTACAACTCGCAACTTATGCATTCCAGGTGTATATATCATCATAATTTCGAAATATATGGGTGGGATAGCTTTTATATTAGTTTAAGGTTGGGCAATAGTGGAACGCCAAGAACCAAATATCCAAAACAGGAGGGGAATAAGTATGACAGGACACCCTATAAATATGCCCTGGAATCAAATTTCTTGATACAATCTTTGGTCATTCCTTATTTAAATTTTTGCAGCTGTGAATCATTGTCAGAATATGTAAAATAGACATTATGATTGGAAATGTGGAGTGTGAATTAAAAATTTCATGCTTGTATGTGAAATGTTCTGATATGATGTTCATTATGTGAGTACTGTGCCTGATGATAAAAGGTTTACCGGCACACTTAAATTGTTTGCCACGAGATATTTGCTGCCTTTTCATAGTTTCTCTCATGTAGGCATGGATGAGGAAGACGATCAATCAGCAACACTTGACCAAGTCTTAAATGATGCAACGAGAGTTGGCTACTTCAAAGGATACCTTGCATCAGTTGCACAAGCAATCAAGTTAGTTGATTTTTGCTGTTTACCACACAATGAAGTGTGTTCTGCAAAAAAATCAAATGACACAACTAATTGTTTGATACAGGGATGGTGCTGATGTTCGTGGATACTTTGCATGGTCATTCTTGGACAACTTTGAGTGGGCTATGGGATACACCAAGAGGTTTGGTATTGTTTATGTTGATTACAAGAATGGGCTTTCCCGACATCCTAAAGCATCTGCCCAGTGGTTCTCACATTTCTTGAGGGGTGAGGAGGCTGGAAACAAAGCTGATGTGAACTAGGCCGTTCTGAAGAAACTAAAGGAACATTACACAGTAATCGTTTCTCCTGTTGTTGTACCTTACTATCATCTATACTGTGGTTATTCATCATAACAACTATGATATATCAGATGTGCTGTTTAGTCTGCCACTGATAAAAATTCATCATCATAATTCCATACCAATAAGATATGAAACAATGCATTCACTCTGCATGCTTCTTTGCTGCTGCTGTTGTATCAGTCCTGTATGTTTGTCCTTCTGTAGGCCCCACTATGCAATTAGCAATGTAGTAAAAGTATATGCCCCTAGTACTAAGTTTTTTACATGGGGGCTTAATATTGTAGTCTCTCCAGACCTCTTTATCTTTCAATGGTGGTGGGCCCAGTTCTTCTCTGTTAGGTCCCTGATGGTTGGTGAAGGACAAAGGGACATGCCATTATTTCCCCCATGGGGCCGGTATAGAAGCTATTCCCCTTTACCTGTTGTAGGATTTTGCAGGCTTGATTGATACCTCTTTATTCTGTCAACAAGAATCACAGCGGCTCAATACCACAGCTCTTTGCAAATTGCAGTGGTTCTCTACTTCTCTCATCACTTTATGGAGCTCCATGCCGTTGCACTGCGTTTCCTGCTTTGGATTTGACGGCAGCGTCAGGAGCAGGAGGAATCAGGCCGTTTGCAAGGGGTTGTTTGTGAAGCAAAACACAGATGAACACTAGAGCCTTTGCTGCGAATAGCCAGCTACCTTTTCATTCAGCATTGCACTACTAATTATCGTGAAACAATCAAACAAACTTCAGCGACATGCATGGCCGCCACACGCAGCATGCCACAAGACGCGCTCTGCCTGGACGAGAGCACAACCAACAACTGCGCCACGTCCTGGAACGTGTGCATTACCCGAAAGCTAAGCTAGGACTTAGTCTATTATTTAACAGCTTAAACAGGAAAGCAAAACAGGAATTATTGTGATCGTGGATGGAGTATGCAACATTTCTCCCCCCTAGTCCTGAACACGATCACTTTGCAGCCTTGACGCCGATCTTGTTGCGTAGCTCCAAGAACCGAACTCGTCCCAGGGACTTCGTCAACACATCCGCTAGCTGTCCTTCTGTTGCCGTGTAGCTGATGTCTATCAGGCCTCCATCGACGCACTCACGAAGATAGTGATATCGCACGTCGATGTGCTTGCTTCGGTCGTGATGAACCGGATTTTTGCTTAGCGCAATAGCTGATTGATTGTCCACCTTCAATTCTGGTGCTGCCACCTTGAACCCGACCATGTCGGTTAGAAGGCGTGCCAGCCACACACCTTGACACGCCGCACCAGCTGCTGCAATGTACTCCGCCTCGCATGAGGACAGAGCAACAACACGTTGCTTGGATGTCTGCCAAGTAATCGGATTTGCGCCAAGGAAAAATATAACTCCGGTAGTACTCCTCCTGGTGTCAACATCCCCTGCCATATCAGCATCACTGAAGCCAACTAGCTTGAGCTCTCCTGCTTCACGTCTTGTGTAGCGCAGCCCATGTTCCTGAGTTCCCGCCACATACCGGAGCACTCTTTTTACTGCAGCAAGATGATCCTCACGAGGGGCTTCCATGAAGCGGCTCAAGTACCCAACTGAGAAGGCCAGATCAGGACGGGTGTGCAGCAAGTATCGCAGTGCACCGATGATGCTTCGATATTCAGTGACATTCACAGCCTCTTGAGTCCCAATTTTACTCAGCTTTAGTCGATTTTCCATCGGTGATGCACAAGGGCTGCAAGAGCTCAAGCCGCAACGATCCAGAATTTTCTTGGCATACGCTGTTTGACATAGAAACACCCCATCCGATTTTTGCTGTATCTCAATTCCGAGATAGTATGATAAGAGGCCAAGATCACTCATCTGAAAGCGTGTTTTCATCTCTGTCTTGAACTCGTTGATGACAGTATTGCTAGTGCCGGTGATGATGAGATCATCGACGTAAACGCCCACGATCAGCCGCCCCTCATCTCTGCAACGCATGTAGATGCCGTGCTCTGAGCTGCTCCTCTGGAAACCAAGCGAGACCATGGTGGTGTCAAGCTTAACATTCCAGGCCCTGGGTGCTTGGCGTAGACCATACAAGGCCTTGCGAAGTCGGAACACCCTGTCCTCCTTGCCTGCGACAACAAAGCCCGGAGGTTGGTGGACATAGACCTCTTCCTTGAGTGTGCCGTTGAGGAAGGCGCTTTTGACGTCCATATGATGAACATTCCAGCCCTCACTTGCTGCAAGCGCCACAAGCATCCTCACTGATTCCAGGCGAGCGACTGGAGCAAAAACTTCATCGAAGTCTATCCCGGCTCGCTGCACGTACCCCTTCGCAACCAGCCTTGCCTTGTGTCGAACGACGTTGCCGACTTCATCTCGCTTCACTTTGTACACCCATTTCAGTCCAATGGCGCGTTGTCCTACAGGAAGTGAGGTTAGATACCAGGTGTCATTCTCTTCGATCGACTTCATCTCATCGAGCATTGCTTGGCGCCAGGGGACTTCACGCTCGGCTTCCCGGAATGACGTCGGCTCATCTGCAGAGGTAAAATTCAGCTCAACATTGAGTGTTCTCCTGGCATAACCAGGGTTATCAGCATGGCCGAGGACGTCATCCATGTCACGCATGCGGAGTGGAGCGTCATCGTGCTCTATATCGAGGTCTTCTTCATCAATTTCGGCCCCAGGTTCAGCAGCCTCCTCCTCTGGATGCAGCTCATTGTCTTCATTCTCTGCTTGCGGTGCAGCAGCCTGCCCCATAGGCGACGGCGACAGTGAAGGAGTTGGAGTCTCCATGGCCGGTGCACCCTCATGCACAAGCTCAGTGCTGTACTCGACAGTGAAGGGCTCACCGAGGTCTTCTTCTTCGCTGTCAGCATTACACCAGCGCCACCTTGCAGCCTCGTCAAAAACAACATCACGTGAAATGACGACGCGCTTGCTGATAGGATTGTAGCAACGGTAGGCCTTGCTTCCTGGTTCATAGCCAACAAAGATCATCTTGACGCTGCGATCATCCAATTTCTTGAGTCCGGGTCGTGTGTTCTTCACATGAGCAATACACCCAAACGTCCGGAAGTAATGAACTGCAGGAGTCCTGCCATGCCACGCCTCAAATGGGGTCTTTCCATCCACACCACGTGTGGGAGAACGATTCAAAACATGGACTTGCTGTTGACACTGCTTCACCCCAAAAATATCCTGGAAGTTTCTTTGTCTTGAGCATACACCGTGCCATGTCGACAATACTTTGGTTTCTCCTTTCAACGACCCCGTTCTGCTGTGGCGAATAGGGAGCTGTGAGATGTCGTTGAACACCCTTGCCGGCACAGTATTCACCAAACTCCACCGAGGTAAACTCCCCCCCACGGTCAGTTCTCAGCACTTTGAGTTTCTTCCCAGATTCAACCTCAACCAGAGCTTGAAACTTCATAATCTCAGCTGGGACCTCGTCTTTGCTGGACAACAACCGTATCCACATGTAACGAGACATGTCATCAACCAACAACAAAAAATATCTCTTGCTGCTGGGAGTTGCTGGGGTCACCGGTCCACAGAGATCACCATGAAGGAGCTCCAAGTGTGTATCAGCTCGCCATTTAGCTTGCTTCGGAAAAGATGCACGTCGTTGTTTCCCAACCATGCAGCCATCACAAACCTGATCAACTTGGTCAAGCAGTGGTAAACCACGTACCATACTTTGAGTTGCAAGCTTCCGCAGGGAGCCAAAATTTAGATGACCATAGCGAGCATGCCAACGCCAGGCCTCCTCTGATGTCCGAGCAGCAAGACATATTGGTTGCCCAATTTGAAGCTTGAGTGAATACAGCCGTGAATCTGATCGAGTTACCTTTGCAAGGGGTCGATCGTTCTGGTCGAAGATGCAGAGAACACCTCCTTGAATCATCACACGGCAACCACTCTCATCAAGCTGCCCGATACTCAGGATGCTGGTCTTCAAGCGAGGAATGTAATACACTCCCGTGAGGGTCCTGTGTTCACCATTTTTGCAAGCCAACAGGATGTTGCCACGTCCTTCTATCTCAGTAGCAGAACCATCTCCAAATTTGACTCGCCCACAAACTCCACTGTCGAGTTCAGTGAAGAAATGCCTGACACCAGTCATGTGATTTGTGGCCCCTGTATCCAGTACCCAGTGCTCGTTGTTGTCTGCATCATGTGACCCAAGGTCTGCAAAAACCTTCTGTTCTTCGACCTCTATGCTAGGGCACGACGAGAGAGATTCTGTGAATGTGGCATGAGGGATTACTGTGTGTGCCAGCAACAGGTTTTCCTCCTCCTCTTCACCCTTGGTCACGTGTGCCTGGGCTTCTTGATCCCTCTTTTTCTTGCGACACTCTCGTGCCCAGTGACCCTTTTTTCCGCAGTATCCACAGATGTCATCACGGGCAGCTGAACTCTTTTTGCCTTCACCAGCGCCCGGCTTCCTGCCAGTGGATTTGTTGTCGGGCTTGCCACCAGAGTTTCCTCCACTGTTGCGGGCGCCAGAGCCTGAACCATCACGAGACTTCATCCTGGCCATCCACTCCTCCTCAGTGAGGAGTAAACGACCCCCGCCCTCCTTCGCCGGTGGCTTTTTCTTTCTCTGCTCAACGGCGCGAAGATGGCCAGCGGCCTCCTCGATCGACAACGTATCAAGGTTCAGCATTGTCTCCATCGAAATTGCCACTTGCTCGAGGCTGTCAGGGACGGCGTGGAGCAGTTTCTTGACCACTTCCTTGTCGGTGACAGTATCACCGAGTGCCCGCAGCTGGCTTGCCACCGTAGTCATTCGAAGGGTGAACTCCTCTACCGTTTCGCCGGACTTGAAGGAGAGGTCGGCGAAGTCCCGGCGAAGACGTTCAGCATTGGCCTCCTTGACTCGGTCGGCACCGAGTCGAATGCTGCGGATCGCCTCCCATGCCTCTCGTGCCGTCGCCTTGACCGCAAGTCCCGCCTGCATCTCCTGCGGTACTGCGCGGAGAATGGCCGCGAGAGCACTCCGGTCGTCACGGTAGTCGCCCTCGCCGGAGTCGATGACGTCCCACAACCCAGCTGCCTGAAGGTTCACCTTCATCACCAATGACCACTCCGTGTAGTTCGATCGGGTGAGCGTGGGGTAGACGACGCTCGATGAGGACTTCTCGACCACGCGCTCGCGGAAGGGCTGGCGTGGACGGCGAGGAGGTGGAGACAGCGAAAAGGGACGCTGCTCACGTCCACCAGGGATACCACCGCCGGAGTGACCATCAGGCGACTGGCCGGAGTGGACAGCGGGCGACTTGCCGGAGCGGCGAGACATATCCCAGGTTCGCTCTGATACCAACTGAAGCAAAACACAGATGAACACTAGAGCCTTTGCTGCGAATAGCCAGCTACCTTTTCATTCAGCATTGCACTACTAATTATCGTGAAACAATCAAACAAACTTCAGCGACATGCATGGCCGCCACACGCAGCATGCCACAAGACGCGCTCTGCCTGGACGAGAGCACAACCAACAACTGCGCCACGTCCTGGAACGTGTGCATTACCCGAAAGCTAAGCTAGGACTTAGTCTATTATTTAACAGCTTAAACAGGAAAGCAAAACAGGAATTATTGTGATCGTGGATGGAGTATGCAACAGTTTGGTCAGAGCATTGAGGTGTCCTATGCTGGCCGCCTGGCCCTGTTGATGGATACTCTTTGCTACTCTGAAGTCTGAATTCTTAACCTTTTCTTTTTCTTCTGCTGTCTTCTCCTTTCCTGTTTCCTTTGGTGCTTCAGGAAGCAAACCTTCCTATCATCCTATCATCCTATCATCCTATGGCCTTGATTTGGTTTCTGCCTGTGCTGTCAGTTGTGTGATGTTTGTCAATGATCTGAACCTGGTTGAGCAGTGACACACGGCCTGCGATAACCAATTCAGGGCCTTCGTCAGCTGCTTAGGTCCAGGGGTCACGTCCATTCGCAGGCCCAGATTCCCTCTCCCTTTTTACCACTCTCTTGCATCCAGTTTTTGGACGTCTTTGCTTTGGGTTATTCACAAGTTGAGCCTTTCTCAGAGGGCAGATCTATCTGATGATATTCTGATCTGAAGCATGGAGCCGTTCAGGAGACACGCCCTTTAACCACAACTTAAACAAGGCATTCCTTGCAACTTTTGTCACGATTGAACGCTAAGGCAGGCCATGACGATCTTTGCGAAAAGCGAGACATGGTGCATAAAAAGCTTTGATTCGTGGGCATCTCCTTCCCTCACGTGACCTGGGTGGAGCTGCGACAAGTGAAAGGATATACTAATTAATCATTCGTATTCTTCTGTTTATTTTTTATGGATTGATTTCTGTGATAAGAGGTGGTTATGTTAGACTAAAAATATGTACATATAATTAAACACTGATGTTTTTCTTACCCTGGTGACAAGGCACCTGGATAGCCAGAGTGCCAGACTCCGCTCCCCTGCACGTGACAGATCATAGCATTTGCAACCTTGCATGCATGCTCGGTGTCGCTGGTGCAATGGAGAAACCTTTCGAGTACATAATTATTCTGATAAGACAGTAAAGATGTCACTTTTCTTGTTTTAGCATCTCTGATTTGATCAGGAATGCCATGTGGTTGCAGAAACAGAGCGAGGCTGCCTTGTTTTCTACAACTTGTCAAGAAAAAGTAGCTGTGCGCCTGTGCTTGGGCTGAAACAGTAAAAGGAAAACAATAAATACCAAGCTTTGGTTTCTTCTCTACTACTCTCTATATCCAAAAAAGCTTTGTATCTACTCCTAAAAAGATTTTATTTTGACCTCCTTACCTACCGTTGGTTGGTAAATCAATAAGTTTTATTTTTTCAATATATTACATATCTCTTCACAATGGTACTTTCTAGTAATTTCTTATTACTCCCTCCATCCCCTAAAGTCTTTTGCTTTTGAAATAAATATGATAAATTAGTGGTAAGAGTAAAAGATATTCCTTGTGAATAAGAAAATTGTATTATAAATTTGTGAGTAAGAGATATTGAATGAATAAAACTTCTTAGTTTGTGAACTAAGATTAGGTAAGGAGGTAAGATTAAAGTCTTTTAGGACAAAATTGAAGAGATAGTAGCAAAATATTTTTGAGTTGGAGTAAGTAATAAGTACTTTGTCTTTTATTCTCAACTCTAATTTATTAGTTTTGTCTCAAAATAAAGTCGTGTACAACCTGCAATTTAAGAAGTTTCTGAAGAAAATGGGAGGAGCTACTAGTTGATTTCTGACTTATGGATTGAATACCCATCATTCAATTGGGTAAAATGCTCACTGCAAAAGCCTTCAAAGGGCCTGAAAAGGACCCTGATGGACAGGCAATCACGGTACATTCATAGGACATCATTGAACCAGCAGTAGTTTGCACTAGTGCAGGTCATGAGACTATGATG
Source organism: Zizania palustris (assembly GCA_019279435.1). NCBI lineage: Eukaryota > Viridiplantae > Streptophyta > Magnoliopsida > Poales > Poaceae > Zizania > Zizania palustris. The sequence goes on along the minus strand of JAAALK010000288.1, from coordinate 84,387,065 downwards.
TACAAGAGGAATATTTTAGAAGGTTAGCTCAAGTGCCATTGTAGTCGGCTCCCATGATCCCGTCCATTGCGTTGGTCATTCACAAATCATACTATAGTAGTATTCAGTACCTATCATGCATGTATCATGCTCTTTTGCGTGTTCTCTCTTTCCGGAATTCAGAATCTTTCTACCCTCCTCCAACCCCAACTGCTACCTCTGATTTAGTACCACCTTCAACTATGTATTGTTCCTCTCCTCAGCATGCTTATACTTCTTTAATCATAGCCTCTGACAAACCTATGCATCTCATTTGTGGCCAAAATGATCCATGTGTTCTTGTAGACCAAAACAAAGAGCTTTTCTTTTGGCTTTGGGGGACCAATGATTGAGCCCATTAGACCAAAGAATCCACAAGGTGTAGGAGACAAAGTGAGCCATGTGGGGTTTGCAAGATGGCAAGAAAAGAGTTTGGTGGCAAAAGGGTGCGCCATGCCACAACGTTTTGTGAGCATGAATCCAAGGCATGCTTGTCACGCCCACATGGAGATGGGGACCTAACGATAGCTGCCACCCAAACCACCAGGTCTCTCTCTCAAACGCTATGGATGCCAGGGAACTCTAGGTTTTAACCGCTCACATGGAGATGAAATGTTCAGTTAGTTAAGCTACATGCAGTATGTTCAGATGCTCAAACAGGAGGCTTCTTGAACATCTATTGCTTTCATGGAATCAGCATATGACTGCTTGATTCTGGGCTGACTGACAGTGAAATTTCTGAGCTGGACAGAGTCTGAAGAAGTCACTGAGCAGCTCTTTTACTGTAATGGGGATAAAACTGTCAGGTAAGGTATATGCTTGCTTGTATGTATGTAGGATGGACCATTTGTGCAGGAAAGATGGTTACATAATATAATCTATGCCTTGTTGGCATCACCAGCCCAAGCTTTTAATGGATTTGTTTTCTTTCCCAAGTACATCCGAGTTCGGTTTATCTTTGAATTATGCAGTGACCATACTTGAAATTGTTAGTACATTGTACAGGCAGTGATTCACTACTTCATGACATGTACAGACTGAAGGCGACATACACACATGAGCTGCTTATTTCCTCCTCTGATCTAGATTTGATCTCTTCTTATATATAGAAATAAATATTTGCAAAAAAGGCTTGTACTTTCTATAATCTACAGGTACAAAAAGGTTTAAAAAAATCAACAGCCGGGCCGTCTATTATCCCTCTGCCCTATGGAGGTTTCCCACTGTAGTCTGAAAAAATCTATTGGCCAGACTACCGGTGATCAAGGTGATGATACTGAAGTTGCTGAACTTTCATCGTCAGAGAATCCAGCTCTCAGTGCATGAATCCTGGGGAACAACTGTGGCATCATTGGGTTGACGGGTACCGGGAAATGGCGCACAGAGCTGGCGATTGTGCGCTCGTTGATCCTGCCAACTTCCTTGCAGACCTGATCAAGAACAGATAGGAAATCCCTGACGACCATGAAGATTCTGAAAGGGTGAGCCTCCTCTTTGGCAGAGTCACCATGGAAGTACTCTGTGATCTCCTTCACAAGAGAAAGCGCAACGCTCTCCTGAGCCTGAACCCTGATGATGTCGTCATCGGCCTTCTTCAAGAACTTCTGCATCGAGTCATGGAACCGCCATGCATCATCCCTAAACTTGAGCTCTTCGTTCAACCGCAATACCTCGGTGATCTTTTCTATTCCTCCAGCGAGCTTGGCAACGTAGCTGCTCAGTACGTCGGAGTCCATGGCAGCTGCCTTCTTGACATTGCTGAGCTCGTTTCCAAGGCCAGCCACTACTTGGAGGCCAACCCTTTTGCACTCGAGCTCATCTCGTAAAGGATTTGCTTGAGTTCTTGGAGTTGATTGGTTGCTCGCAGATTGGCGGGAGCCCTCTGACCGGATTATCTCCTGCACGACAAAATGCAGAAGGGTAGTCTTGCCATCGGTGCCTTTGACATCAACCAATTTGAGCAGAGTATCAAGCTTGAACGCATGCGCATCACCACGATTTGTTCCAACATTCATCCTGTTACCAGTCTTCAGAACAGCTTCAAGTAGCTTCAGAAACAGCCTGCTATTTCTAAGCTCATCACAAGCAGCCTGTTTAAGAATAAGTTCCAGGTAATTAGTTATATGTAAGGTGTTAACACAGTAATGAGATTGGAACGGAACTTGGCAACTGTGATTCTCACCTCAAGGGTATCAAATGACTTCTTCAAGTAATTAACCTCTGATTCGAAGTTAGCAATGTAAAACATTGCATCTACTCTTTTGAAAGCAAATGGAATATCAAGGACTGCCTTAAGGAACTTCTCAGCAGTACCTAACTTAATAGGAGATGTCTCCTCTTTGAATTCTCTCAACTTAATCTCCTCTTCCTTGGTAGGGGCCATCTTTAGCAAGGTCTCCAATAAATCTGCTCCAAAGCTCTGTGTGTTACCTGTAGGACAGGCATGGAAAATGGGTACAGCTTAGTAAAGCCTGGGTGATGGAGAGTGTGAAAACATGTAGATCTCTGAAGCTAACAAAAACATCCCTAATTAGCCAAACAATAGCTAAAGATAAAATTTCGTAAATATAGTAATTTATGAAGTATCAATCTCATTGGCTTGACTAGAAACTTAGTGAAGTCTGCAATAACACAACTAGCTTCCAATGATTTGCACCAAAGTCAAGAACTTTTGTGCAGAGAAGCGGTTCTACTATAGAGTAGAAAGACTGGTTTTCACAACAATAAAGTCTCCAACATTCTTCACCGCAGGTATAACTCTCTGCACCTAATAATTCAGACATTCAGAAGCACCTGTAGAATTTCAGCATAAAATGGCTAAAATTCAGCAACACCACCCAACGGGTATCTGCTGGCATTCACTTCTTCAGACAATGTATTTAATTCCCAACTAAACTCTACGGACAAACATAGCAACAGGTCAGTCACGGCTCACAAGCTATATGTGTGGTCAAACATGGATCACGAGTAAAATGAATCCACATGAATGGAGAAGTCAGAAGTCAGAGGTCAGAAGGCATCGTCGATTCAGCTAGTATCATGCAAACATGTGAAATTCTCAACTCAATACGGTGGTATGCAGCTCATCAGAGAGTGGCAAAATTGTAATGGATAATAGTTAGAGATGATCATATCTTGTTCACCTTCGCAGAGAGCGTCGCAGACCTCCTCCTTGCTCACATTCAGAGCGCGCAGCAGGATGGCGATGTTCTGTGACTTCTTTGGATCCAGCACCTTGTTCTCCAACTTCGGTGTTGGCAGCACGGGCCTCCTTGTTGATTCCTTCGGCGCTGAGTTCGCCGGGTTGCAGATGAACAATGTCTCGATCATTTCTTCATTCACTCTGCAAAAATTCAGTAAAACAAGGTCATCAATTTTGCCAAGAACAGCTGGTGCAGGTATTGCAGGGAGCCAGGGTCAGTTAGGTTAATTAAGTAGGATTAAGAACTGAAAAGGATGCAAAATTGGTGGAGCTCTCACTGGAATGAGCTGGATTTGAGCTGATCCCACACCATGACTCGGTCGGAGCTGGCCCGGACCTTGTCCCAGTGCAGCGGCTTCAGCTTGGGCCGCGGCGTCGTCTCCTCCGACTTGTCCGCCAGGTCCGCATTGTCGGCAAGACGGCCGGGGAACGCGTCGGTGGGTAGAGCGCCCCTGAAATTGGCAGCTTGGGGTGGCGGCGACAGCGCAGGTGATCGGGTTTCTTTGGACGTGCCAGTGCCAGGCTTCCGTACGCGGCTCTCCCAGTAGCCCACCGGCGGTGGCGGCGGGGGCGGGGGCGGCGGAGGTGGTCCGTGGGCGTGTGTCGGTGGGGGTGGTGGCTGTACAAATGGATTTCTTGAAACTGTGTCGGTGGTGGATCTGAGAGCCGGCGTGTTCTCGAGGGGGGAGGAGGGTGGTGACGGTGAGGGCGGCTTCCGGCGAGGCGGAGGTGGCGGTGGCAGCGTCGGCGCGAAAGGAGGAGGTGGCGGTGGAGGCGCCGGCGGGAAGCCAACGATGTGCGCGCTCTCAGATCTCGACTTGACGGAGCGGCGGCCCGACTGGCCGGGGCTGGAGAAGAGAGGCGGCGAGGCGGGCGCCGGGGACATCGTTGCTCCTGGCGAAGATGGGTACGACGGCGTGCTCAGGATCGAGCCGGGAGAAGCGCTCTTCGAGCGATCGCGCGCGGCCACGGCGGCCTCGACCGCCGCGGCCAGCGTCCTGTGCGAGCTCGACATCTTGGACGATGCTTGCGGCGAGTAGAATTCTTCGTCGCCGGACGATGGGGAGGCGAAACCGCCACCGGGGCTCCTCAAACCCACCGGCCCGCATTGCCTCGCCAACAGCGGTGGCAGCGGCCGGAGCTCCGGTGATCCGCCGGTGCTCCGGGACGCCTCATCTCCGGACGACGTCGTTTCGGTGCTCTTCTCGTCCCCTCTGTTCGTCAGCGTCCCCATGTACAGGAACTCGGTCGACGCAGCTACCGCCGGTGCGGCACGGCCGCTCCCGCCAAACTCGTCGCGCGCGAAAAGGCTCGCCCTTTCCGGGTGCAAGAACTTGCCGTCCCCGCTACCGACACACCCGCCTCCTCCACCGCGGCCAGCATTGCCCCGGCGGTGCGTGAAGAAGAACCCGATGGACAGCCCGAGCACGGCCACCGTGAGCAGCGGCAGCAGTATGGCCGGGACGAGCTTCGCCGCGCTGCTCTTGGATTTGCGCGACCCGTCGCTGTCCGGAGAAACCGTCGAAGCCGCAGAGCCAGTGTTGGGGAGCACGAGAGCAGGGTACGTCGGCTGCTCCTGCGACGCCGACGACGGCGGCGGGGGAGGCACCGTAAACGCCGGGAAGAACGGCGGCGCCGGACCCGGAGGCGCCAGCGACGGCGGCGCGGACTGATCCGGAAAAAACGGCTGGTGGAGCTGCCTCCTCGCTGTGGCCGAAGCGTCCGAAGCGCCACCCCCGCCATGGACGCAAGAAACAAGCAGCACGACAGGTAACAGCCGCTGCAGCAAGAATCGCCGGAGAGATCGCATTGTCGCCGCAGAATCACGCCGCCGAAGCAGCAGCAGCAGCAACAGCAAGCAAGCTCTCACCTTTCCCTCTCCTCTAGTGATAGCTAGATCTCAGAAGTGGAGAGAGAAACAAGAGAGAGAGAGAGAGAGAGAGGGAAAGGGGAAGACGAGAGGAAGGAGAGGTGAGCCGGTGACTGGTGGATTGGATACAGCTTACATGGAGGTGAGTATTTTGGCTGCTCTGTCCACCGTCCTCTCTACTACTACTCTCAACTCTCCGGTCTCCCCTCCTCTCCAGCCTCCAGCTCTCAAGATGAGATGGCTTAATTACCTTTTCCCCTTCGTGCTTAGCTAATCCAGCGTCACTGGGAAGTTGGCCATTAGTGCAGTGGCATGTTTAATTAGTGAGTGACAGGAGAGCTAGCGGTGGAGGTGGTCGATGCTTGCTTGCTTTTGTTCTCCTCCTTTGTCCGTTTTTTTGGTTGTTTAATTGTCGATCCAGTTGGTCGTTCCAGCGGAGTGCAAAAGAAATCGGTCACGTTCGTTTCAGCCGTGTGACATATGGTTTCTAAACCGATATAAATGCAGGCTTTTAAAAGGTGTAATTTTTATTACAAAACGTTCTCGGTTTTAATCTGTATTCAATTCATTCACTTAGACTTTGACCATTAACTTTAAAATAAGATTAAAAGAAATAACTGTAACTAGGGTGATAATAAATAGTTTGGATTGTAAAACTAATTATAAAAATTTTCACGGCGACTCCTCCGCGTGCGGGTGAATGTGGTCACCTGCGTGTGCACGCCAAAAGCCTGGCTGCGCTCACCGACACGCACAGGACGGGGCGGCTCACACCTAAACTTGTTTCTAATTTTTTAAAACATCTAAAAATTTTAATCACTTTTAACTCTCCACTAATAAACAAATAAACGATCGTGTTTATGTATTGGTATTTGGATTTTGATGAGCTTGTCTTTTGTTATCTAACTAAGTATATATTTAAATTAATTACAGTATGATATAGTTCCTGGATTTTTAGAACTAGCAGCTGGTCCAGTGTCGTTGTGCTCGCTGATCAACGGTCCTGATCGCAGCAAGCAAGCAGAATATTCCTGCGACGAAGATATGATGTAGTTATGTCACTCACGCACTAGCTATTAAGCCAGTATTCCTGAGAATCTAATGAGTCTAATTACATTACGATTTGACAATGTGATGCTACAGTAAACATTTGTTAATCATTGATTAATTAGGCTTAAAAATTGTCTCGAATAATTCTCCAATTCTGTAATTATTTTTATAATAAGTTCAAGTTTAATCCTTCAAAATGATGTTCTAAACATTTGATGTGATACGGATTAAACTTTAGTTCAAGAACCAAATGAGTCATGTTAATTAATTAACAGGAACAACTCTTCTGCTCCTGCTAATTAATTACGACGGTTATATCTGCGTTTGGTTTGCAGAGTACGATCGACGGACATCGATCTGCCGCTCTACCTGCCTAACTTCACCATCCATCCATGCATATATATGAACACATGAACACATAATTACCAGTAAATAAACGGACAGATTACCATCGAATCAAACCGAACCGATATTATCACCGACAACTAACCTGATCGAACCGGTTAGTCCTGCCCTAGTCGAGAGGGATACATCACATCGATCATAGATCATACTCCTACCGATCGCATCTGTGGCGTACGTACGCTTGGGACACCTGACCTACCAGCCACCAGGCCACTCCCATCCATCCCTGCCTTGTAGCTGGCCACTACCTCTGTAGCACTCACTGTAGCACTCGCTGTAGTTGGCAATGGCATTCGCAAGCCACTCCTGCCTACACTACCAGCTAAAGTAGGATAATTCTGAGACAGCGACGCACACGCGCGCATACTGCATGCTACGGCGGCCGATCCATGCATGCCGGGGCAGCAGCAGCTGGTTAGTATCTGTGCCTTTCGTCTTTTACTTTGATGTCCATCTCGACCTATCGATGGAAGGAAGACGACGATGGAATGACGATGTGGCTAGGGCATTAAGCTGCGTGCGTAATGATAGATGTGCGTTAATTACTCCTCACCTCACCTAATGGCCTGTCCGGGTCTCTGCATTCATTATTACTCGATCGCTTCGCAAGTTGACAGTATATATATATATATATATATATATATATACATACGTACATACGGGAGCGCTATTCTATACCGACTACCTTCAGTAGTAGATTTTCTCAGTAGAATAGCAATTGAGTACTACTTTTTTCTCAGTAGTAGATTTCTCGGTAGAATAGCTATTCTACACCCGTGGTGTAGGATAACATTTGGGAGCGCTATCCTACACCACGTGTGTAGAATAGCTATTCTACACCGACTATTTTCAGTAGTAGATTTTCTCAGTAGAATAGCAATTGAGTACTACTTTTTTCTCAGTAGTAGATTTCTCGGTAGAATAGCTATTCTACACCCGTGGTGTAGGATAGCATTTGTATATATATATATATATATATATATATATATATATATATATATATATATCGATCGATCTACGCATCTTCGTCTCATCGTCTCAAGCTTTTTGATGCCGCGCGCGACCGTTGCAGCTAGCCGTTCTTTCGGCCGGCCGGCCATGCATGATGCATGCTGCATATACCACGCACACCAACATTTGTGTCGTCAACGTGACTAGACTGGTTACTAATAACAGAGTAAATATCATATCAAACTAGAGACGTTGCGTGTGTGTTAATATCATCGGCACGGTAGATCAATAGCACTGGCTAGCTGCTTGATTAGCTTATACTATTAGTACCATTAGCTTGCTGTTAATACTCGGCGCGCACTCTGTCTCTCTGTCTGTAATCCTCGATATCAGAAAAGTAAACTACTTACCTGTCAGATGACTGCCGGCTCGTTGCTCGATCGTACTGTAGTAGTAAACTGCAGGTAAAAAACCTGTCGATCTGCAGGACGGTGCTCACCTGCTCACCTAGCTAGCCACTGCAGTAGTAGCTGAGTAGCTCGCAGCTTTTTACTGTATAACGAGTTAGTAATTTACTGTTACTTGTGTTGCCGGAGGCCGCAGCGTCGAAGCTATGGACGGATAGTACGTGTGTGTCTCTGAATGCAGGGGCGGATCACGGACACAACACCGTCATCCACAAGCGTCGATCTCCCGTGCGATTTCCTCGCTTGTGCCGGCGTGCGTGGCGCCGTGCATGGTGCTGTGGGCCGGTGCCCTTCTTCTTCCTCCATCGTCGTCAGCTCTGAAACGTACAGGTACAGCAGAGAGTGGTAGCTCGTAGCAGCACTAGTTCGTATGACTGAAATTGAATGGCACCAGGTCCTGTCCGATCTTCTGCCGTGGTGCAGCCAAGCATGTGTATAGAGTATAGTCTATAGACGAACGCGCAGAGCCCAAGATCGAGCGACTGCGTATGTACTGCCAGATTGTTGGCAGGCATTTCTGCATGGGACGTTCCATGCATGCCCAACTCTGTCTTCACCTCTTGCTGCTCTTGAAATCACAGGCCTGCAACTGTAGCTGAAAGAAGCTAGCATCACTGTTTCCATCCTTCAATCTTCATCACACCCAACCCAACGGTCGATACCAATTACCATCTCGACGGAGCAAGCAAGATACTCGTACTCTGCCAGTACTAGAGTAGCTAGATGGGCAACGTTCAGTAAAGTTAATACTCCTCTAATGCTAGCAGCAGCTGTGCACAGTACAGTACTGCTCATTACTGGTTCACTGACGATGCAAACACGGTTAACCCCCATGCTAACGTCCACAATCTTAGTGCTAAAATCGTAGAGCCGTGCGGTTAGTTCTTTCTAAGTCAATACAATCGTGCGATGTCTGAAGAAAAATGCTCCATCGTCTGCCGGTGATGACAGAATCTATTCTGCACTTTCTGGGCCAGCTTTTGAAACGCCCTTTCGTTTACGCCCTCTCTTTTTTTCTCTTTTCCGCAGCGGATGGATCGATGAACGCATGGACCCTGATGTCGACATGGGAGCAGGCAGTCACTACTCACTCGTCTAGTAGTCTGAAACTCTCAACTCAACAGCCCTTCTTGCGTTGTAAGCAAAAAAAAGACATTCATCCAATCCAGACGAAAGATCGAATGGGCTCGAGCGTTTTGTTATGCATGATTGTTTGCTTGTTGTTATTGTTTGTTTGATTAGCTGCTCTGGATCGTGTTAGGTTTGCATGCATGAGTGCCTGCTACCTAATTGCTTCTCAGTCGTTTTCAGGGTCGACAGGAACAGAAGCGGCCGTACAGATCGACACCCCATCATTTCTTTCGTGGATGTAATGTAAGTATGTATAGTAGCAGGGGGGAGAAGGGAATTAGTAGAATAAAGGGTTGTTTGGCTCCTCTAGGTTAAAGTTTAGCCGTCTATCATATCGGATGTTCAGATACTAATTTGAAGGACTAAATATGAGTTAGCTATAAAACTAATTATAGAATCATAGGCTAATTCATGAGACAGAATCTAAGCCTAGTTAATCCATCGTTAACACATTTTTACTGTAGCGACACATTGTCAGATCATAAACTAATTAGGTTTAATAGATTCGTCTCACGAATTAGCCTAGGCATTTTGCAATTAGTTTTTTAATTAGCACACGTTTAGTCTTTATTAGCATTCGAACATCCGATATGAGACTAAACTTTAGTTTAATGGAGTCAAACGGGACCTAAATCAGGCTCTCCTTTTGACGACAGCATGCTCTATGTTTGGTGTGGTGTTATACTCTACATTTAACGTGTCAACTATTCTTTTATAGGTTAGGTCGGTCTCTCAATTAATGAGATGACTTAAATAGTTTCTATACCATTAATTATTCATTAGTGTAAGGAAAAAGATGGCCATGTTTGTTCTAAGGGGGTGTTTGGATGGGGCTAAAATTTTTTAGTTCCTGTCACATCCAATATTTAAATGCTATTTTTGGAGTATTAAATGTAGACTATTTATAAAACCCAGTCATAATCGGAGGATTATTCACGAGACGAATCTAATGAGTCTAATTACACCGTGATTTGACAATGTGATGCTACAGTAAACATTTGCTAATTATGGATTAATTAGGCTTAAAAAATTCGTCTCGTGATTTAGTCTCCGATTCTGCAATTATTTTTATAATTAGTTCACGTTTAGTCCTTTAAATTAATGTCAAAACATCCGATGTGACACGGACTGAAATTTAGCGTATAGATCCAAACACCCCCTAATTTCGAGATAAACTGATTAGATAGTGTCGTCTGGCTAGCCGAAACTTATCAATCACACACATATTAACTGAAAAACAAGCTAAAAACTAAGTCTTGATTCTGGGACAGATTTTAAAATCTAAAAATCAAGTTTTCATCGAACCTAAAGAATGATATCGACAATCGATGAGTTGCAACCAAGATTTGGCAATGATATGGATTTGGACGAGAGAAATGCTGACAAAATGTGCAGATCAGAAATAATTGGGGACTAGGATTAATGTCTTGATCATTATATATAAAGCTAATAATGCAGGAATGAAGACAATACACATCATGCACGAATGAATCATCCAACTACGGCGTACGTACGGCATCACATGCCGGTATAGACGTACTCATGTCTCCACCTCCAGATCTTTTCGTTGCATAAGCTAATCTCATAATAATTCACACTTAAGCAAACATTTTCAGCTACCAAATCGCAACTAATCGTTTTTAAAAAGTATTTTCAGAGATAGAATTAATAAATTTATGGTTGGAGATCGAAAAACCATTGCACCGACAGTTTGCTGGGTGGAGGACGAAGCAGCAGGTCAGGCTACCTTCAGTTGTGCCGGTCAGATACGCCAATTCGAGCGGCTGCATGCCTTGTCACCGACGAACTGTTCACGCACGAGCTCACCGTCCGTCCGCTTGATCCGCGTGCCACTACAGTGACGACGCTGTAGCCGACAAGAAGGTGCGGACTGGCAACGGCGCCATGAGCCGCCGCGGTGACCACGGCGTGGCTGGTTGGCGTGCGAGAGCGGGACGGCGCCATGAGTCGCCGCGGTGACCACGGCGTGGCTGGCGTGCGTGCGTGCGTGCGCGCGCGAGAGAGAGCGGGACGGCGGCGGCGTTCCGCCTTCCGCCGAAGCGCGCGGTGTCTGGGGCCTTGGAGCAGGTTCCATGGTAGACAAATGGAACCTGGATTGGGAGATGCCGCGGTGATTTGCACAGGAATTAACAGTGTTGGATTCGTGCGACACGTTGGTGGAACGGTGGCTGCACACGAGGATAGCAATGGCAATACGGCATGCCATGCCAGAGTGCCGGACAAAGCGGCTCGCGGTCGCCGCTCGTCCAGTCATCCGTGTACAATTATAAGCTTTCTCTAATTATCTCGTAGCTGCTCTCTCTATTTCCAAAAAAAAAACTTCATTTCTAGTGTTGCAGCCGTATCCTAAAAATATTTATTTTTATATACTTATCTAATATTATTTCGTGAATTAATTTTTTATTTTTTAATAGCTCCTAAGCCTTACAGTACCTAATCTTTACCTATCATTTCATAATAATACTTTTTTTTACCCCTGATCTTCTACTCTCCCCACTAACTTATCAAATTTATATAAAAAATCAAATTTTTATTAATAAGAGACAACTTAATAATCTTTTACCACCACAAATTTATCAATCCTATATATAAAAAATAAAGTTTTTGTGCAGGGTACCTTTCAGGCAACAGGCAGCTATGAGCCTATGATCAGTCGATCACTCTAGTTAGTGGCAGTTAGTGGCAGCTGAAAATAATTTCAGCACCGACTTCTGCTGCTCCGCCCTTCATTACTCAACCGTCACTCTCTGCCATGCACACAACAGAGTGGTTGTAGTGCTGGCGAGGTAGACAAAAGCAGGGAATTTGAGGCAAAGAGTGTCGCAAGATCGGCCCAGGAACAATCGAGTGACGAATCTGAAGAAATCTGAAGTTAATTGACAGGTTGCTCAGAGAAGTATACAGAGGTTCAAAGGTTGATTGAAAGCAACAAAAGACAAGGACTTGAGAGCCGATGCTATCACATTACACGAGCAACTTTACATGAGCTAATCATATATATACACCAAGATGAGTGCCGCAGAATCCTACGTGAAGCCTAGTAAACACAGATTAGTGCGGGGGGTTACTACAGAGGGGATAAATTACCAAGAAATGAACAAAAATGGTGTCCATGGCGATGGGAGAACTGTATGTTGTTGGTAATGTGACAGATGTGGTAAGGTGTATGTATCACGCCACGCTCGCCGATTTTGATCTAGAAATCTGACTTCAGTAGCTTTGGACCTGGCTTAATGCTGACAAAATCATAGGGGTTTGGTTGAACCACATGAATGAAGTCCTTTGTCGTCAAAACCTGTGAATTGAACAGAAGATATTGATAGATGTCAAGAGACAGTAGTTCGAATAAAAAGCTTCGGCTAGTATTGCACATCCAGTTTGACAATAAATGCAACAGTTGGTTGGCATTAGCGAAAACGGTTGTCTAATGAGATGATGCTGGTGGAAGCATGATTGCAGAAGAACATGGAAAATGGAAAGTACATGCTCTAATATGCAATCCTAGTGTCTTCAATGGCATTGGTGCTGCAAGGAGCAATTCCATTTCTTTGAGAACAAAAACAGAGGCATAATCACCATACCAATGTTCAAAAAACATTCTTGATGCTTCCTTCCGAGTTTTTCCACTCAACATATGATCAATGGCGACACTCTTTCTCCCCAGACCAGATTCCTCGTCAAATAAAGTTTTGAGATATCTTGCCACACCCCTGTAAATCAATTATAACAACACATTATCAAATACACGGAGAAGTATGAGCATTTAACTTTGAAGGAAATATCACATAGTTCAACTATACTTGGTACGAGAAGACCAGCCACTGTTATCGAGAGACTGGAACTCATCTGGATTAGGCTCATCATCGTTCGCCTCATCACAGTCCACCTCATCGTCATAGTTCAGAAAATCTGAAAATAGTGGATAGAACAAATATGATAGAGGTGACAAAAGACTTGATAATTACGTGGAAGTTCACATCACAAAATTTGTACATAAAATATAATTATAAATCGACAGAACACTAGTCATCAAGGTTAAGTGCATCTGTATCTCTACTATACAAAAGAACCTGGTAGTGGTGGTTGCAGTCAGTCTGTCAACCAACCATCACCCCTTGAGTTGGCCAGGATCTTCTATGCATAATTAAATCATTTGCACAAGTATTGACATCAGCTGCAAATTATATATTATTTCCCCAACAAATATGCTAACTTTTCAAGTGAAGAACTTATGGTATATTTATGAGAAAATCCATTGCAATGCACATGTATTTAGCTACTTTTCTGTTTCATCTCAAAGCCCTGTGCATGTAATCCACAATATATCAGAATAAGTTCATGTCTGTTTATCAGAACAAAAGGAAGTACCTGTGTCAACTCCATGAATCGCACTGCCGAAATCCTGCAATGCAAACAGCGCACCAATTATGATATGGACTTAATGACAAATTAATAAAACAGTGCAAGTAACTGTATAGCAATATGTGCCAGGAGTGGCCAGTAAAAAGATGCTGCATTTAGCAATAAAGATAAACACAAGCCATTTGGCAAGTAACCGCTTCTATATGGACTTACACTGCATTCCTTCAGTGCAAAGTCATGTCCCATACTGTCCAGATCCATAACAGATCCCGCATTATTTTCTTGCAATCCAGAATTTTCACCCATTGCAGACAGAACATTCTCATCCTCTGTGGGTTGAGGAAAACCAAAGGCATCTGGAGCAAATTCCAGCCCCGTAATCTCAGAAGCAGGCATTTCATTATTCTCAAATGCACTAACATTGTCATGGACAATGTCACTCAATTCCCCCTTCATATTGTCCACTGCTTGTGCACAAACAGGGTCAGAACTATCCAGAACCACATCTGGAGCGTCTGAATTCCTAGTTGCAGAACAAGGCATGTCATACAGCACAAACAGAGGTGTATCTATATGTGTGCTCCTCTGCAAATCAGCTGGACCATCTTGAAGGTCGTCCTTATCAAGTGCATCAACTTGAACACTGTCACTCGTATCAGCATTTGCTTTGTCAACAGGCATAGATTCCTTCTCATTATCAACTAATGGTTCAGTTAATTCTTCAACATTGTTAACCTGTTTGTCAGCTGGCATTTGCAAATGAAAATCAGCTGTAGCATTTGCTGCATCAGTTGCTTCTGGCTGCATCGTATCTGACGGAGCTCCATGTGGTAGCACTACATGAACTTGGTGAGTTTCACTGCCCTTTGCACAAGTGCCAACATCACTGCTGTCTGCTGCCATAGCTTGAGACATGTCTAGTCGCTCATGTACTTCCATATTCTGAACAGTAAGGTGAGCAACAGTCTCATAGGTCTGATAGTGCAAGTAATTTACCTCCTTGCACATGCCTAGTTGGGACACAGAAACATCCATGAGTAGAATTTGAGAGCATGAATGATTATCCTCAGATTTCAAAACTAATTTAAACTATATTTCAGTTCTTTGCTAATCAAATTTAATATTCATGTGCAAAAAGGAAGCAGAAAATTAAGGCCAATTTAGGCAACTTACAGGAAAAGATGGGCTCATGGAATATATCTTCTTCTAGTGAACCTTTCTCAATCATCCATATTTCAGAACGGGTACATGGAGCCTTTTTGCGAAGGCGCCTTATATCCTCGGTACTAATCAACTGCTGCCGTATAGTGCTAGAGAAGAAGGGAAGAAACTGTCAGTAAATAAGATCAAGACAGAAGATAATTTGTACAGAAAAAAAGACTGTGATCTGGTTTCAGAGACAGATCAATCAATCAGTGTATATAATATGGACAAAACGTGAGAGCAACAATTCAAGGACATAGTGATACATTAAACAACAGTGACATAGTTTCCATTAACAAACTTGTTTGCAGGCTATGAAGCATATACGTACTCAGCATGTATAACCATGGCATCATCCGTTTGCACTTTTCTCTTCGGTGTGGTAGTCTTTGATGACAACCTTGGACGTTTCACAGATGACGTCTTAGGTGGTATTGGTGTTGAACCAAGCCTCAACCCAGGGGTCCTACCAACTAATACAAGGCCACACAGTTAAACATTGCAGCAAAAGCCAAGCAACAGAAATGCTGTTGAGGAAGTTCATCTGTACCTAATATAGATGCAAGCAAATCATCATCATCAGGAATATCATCGATGGTTCGTCGACCATGTGGTCTACTAGATAATTTTTCAGTAGTTGCACTTTCTGGAGCTAGCAAGCTGTCCCCTAAGCGTCTTTTTCTGCTAGTAAGACTACCTACTTTATTACTTCCATCAGATTCAGTAATTCCTTTTTCTGCAGTTACCTGCCCCAAGTCATTTGCCTGGTCGAATTCAACATCTGGAGCTGACAGCATTTTCTCACGTTCTGGAAAGTCTGAGCTTGACAGATCATTTGGTCTATCATTAGGTGCCATTTCTTGTGTTGATGCTTCTACATTGTCCTGAAAATCTGCAATTGCTACTATTGAATGAGGTGCATGCTGACCATGCCCTGCAAAATAATAAATGAACAAAGTCAGATGATTTTGATTTTTTTGTTCGATAGCGTGACTTTAAAGAATAAACCAACATAGAGAAGTTAACTTCACCTTGCAGGTCGACTGATCCCTCATTAAATTGTATTGGATTCTCTATCAGAGGTTCAGTAGGACCATCAGCGCATGGCTCTGAAGTATTTTCAACCAAGGGCACATCTTCAGTCGTTTCTTTAGCAGCTATTGCTCCATCTGATGCAGCTACATTATCAGTATTTCCATCTGACTTGTACACAGAAGCTTCCAAGTTTGAGGTTTCAACTTGGGGTGGCAAATCCTCAGTTGCACATTGTTGACTCGATGCATCAATCTCATGTACAGTACCAGTAGATTCAACATGCACAAGCTTTGCCAATCCAAATTCAGTTGTCTCAGCGCCCACAACATCATTAACATTTTCTGCAGATTGAACAGGAAAATCTGAGGGTTGAACAACTGAATTGTCAGCCTTTGCAGTTTCATCATTGCTTGATGGTGAAGCTTTTCGCTGTGGACTCAGAACAGGACTTTCATGCACTCTGGAAGGAACTGTCTCTTCCATTAAGCCAGGTGTAGCTGGGGCCTGAGCACTCACAAACTCTGGTGATGTAGGTTCATCACAAGGGAAGGGGCTAGGTTGATAGTATGACGCCGATGGCCCTGCATTCCCATCATTGTTCAGTAACATATAATTCAAATCAGGAGTTTGCACATTGTAACTAGTCCAATTAGGAATGCTGCTTCCTGCTAGACCATCTGAATTCGATGGATTCAGCTTGCTGTGACTGGACAATCTATCATCCATGTTGTATTGTGCAGCGCTTTCATCTTTACTTTGGTCGTCATCAACATCCATATCAGTACGATGAACTGCTGATCGACCTTGAATAATAATACTGAAGACAGGCACAAAACAATGTAAATAAAGTGAAATGCAACAAAAGGCAAAACACAAGGCACTGCTACTTTAAAATGTCATGGAAATAATATAGATAAAATTTCCGTAGAGACTCAAATAACTATTGTGCTAAAAAAGATATTAATTTACCCATCATCAGCCTCAGGTTGAATTGAGTGGTCCTTGTTCAGCATTAATTCCTGAGGAGACAACAAATAAAATCAGCAGTTGAAGATATATTAAGTTTTTATTTTGGAATTGTAGGCTGTCCTTTTATTAATTGATAGAAGATAAACAATAACAGAATAACCAGAGATAGAAAGCTTCCTTCAATCAGCTATACGTATAAATCATGCTTTACCCCATATGCAATGAAATCTTGACATGTAATGAATTAAACATGTCACATAAGCAACCAGAAGGCAAAGCATAGACAACTGCCATTGTCCAATGTTAATGCTCTAAACATTCTTGTACAGTTGTACAACTCGAAATGAGGTCTCTTCTGCATTACATACATGTTCCATCACTATGTCATAATCCATATAGTCTACCTCTACAATAACATGGAGAAGATCTCAAATTCTAAAGAGTACAGACAAGATAACGCAGGATGAGGGCCCTGAACATTTAAAGAGCTAGATGGAGAAAATACATATTAGTTGAGATTACCTCTTCCAAATCCAAACCAATATGTGAAGAACTGCCATCACCAAATCTTTCTGTACACAAGACATTCTTAACATGATTAAATGGCTGACTTCAAAATTTGAACAGTAGATGATGTGAATACAAAGGACCAACCATCTAAGCCAAACTGGGATGTTGAATACCCTGTTCTCTCTGGGTTGTCTTGCAAGGTGATCTGTTCTTTCGTGCTTACATGATGATCAATGTCACTGGATCATGGCAGAAAGTCTTAAGAGAGCTAAAGAACACATTTGAAATAATGAACTTATCGCAACAAAAATATTGACCTTACCCCTGAAATGCAGCCTCTGGTAATTCAAAATCATCAAGATGGAATGTCTCTGGAAGTGTTATAGAATGATAAGGAGCAGTTGATTCTTCAGGGGGGAGATCAACAGCAGTAGAACGAAAGGCTTGTTTTATCTTCAGCAAGGCTTCACTGCAATCATGGAATAGGTAATTCACCTTGCGAGAATAGATCCTGACCACACCTAGCATAAGATGGCTTGATAACCGAAGTGCAATAGGAACCTCGGGGAATATAATTGAATCTGGAGAAAAAATTGATTAGTACTTAACTCAAAATGAAATAAAAGTGTATAATAGATACATGAGCACAGTTAGGAGAACTATTTACAACATAGACTTATGTTAATTGTCATGGGTTTTATTTTAGTGATGCAATGTGGGTTTCCTTGTATTGTCATGGCATGATGGCAAAGCTAGCACCAGGCATCAACTGCTATAAAATTTTAAGATCATGTGTTGATGGTGTAATGGAACCTTTCCCCATATTATTGGTTTCCATCTATTGAAGGAAAAGGTAAAATGATGAATGTTTGATTGTTTTCGCCTATTAACTGTTCTAAGATGATATTTTTGTCCAATGAGGTGATAAGGAATTAATGTAATTTTACCAATCGAGGACGCATGACAGCCAGGGGAATGCCAAACTATGGAGCTGCGACTACAGGATTGTGCTGCATTCAACTCTGGCCTCAGGACCAGATTGCACAGCAAAAAGGATAGTGGTCTAGTGACTGCATAGTGCCAAAGGCATTAACATGTGCACCACATCACTTGATTTGGGATGTAATAGAACTACTTACATTGACAAAAAAATATAAACTAAACATATATTTTCCACTGGAGGAAATTAAAGGCTACCCCCCTGGGCATACGAATGGCATGTGCATACATTGACCCTGGCATTACTTAAATTCATATGCTAGTAACTAGTAATAAGAAACAAGACCAAGAATGTAAAAGAATTGTAGCAAGGAAAAAAACAAAACAGAAATTACACAAAAGAAGAAAGAAGATCCCAAAATGGTAGGAATGAAATGAAAAGATAACACGAAAGGTCATGCAACCTAGTGGATAAGATGGCCAGGCAGCACCTCCAGGTCCTAGGTTCGACTCCCCACAGGAGCGAATTTCAGACTTGGCTATAAAAAAATCACCTGCTGGCCCCTTGAAAAACATAGACATGATTCGTTTCATGAATTGCATGGTTCAGAGTCAATTAATAGAGTAAGAAATATTGTGAACACCAGGTCTTTCTTTATCCCCGAGAAGATAAAAAAACAATGTGACCACAAATTAGGGCTTATAAAAGCATGGACATTTTGCAACTGTAGTGAAAATATAAGAAATTTCAGTATTTCACATCAATCATTAATGCTAACAACTAAATTGCCAATACAACTCAAGGGTCAAAACTTTACTATTCTATCAGTGGTAAGAGTTAAATATTGTATAATACACACACAATGATGATCCAGCAAACGAGCATGCATCAGTGATAAAAAAATCGGCCGGATCGGGGATTAATTGGTGATCGGTCCTGTTGCAGTTAATTTAGTGGGTAATCGACTCATTAATCAGTGGACCGATTAATCGGCTGATCAAACCAATTAATCAGTGGTCAACCCGATTAATCGGTCCTATACAACCAGCAAGTTAGGGCTTTGTTTCCTTTCCCCTCCTAAGCAGATTCGGTGCCGCCGCCTCCTCAGCAGATCTGGCACTGCTGCTCATGGATCTGCCCTCTGCCATCACCACTCGCTCGGTGCCATCACCGCATTCTGCCCGCGCCGAGCTCGTGCCGTCCACACTGAGCACACGCCGTCCACGCCAAACGCGCGCCCAGCGTGCGCCCCGCGCATGCCTAGTGCTTGCTCTGCTGTCTGTCAAATCTGTACCTCTGTATCTATCTCTATCTCGTATCTATTGCTCTGTGCTTCCTCTTTGACAGTTTGAGCCATTAGTACAGACAGTTGTTACGGCGATGCGGCGATGCGTGGTGACCTAGCACCTTCACAACTTTACAACGCTTATGGCGCGCAACGTGGCGTCGCCATAGACACATCGGTGTGGCGACCTATATAGAAAAATGGCTTATATAATTTAAGGATTTTAAAAAATATATTAATATATAAGTACTAAATTGCAAATAAGAATAGTAATATAGTATTATAAAAATAGCAATTTAATATCAAGTTGCAATAATGTTAATTTATATACCTTATAAATTAAAATTGTAATAAAATATTTAAAATTATGTATAATATTATATTTAAAAGTTCAGTTAATAATCTGTTTTTACAAATTTGATCTATCAGCCCATTTAAAGCCCAGTCTAAGCAGACCATTTCCTAACCCTAATTTTCTCAACCTCTCCCTTTCTCTCTCACCTCCCGTTCCCTCCAGCCGCCGCCACACAATCCCACTCCCCCTTCTCTCTCTCACCTCCCTCTCAACGCCGTACTCTCCTCTCCCTCCTCTCTTCTCCCTCAGGCCTCATCTTCCGCACCGGCGCTCTAGGCCGCGCTACACATGGTCGTGCCGCGCCGCTCGTTGCGCTTGGCCGCGCCACACATGGCCTGGCCGTGCCGCTCGTCGCGCTTGGCCTGGCCGCGCCGCGTCCAACCTCACTGCACTTCGCCTCGTTGTGCCGCTTGCTTTCTCCCCTCTCTCCCTTCCGTATGTCGGGCGCCATAGCCATGCCGGGCGCCACACGACGCCACAGCGGCGCCACGCATATGTGGCGCCCGCCACAGGCCCTCCAGCGATATGGCGGCTTGTGGCGAATAGCAATTTTCCGCCACGGCGACATATCGACGATATGGCGACGATATGGCGACGCCATGACAACTATGACAATACAGATTTTATGTTGGCTAATGGCTATTGCTATTACTCCACGTGTATTTATCTCCTATCTATCTTGCACTTAATTACTTTCAATCCTTTATATTGCATAACAGAGTAACTGAATAAGAATGGCAAGTATCAATGAAAGTGAAAGTGCAAATACTAGAGTCCTTAAGAGAAATTCAGATGATGTAGGATGGGAATTTGCATACATGTCCTAATATATTATTTAGATATAGATATATTATGTTGACTGATTAATTAAGTTAATTCTCTGACTAACCGATTAGTTCCTACTGGGTGGTCGGCCAATCAGCTACCGATCGCCGATTTTTCTAACATTGGCATGCATCAAAGATCAAACAAAGCAATAAACAGTTCAAGTTCATTAACATGTTTGGAGAGTTATGGTAGCTCTTGCGACAATAACTAGGTCGACTAGGAGTTAGTTAGAACTTGCCAAAAAAACTAACATTTTTTACTAACCAACAGCATCATCTAAGCAGTAAGCACACATAACCATAAATAGGCCAAAATTAGCAGCAACTACAATGTTTTGTCCCTGCTACAGCACCAACGAACATTAGCAAAACAACATTTTAGCAGTCTACGTGTGAGATCCTAACATGCTCGAACAGAACAAAAGACTAGATCAGGAAAAAAAGCTTCTGAAACAGCAAAATCACCCACCTACAGAGACACCAATATCCGTATCTGCGACTTGGTTCTTCCGGAGCTTCCGCTCCAAATGCGCCGCAATCCATATGGTCCCGAGGGGGCCCTTCTTGGCCAAGATGAACTGTGAGTAGAACATTTCCGGCCCCCCTCCTCACGAGCACCACCAAACCCTAGCTTCACAGAAGCCCCGAGCCCAGACGCACCCCCGCAAGCAAGCTCCAACCCGCCAACCTCCACACTCCCTTATCCCATCTCCGCACCCAAAATCCAAACCCTAGGCGGAGAATGACCCCAGCTTTCCGCACCCGGCACTCTTCTCCGGCTTCCAGTCGCCACCTCGCCGGAAACGAGATGCCCAGCGCAGCTCCGGGATGCCGAACTGCAAACCCTAGTTTGGGCGAGCCGGGGCCGGAACCCTAGAAACTACTTCGAATTGGAGCGCGGCAGCGGGGTGAGGAAGTGGGATCTTGGGACTCCGGGCGCGAGTTCGAATTGAGGCGAGGCTGCAAAGATTTCGAAGGGTGAAAAAAATTGGATCTTTCTTTGGGTGGAGGCTTGACCGTGCGTGGACTCACTCGCATCAGCTGCGCAAAAGTGCAGCTCGGTTCGCACTCCCACCCCTTAAGATATACTTAATTATGCCCAACCTCTCCCCGCCGTTCGATCAGAGGGCTTATTAGTAATTACGTGATAATAAAGGTCCTTGATGTAAATTCGGAAAAATTTTATCTCCTAACAAATTTCATAACAGACTTTAATGGTTATTTCATTTCGTTTTGTGGATTAAAGTCTATTTCGTTTCGTGGATTAAAGTTTAGTTTGTTTCGTTTCGTGGATTAAAGTTTAGTTCGTGTCAAGTTGTATGTTTAGACATCATTTTGAAAGACTAAACTTGAGTTGATTATAAAAATAATTGTAGAATCGGAGGATTATTCGCGAGATAAATTTATTAAGCCTAATTAATTCATGGTTAGCAAATGTTTACTGTAGCATAACATTATCGAATCATAGAGTAATTAGGCTAATTAGATTCGTCTTGCGAATAATTCACAGATTATGAATTGGTTTTGTAAATAGTCTACATTTAATACTCTAAAATAATATCTAAAATTTGATGTGGTGGAATTAAATTTTGGAGGAAACAAACACCCCCTAAAACTAAACAAACTATTACAAACTATTGACCAAATATTAACAAGTCCAACACGGCGGGTTCTCCTATTTAGGGGGTGTTTGGATTGGTGGCTAAATTTTTAGCCCCCATCACATCAAATGTTTATATACTATTTTAGAGTATTAAATGTACACTATTACAAAATCCATTCATAATTGGTGGATTATTCGCGAGACGAATTTAATATGTCTAATTACGCCATGATTTGACAATGTGATGCTACAGTAAACATTTGGTAATTATGGATTGATTAGACTTAATAAATTTGTCACACGAATTATGTTCTAATTTTGCAATTATTTTATAATTAGCTCACGTTTAGTCTTTCAAATTAATGTTCAAACCTCCGATATAACGTCTGCTAAAATTTAGCGGCTTCATCCAACCACCCCCTCAAACGCTGGAGAGCAGCCCTGCCGGCATCGTAACTTTTTTGTCGTTGCATGCCGCCGCCGCTGCTCTGATCACCTGCACGCTTGCCGGCGTCTGATCGTATCAGCCATGCTCTTTACGACGGCCTGTTCTTCCGGCGGTTGGAAGAAGGCTTCGCTGGAGGCTTGATGCCTTGATCCACTGTCCCATGCCAGTCCGAGCTGAACGTCTTGCGCTACTTCATGCGGGTAATTAATACCACAGTAATTATCTAATTAACAGAGAATCAGTATGCTTCTTCATCGAATGAAATGCTTTTCTTTCTCCTTTCACGCAGGCAGGGTTTTGCGACTATAGTTCGGTCTTTTGGTTCAGATTTCCGAACCAGCTTCCTAGTTCGGAAGCTAAAATCTAAACTAAACAGTTATTTTGGTCATCTAGCTTTTTTAGAATCTGCAAATTCTCGTAGTATAAATTTGAAAGCTGATATAACTCGGATTTCATAGCTTTTCAGTTCAACTTTGAATGAATATTACCTACCATGCTATTAAAACATATCAGTTCATGTAAAATTTGAAAAAGGGAAATTTTAGTAAAATATATCATATTTAGTGTAATTTAAAAATATATAATTTTAATATAATGTAATTTTATGATTAAAATGATTTACATGTAAAATTACACATTAATAAAGTAACTAAACATCATGAACTACTGAAACATAAATCCGTAACTATTTCAACCAAATAGCTTCTCGGCTTTTCTACAGCCGACAGCTCACAACAGTTTTTCCACAGCCCACAACAGTTTTTTCAGAATTTACAGCTCAATCAAACACACTTTTAGCTTAACGTTTATTGGCTATTCTAACGTTATATCTCTCACTCAATATCATGCTGCTAGTTTTCTGCATGACAAAATCACGCGCATTAGGGCATTCCCAACCAAAAAATCATCTAGTAGTTTCTATACATGTCATGTCACTAAGAAACTTACTCTCACAATGCATGATTTCTTGTCTCTATTTATTTTTCTTTCTTTTGCTCAATCATAAATAAGTGGGTTCCATCTATAGAAACTACTACACTCTCCCAATGCAT
Source organism: Zizania palustris (assembly GCA_019279435.1). Classification (NCBI taxonomy): domain Eukaryota; kingdom Viridiplantae; phylum Streptophyta; class Magnoliopsida; order Poales; family Poaceae; genus Zizania; species Zizania palustris. Next base: position 84,363,361 of record JAAALK010000288.1, on the reverse strand, counting down.
GTAGAGTGGTTTCTTCATCCTTGGTATTAGTGATAGAAACCATTTCTTACATGAGAAACCATTTCCTCAACTTTTCTCCTCTTTCCTCATTAACTCTCATGCCACATCAGATTGTTGCTTATGTGGACTGCTATTTAATGCTATATCCTAGTCATTGCATTGGAGATGCCCTTAGTGAGGATTAATTAATTAACCTACATGTTGGTGGAGTAAAACGCCATGTTACTGCTGCTGCAGCATTAATTTACACAGTTTTTTTACCTAAAGGAAAATACTCTGCTGCTGCCTTGACATTAACTCAGTAATTGAAAGAATTCCATGAAGGGGAAGAACAGGACAGCGTCCATGTGCATTACAAACTCACATCCAAAGCTAATTAAACTTACATGATATGCATACGGGGCGATCCATAATGCTGAATCTTGATTCGCATAAAGCTCGTTATTTTCTTTATTGAAATTCCTATGCATAATCGTTGTAATGGAATGCACCACGCAGCAAGAACATAACCACGAAACTGTAACAGATGCGCTGCAGAATATAACTAGGTGAGTCGACGGGCGAATGAACGACCCAATGAAGTGACAAATCTGAAACAAGTTGAAGAAAGACTGGTAAAAGAACCTAAAAACAAGTAAAATCAGCGGTAGGTAAGAGTAATCAAACACAAGTGCCCAGGTCTGAAGTTTGACGCTAAAACAACAACGCCAGCTCATGGACCATAGTTACTGCCCTCCGTCTAGACTACCAAATAATGAATTTTACCGATTTGACATCTAGACTCCTTTTTCATTGACTTATGTGGTTTTATATGTTAATCTCAGAAAATGATATTAGGCTATTCACAGTGATGGATTTCATAACACTGTTTCCTAAAAAAGACACATCAACTTTGCAATTGAATGAAATATCATCTCTCAGTGGATTTCATTTTACTATTTCCTAGTCTAACTAGTGTAATTAAATTTTTTGCAACCGAATTAAAATGCACATTTTCTAAGTGACAAATTGATAATTTTTTCGTCCCGCTGGTGCTCGTAGGCATCTCGTTCGAGCACCGCGCGCGTAGGCGTGTGGCGTTCAGGCCTGGTCCAACCTCGTCGCGACGGCGAGGACGGGTCTGTATCCCACCTGGGTTGGGAGGAGAGGCGGAGTCACTGGCTGCACGCGCCGCCGCCGCCGCCGAGGAGTGGCGACGGGGAGCTCAACTTTGAGAAGGAGGAGGCGGACGCTAACTTTCCGCTTTCCGTATTAGAAGACGAATTAATTGCCCCTCGCATTCAGCTTGAAAATACAATACGTTTGTTTCAGATTTTGAACTTGTTTTTTTATCTGAAAAATCTAAAGACTCAATCAAACATGCTACCCATATTTATGAGAACAAGATTTTTTAAATAAAATCAATTCACCACAATTAAACCAAACTCATCCCCCCATTCCAAAAAAAAGGAAAAAACTTGCACACAGTTGGGCTGCAAGACGTCTCCCTGCAGCCCGGCGTTGGATTTGCAGCATCCTACATCGGATGGTCATGTGCAGCTGCAGTGTTCGCAAGCTCCTGTGCCTCTCGGCTCGGCTTGCTTCGCGTGTTAGCCGCTAAGCTCGGCTCAATCTGCTTTCCATCGGCATGCAAACGAACAGTTCCGTAAGTTTCGTAAAATCTGGTTTCTTTGCTGGTTCTGATTTCTTTCTTGGTTCATCTCTGTATAGCTCGCTTCTTTCTCTGATTCCTTCCATCGTTCAGCTCTGCACCGCCTGTTTCTTTCTCTCATTCAGAAAACACGATGTTGGGCTCCTGATCTTCCCACGCCGCTCCTGCTCGGCCTCACCGTCTTGTTCCGCTTGCTGTCACTCAAGAAACAGATTCTGAAGTCATAATTACTGCAATCTAACTATAATTTGTTAGCTAGTTGTTTGCTTTGGTTGATCTTTTGGAGAACTTTTCTGTGATGTTGCATGGTCTTGTTCATACGGCTAGAGAGGACTCATGCACCAATACTTTTGAAAAATCAAATGCTGATCAGGACAATTCAACGCAGGTATGGTTTAATAAAGGTTGATGGTAGATTTTTTTTGTGATACATGTTTTTTATTGTTTGGCTATAATTGATTGTCATGTATTTGCTTAGGAGAACATGCATACAACTATTATGCCTATGGTGTCATCCACACTAATCGAGTCGACGACAACAACTATTGGAAGTATTCAATGTGAAGCCATGGCCGAAGCCCTTTCCGTCGGCCGTGGATGACACGTACTACAAAATGCAGATGAGGTATAAGATGTTGATCCAATACTAAACAAATAAAAAATTAACATATTGTGAATGAAGTGTTTACATGATTTGAATTATTATAGGTGGTTGATAGAGTTGAGAAAACATTAATTGTTCCAGAAGTTGGTATGGCATTTGAATCAAAGAAGGAAGCTTATGATATGTACAACACCTATGCATGTATTATTGGATTTAGCATAAGAAAGAGCGATATAAAGCGTCGAGGAGATGACACTATCTATCACAAACATATAGTTTGTAGTTGTCAAAGTCATGGACCACCTGGATCAACAAAGGACACTACAAGGACAGGTTGCAATACTCGTGTTCAGTTCAATATTAGCAGGGAGGGGGTTTGGAGAGTACACAAGGTTATTCTTGATCACAATCATTACCTTGCTAGTCCAAATAAAATGCACAATTTGAGGTCCCAACATAGTGTTCAAGACGCAGACAAGAAGCTAATTAGCCAGATGAGCGAGAGTGGGATGAAGCCGGCACAGGTTTTTGAGTTTATGGTGCAATTTTATGGAGGAGTTAATAAAGTGTCATTCTCAAAGAAAGATTGCAACAATCAAATTGATCGACTGCGCAAGAAGTACTTAGAATCAAATGACGCACAAACATTATTGGAATACTTAACAAATAAGAAAAGAGAAGATCTGACTTTCTTTTATGCTATTCAAATAGATCTGGAAGATGGCAGTATGGCTAATTTCTTTTGGGCAGATGGTCAGTCTATCATGGATTATGCTTGTTTTGGTGAAGCCGTGTCTTTTGACACCACGTTCCAGACAAATAAGTTTGAAATGCCTTTTGCTCCTCTTCATGGAACCAACCATCATAAGCAGACAATTATTTTTGGGGCTGCACTATTATTTAACGAGACCATCAAATCCTTTGTTTGGCTTTTTGAAACATTTCTAACAGCAACGTCTGGCAAGTATCCTAGCACAATTTTCACTGATCAAGATGCGGCCATGGCAGGAGCAATTGCTTATGTATTCAGAGAAACAAGCTATCGTCTTTGTTTGTGGCACATTTATCTAAATGCTGCTAAACATCTTGGACATTTGATTCATAAATATCCTGAGAGGTTTCTTCCTGATTTTAAGAGTTGTGTATATGAAGATAGATCATAGTTTTACTTCAACAAGAAGTGGGATGAATTATTACGTGAGTACAACCTTGAGGACAATGAATAGATGCTAAACCTATATAATTTAAGGATGAAGTGGGCTATTGTGTGTCGTGACTCATTTACAGCTGATATGAACTCCACTCAAAGGAGTGAAGGCATGAATAACGTATTTAAGATGAGATTTCGTAGGAAACTTGGTCTTTCTAAACTGCTTGCAGAGTGTGACAAGGTGTCCAATAGTCTTCCAAACAATGAGTTGGATGAGGATTTTCAATCTCGTAGAAAGAGTCCTACTACTTACATTCCAGGTTTTCTTTTGTTGAATACTGCAGCTGAATCATACACAATGAGGATGTATAAAGAGTTTGAGGAAGAATTTAAAGAACAATTTTCATTCTCTTGTAAATTATTACAAGAGGATGGAACAATTTTGACATATATGGTAACACACATGCACTCTGATTATGGAGCAAAGGTTGTATTCAACAAAGCAGATATTAGCATTACATGTGCTTGTAGAATGTACGAATCCGTAGGTATGTATACATATTTAATTTGCAATAATATAGTTATAAGAAAGGTAATTGATGAAATATATCATTCTATATCTTATAGGTATATTGTGCAAGCATGCCCTGTTGCACGTGTCTCACATTATATAATGAACAGATAGACAAAATATGCAAAGAGGAGATTTTATATTGAGAAACAAGGACCCGAAGAGGAATGTTTGGTAACACATGTTGCACGTATCTCACGAAAGGCGGCATCTGTTGCATTGAAGTGTTCACAGTCCAAAGAACTTCTTGATGATTTAGAGAAAGCCATAGATAAGTTGGACATGGAAGCAGATAATTCTCTTAGTAAAATGCATGAAAAAGCTAATAAGGTTCCTTTAGTTTTAGTTGATTGTGACACAGACACATTGAAAGGTCAAATATCATTTAGAATTTCTAAGGTGGTAAAAGGACCAAAGAGCAAACGGGGAACCATCTCACTTGAAAAAAACAAAGGGAAGAAAAAGAAAACCGGTGGTAAGAAAGGTATTCATTCTATAGCTTTTACTATTTTTTCTCATTGTAATCAAAGTGCAGTTAACTTCATATGTTTGAGTATAGGACAAGTTTCATCAAATGTGGCAGAAAACAATTATGAAGGATATGCAAGCACTGAGTTAGAGCACTTTATCGTAAGCAATGCGACTTGGACATTTCATTTGCTTACATGCAATTTTTTATTAACAGTTTCATAATCTTTGATACAGGAGTTTAATGATGATAGCTATACAATGCCAAACTTTGCAAATGATGTGTACAAGCAATCTTCGTCTATGAGTGCTCCGTATATTCCAGGAGGATATACAAATCTCTTGGTTGAAATTGATCGAGCTGCCACATTACAACCAACCGTTAAGAAATTGAATTTTGATGTAGTGCCAAATCAGAAAACATATAGTGTTGATGATTGTGAAACAACCTTATGTATTATAGAAAGGTAGTATGTACATTGATCATATGGAACCATTTCCAAATAATTTGGTGCACACATCATCTACTTTACATGATTTGTCACTACAACACATGTGCATCTGTGGTTTTATCACTATAAATTGCAACCCCGTACACTCAAAACTTGCACCAGCAGCCTTCAGGGGAATTACAACTCCTGCAAGATGTGGCTCTGACCAAAGATGTTGCTTATACTCTAACAGATGCAAGTAAATAAAAAATCTTGCTATTTCTCAAGGCTCTGTAAGACAAAAGTTACATATTTAGAATCTAAAAGTATTGTTGGAAGTAGACTGTATGCAGTAGACACTTCAAGGCGTTATCTTCATGTCCTAGTAATAAAAAGTGTAGTTGATTCAATAAATTACAGCAAGTTGGTAGGTTTGACCTTTTCACAAGCAAAAGTTCTTCAAACTTGTCTTATAAGATCTATGATAGATGCACCTGAATAAGAATTATTGTCATTTCTCAAGACTCTGCAAGTCAAAAGTTAAATATTTAGAATCTAAAATTATTGCTAGAAGTATCTCACCTGCAGAGCATCAATATAGAAGAGGCCAAGATAGGGTTGCTGCTCACGACCAAGGGCAGTGCCACACTGCACAGCAAGGGCAGTGCGGCGAGGGAGGCCGGCGTCGTTGAGAGATCTAGCTAGCAGGGCGGTGTTGGAACGCCGTGGAACAGAAGGTTGGGCAGAGCGGCGTACCAAGTTTTTTTTCGCCGATTGAGGAGCAAGCATAGGGGAAATTTTTGAGCTGAAAGGAGCGAGCCGAATGTTGAAGAGCCGATTCTAGACTAATTTTGTGAAACAACGAGCCGATTCAAGAGCATAGTTGTACGCTACATTGCAGTTCGTTGGATTCACAAAAGTGCCACGTGTATGCCATCCACAGTCAGGGCTGCAGCGGAGGTTGCGTGCAGCCCCGCAAGTTTTTTCCAAAAAAAAATACAAAATTGTTAGGTGCTCTGTTTGGTATTGGTGGGCCGTGGGCACATGGAGATTGATTAGCAGCTTGTGCGCTTCCCGGAGTTGGATATGTGGCAGTTGGAGCTGCTTCTGCTCGATCTAAGAGGGTGTTTGGTTCCACCTTGCTAAATTTTAGGAACTAAAGTTTAGTCCCTTTTAGTCCTTAAATTGCCAAACAAGGGGACTAAATTTAGTCCCTTTTAGTCCCTAAATTGCCAAACAAGTGGGCTAAAGTTGGACTAAACTTTAGTGACTAAAGTTTAGCCTTTAGTCCCAAAGAACTTGCTAAAGGGGACTAAAATTACTACTTACCTCTCATCCCTCACTCTCTTTTAGTACTTTAGTCCTTAGAACCAAACAACAATGGACTAAAGTTTAGTCCTATAAAAAAGGAGGCTAAAGTTTAGTTTAGTCCCTAAAGAAACCAAACAGGCCCTAAATCCGGTTTATGGTACTGTATCCAAAGTATTGCCGCGTAAGATCTTCAACTGTAGATCTGTGTGAAACTGCCCTCTTTTTCATGTCTTCCTTCTGAATCCTTCGCTACAACTGAAGAAGAGGGAGAACCAACAGTTTTAGGTTTAATGTTTGCATCGAAAACTAATCAATTTTAAAAATTTCTAGAAAAAATATTAAAAAATTACAAATACTTTATAAAAAACATATATGTACTCTCATTCCAATACAGAAAATAAGTTATTTTAAACTTATATCAAAAGTTATCTAAAACAACGTTTATACCCTTTTAGTAGCACAATTTCTGCTTGTTTTTGTGTTATCTTTACTATTGCATTATATTTAATAGAGTCAAATAAGAAAAATACATACTAATTAATACTCCATAACTATTTAGTATCTGAAATAATATCTAAAACGACTTAAAATGATTTATTTTTTTATATCGAACAAAATAACTCCTTAGTATCTAAAATTAGGCTTAAAACGTATTTTTCTTCATGAGATATCATATATAATTTATGATACACTGTAGTAGAAGTGTAGAACTATGTAAGAGCCAGACTAGGGTAGGACCCAACCCCCAACGAGGCAGCCCATTTAAGGCTAGGAGAAGGGACACACAAGACGAACGTGACAGCAAGTGGCCCCCGCACCGTATGGAAATGCACCGCAGGACACGTTCCTTTCCTGATCCCAGAGAGTGACAGTGAGCTGAGCTCGGATCCCACACCCACTTCTGAGCCAGCGATTTGCAACTGCAGGGAAGGATGAATTACCCATTGCACACCTGGTTGCTCCTGCCATGGCTGTCACAGTGGAGGGGCATGGGCGTAATTCGATCGGTGACCTCGCTGCCGTGAAGCTGTCCTGAGTGAGAGCCGACCGCCTTGTGTACCGTGTCTACCTGCTTCCGCTGGAGGAGGAGATGCGAGAGCGAGAGATCTGTCGGAAAATTCAGAGAGGAGGAACAAAGCGCCGCCCTTTTGTGCAAAGCCCCCTGAAAATTTGCCCTTTATTGCACTCTCGCGGCGAAGGAAAAATTGCCCTGTGCGGCTATGAATGTTCCGCCGCTCCGTCTCCAGCTGCTGCCAAAATTACAGCGAGGAGGCGACCGTTGCTGCCTCCAGCTGCTCCCACTAGCGACCGAGGGAGCGCCGCCGGCGGCGATCGGCGTTCTCTTTGGCGCAGGTCGCGCTGCTGCTTAGCTTGGCATTTGGATGCGATCTAAGGAGGCTGGGCTTTGGAAGGGAAAGCTTTGGTCTTTGGGCGTTGGCACGAGTTGGATTCTGCTTTCTTGACTCGGTCGATCCCAATTCGGATTTCGTGACCCCAGGAGAGGAGGGATTTTTCCCTTTTCTTTTCGAGTTGTTCACGCCGGATTTGACCCGGAAACTGCTGAATTTTTAATTCTCGACGCAGATTAGATTTAGTCAACGTCTTACAGACGTGAGGGGGGGATTCTGAGGCTTGTTGTTCATTGGGGTTTGGATCCAAAGGCTCTTGGTTGGCTGCGGGGAAAGGAGGAAGGTGACCGGCCGTCTACTCCCATTAGTTCTTCGTTGCTTAAGCCCAGTTGGAACTTGGAACTTGGAACGAAGAGAGCTTAGTTTTTGGAGTTAACGCCGCAAAGAGGAAGAAGACAAGGCAGGTAGCTGGAGTTGCAAAAATTGTGTTGTCTGAGCCCAATCGGATCCCCAAAACTTGGTCTTTTGGGGCGGGTAGGAGCGGAGGAAGATGGGTGTGATGTCGCGGCGGGTGCTGCCTGCCTGCAGCAGCCTCTGCTGCTTCTGCCCCTCGCTGCGGGCGCGCTCCCGTCAGCCCGTCAAGCGGTACAAGAAGATCATCGCCGAGATCTACCAGCTGACACCGGTATATATTCCTGCCTCGCCGCCTGTTGGCATTTCAACACTTTTTGATATTAGTTGTAGTTCTGCATATTGAGTTTGTGGTGAAATGTGGGCGGTTTGCTGATTGCATTTTGGATTCTGTTGTAGGATGGTGAACCGAATGATAGGAGGATTGGAAAACTCTGTGATTATGTGTCGAGAAATCCAACGCGCATTCCAAAGGTAACACATTTAATTTCCTCTCTGTTTTAACTTAGGATGGCCACATAATCTATTGTTGCTTGGGTCGTTTACACTGAAACCAATTATGGAATAAATTGGCTTGCAGTATTTCTGAAATCACTCTTGATAGGTACGAGTACTACTCCATAAGGACTGATTTGCTGTGCATTGCTTTGGCGTGATTGTAATTCGTTTTGCCAGTGCACGGTTGACCAGTTTTTGTTGTTGTACTGATTACTACGCTGGAATGGTGTTAGGCTGGTGAGGCAAGATTTACAGAGATGAATGAATTGGTGAAACCAGAACTTATGTTTACCTTTTAATGTTTGCAGATCACAGAATACCTTGAGCAGAGGTGCTACAAGGAACTGAGACATGAGAATTTCACCTTGGCCAAAGTTGTGCCATGTATCTACAGGAAACTTCTGTGTTCATGCAAGGATCACACGTAAGTTGTGAAGGTTCTGTTCTATCAGTCATGCACACATAACAAATGTTATCTGCTATACTGACCATATTATGCGTGATTCAGACCATTGCTTGCCACTAGCACATTGAGCATTGTTCGCGCTCTTCTTGATCAAAGACTGAATGATGATTTGCGGGTCCTGGGTTGTCTAATGCTTGTTGACTTTCTCAACAGCCAGGTTATTGACAACATGCAACAATTTGCACCTACTTTATTTGCTAGGTATTTGTCATTTGTTTGATTATAATTAGGTTTATGTAGGTTGACAGCACACATATGTTTAATTTGGAAGGCCTCATACCAAAGCTTTGCCAAATTGGCCAAGAACTAAGGGAAGATGACAAAGGGCTCCGTCTCCGATGTGCTGCACTTCGGGCTCTTGCTTCTATGGTGAGACAGTTTTCTTACTAAAATACTTAGATAAAATGGATAAGGCAGTCTTATGTGATGTCAGCTCGCCATTTATAGCTGTTTAACAACAGATTTGTTGGACCAGTAATAATGATGTAGAACAAAATAACAAACTACTACTTCCAGCTACTATACAATTTCATATGGTTATAAACATTATTATGTTGGTTATATTGATACTGCTTGAAGATTCCTAACAGATAATCATATATCTGCGTTACTGGCTCATGCCAAGTGATGTCATCAAAGCACTTTATTGATTAAATTGAATTTTTAACCCTAATATATTCATTTACCATTGTGATCAGGTCCAATACATGGGTGACCACTCTCACATTTCAATGGAACTTGATGAAGTAAGTCTTATTGATTTTATGTTGGGCTAGAATGTTAAGACTTAATTCTCATTCACGATTGGTAGATGCTCCTGTTGAATAATATTCATTCTCTTGTCAGAATGGCATAATATTGGTGCAATCATCTTAGGAATTTAAACAGATGGATTCCATTTATACTAGAAATACACTTGCGAATAAGTGGAAGAGATTCGACCACATGGTAGTGAATTCTGAAATACGTGCAACCTACTTAATATAGAAAATAGAGCAGCATGATAATTTCAGTTTTTAAGTGTGTCAGAAACAGTGATTCAAGCATTACTTCTCAAACTGAGGTTGTGATTAGTCTCGGAATTCCTTCTTGAACCCAGGTTGTCTCGGTGATCATAAGTTATTATGAGGTTAATCAAACTCTCTCGATAAAAGAGGTTGTCAGACTTCAAGATGATGATGATTTGGTAATTAATGGAGGCCTGACAGTGTTGCCAATATCTGGGCAAAATAGTGCCAAAATGACATCTGATACAATGTGAGCTTTTCTGCTAATGCAATGACACGTTTCCAGACTCAGTATGTGCCCATGTCATCTATTTAATGGCTTAATATGTTAACAGGTCTGCATCTGAAAATCCAGCACATTGGGCAAGAGTTTGTTTACATAATATGGCCAATATTGCAAAGGAGGCAACAACAGTGCGTCGTGTTCTTGATCCTCTTTTCCGCCTTTTTGATAGCCACGACTATTGGTCTCCTGAAAATGGGATTGCACTTTCTGTTCTACAAGAAATGCAGATGCTGATGGACAAATCAGGTGCAGCAATTTTCACCGCGTAATTTCTTTATCTTTTTGTCCCAATGCATTTTGGTTTTGCTGGTGTTTAACAGCAGAAAGTACCCTTCTAAAGCTTGTTCTCTTACCAGGGCAAAATGGTCATTTGCTGTTATCTTTCACTATAAAGCACATAGATCATAAGAGTGTTGCCAAGAAGCCCGCCAAGCAAATAAACATTTTAAAAGTTGCTTCGCTTCTTGCAAAACATGCAAAGTTGAAGGCTTCAGTGACAATAGCAAGCGCAACCAGTGACTTAATAAAGCACTTGCGCAAATGTATGCATTGTGCTATTGAAGCACCAAATGTTCAAGATGATGTTGACAAGTGGAACAGTGCACTTTATGTGGCCTTGGAGGAGTGCTTGGTGCAATTGACAGAGAAGGTTTATTATATTATATTGGTTCTTTCTTGCTATTACTACATTTTTCTTTCATCACTGAGATCTTTAAGGCTGTTTATTTTACTAAATAGGTTGGCGATGTCGGGCTTATTCTTGACATGGTAGGGGTAATGCTTGAAAATCTCTCTTATACTGCCACAGCTGCTAGAACAACAATTTCTTCCGTTTACCGTACCGTGCAAATAGCAGCTTCCATCCACAAGTCACTGCACAATCAGAAGGCAAGTTTCTGACCTGTCCAACACTGTAGAATAAACATTTTTTCTATAGAACAACAATATTAATTGAAAGTTCCTTGTGTTATTTCAGGCATTTCCTGAAGCTTTGTTTCATCAGCTTCTCTTAGCAATGATGCACCCAGACAAAAAGACAAGGGTTGGTTCACATCGTGTGCTATCCACCATTATTGCACCTTCACTTCTATGCCCATGGTCAGCCATAAGTTTTCCTATCCCAGTGAAGGGCAATGATTCACAGAGCATCATTTTGTTGGCTCTTTCCGCCTTTTCTTCTAAGACCATAATGGGTGAAGTGTGGACCAAAAGCAGGATTAACAAACCGTTGCAAAACAATGTGAAACCAGAAAGTGTGGTAGATTCTGAGAATGGATACACACATACAGAACCAAATACAAGGAAGAGCCCAGGAGGGAGCCCACGTCTTAACAGTTACCATCTTACATCATTTAAGGATGAGGTATGTAATCCAACTGTTATTGTTATTGCATTTGGTATGTTCTGGTCCTTGTGTTTTCAATTGTCAAGCTGATGCATTTTCTTATTTTCTTCACTGAAGCAGAACCTTAAGTTTATGAAGCTGAACAATAACCAAGTTATTCTCCTCCTTTCATCAATTTGGAGTCAAGCAATTCTGCAAGATAACTCACCAGCAAATTTTGAAGCAATGTGCCATACCTATAATATTGCTTTATTGTGTTCAAAGACAAAAGTAAGTTACACTCTATCAAGAACATTTTTGTTATACAATAGGCTGAAATATTGTAAGTTGCTAGGGTATAACTTGGTTCTGCATGCCTTGAAATTATCAAAGAATAGACAAAGGGAAAGATGCCGGCTTTTCATTTTAAATATTATTTTACTCCACTGTTATACCTAATATATTTTTTAATATTTCCCTGCCAGTTTGACTTCTGATGTCAACTTCTTTGGACTTGAAGTTTTGTGTTATATTCATGAGTGTGACCAATGAATTTTCATGACAGGTCTCTAGTCATGCGACATTAGTTCGATGTTTCCAGTTGGCCTTCTCTCTCAAGAGGATGTCTCTTAACCAAGAAAGTAAGTTTCTTTGCAGTTCCCTGCTCTTTGGTTTTTTGCTTTTATACTATACACCAAAGTGATGCTGGAAAAAATGATGACCAGCCAGGGTACCAATGAACAACTTTTTATCCCAATATCTATTCAGCCATTGTGTCCAACTGTTCCATCATATTTCATATCAATCTACCTTTTTAAATCCCTGCTTGATTTCCACTTACCTTTTGTACTGTAAATAAAGATGTTTTGCAGCCGTCTCGTAGGAGGTGTTTATATACAATGGCATCAGCAATGCTAATTTTTTCAGCAAAAGTTGGTGATATTCCTCAGACAATTCCTCTCATGAAAGCAGAAATTCCAGAGAAAATGGTTTGTTGATTCTTGCCATGTATTTGAATCTGCCTGCTCTATTTATCTAATGTAACATGTTTTCTTAATTTAGTTTGAATTCCTAATGTGATGTGTTTTGATATTTTTGCAGGTTGATCCTCATCTTTGCCTGATTGATGATTGCAGACTCATTGTTACTTCATCACAATCATCTAACAGTGGGATGGTTTATGGTTCTGAGGAAGATGAAAGTGATGCACAAGCTTTTCTTTCTGCTGTTAATAAAGATGATACACAGTTAAAAGAAATTGTGATGTCACACTTCAAGGAGAAGTTTGACAATCTACCAGAGGTATATATTCAAATTTACGTGATCAGAGTATGTCTTCTCGATTTATATATTCACTATCAACAAGATAACTGATGATTAAGTGTCTTTACTTCAAATTGCAGAAATTTAACGGGATAGAAGAGCAGCTTCTTCAAGAGTTTTCCCTGGATGATTCATTTCCTCTTGGTGCTCCACTGTTCATGGAAACACCACACTCTTGTTTAACTTATGCAGAAAAGGATGAACAGTGCTTTGATGAGGTTCATACTGTTCCTTTACAAACAGTTGAGTTTGTTTGTGTTATTATGACTACTGCTGTAGTGTTGTTAAGCCTTATCTTTTTGGGTGCTTCTTGCCTTGTGCATTCAGGAAGTTATACCTTGTGAGATGGATGACGATGACGACATTGTATTTGAGCATAGCGGATCTCAATCTGACAGGAAAACATCAGGATCTATGACTTCATCAGATGTCCTAAACGTCAATCAACTAATAGAATCTGTATGTGTGCCATTTCTGGTTACAATAATGACACCTGAAAATTGTTTTCTTTACTTTAGGCGATGCACAATCTTCTCATCTGTTTATAATTAAAACGACTTGTTTGCAGGTTCATGAGGCAGCAAGGCAGGTTGCTAATGTTCCAGTTTCTGCCAAGCATGTACCTTACGATCAAATGAAGAGCCAATGCGAAGCCCTAGTCACGGAGAAGCAACAAAAGATGTCGGTTCTCTTGACCTTCAAACACTCGACAACCAATTCCCATGGCTCAACCGGGGAAAATGGACTGGAAACAAACGAGGCATGTAGCATATTCATCTTGTCAGAAAAATCTTTTTGTCATTGTTTAGATCTCAAAATGGCCTGACGTCTCATCACATTTTGCAGTCAACTACTCAGCCTGAGCCCGAACTGCAGCCCACAAGGAAGGAATGCATGAGACGAAATAATTCGGCATCGAGCGACGGCCGGTCATTCAGGCTACCACCTGCGAGCCCATATGACAAGTTCATGAAAGCGGCTGGACGGCAGATTGGTGCAATGCCGCCATCCATACCTGATACTTACTAGTTTTCAAGTCTGTACACACAAGTATTTGCAAATACAAGTCTTCCATGCTGTTTCTTCTCACTGTTTCCTTCTTTTTTTCGATCAAGTATTCTTCTGAGTGTAAATTTCTCGAAAAGGTGTACAAATTTCTGATACTGTTGTAGAGACCCAGATTAGTTCAAGTGTAGGCATTCGTGCATGTTGGTGGGTGAAGCTGTATTATATTCGCAGAAAAGAAATATATCAAGCTGTTGCTTTAAATTCAGATAAAATGTCGAATATGTATGGCACTGTACCCGCTTGGCATTGTGGTGGATTTCAAAAGCTCTTTTTTCTTGCATTTTTAGGGGGCACGTTTGTTTTAACTCCTGACATCTACAACTACTTATAGAATCTGAAGTGAAAACAAATAGTTTAGATTCTAGATTCAGATTGTGAGAATCACTAACTACATAATCTAGAAATGAACTAAAATACAAAAGTCGGAAAATACTAGTTTCTTTAATTAATTCTCATCAGCTAGATACTTAAACCTACTAAAAATCTTTAGCTGTCAGAAGCTGAAACAAACAAGACCCTTATTGGAAGCATCCTTTGCAGCATCTATTTTATTTAGTTTCAGTTCAAAGCAATGGAAGCATATTTTATAAAACTTAATAATATTTATAATATTTCAACAACTACTCATTGACTAGATCTTTTAGGACAACTTAAGGTGTGATTGGTTTAGTTTTTCAACCAACTTCTTAGTTAGTTAGTTGACATTCTTACAATACAAAATAAAATGAAAATTGACATTCTTAGATTTCATAACTTCATGGTTTGCATTGTACATTATCTTTATTAGTCCACACGAGTTTATTATATTTGTTATTAACTGAGTAATGAAATAACCTCACAATTTTTCTATAACTTATAACAGTTTTTTTAAAAAAAAATATAGCTAACTTATAACACCCTTATTACCTCTCACACAGATTGCGATGAGCGAGTTTCCCTGAGGTCTTGACGTCTTGTAGGCTTGTCCTTTTCAAACATTCTAGAGCTAAACACGTAATTCGAAATTTACGTTTTCTCCATTGGCTTGCATTTTATTCACGTCCACGCTTTCCCCTCCACGATCTATTGCATGAGTTGCATCTTCCGCCGCAACACTTCACCTCACTCCGGCGGTTTCCTCCATCCTCTGCTGCTCCTGGTAAGCCTCCACAAATCGAAACTTGCACTAGGGTACTGGGCAATGCGCACCAACTCGAGCGATTTCTTGTATTTCCCGGCCCCCTCTTACCTTGATTTCTCTCGGATTTAAGCGAGAGGAGGCCGCGGTCCATCACTGAAGCCATTCCCTAAAATGCTGCAAGAATCGCTGAAACTCTCTGTTTGTTTGGCTGATAGGTGGATGGCTTCGCGGGCTCCAATCGTCATCCAAAACGAGAACTTGCCGATCTTTCGCGGTGATTACCCTACAATCCATGGCGATCTCTTCCTTTTTTCCCCTGTGCGTGGCGTGTACTGATTTCATGTTCTTTGATGCGAAGGCATCGATGGCAAGAAGGTCGGGGCTGCGCACGGGCCCGCGGCGAGGGCAGGGCGGCAGGAACGCAAAGCCCTCGGCGATCTCAGCAAAGCCCGGAAAGCTCCGCCGGCCAGCACGGGAGGGAAAGCTACGGCAGCAGCCAGTGTTGGTGAACCTAAGAATGTGATGAAGCCTAGCTACCTGAGTGATGAGGACTGGATGAAATGTTGCAGCTGGGCCAAGGATGGGGTTGAAACCGCCAGTTTCATGGGGAATGACACCCAGAAACTGCTGAGTGATAAGCAAGAAGAGCGTATGCTTATTCTTTTCTGAATGATATTATGCCGGTATTCGATTATGATAAGCTATTATCTCAGTCCTTACAAATGCCTTTTTTCTGTGTTACCGGGGATCCATAATTAGGCATACGGAAGAAGGTGGAGAAGGCAATGGGTACTATGCAACTCTACATGGAGAATCTTTACGACATTGATGTATATTCAGAGGTATAATGTAGTTCAAGAGTGGGCAGGCATAATATACCAATATCATGAGTATCCTGAAGTTGGATTAAAATGGCAGTAGCAATGTCTTATAATCATTAAAAACATTCGAATTGTTCCCAGTTCCCATAACTGATTTTAACCATTTATATCTGGCTAGCTGATGCCTTAGCACAGTGTCCTGGAATTAGATTATGGGTCAGATAGGTATGCTATTTCTATTCTCACCTACCAGCTTGTAAATCTTATAAGATGGATTATCAGTGAGTATGAATGGTGACAACTGATGAGTATAAGCTGTACTTGTTCTGTTAATGTCATGAGCTCATAAGGATGAATAGTATGCTTTTCTGTCCTTTCAGTTCAATATTTGTGTATTTCAGGTAAGCGAGGTGGATCCTGAAGATAAAGCAAAATTGGATCTTGATCCTGAGTTTCTTCTTCCCATGCCACACTTAAGCTCAAGACTAGGTTTCCATCCTTCCCTTTTTCTGCCCCTCTTGCATGCACCAGCACATGTAGTGTGTGAATGGCCATATACAAAATAGCATGGCTTTCTAGTAACCTTTTTATAAATGAATTGAACCCACATTCAGTTTTTTTGTCAATCCAGAACCTTCTTTCTTCTCCAGATGAGAACAAACTGTTGCTAGAAACTTTATGCATGCTGATATCCTCTTTTGTAGGAAACCTGTTAGAGATTAAATGCATTCTCTATAAAAAATTGCTTCTGATGATATACATGTGCCAGTGCATGCAAAAACTTTATTTTTTTGTGTAACTGCTCAAACAAATCTATTATTTTCTTACAGGTGAACAAGAAACCAGATATCTCCTTTCTGACTTGGAATTTGAGCGTGAAACATTCGCTAATTTCAATTTAGACCTGAAGCTCAAGGATGATTATGGAAATGATAGTTCTTCTAGAATATAGTTCCTTGAGGTTTCATAGTTCAGTGTAGTGGGCACATGTTCAACTGTTGTACCTCTAGTTGTAATGCAGATTCAATCCAAGTATCCAACTATTCTGGGCAGCCATACAATTGTTCCAGAAATCTCACCATGTTGCTAATCGTCCTTCTTGAAGTGTAATGCTAATGCTGAAGTTATTTACACTGATATTTTGGGGGAGACCCCTTGTTGAATTGAGTTTACTTGGCTTAACCTCATGCTATGCTGTCAATGTCATTTTAATTTCAAATGTTTCCATTCTCATGTTTCTTTCCACACCCAAACAAGGCAGTTGTAGGAATGAAATGAAAGCTGGGTTTACTCCCAAGCAAACGTAGTGACTGTATCATTCAATTTCTCCCAAGCTGGCACAAGCTCAAAATATAGCCACTTCTTCACCTACTTTCCCCATCTTAACCAATTAAGACTACCTCATTTAATTTCTCCACCTATTTCCTGTTAATTTCACCACTCTCTTAATGCTCATGTCATGAAACTGGAAGTAGTACTGAGTTCCAGAGGTGGCTCCTGAGTACAACCATCAAACTACCCCTTTTCAGAACACTTTCTCAGCAGCCTTTGCTGCCTCTGGTGGAGTCCTCAGCTAACTCAATGGTGGCTGAACCGGTGTTGTCCCCGGCCTAAGTTTTTGTTTGGTCCCCTCTCAGTGGCAATTTTTTTCTTTATGTTATCAGCTTTCAACATAGTGGTCTGGAATGTGCGTGGGCTGAACAACGTAGCTAAAAGATCCTTAGTCAAGGAATCAGTGGTTGGCGCTAAGGCGACAGTAGTTTGTTTACAAGAAACCAAGCTTTCTGTGGTAAATGCTTCTTTGGTTGCTGAGATATGTGGTGTTGTATTTGACTGTTTTGCTTATTTGCCGTCAGAAGGGACTCGAGGAGGTATTCTCATAGCTTGGAAAGGAACCTGTTTTCAAGGGACTTTGAGGCACACAGGTGCTTGGTCCATCTCAGTTGAGCTCAAATATCACAATTGCGACAGACCTTGGCTGCTTACTTGTGTCTATGGGCCACAGGGGGTTGATAATAAGCGGTTGTTTCTCGAGGAATTAGCAGCAATAAGGAATGGCTACTCAGGACCGTGGATGGTGTCTGGGGATTTTAACCTTATATGTGCTGCGGCTGATAAGAATAATAGTAGAATCAATCGCCGGTTAATGAATGCCTTCAAAAACCTATTGAATAGTTTAGAGCTTCGAGAAGTTTATATGTTTGGTCGCCGTTTCACATGGAGCAATGAGCAAGAGCAGCCAACCTTGGTTAAATTAGATCGAGTATTTGTAACCACAGACTGGGAGGACTTGTTCCCGGATGCAAACTTGCAAGCTCTCAGCACCTCAGGTTCAGATCACTGTCCTTTAGTCTTGACATGTGGGGACTCACTTGGACGTCCGAGGAAGTTTCGTTTTGAAACTTACTGGACCAAGATGGATGGATTCCTTGAGGTTGTGAAAGAGATATGGTAGGAGGAGGTCACCACTCTTGATCCTTTTGTTACTTTATATGTGAAAATGGCAAGGCTTGCAAGGAAACTGATGAAGTGGGGTCAAAGATCCATTAGCTCTTTGCGCCTCCGTCTACAAGTAGCAAATGAAATCATTCTACGGCTGGATGTGGCACAGGATAACCGACATCTCTCAGCTGAAGAAAGAAGGTTGCGTGCTGCTTTGAAAGGAAGGTGTTTAGCTCTTACCGCTCTAGAAAGGTTGAGGGTACGTCAACGAGCACACATTAAGTTTCTCCGTGAAGGTGATGCTAATACAGCTTTCTTCCACCTCAAAGTAAAAGCTCGGAGGCGCAAGCTTCTCATCACAAGGTTAGAGTACAACGGTGAAGTGGCGACCACTCAACATGATTTAAAGGAACTCTCTTATAAATACTTTGCTGAAGTGATGGGGGTTGCTGATCAAGAAGGAAGGGCACTTAATTTTGAAGCAATTGGAATATCCCCCTTAGATCTTACAAATCTGGACACCCCTTTCCATGAAGAGGAAGTGTGGCAAATCATTAAAACTTTACCAGCTGAAAAAGCCCCTGGCCCTGATGGTTTCACGGGGCTATTCTACCAAAGGTGTTGGCCGGTGATTAAAGAGGATGTGATGGCAGCTTTACAGAAATTTTATGTTGGCAATTCACAGAATTTGGATAGGCTAAACACAACGACAATAATCCTTTTGCCAAAGAAAGAGGCTCCACTTCTACTCAAAGATTATCACCCTATTAGTCTCATCCACAGCTTCTCCAAATTGGCTAGCAAGTTGATGGCAGCCCGTTTAGCACCTAGAATCAGTGAGCTTGTCCCTCCTTCTCAATCAGCTTTCATCAGAAGTCGGGCGATTCATGAAAACTATATATATGTCAAGGGAATGGCACAAAAAATTCAAAGATCGAGGAGATCTATGGTGCTTCTTAAGCTTGACATCACAAAGGCTTTCGACTCAGTGTCATGGGGTTTTCTCCTCAGCTTGCTCCATTTCCGAGGTTTTGGCTCTCGTTGGCGATTGTGGGTGAGTAATTTACTTTTCACGGCAACAACAACTGTTACCATCAATGGTTTTGAAGGGGAGCCAATAACACCTGCACGGGGGCTTCGACAGGGGGACCCTCTCTCCCCTTTGCTATTTGTCCTAGTCATGGATACCTTGCAAGCTTTGATGTCCACGGCGCTCGCTCATGGAGTATTATCAAGTATTGACCCAAACCCTCGAGCACCAAACATCTCTTTATATGCGGATGATGCTGTGATATTTTTTCCTCCTCTAAAGCAGGACATATTGGCTATTAGTAGCATCTTGGATCTGTTTGGGGCTGTCACAGGTCTCAAGACAAACTTGGTTAAAAGTGCAATTACTCCTATACGTTGCACTGATGTGCAACTAAGTTTGGTGCAAGGTCATCTTGGCTGCAACATTGAGCTCTTTCCAATTTCCTATCTTGGCTTGCCCTTGGCCCTACATCGGACAACTAAACATGAGTGGCAGCCCCTTTTAGACAGATTCTCTAAGAAGTTAGCGGGATGGAAACCCAAGTTGTTATCGCCAGATGGACGACTTCGCCTTATCAAGTCTGTTCTAATGGCCTTACCGGTACACTTCCTCATGGTCATGCAACTCCCGCAGTGGGCATTAAAAGACATTAAACGCAAATGTCGTGGCTTCCTTTGGAAAGGTCAAGTGGATGTTAGTGGTGGTCATTGTCTAGCAGCATGGGACACTGTGTGTTTGCCTCTAGCAAAAGGTGGGCTCGGTATCAAGGATCTTAATCTTTTTGGCAAGGCTCTACGTATGAGATGGCTAGCTCTCAAAGCTGAACAAAGTGATCGACCGTGGCTTTATCCCAAGATGCGACTGACCAATGATCTCGAGGACATTTTTTATGCAACAACAAGATCAACAATTGGGAATGGTGTGGCCACAAATTTTTGGAAGGCGTGTTGGCTTCCTGGGGGTAGTTTTGCCTCACGATGGCCAACCCTATACACTTATGTCAAACACCCCGACATCACTGTAGCACAAGGCCTACAGGACCACCGTTGGGTCCATAACTTTTCTGGTGCTTTGTCCACTCAAGCGCTTAGTGAGTACCTACAACTTTGGGACCTATTACATTTGGTGGAGCTACAACCGGAGAGGAAGGATCAACTGTTGTGGTCTACTTCAGTCAATGGTCGCTTCTCAACTACAACAATTTACAACTTCCTCTTCACACCAATAATAGATTGAGGTTGTGGGCAATTGTTGTGGAAGATGAGGGCACCATCCAAGGTAAAGTTTTTCCTTTGGTTGGCACTTAAAGGGCGTTGTCTCACAGCGGAGAACCTTGCCAAGCGAGGCTGGCAACATGAAGAAAGATGTGTGCTCTGTAACCTCACTACAGAAACTTGTTCGCATTTGTTTTTGGGTTGCACCTACACTAACTCAGTTTGGCGCCTAATCCGAGCACGATTATGTATTGACTTCCTTTTGCCCGGTGCTAGAATAACTTCTCTTCAAGACTGGTGGTTAACAACGAGACAAGGCTTTCAAGTATCTTTGAGAAAATCCTTTGATTCCTTGTTTGGTTTGATCTGTTGGCGTATTTGGAAGGAGAGAAACAGTAGAATTTTTCAGCATAACCATAGAACTTCACTTCAACTGATAGGTGATATTAAGGAAGAACTCTTAGTTTGGAAAGAGGTTGGATTGTTTAATACAAGCCATGCTTGTCTCTTTTGATGTTGTAACTATTTTCTAGGTGTTACGACCTCTAGGGGACGGTTTTGTATCTCTTTTCTCTGTTTTTCGGTAACCTCTTACCGATGTATATTCTTTTATTTTGCTCTTTCTCTTCCATCTTAATAAATATTTGGTTGGCTCCTTTGAGTCTAACCCGGCTAAAAAAAAGAACACCTTGGCTTGGATTGGATAATACTACTACTGTCTAGTGCCAACTAATGAAAGGCAGACCTACTATATGTCTTGATGTCAATCTAAACATGAGTTCACTAATTTGGTCTGTAAATCAGACGGTTTCGCGCGTGTTAGCACAAATCTTGCACCAACAATGCAGGTAAGCGGAGAACGATTGATAGATACACAACCTGGTTGAGTCGGTTGCTTTGCGTGCCCATCGCTATAATTCTCCTCGTTACAGACATCACTTGGCTTGCACGTCAGAGATGATATCCTGCATGTGCACCTTGTTGCATCGGGCTGATGTACCCATCCAACACTTAATTGCTGACTTGACCTATACCGACCTTATTTTTTCAGAGGACCTGTAACTACTGCTAGCTCCAACTGTCCATGAGCTAGTTCTCTTTCAGTTTCAGAGTAGAAAAGGAGTTCTTTTTACTATCCATGAAAAGTCACAGAGCTTCCTGTTTTGCAATGAAAGGTTGAGTGATTTGTAAGATATCTTAACTATATAAAAGAGACGAGTTACTCGTCCGTCCGCCTCGGCAGAGCTCGCGCGCAGCGCGACCGCGCCCACCTCCCAGGTCCGCCTCGACCGCACCCCCCGGTCCAGGCAGTTGTCCCCGATCCGCCACGACCGCGCGCCCTCCTCACCGCGTCGGCAGAGCGCCCGCATCGCGCGCAGCGCGACCGCGCGCCCCCCTCCCCGCACATCCCGCGCAGTGCACGGACCAAGTCCGAGCGCAGCGCAACTGCCTGGACTCGGACCGTGCACCCCACTTCAAAACCCCGACCTCTCCCCCCCCTCTCTACCTCACTCATCCCTCCCCTCTACTCTCTCCCTCTGCTCAGACTCGCCGCCGCTCGCCCGCTCCGCTTCACCGAAGCTCGACGCCGTTCGCCCGCTCCGTCGTCTGGGTCGTCGCGCCGCCGCTCACCGGGGCCGGGTACGCCTTCGGGTAAGAGAGGAGAGGGGATCAGAACCCAGGAACAAACAGAAACAAAAAAACGAAGCTTAGGGTTAGGGTTTCACCCTAACCCTAAACTAAGATTAAGGGGGTCGGGTCTCACCTTGTCTCTCGGGTCATGGCGCCGCCTGGACGGGACCCCTCCGCCGCCGCTCGCCGGAGGCCGAGAAGAAGCCGGGGCGTCCTCCGCCGCTCCGCCGCGCCGTGCAGGGACCTCGGTTTTGACCGCCGCGAGCTAGCTCGACGGAGCCCCGCTCACCCTCGGGTGAGCGCGGTGCTCCGGCGAGCTAGCCGGTGGCGGCCGACCGCCGGTCGCCGCCGGTCGCCGCCGCTCGCCGCTCGCCGCTCGCCGCTCGCGCTCGCGCCGCATCGCTCTCGGGCCAGAGGGGGCGAATGAGCTAGGTTTAGGGTTTGCGGCGCGGCGATGCTTTTTATACCGGCGACAATAGCGCTCAGCCGTCGGATGAGATCCGACGGCCAGCATCTACCGGGCGCTGATGCGGCCCAGGCGGGGGAGCGAAATCCCGGCCCAGGCCCAGGTTGCGTGCGCGCGCGCGCGCCGAATGCCTGGCCTGGGCCCAGGACTCAGTCAGCCTGCGAAATTGCAATTTTGGGCCGGACCGTGGCACTGTTTGGGCCGAAATCCTTTTAGATTTTTCCAGAATTAAGAAAATTGATTTACTGTTTTGTTTATTCTCTGGAAAATAATAAAATTGCCCAAAAATCAGATAAAATTAAGTTTGATGCTAGAATAATTTTGTAAATTTCATCATGTTCATTAAAATTACTCCTAATTTTTTCAGTATTTCTATTAATATTTTCCATTTTACAGAATTTAATAATTGCTTTTTCCCTAATTAGTTATTCCCTGGAAAATTAGAAAATCACAAATATTAAGATAAAACAGTTTGATGCGTGGTTAATTTCAGAGGTTGAAATTATTAATTTCAGTGGTTAATTTCAAACTCAAACTTCTTAACATTAACAAATTTTATAAAATACCAACAATTATAATATCAAATTAGTTTTATTAAATATGTCATTAAATATATTTTAATAGCATATTTATCTGAATATGTCATTAAATATATTTTAATAGCATATTTATCTGATATTATAAATGTTAATGTATTTCTATTTAAATTTAGTATACTCTTAAAAAATCTGACTTAAAAAATCACAATACTTATGTAAAATAGAGGTTGAACTGATTGATGTATCTTGCTGCAACCCAGGAATCCTTTTCTGCAGTTAGATATGAGTTAATTGTTCAACAGTCGAAAAAATTGGTAAGTGAAAAAAGAGAGATAAGAATGGACCAACCTTTATGATCTCAGTAATAGCCACTGTCTTGCTGATAGCCTGTTCCATAGCCTTCAACACTATTTCTTTCACCCGTTTTTCCTGCTTCAAACAGCTTATAAGATTCATATCATTCACACAACCAGAGCACGTAATTGGTGAAAAATGTCAGTTATCTTAGTACAAATATCATACTACATCACATAAAATATTTGTTACATAACTCAGATTTGTGAAAGAAGAATCTTCTGTGGTCACATTTTAGATAAAAATGTTGAGATTGAAATCCCCTCCCCCCCAAAAAAAATAAGACATACATTGAATAAAGTATGTCAGCAACAAACTGCAGTTTCATCGTGCAGTAGATCCTTGGTGACAGCAATAGAGCTAGCATTTTCTAATTTATTATTCCCTTGAACATATAAATATTCCTCAAATTAAGATAAAGAAAGTTTAGATGTTGGAAATATTTGTATACTCCATCATGTTCAGTACCACTATTCTGTTTACTTCATAATAATGGTTACTTAAGTTGGTTACTTCATTATTGCATTTTTTTATTATTCCTTATAAAATAAGAAAAATGCATAAAAATTAAGAAAAATAAAATTCAGATGTGAGGAAACTTTTGTATGATTCATCATGTTCAGTACCACTGTTCTTAATTATTTTCAGCATTTTCATGATTTTTTATAATTTTCTATACATTTCATAATTGCGTTTCTGTATTTTTTGAATTTTTGGCATTTTTTCGATGAATTATCCTATTTAATTTTTTAATATTTCCCCTTTTATTCTGTTAAGATTTTCCCCTCTTTTTATTCTTACATGTGTTTCTATTCTATTTGTCAAATAATGTGTTTATATCTGATTTGTCAAATAATTCCGCTAGATAAAACATTATAATATAGTTTAATTTCTTAGATATATTAAATGGCTGGCATGCGAAAGAGAACTTACGCCGACCGTCCAACTCGTAATGCGGTGGTACCTAGGTGAGCCTATATTAGTAAAACCAACTTTTCTGCAACGATGAAAAATGTTCTAAATTTCATTTTTTTGTTAAGGTTTATGAAATTTGACGAGATAGAGTTCGAGCACTTAAACTATGCATGGAGTGCCGTCGCCAGAGTAGAAGTTAAGTTTCTCCCTGATGAATATGGAGAAAAACAACGATTTATTTTAATGGATATTACCGTAAGTTGCACACAAGTTGGACTAAATTTTACATAGTAGTGAACATGTGAACTATTCTAAAGCCTAATATTATACGTAGGGTGCTAAAATAGAAGTCATTGCATGGGAGCGGGAGGAAGTTCATAGGTTTAACATTCTCCTAAATGAAGGACAATGTTATACTATTCATTGTCTATATTTTCAACCTAATCTTGAAGAGGCATTGTACTATCGGAGCATTGCCCATGCCTATGAAGGTTCTCTTCGAAGAAATACAACAGTTGAGCCATACATTCTTCCAATCCAATTCCCTCCCTATCCAAAATATCTATTGACGTTTCATGACGCGTGGATTCGTCCGAATAAAACGTTTGTGGGTACGTACGTTAATTGAATCGGCGATGCATAGTTTCAAAAAAAATAGTTGTCTTACTTGTAGTATGATATGATTATTTGGACAGACATAGCTGGAGTGGTTGTCTATTGGGGGAAATTGGAACGACTTGGAGGTCTATATAGGGAGATAACACTGATGGACACTAGGTAATTCATAAGTTAGATACAACCACTTATATCGTCATAAACAATCACATTGTTTTTGCAAATCGAAAGCTAATGAGAATTTGATCTTTTTTAGCTTGAACATGATGGTTGTTGGAATTTGGGGTGACTCCCTCACTGATCACATCTCTGAATGGACAGAAGCTCATCGTAACAACCACATTGTTTTAGGAACCATGCTTCGACTTCACAAGAAGCATAGTAATTTAGTCCTAACCCATTTTATCATTAATAAAGATATAGTGATGAATTACACTAATATTTGTTCTACTTGGCGATAGGATGTTTAGAGACTTCAGAACACACTACAGTCAAGTTTAATCCGACTCATCCATCCACACTACCTTTGCAAAGTAAGTAGTTCCAACAATACAAACACAAGCTAAGAATAATGGCAATACATCACATAATATTATAGATATTGTTAATTATTTTTCTTTGAAATATAAATGCAGACTTACGACAACGTGTGAGTTCAGGAACTATGGATCTAAGCTTTGTGAATCGGTTCATGGAAGCTAGATGGAGATATTTTGCAACGATTTATGGATCTGACTGTCCATAGTGTTACAGTCTTGTGTGTATTGTGGTGTGCGTTGTTTATGTACTTCCTCATATTCGGATGTTTTGTGTTTATTTCTATTGGGTACACCCTTTGAAGTTGTTTGAATGTAATATTGGTTTTTGTGTTCATTTCGTTTAATCTATTGTGTACTCCCTTTGAAGTTATTTGAATTTGGTATTTGGTTTTGTAATCATTCGTTGAATCTATTGTGTATTCCCTTTGAAGTTATTTCAATGTAATATTTGTATTGGAATACATGTCTCAATTTCAAATACGCTTATTTACAAAATGAAAACATCATTCACTGTAATACTCTCATTCCTAACCTTGAAGAATATTTTCTTTCCTCTAACACAATCTCCAGATCCAATCTTGATTAATAATCATCCAATGCCCTATTTAAATAACAAATTTGTAATCCTAACCCTCAAAATAACCCTTTAATCCAAAACAAGTATTCTAAATCACTCTTTGGTACCAAGAAAAATAAATTAAAAACTCAAACACTTATCTGAATTAAAATCATGTTTCATCTATAATGTTTCCACTCAAGTATCGTTTGTTTGGTGGTTAACCAATTATGCAATCAACAGGTCGCTCGACGCCGCGATAACAAAGCTATCAACCATGTCAGAAAATATACCGAGGAGAGAGGGGAAAGAAGGTTATTATATTTTATGCGCCTAATTTATCATGTTTATTTGTCTATTCAAATATTTGTGCTACAACATTACACTAAAATTATTGTCTGAAAATGTGTACTCATTTTAAATATACCGAGGAGAGAGGGGAAAGAAGGTTATTATATTTATGCGCCTAATTTATCATGTTTATTTATCTATTCAAATATTTGTGCTACAACATTACACTAAAATTATTGTCTGAAAATGTGTACTCATTTTAAATTTTTAGTTATCGATGGTCGTCATAGACAAAAAAGAAATCGCTGTAACATTTGCCTCACGGCCCTTCTGGAATTTGTATTCGACAACCATCACAGACTCCATCGGAAAGTTCATCGGACGGTGAAAATGTGTCATATCGACAACCGTCCTCATTTGTTGTTCGTACACAAAGTACCCTTACATCAGCGGGATTATTTCAAGGACAAACCTCTAATGGTATAAACTACTGCAATGTGGGTTGTGCAATTACTAATAGCAAAAATTATGTCTCATGTGATTACATAAACTTTGTGCAGGTGCAAATTCTGCTATATTAGCAACTCCAACTATCGACTCACAAGAGCAACAAGCAATTCCATCTGTTCAACAAACCCAATTTGACCGATCGATAGATCGTGCTGAGATAAGGCGTGCTCGTGAAAGAGCACGCTATGCAAGCTTGACATCAGAGCAACGAAACAAAAGACGTGCACGTGATAAAGCTCGATATGCAAGTATGACGGATGAACAGAGGCAAGCGAGGCGAGAGAACCAACGATATTCAGCAAGTATGACAGATGAGCAAAGGCAGGTTATGCGGGAAAAACGTAACCAACAAAATCGAGCAAGAAGAAGAACTCTTGGTCCAAACTGTGTCGTTCGTAATACACCACATGGCTCTGAGATAGGATCTAACAACCTTAATACAACTGACGTTGTCTACCAGAACCTACCTGTTAGCGCCCACATTTTAAAGACTCAGCCAGACTGTCGTCATTGTGGTGCGAAGAGGTTTGAATATGAGCCGCCAGGATTTTGTTGTATGAATGGCAAGGTTAAACTTCAAATACCTGCGCCACCTGAGGAGCTTCGACGGTTGTACACAGGTGAAGACATTCAATCACAACATTTTATAGAGAATATTAGATATTTTAACAGTCATTTCTCCTTCACCACAATGTACTGTGATTATGACAAGAACCTCGCAAGTGCAAGGGATGGAGTTTACACATTTAAAGCGCATGGGCAAATGTACCATAACATACATTCTTTTGGGAATGGAGACAATGAACCAAGCCACTTGCAGTTGTACTTCTATGATGATGATCCTAGCTTATCACATCGTTTCCGTCGTGCTCGAGATGAGATATATAGAGAAAGGGACATATCTATTATTAGATGTTTGGTACATATTTGAGAGATAATCCCTACTCTGAAACATTCAGAAGCCTAGGACAGGTTGAAGACGTTGATGAATATCGTATTGTGCTAAATATGGATTATAAGCTAGACCAGAGAACTTATAACAGATCGTTAACATCAGAGGTTGCTGCTGTGTGGGTTGAGGGGAATGATATTAATAAACATTTTGATCGTAGCATCACCTTGTTTGGCAATAACAACAACTACTATTCAATTAGACCGAGTGATGGGTGCTACGACCCTTTGTCATACCCCCTATTTTTTCCAAGAGCAGAGCTCGGTTGGCATTCTGATATACCAAGACAAGGTATTGACATTAGTCAAATAAATACAACCCGACAAAGAAATGCTGACAACTCAGGTTAGCTAAGTGACTCATATTCATGTTATTATGATACTATTAATCCATACGCTAATCACCTAATTGATTTCTCTTTTCTTTGTAGATACTACCAGCAAGTTTTTGTTTCGATGCGTGAATATTATTGCTATAAATTCCAGATGCGTAGTGGAATCTTCAACACGGTCTTGTATGGGAGACGTCTATTCCAGCAGTTTGTAGTTGATACCTACATAAAAATTGAAACGTCTCGCCTGAATTACTTCTTATACAATCAGAAGAAGATTCGTGCGGATCTTTACCAGGGCTTGATGGATAGTGTATCTGTTGGAGAACATAGAGCCAGCAGATTGGGAAAAAGATGGGTCCTACCTGCATCGTTTATCGGTGGTGGGAGGGATATGAGACGAAGATATATGGATGCTATGGCCTTAGTGCAGAAGTATGGAAAACCCGACATATTTATCACAATGACTTGTAATCCTAATTGGGAAGAGATAAGTAGGGACCTTGCACCTGGCCAAACACCACAAGATCGTCCTGATCTTGTTGTGCGTGTATTTAAAGCCAAGCTAGAGGATCTCAAATTCCAACTATTTCGTAAACATATCCTAGGAATCATTGCAGCACAAGTCCATGTTATCGAGTTCCAAAAAAGGGGTCTACCACATGCACATTTCCTCCTTATCATGGAGTCAACATACAAATTGAGTTGTCCCGATGAGTATGATAATGTTATATCAGCAGAACTTCCAGATAAGGATAAATACCCGGAGCTATATGAAATGGTAGTGAAACATATGATGCATGGCCCGTGTGGTCCACTAAATAGGAAGAGTCCATGCATGAAAAATGGTAGTTGCAAGTGCTATTATCCACGCCAGTTTAGTGACACAACTATCCAAGGCGAAGATTCTTACCCTATCTAAAGGAGAAGGGATGACAGACAAAGGGTAAGAGTGAGAGGTCATGACTTAGACAACAGATGGGTTGTCCCATATAATCCCATGCTTCTAAGAAGGTATGACTGTCACATCAATGCAGAAGTTTGTTCGAGTATTAAGGCTGTTAAGTACCTCTACAAGTATATTTATAAGGGTCATGATAGGGCGTCTGTGTCCGTCAATGAAGCTGATGAAAACCGCGAGATTAATGAGATCAATGAATATAGGGATGCTAGGTGGGTAACACCACAGGAGGCATTGTGGAGAATATTTGGATTTGATCTTAGCGGGATTTCGCCACCAGTGCTACAGTTACAGCTCCACCTCCCAGGAATGCATCTTGTGTCCTATAGAGAGAATGCTGATGTACGTGAAGTTCTCGACCAACAGGGTGCCTCAAGAACCATGTTGACTGAGTATTTCAAGGCAAATCAAGAATTTACGTGGGCACGCACATTACTTTATAGGGATTTCCCACAATATGCAGTGTGGTTGCCTGGACGTAAGCTTTGGAAAATAAGAGAACGAAGCACGCAGGTTGGGAGGATCATCTCAGCACATCCAGCAGAGGGAGAAAGATACTACTTGAGGGTGCTATTAAACCATGTGGTTGGTGCTACTTCATTTGAGAATTTGAGGACATATGATGGTATTGTATACCCTACATTTCGAGAAAGCGCTGAGAAAAGAGGTATTATTGAGTCAGATAACAGCATTGATGAGTGCCTCTCTGAAGCTGAAGTATTTCATATGCCTTCGTCCCTCCGAAGGTTGTTTGCTACAATATTGGTATATTGTGAACCTAGCGATGTGCGTGGACTCTGGAACAAACACTTCGAAGCAATGTCTGATGACATCCGACGATCCCAGATGAATGCATATGCAGTTGAACAAATGGTGTTATTGGATATAAGAAAATTGCTTCAGTCAATGGGTAAAGAGATAACATCATTTCCTCTTCCAGAAATTGATGAATCATATGACGCCATGGCGGGTGAGGTGAGGGAGATTTGTGAAGAGTCCTCTATACAGGTGGATAATGAGCTACTAGCGAGCACATCCTCTCTTAATGCAGAACAGAGATATGCTTATGATGTTATACTATCATCCGTTGACAACAATAGTGGAGGTGTGTTTTTTGTTGATGGTCCAGGAGGAACAGGAAAAACCTTTCTGTACAAAGCTTTATTAGCAAAAGTCCGTAGCGAGGGGAAGATAGCTATTGCTACTGCAACATCTGGTGTTGCTGCTTCCATCATGCCTGGAGGTAGGACGGCTCATTCAAGGTTCAAGATACCACTAAGCATACAAGATAATGGAGTGTGTAACTTCACCAAACAAAGTGGTACTGCGAAGCTTCTTCAAAAAGCTTCGCTTATATTATGGGATGAAGTCTCCATGACAAAAAGACAGGCAATTGAGGCGTTGGACAAGAGCATGAGGGACATAATGGAAAAGCCCAATCTACCATTTGGAGGCAAAACAATGGTTTTTGGAGGTGACTTCAGACAAGTTCTTCCAGTTATACGAAAGGGGAATAGGGCTCAAATTGTAAACGCAACATTGCGTAGATCTTACCTATGGGATAACATGCATCAGTTGAGACTTGTCCATAACATGAGAGCTCGATCAGATATATGGTTTTCAGACTACCTGCTACGGATTGGCAATGGCATTGAAGAGACCATCGATGATGACTATGTAAATTTACCCGACGAAATATGTGTACCCTACACTGGTGCAGAATCAGACATTGATAGTCTTATTGACATGGTATTTCCAATGTTAGGTGCAAACATGACTGATGCAGACTACATCACATCTCGAGCTATTTTGTCAACGAGGAATGAGAACGTTGATGCAATAAACATGAAGCTTATCGAACGTTTTCCTGGTGACGAGATGATTTATCATAGTCATGATCGAGCAGTCAATGATCCATGCAACCATTATCCGTCTGAGTTCCTGAATTCATTAACGCCAAATGGGTTACCTCCACATATATTAAAACTCAAGGTTAATTGTCCTGTGATTTTGCTCAGAAATCTTGACCCGGCCAATGGTCTGTGTAATGGGACTAGGTTGATAGTCCGAGCATTTCAAAGAAATACTATCGATGCTGAAATTATATTAGGACAACATGCTGGTGAGAGAGTCTTCCTTCCACGCATACCCTTGTGCCCCTCCGATGATGAGATGTTCCCCTTCAAGTTTAAGAGGAGTCAATTTCCTGTTAGGGTGAGTTTTGCAATGACAATTAATAAAGCACAGGGTCAAACAATACCGCATGTTGGAATATACCTCCCGAACCCGGTGTTCTCTCATGGACAACTATATGTAGCTCTGTCACGAGCAACTTCTCGTAGCAACATCAAAATACTCGCCGCTCCGGAGAAAAATAGGGGAATCAATTCAACAAGCACGTTAACGAAGAATATCGTCTACAAGGAAGTGCTCACTGAGTAGATAAAAGAAGATGTGCTCACTGTATAGTATATTGTACAATTTCATACCAGATCTGTAATTATAAATATGCAATGACACTTTATATAGAAAGCATACTTCTATGTATTGTTTTGAGGAATAATATATTACTTTGTTTCTTATCATCACAATATTACTAAACAAATGTGTTCGGCAAATATATCATGTTCTAAATATATTGCCGTTAACATTATGCATCCGTTGCAACGCACGGGCCTCTCACTATCATGTTCTAAATATATTGCCATTAACATTATGCATCCGTTGCAACGCACGGGCCTCTCACTAGTACTATCAATGCAGCAACCCTGCATTCTGACTTCCTTTAGTTCTTGTGTTTTTTTTCTGTGTCTACCGGAAAGCTAGCAGAATGAGCACAATTTAAATTGATGTGACCAAACCAAGCTAAATTTATTAGGGATTTAGGGCGGCTGGTTCTGGATTTGGAGACAAGCAAATGCAGCTACTGAAACTGGCCAACGGTCTGCACCATTTGCTGCTTAAATTACAATCTCGAGTCCCACTTCAATCAGAAAGGGACCGGAGCAACAGCTAGAACAGGGTGCAACAAAGCACTCGAGTACTAGCTAGTGCATCCATGATTGATTGTTTGATTGATTACTAGTTCAATTTTGTGTAGTCACACTCCCTGATTATCTCCAGATTCAGTACTACTAGACTAGTAGCTTCATAGAATAATGTGCAGTAATCACCTGCTCTTGAATATGCATGCATGGATGCGGCGCTGTGATTAGCACTGCAGGATTAAGAAATACCCAGGGTTTAAGCTGATAGGCTGGTAGCTAGCAGAATTGTTTGCAATATTCAGACTAGCAGGAACTTTCTGGAACAATCATTGTTCTTAAGCTTCTGGAGATATATGCTGAAACCTGCATCCAGGTGATCCAGCTTGGACAGTGAAAACCTGAAATATCCATGAAACTTTGACTGTACTTTTGTCTGCAGAAGTGTGAAGTGGATTACAAGTAATTAGCCACCTATATGTAGCTCCATTATATGGTTGCTGTTGCTGACAGCGTAGGGGCGTATGCTTGATTAGTGCCCCTAAAGCAGGGAATGATGCATGCCTTTCTTATGGAATTACGATGATTAGTGTTCATCTGTGATAATGATCATCACCACCGTACGTTTTCATGCCATCTTTCAGCTTTCACATTGTACATTAAAGAACATTGTACCTGTACACTTATCTGGTCGGCTAGAAAATACTGATCAAATTTTATTAAGATAACAGGCGAAGAAACAGGCTTCTCCTTGTACTGCTAGTTTTCTTTAATGTTAGCAAACAATCAAACCGATATTCATGAACAAGCGTACGTAGATATATGATCCCGAGTGACAGAAACACTGAAGAACCATGCATGCATCGTCAGAAACATCCATCAGATAGAGTGATTGATATATCATATCAATCAGAACCACACAATTGATCGACCGATGTAAGGACATATCGATCGTCAGAATCATTGTCCTGTATATGCATGTATACATATACAGGCTACAGAAATCAATTAATCGATCTCTATCCACGATTCCTCTCATATCCTCTCGGTTTCTGCATGCGACACAGGAGTGTATATATATACGTGTGATCAAAAGCGACAGTCCAATCTATCAATTAGTTCAATTCCTGCGATGCATGCGAGTTGTGAAATCTGGGAGGCACACATACGAACAGCTGCATGCATGCACATGATGTCCATCACACATTTGATCTGGCGTGAGAGGCTGCCGGTGGTCAAGAAAACCAGCTGCCGTTTTTGCAGATAAAGTTGCAACTTTTCTCTGCTCTTTGGTTGTTCTCGTGTTTATTGTGAACACCGAGACGTCCATCAGCAGACACCACACATTAATACAATATGTGAGTATTGTGTTCATCTGGAATCAAAAAAACAAAAGGTTGAAATCACCAAACAAACTTTCCTTGACCATAGCTAGCTAGCAAGAGGTATAGTGGTGGTCCACTGAAGAATCTTTTTCAAGATAAAATATAAAGCGTAGTGACCCGTTTAGCTTAAAGCTATATTTTTTATCTCTTTTTCTCTTCAAAATGGAATGGCTTTTGGCCACAAAAAGGGGCTCTTGTCGGCCCAAATCAACAGTAGCTTCGTTTACGTGGTCCAAATAATCCATGGATTATTGCTGAAACGATGAACTAAGCAGCTTATTTCTCCACCAGATCGATCGTGACTTCCCCAGTGTGACACATGCGTCGTCGGTCAGCGTCAGCAGGGCGGGCGGCCGGCCACCGCGGCAGGGGACGACGCCGGCGTCCGCCTCCGCCACAAGCTTCCCCGGCCGCGCTTATCCATCCACGTTGGCTGGCCCCACCGCGTCCACGTGTCAGCGGGGCAGGGCCACACGGCATCCAGTCCAGAATAAAAGTCTACCAAAATACGTACAAGTTCTTCTACAATTTAAAATTTTTATACAGACAGATACAGGAATTTTGATGATACGATTTTCTCATCAACTGTTTTTTCGTAAGATTTGTGTCCAAATTCAAGAATTTATATGATCCTGCTTTTTTCATCAACTATTTTTCATCCGTTTTTCTTCTGGCCTCTCCTTTAGCCACTCTTTGTTTATTTATACAGCATGCGAAAAATAGAGAAATGCAGATTTCTGATTCAGGAGACGCTAATATTGAACTTATAAAATACATATAAATCCGTATAAGAAAATAAATACAGATTTGTTTTTTTATGCTTTTAAATTTTCATATGGGTGCGTTTAGCGAGGCTCCAGCTGCAACTTCTTTGTCGTGTGTAGCTGGAGTAAAGTCAAACATTTTTTTCTAAAGAATAGACTGAAATCACTACAGAAAAATGAAGTGGCGGAGCAGAGTCTAGCCAGCTTTAAGTGCTCTACTACTCCGGTTTCAATACGGATTTCAGGATCAGAGCTCTACCAAACAAGACCATAAAAATACTATTTAATAATAATGAATAAAACGATCACCCGTTCAGCACGTGAGATAATACGGGACGGTGCATGTAATCAGACGTGAGAGTACGAGGACACGTAATGATCGGGCGGGTAAAACAGTGCCACGTCAGCTGGATAAACACGGGAGGAGTACAACAGTTAACGAGGCCAGCTGGTGGGCCCACCCGCACTACAACAGGGTAGTCAAAGGTGCGCGTAGTTTTCGGCCCACCAACGTCGTTTTCTGGTATACGTTACGTACACACGGACAAGTGGTGTGTACGTATCTACGTACGTACGTGCACTAAATGCGTAGTGATACATCATTAATTTCTCCTTTTTTATTTGAATCCCCGGCTAGGTTTGCACAACCGTTGGTGTTTACTTTATTTTTTATACGGTGGTATAAGTCCATGTACGATACAAGTTCTTAAAATTTATAGATAATAAGTAGCCACGTTGGTCTGTTTGATTGTCTACAAATTATTTAATATTTTGCATGTGATTAGAGAAAAACACACGATACAATGCACGGACAGTGGTCGTTACCGTGGGAGCACGAGCTCTTCTAGTCGCCTCACAAAGAGACGAGTTGGTTCTCCGCCTTCATTCACCGCAACAAACGGGGGAGGTTTTTGCAAAATATGTAGCGTGGAGATGATATAATGAAGGGTGTTGTACATGCTATGTTTGTTTTAGTTTGAGATTAATGTTTGCTTATTTTTATAACCTGAAATAAATATGTTAATTTATTATAATTTGGAGTGTAAATTATAATAATTCAGTAAACTCATATAATCTAACTTTTTTGTAAATTGGACTGTTGTTCAACCTAACTTTTTGTCTATAAATTAGATTGTGATGTTATAATCCTAAGTTAAAAATATGCTCTAATAATACTAATCTTAATCGATTTTGCAAACCCGATCTCCCATAAATTAAAACACTCATGCACACGTATAGATTCCGGTTTATGAATGCTTAGGAAGGGTGCATAATTGTGATTCATTAAGATGGTCGATTGGAATTATACGAAAATTTGAAGTTGAACCATAGGAATTATACGAAAATTTGCAGTTGCAAATATATCAACGAGCACTAAATGCGTAGTGGAGCAGCATTGATTTCTCCTTTTTTAATCTCCCGTAATGGGTACAATTAATCTGTTGAAATAAATAAAATTTTATTTTAACGTGAGAAAAAAATTCCTCACTCCTCAATAATTTTTTGACTTCTACGTCTTTGCGTTTATCATAAAAACATAATTTGTGCTCTTCTTAAGTCTGGATTTGAAAATCAAATTTTTTATTTAATACCTTTTATCTATATTCTTATATATCATTTCACACTAAACACTAATTTATTAACTTTTTTCTTTTCAAAAGTAAATTGTTTAGAGAGACATGCAGCTGTGCAATTAGCGAAAGATGCATGACTAAAACAGAGCAAGCTTATAAAACACAAATATCACACTCATAAAATGTTCTTATAAAATTAGCACAACAGGAAACAACCATGCATTACTCACCTAAAACGAATCAAAAAAATGATAACCAAACAAAGCAATTTTTTAGCTAGGAAATAAATTTACCTCTTTTATAAATAGGGCAAGAGGCCACCAACGGAAGGAGGCAACAAAAATCGTGCGAGAAAAATGGCGGCCATCTCCTCCACAGCCTACTTCTCATCGCAGCCGCAGCTCCCCGGCTCGACCGCCAAGCCCGGCAGCAACGGCCGGCAGCCGCGGCGGCAGCGGAGGAACAGCAGCTTCGTGATGCTCGAGGCGGCGGCCGCCTCGGGCAGCGGCGGGGTGGTCGGGAGGACGAGGAGCCTAACGGAGGAGGACCTGGAGGAGCTCAAGGGCTGCCTCGACCTCGGTTTCGGGTTCGCCTACCACGAGATCCCCGAGCTGTGCGGGACGCTCCCCGCGCTGGAGCTCTGCTACTCCA
This sequence comes from Zizania palustris, assembly GCA_019279435.1. Taxonomy (NCBI): domain Eukaryota; kingdom Viridiplantae; phylum Streptophyta; class Magnoliopsida; order Poales; family Poaceae; genus Zizania; species Zizania palustris. The sequence continues at coordinate 84,326,794 of JAAALK010000288.1, read as the reverse complement.
TGACTCGGAGGTTCCTCGACGAGCAGAGGGAGCCGGGGCAGGAGCCCGCGCCACCTGCAACTCCGCCACTCCCCAACTGGAGAATCTCTGGCCCCGGTGAGTTTTTCTGTGCAAAATTTTGATTTTGGTAATGGTTTAGACGATGCCAGTACTTTTTGGGGGGTAAAGATGGGATTTTTCTGTTGTTGGGAGGATGTTTGCAATAGTTTATCAGGTGCGTTTCTCCATTATCTTGCTTGTTGAATTCCGTGTAGATTACACCGCGATTTCCCCCCCAAAGGATGGTACTAACAATGAAGAAACATCCATCCTGAAATTTGAATCTTGTAATGAATAACGATACCACAAATTCATAATGAAATGAAGCAGTTTGTACAAGCAACATGCATGCAGTCAATTGCAGAATGGGGAAATTTACAGGCAATATTAAGCACCTTGGCTTTTTTTAATAATGAAGATTTTATTGAACTCAGGCAATTACATCGAGAAGATATAATTGCTCTGAGAATTGATGGTTTGCTCTGTTCAATCGATGTACAGTTGTAATTGTAACAAACTTATAATAGTAATTCGAGCTGGATAGATGGTGTGGATACCAACTCATAAAAATTATCAACTCTCTCAAGTGTGCGTAATACCATTTTCTGTATTCAACCATTTAGGCTATTGATTCAATCTTTTTTCTGTGTGTGGTGAGGAGAGCGGGGTTAGGATTTCGGTTGTTTCGATGATGCATCCTGTACCACATACGGCACAAGATGTTTGGCTGGGAGAATCGGGTACCTTTTCTTTTGCTTTGTTTCGTAGCAGGTATGAAAATTTTTTACTAGTGCAGAATTGTGGCAACCTTTTGGTTGTTGTCAATTCTATGATTCCTAAACTGATAGAAATGCAAAAAAAAGAAAAAGAAAATAGAACTTTTAGTTTAGGAAATGAAGGAAAACTTGCGTTGTCACTGTCAGTTAGAGCACTCAGAAACTAAAATGAACAGATGTGCTTTCTTCATTGATATCACTTCTCTTAGTTAGTGCAAACTGTCTTCTGCAAGACAGACTTCACAAGAAAGCAAAGCAAGAGTAGCCCCCACAGGGGATTATGCTTCTCTCCTTTCCAACACATGTTTCCTCAATCAGAAACAGATTTGAAGAAACACTATTATTCCTATCAAGAATGTTCATTTATATTTCTTTAAAAAGAGAGCACCTCAACATGTTCTCTGTACCTCCGTAGCGCTATTATGTGGATGTCCATTTAATCTGAAAACTGCCTTTCCTTTGTAACTGAATTATTCTATGAAAGCCGTACTGTTCTTTGCTGATCAATAGGTTCTGAATTCTTACAGGTGATGACCCAGAGGAAGTGAAGGCTAGACTGAAGTATTGGGCTCAGGCAGTGGCATGCACCGTCAAACTCTGCAGTTAAAGGAGGTTGGCTGTCTGCTGGTTCGTTTCATAGCGTCTATCATATTGACGGGCTGAACTGAAGGTGGTTGAAGTTGAACAATCCACTTATATAGTTTTGAGGCCTGGTGAACAATCACCGGGGAGGTGCTTATGATGCCTCGTGGTATGGAAGCAACACAATTCACTTAGTGCTTTTGCAAAAAACTTGGAAGGGGGAGACTCGTAGCACCACAGAACAGCAAGAAAACTCGAGGTGATCTGTGGTCCGAGCTTTTCTGAAAGCATCAGAAGCTTGTCATTCCCCATGGGGGTCTCTGCATGCTGCAGGGTTTGCAAGTGCCCGAGACCTGCTAGTTTTTTTTTTTTTTTGCTCCTGTCATGATCTCTAGGTGCTCCAATTTGCGGCACTGTGTCGGGTGTGGTCTGGCAGTTTGGCTGATCCATGGATGGATTAGTTCAGCATGGCTTTATTCTGATATTCCTCTTAATTTTCATCTGTTTTCGAAGTAGTAAACATTGCATGGAATGCGATGAGCAGACCTGTAGATTCTGCTATACTGCAAGGTTGCAGAGCAGCAAACTGTATCATGTCATTGTACTGAGCTGTATCCTCTGAAAAAGGATTACCCACCAAGCAGCCTGACAGTGAACTGTGGCACTGTAGCTTCTGATGCTGTGTCAAACTGGTAAAAATGCCTTATTACTGGCTCAGGCAGGGATAATTGTTGCATCAACTTGTTGGAATTACAAGCCATCCAATCCAGATCCTGCTATTATGAATTGAGTGTATATTCAGACAACACAATCTCATTCTTCATGTCTATGCTCCAGCTCAAAGTGTTATCCCCCCAGCCAGATGCATATATGTCTCCTTTCTGCTATTACTACAAGATTCACTAGCACTGAGAATAAATGTTATTTATTTCATAAACACGTAAACTTAGGCTATTTACTGTGGAGATTTTATGGGGTGTTTTATAAAAATTTTTTGCTGACATGATATTAAATTAATGAGGGAAGAGAAGGAAGCAGTGTCATCTTCATGATATGGTGCTAACTCATTTTCAAGACGAATGAAACGAAATGAAACGCCCACTATGAACCAAATCATTTCATCGGAGAGAGGATATTTAATTCAGTTGCAAAGCATTTAATTACGCTGGTTAGCCTAGGAAATAGTGAATTGAAACTCTCCACTGAGAGATGGTATTTCATTCAGTTGCAAAGCAGATATGGTTTTCTAGAAAACGGTGTTATGAAATTCACTACTATGACCTTATACATTCAAAAATAAAATAAACGAGCAAAAAAAATCATTTGAGCTACAACTCTTTTTTGTCGGTGAGGAGTCGACCGTCCTAGCACGCAGGACACGTGGCGCGCGCACGGCTCCCGATGATTCCGAAGCTTCCATGTGGAGCTGCAGTTAATTCCGCCTGCCTGTTCGGTATGGCCGCACCTGTGAAGTGGGAAATTACCGGAAACACCTCTGCCTCTCCACGAGGGATTGCTTGCAGACGAGGACAAAAGGCAGGGGCAAATCCGGAATGACGGTCCTGTCTGTCCAGCTCTCCACTTTGTCGTCTCCTCCGTGGTGGTGACCGGTGAGCAAGCAGAAAGGGCCGTGGCAAATTTCGCTTTAGACCTTGCACTTCCTGCTTGTTCGATTCTGTCAAATGTCTGGTTTGGATCATGCTGTGTCATTGTGTGTTTGCTTTTATTACTCCCTCCGGTAAATAAATATTAGTCGTTTAGACAGACGTATCAAAAGTGATATTAAATAAAATTACAAGCATTATTTTAATTGGTTATGAAGCCTAAATTTTAGTGGTGCCACTCAAGTTATTCAACTCCCGGTGGTCACATCTCATTTGACAGCCTCTATTTTTTGTGTTTTTTATTGCAGAAACGCTTCGGGAGAAGAGGACGATTAAAAGTGACAAACATTTAATTGACGAGGTGACTAATATTTGTACACTCTCAATAAAAACCAAAACAAAACAACTATTATTTGTACACCGGAGGGAGTAAGCTTGAAAAAGTCGGTTTATAGTTAACTATAACTCTAATGTTCTGTCCAGAAGAGACTCTAATAGCTCTAGCTACTCTTAAAATCTACAACGCTCAAACAATTTGGAATCTTGTTTTAAATTGTGGAACTCAATCGCTCTGATAGTCTGAATGATATGAAAAAAATAACATTTTTAGAAGAGTATGTATGGTTTCAATCTGGACCTCGAAGAAAATGTTTTACTTATTGTTTTACAGGAGCAAAAATCCATCCACTAACACTAGCCGTATCAAAGTACACCAAACGTTTCCCATAACTGCAAATTTCTCTTGGCATAGCACACATTTTGGGTTTGATTCCATCATTTGTGTGTTTGGCTGGAATTTTTCAACTAGCTTATAGTTTAAAAATATCTAAGAACCTATTTAATCTAATTATGACAGCTTCAACTACTTCTAAAATCTTTAACTATACAAACAGTTACATATTCTTGAAATACAAAATAACAGTTATCTAGACCTATATTTCACATATTTTCAATCCACTACTATTGAATATATAAATAAAATTATATAATAATTACCCATATTTTTCTCAGCTTTCACACATCTCATTTTAGGTGGTGTTTGGTTTCATGGACTAAAGTTTAGTCCGTGTCACATCGTATGTTTAAACATCAATTCGAAGGACTAAACATGAATTGATTATAAAAATAATTGCAGAATCGGAGAATTATTCACGAGACAAATTTATTAAGCTTAATTAATTCATTATTAGCAAATGTTTACTGTAGCATTACATTGTCAAATCATGGTGTAATTAAACTTATTAGATTTCTCTCGCGAATAGTCCACATTTAATACTCCAAAATAATATCTAAATATTCGATGTGACGAGACTAAATTTTGAACCGGAGTAAACAAACACCTCTTACAAGTCACAACATGTGTGAGCAAAAGGATATTTAGAAAGTCAAGGGTCTTTTTCAGAAACACAAAAACCTCCTTCCCCTTTCGTTCTCGTGGGATATTCCTCCGAATATTTATATTCACATTTTCCCACTCCCCTCCTCGTCCCCTCCGGCCTCCGCTCGTCGTCGCCCCTCTCCCCTCACCCCCACTCGCGCCTTCTCCAAGCTTCGAATCGCGATCGCCCCCCCCCTCTCACCTCCGCTCGCGCAAGCTCCCGTGGTGGGTGCGCCCACCAGCGGATAGGTTCGTCCCGACCCTGATTTGTTCCCTCGTTTTTTTTTTTCTTTCTGAATTCGCCTGATTTTTTTTCGCTGATTTGAAGCGAGGCCAAATTGGAAACATAGGGTTTTGGCGAGACCGCGGCGGCGGCGGTGGAGGATATGAACGGGGAGGTGGAATGCAGCGTGTGCCACGCCAAGGTGCCGGTGCCGGCGGCGGTGTCGAAGGCGTACGATAGCCACCGTAGCACCGTGTCGTCGAGGCAGCGCGCGCTAAACGTCCTCCTCGTTTCCGGCGACTGCGTCCTCGCCGGTCTACAGGTGGATAATGCTCCCCTTTTGCAGTTGGTTTGGTTTGATCAGTGTGTCTGGTCTCGAATCGCCAAGTGTTGCGCACGGATTGAATCGTTTGTGGTGGGTTCTCGGTCGCGCTGGTATTGCGTGGGATTGTGAATTGAGCGGTTTTGAACTTTGGATCAGTAGCTTTTTCTTAGTGAAACCATAATGTTACCATATAGTTTTGAATATTTGATGATTTGCCTTTGAAACTATGCATTTGTTTAGCTACAGTTCACGCTAAAGAAAAGTGTATTCATTATTTGTGATTTTTTTCTTCTAAAATGGTGCTAATGGTACTAAATTGTGCCCATGTCTATTGTCTAAGAAGTTGGTAAGATCGACAGTCATGCAAGTGTGTAATGTTAGGCATTATCCCATTGTGCCATGACTGGCTTCATTGATCCGTGTGGACGAAAAAAATAGTTGCAATTTGGGTCTTGATGACTTTAGTACTTTCCTGAGTTGATGCTAATATCTACTTGTCTATCTGCACATACTAGCTGCTCTGCTGCTGGGAAATGAATGAATGTCTAGTTACTACTGTCATGATCATTCCATGATATGCATTGCTTATAAGGTATCTCTGTTTAAAGTAGATATGCTAAACTTTGGAACATTGCATTGAAGTATTTTTTTGCACAATTTGTTGCTCACATCCATACAAATGTTTGTTAATTCATTATGCTGTTGCCACTTCATGAGTTCTTATGTTGTCTCACACATCTCTACCTCTTTTTTCTGTAGCCAATACTGGTCTACATGTGTAAAGTGGATGGGAAGTTCAAATTTAGCCCAGTTAGTGTGAACTTCTTGACAGAGATTACAAAAATTATCTTTGCCATCATCATGCTATTCATTCAGGTATGTAAAATCTCATATTGTTCCATTTTGCATTTTTAATGATATAATTTGTTTCGTATCCTTGTTCTTTAGTGACTGTAAGATGCATTTTCTTCATGTACTGCTAAGCAAGTGAAATAAGCACTACCTTTTCAAGTCTTAAAATTTCATTACTATATTGACTACTAAGGACTCTTGTTTCTAGTAAATTCTTTGATATCCTTGTCAAATTGGTTTCTTCCCTTTGCAGGCTAGACGCCTAAAGGTGGGAGACAAGCCATTTCTCACAGTTTCAACATTCATGCAGGTAATATGACGATCAAGTATGTCATGCTTACCAATTGAATCTGGTCAACTACTTGCCTGGTTTCAATCTGAAACATTGATTCTATTGCAAAACCCACATGATTGAAATACTCACTATTTGTTTTGAAGAAAAGTAGTGAATCTTCGTTGCCTGGCAATATAGACCTTATTGAAATATATTATAGGACAGCTTTAAGCTTCTTGTTTGATAGACAGGTCTGAAACTTCCATACAAAGCTAGCGTCTAATCATGTGTTACTTCCTACTGCCCATATGCCTCTATTTATTGCAAAAGGTTAGTAATTTTATCAGCCATGATGATTGTTCTTCACTTGGCAGGCTGCTCGCAACAATGTTCTTCTTGCAGTTCCTGCTCTTCTCTATGCTATCAACAATTACATGAAGTTTGTAATGCAGGTAAAGGATCATTAAACACCTCATAATTACAGATCATGCAGGGAGCTTTTCTTTTTTGACAGCCAAATTGTGGGGTCTAACATTTGCTTTTGCCTACCTTGTAGTGCAGCTCTTCTAACCATTAATCCTATGCTTTGTGCAGCTATATTTTAATCCTGCAACAGTGAAAATGTTGGGTAATCTCAAGGTATGATGTACCCTTTTTTCCCCAAAGATCATCTTTGTCATGAGCTGCTAGGCCCAGGTGTAAACAGTACACGCGGTACTGTTCATGTGAACAGTACCGTGGGTAAAGTGGCCTTGCAAATAGAGTCCTTAGCGTTAAGTAAAGAGATTATATTCTGCAATTAGGATATCTTTAGCAATCCTTAAAAATAGTATATTAGATCAATAGTAAGTTGAGTCGGTTTCGGTTGTAAGCCCTATATAAAGGACACAAGTATTCAACAATAAGACAAGCAATAATAAATCAATCTCCAGCCTCTACCTCGTTTCCCTAAATCTTCCCCGTTTCTCTAAATCCTTCCTATTATCCAACATAGCTTGGCAAGGGGATCAACGCGCACCTGGCTGTACCCAAGTCTATGTTCTAAGCAGTCGAGGGCCCTAACCATAGGGGCCGACACCCTTGACAACTTGGTATTAGGTTCCAAGCGATCTGCATCCTCTTCTGCCGCACAATAATCGTCAGTGTTGTTGGCTGTTTTGGTTCTCTCTGCTCTCTGGCATGTCGACATCAACTCCGATGGATCTTGTGGCCCTTGTTCAGACATTGGCCTAGTCGATCTGGACTCTTCAGACCATCATTGAAGGGAACGCCACCACCATCCGCGCACTAGAGGCACAACACCCAACCTCGGCTGCCTTGGGCATGAAGGCGCTGACCACAGGCAAGCACCATAGCGACTGACCACCACAATTCTAGAAGATGGTTTTCCAAAGTACAACAACACGTCTGATCCTCTCACCTTCATCAATTGTTGTGAGTCCTACTTCCATCAGCAACACATTGCGGAGGAAGAAAAGGTATGAATGGCCTTGTATAACTTGGAAGATGGTGCACAAATATGGTATGTCCAGGTCCAGCAAGACGAGGGAACACCACCATGGCGTCACTTCATTGAATTACTGTACCTTTGGTTCGGGCCACCCCTGCGCTCCAACCCTCTTGGTGAACTAATGATATGCAAGCGCATGAGCTCCGTCGTCGAGTACCAGGACCGATTTAATGCTCTTCTTCCGTGGGCAGGCATCCTCACTGAAGAACGGGTGCAGATCTTCATTGCTGGCTTGCAACCACCGCTCAGCCTCGACGTCGATATCCACAACGCACAATCCCTCACCTTCACCATGAGTCTCGCCTGCAAGTTGGAGTTCCGCGACCAGTGGGCCGCCGACGGGGCCCCTACACTAGCACCACGAGGGAACCAACACGATGGCCTACTTCTGATGCCACCAACATGCCTTTGTAGCCGCCTCCGCCACTGCCCTTGATAACAGAAATGGTCTTGGTGGAACGGCGGACGTTGAAACGACTCTTCCATGTGGAAATAGAGGAGCATCGTCATCTCGGACTCTACTTCAACTACAACGAGCAATTTGGTCGAGGTCACAACCGGGTTTGCCAGCACATCTTCCTCATCAACTTGTCCATTGACGATGATCCCACACCAACTGACCACACATACGTTAGAGCCGTAGATCGCTCTGCACATCATCACTAGTGTTCGTGCGTACGAGGCAGTGCATTTATAGATGGGTGGCATCTCACTACTCGCCCTCCTTGACTCTGGTGCCAACCACAATATCATCTCTGAGGAGGCGGACGATAGTTTCACCTTACATCTACTCCCTCGCGGCTAGATGCATGTCAAGATGGCCAACGATGAGCACGTGTTGTGCTCGGGCGTGTACCACGACACTGTTTTCAAGATCGGCGACGAAGCTTTCCATGGATATTTCTACGCACTGCCCTTGGTTGACTATGACTTTAGTGCTCTCACCATGTCCTTTTGGCGCAGGGATCATAGGGTCTGTTGGCACGACATCGCTAGTCCAACCAGGCTAGGCCGATGGGCTTGTTTGGGCGATGAGCTCCTTGATGAATTACATGGTGCCCTCCTCGTCACAAAGCGGGACCTGTGCCAGGCTACCACCAGGTCCACATGAACCTCGGCGACACGAACAAGTCAATGTTCCGAACACACAACGGCCTCTATGAGTGTGTCGTCTTCTCTCAACGTCTTGTCCAAAGGGAAGCTCACGCCTCACTTCTATGGGCCATATCGTGTCATCGAGATCGTCCATAACATCTCATTCAGCCAATAGCTTCCCTAGTGGAAGGACGAACTGGAGGCATCCATGACATGGAAAGACATCGACAACTCATCACCCACTCTTCTAGCTCGAGGACGAGCTGCTTGTCGAGGGGGGAGAGATGTCATGGGCTGCCAGGCCCAAGCATGAACAGTACCCACGGGTAAAGTGGCCCCGCTGATAGAGTCCTTAGCGTTTAAGTCAAGAGATTATATTCTGTAGTTAGGATATATTTAGAAATCCTTAAAAATAGTAGATTAGATCAATAGTAAGTCGAGTCGGTTTTGGTCGTAAGCCCTATATAAAGGGCACAAGTATTTATCAATAGGGTAAGCAATAAGAAATCAATCTCCAATCTCTACATTTGGACGTGCACACACTTGTCCTCGTATTGAAAAGAGTTATTAAGATCCTAATAACCCCACCCTTGTGATATTTCTAGTTGATTTTCAACAATTGTTTTTGGGCATGTGGAGTATTTTTTTGACTGTATTGGTAATCACATATTCATGTTTCTGTAGGTTCTGGTGATTGCTCTACTCCTAAAAATGATAATGAGGAGGCACTTTTCTACAATTCAGGTAAGTTTTATTTTTAATTGTCAACAATCATGTTAATCAACCTTCATCATGTTTGTTTTTCAAGATTTAAAAAATTAGAGGTGGTCTGTCATGCACATCGGAATATCTAGAACACATGGCTGAATTGGCCCCTAGCCTCATCGGCGCGGCAGCTTTCGCGCCGGCGAGGCAAGGCTCTAACTCGCATTCTTTGATCTAATCTTTCTTCTTTATTCTTAACCTCCTAATTACAAACTATTGACTTCTTTATATAGGGCAAGGATCCCTTTATTCTAGGAAGGGCTCTTTAAGGAAATAGGACTTTTTAACCCTAACCTAATAAGACTGTAACTCTAAACTTAATTGGACTCTTAATCTACTACAATACCCGGCGGTATTGTTCATGCGAACAGTACCGCGCGGGTACTGTTCACGGGTTGGCTAGGCTAGGCCCCAAACCCTAGCCCATGACATTACACTCCTATTTTTTAGCAGCTCACCCTTGAGTTGCCGGACGACATTAAACCTAACTCTTAACCCTAATACGAATATGATTCAAGCCTTTTATATCTCGGCTTGAGGTGGACCCCATCTCATTCCTCGTAAAGATAGGACAACTCCACACCGTGGCCTTTCTCACCCGCACCTGACATCTCTGATACCAAATTGGTATCATAGAGAAGGGTGTAATCGTGGCTGATGGTAGGGCGAGGGTGCGCTGACCCTTGTCTCCCCCTGGCGCCGTGACGACCGCACAGTAGATTGGCTTTGATACCAAGTTGGTATCAGAGCGAAGGGCGTAACTGTGGCTGACGGGAGGGCGAGGGTGCGCTGACCCTTGTCCCCCCAGTGCCGTGAAGGTTGCGCAGTAGATTGGCTCTGATACCAAATTTGTATCAGAGTGAAGGGCGTAACCGTGGCTGATGGGAGGGCGAGGGTACGCTGACCCTTGTCCCCCAGCACCATAACATCTGCATAGTAGATTGGCTCTGATACCAAATTGTCGCGCGCATCAGAATATCTTGAACACATGGCCGAATTGGCCCCTAGCCTCGTCGGCGGGGCAGCTTCCGTGCCGGCGAGGTAGGGCTCCAACCCGGCCTTCTTTGATCTAATCTTTCTTCTTTATTCTTCACCTCCTAATTATAAACTATTGACTTCTTTATATAGGGCAAGGGTCCCTTTATTCTAGGAAGGACTCTTTAAGGTAATAGGACTTTTAACCCTAAACCTAATAAGACTCTAACCCTAAACTTAATTGGACTCTTAATCTACTACAGTACCCGGCAGCACTATTCATGTGAACAGTACCACGTGGGTACTGTTCACGGTTTGGCTGGGCTAGGACCAAAAACCTAGCCCATGACATGGTCCTTATGTAGATTTTTCTTTAAACAGATTGTCCACTTATTTTTCTTTATATCTATCTATAATATATAACTTTTCATAAATATATATATTTTGCAATGCCATGAACTCTGTGTAATTAACATCATGCTATGGGTATGTTGACAGTGGGAAGCCCTTGCCCTTCTGTTAATTGGAATATCGGTTAATCAGCTAAAATCATTGCCTGAAGGTTCTAGTGCACTTGGTCTTCCTGTTGCGGCTGGGGCCTACCTATACACATTATTTTTTGTAAGTTCTGTCTTTTGGTTAATTTGTTAATTCGCTTTTGTCATACTTCCTTTCATCCTCTTATATCTAGTACGTGATGTGCTACTATATTTATCATGTTGGTTTAGACTATGATGTATCTTTTTTAGACAATGGAATAAAAATTGCAGTATCTGCATCACATGATACAGATAGCTGATACTATCATGTATCTAATGTGTGGTTTGCACAATCAGGTAACAGTTCCTGCATTGGCTTCAGTTTACAATGAAAAGGCTTTGAAAAGCCAGTTTGATACCAGCATATATCTTCAGGTACCATTTTGATTGTTATCTTGCAGTGCACCATGTGCCACTCGACAATGATGTCCTAAGCTGTCATGATTATGCATTATCTCTCCTAATGCTTTTTTTTGGTGGTGATGGTTGTCATCTTATGATTACAGAACTTATTTCTGTATGGATATGGTGCAATATTTAATTTCCTTGGGCTTGTGCTCACTGCCATCATCCAAGGTAATTGTTGAGAGTGCATGTCTCATGAGAAGAAATTCATTTTTTTTGTCTAATATAGTCTTCAAATTCTGTTGTGATGTGAATTTTATGGTTTTACCTTTTGATTACTAGTAGCCCCATACCATTTTGTATTTGAAATAGGTTACTGACCTGGTTTGTTTAGTCATTTTGTGTTATGTCTACACCTCAATATGGCTACAGCCTACAGTTTAAATAGATCAAAATGAAAACCTTCAAAAGTTCAACCGATGGACTCATTTTCATGTTGCTTGGCTTCTAGTTCTCTTGCATCATATGTATTGACTATTTGACTTCTATGGTTCCACTATGGCCATGCGATTCCTCATATGTCATGCTGCTATAAAAATCACCTATTATGTAATTTTGTTCAGGGCCTAGTAGCTTTAACATTCTGGAAGGGCATTCAAAGGCCACAATGTTTCTTATTTGCAACAATGCTGCGCAGGGCATACTTTCATCATTTTTCTTCAAATATGCAGGTACATCACCAAAAAAAATCTTCTTAAGTTACTGTGAAGATCTGTTATGGTACATGTGCTGGATGCAACAAACCATTTTTTTGTAGAGATGATACACAATAGTGATTATTTAATCCTAAGATCACACACATATGGATAGGCTAATTCTGTTTTATGCATTTTGGTTTGCATATGTTAGTTTTTGTTAGTGAACTGTAGTAACATTTAAGCACACTAATGTTGAATGCAGATACAATTTTGAAGAAGTACTCATCAACAGTCGCCACAATTTTTACTGGTGTAGCATCTGCAGTATTGTTTGGTCATACCCTGACTATAAATTTTATTCTTGGGATATCGATAGTAATTATATCTATGCATCAGGTAACTTTGTGTTAAAATCATTTTGTATTGGCTTTCTTCCTGCTGTTACATGTTTATGGATGTTTTTCCCTTTCAGTATCTCTCAAACCAAATTAAGGATGAAATTCCAAGCAGTAAACTTGAGATGGCTGATACTCAGCACAGGTTTGTCCTTTTATGTTCTTCACACTTGCTAATCAGACACGATTCTGAAGTTTCATGCTATGAGCTGCATTCAGTATATTTTTTTTGCTATTTATTTAGTTACTGCAAACGTGCAGTTCATGCTGAGACAGCTAGTGCGTTTCCAAGATTGTCTTTTATAATCTGGTATTTCCAAGACTGTTTTGTAATATATTTTGTTTGATGGATGCTTGCACCTCAGATTGAAGGAATCTGTAATCGTCAATGTGTCTGATTCTATTGCAAGTGAGGTAATTGTTTGATGCATCGAATGTAAAGCCGCTTTCTTTTATTTTTCTTTGGATAAAAATCATTGGATACATACAATGCAGGCTAAACACCGGCATGGTGCCGATGAGAGACAGCCACTGCTTCCTGTTTGATCTTATTCAAGAGGTTGATTCTTACCGTCAGCCTCTCCCTTACGCCGCCGACTGCAGAAGTTGCATTGCCACCGGTTGAGCCAAAGACAGAGGTGGCTGAACATGGAGCAGAACCAGCGCCGGCGGCCGTGCCAATTTGTCTCCATGAGAACCGTGCACATTTTTGGGCGTGATTTTACTATGCCGGTACCAGCAGAGGTGCCATAGCGAAGTCTTAGTCTTTTTTAAGACAATTGATTTAATTTATTTTTTAATTTCCAGATTTTGGATGGATTTCGTGTTAATTTTCAGTCGTAGTATCATCTTGTTGTTAAGATACAATGGATTTGATTTTAAACCGAGAGAAAATATGGTCTTGATGTCTTAATGATGATTTGAATGTTGCAACCATTTGAATCAACATTGTTCTTGGATTTGTGTAACTCAGAATTTATGCGGAACACCAGCATTGCTCAAGAAGACTAACACATAGAGTACGAAGAATATCTATTAGTTTGTATACAGTGAAATTATAAGGTAACACGATGATCAAGAGCTAGTCACACTTACATCTCAAGCCTAAAGAGTCAACTTGGGCAGTTGTCCATCTCGTGAGATGATCCAACGGTTTCGATGCAGTATACTGTCTAGAGCGTTCTCCCTCCAACGGTATTGTCGTGGTTTCTGATGAAATGAAGCGTCGAGAGCACATTTCTTCCTCCCATGGTATTATCGTGGTTTTTGATAAAATGAAGCGTCGAGAGCGTATTTCTTCCTCCCATGCTTCCGCTTCTTCTACATAAACCCAATCTAGAGACTTCTCCATAGCTTACTGCTCAAGTCGTAAGAAACAAGAAACCCCTTCTCTTTCCTTTTCTCCTCATGATAAATTACACGCTGTTGTGTTCAACGTTGTTGTGTTCCACGACGCTCCTCGCCCGTGCAATCGCACTAGCGCATGAGGCTGCAACGTCCACCCGTCCCATCACCGCCTAACAGTTGGCGCAGGTGGTGCACCAGGTATGGCCCGTATGGCCACCAACCGCGGCATTCCTAGCGCGCCCCTGCAGAGGGCTGCCCACATGATCACCTTGTCCGACGCCGAGGAGAGGCCGTGTGTCGCCGCCGAGATCGTACGCTCGGATGCCACGGTAGCTAGCTCTAGTAGACCACATGTCCAGAAACCCTGCGGTGGCTAGCATGACGCAAGATTTGGCTTAGGCTAGCCACAGGTTCATCGGTGCATTGGTAGAGTCTAAGCGGCTAAAACAGGGATGAAGACGATGGTTGTGGTGTAAGAATGGTCTTGGAGAAGCCGACCACATAGAAGCCACTACGTCCGCGTGAAGACTATTTCGGTCGTCGTGTAAGTTAAATTCATCGTCTGCTATTTACACTTGATTATTCACAATAATTATCTCAAGATTACACAAACCAAGGGTTCATCTCTCTGGTGGATATGACATTTTTTTGAACCGAAGGTTCTAGCTTCAACTCTCACGTATGGTAGACTTTTAGTGCTTATTATTTCATGTAACATATTTAAACTATTTATATTTGTGAATTTTTTTAACAAATATTTATCCAATTAAAATGGTTTTACCTTTTCAAGAACGGAATATTATTTTAAAATTAGTAACCAAAAAATAGAATTATTTCTATATCGCGGGTCGTTGGGTGGTGAGCTATAGGCTGTAGCCGTGCGGCATGATGGGCTGAATTAAGTAGCAAAGTATGATGGGCTGCTGAACTGATGCTAACTGAATTAGGTTAAACATGGTATTTTATCAGATGCCGGCACGAGCACATGTAGGATTCTTAGTTTCTATGTGATAGTGCTAACTTATAGATAAAGCTTGCTTTTAAGTTAAGCACAAATACTTAAGATCCAGAGTGATAAAGCCAACCTTCAGATAAATCCAACTAAACAAATACACTAATTATTTAAGTTAAATTGAGAAAATATAGTTTATAAGAAAACACTATTTATTAATAATACAAGTATTACAAGAGATATTTAAGAGTTCTTTAGATGACTATCCTATTACTTTTACTCTCACAATTTTCTCTAGTTATAGTACTACCAACTATGGTGTACCATGTCTATTAGATCAATTGCAGAGAAAGAGAAGGTGCCTTTATCTATAGGTTTATACTTTATAAGACCGTTGGATAATTAACAATGTAAGCAATATTGAAAAAAGAAGTTCCAATTGATTAAACTTCTAATACCATCAAAAAAAGTTAGATTACACAACTATAATAAATCGAAATTCATTAAAAATACTAGAGTATTCTAGTAAATTTAAAGATTTTTAGAAAGTGATGAACCACCTTGCCTTATGCTGTCGTATGGTCCGCACGTACGATGGTCCTGCTCAAATGTACCGGGTACTTATTTTCTTCAAGAATTCCAAGTGAAATTCTTCGTTGTTTGCCAACACTTGTTTGGTTTAAGCCTGATTCTTGCAATTATGAATGTTATTTTTTGAGTAATATAGAATTGAATACCTCTAAATGTTGAACTCTATTATAGTACTTTTGACCACATATCTAGTAATACCATCCAGATCACCGGATGCAATATAATTGTACATACAGTTTTAGAAATTAGTATTGCTCAAAATACGATCGAATGCAATATAGTACATTTTCTTTCTCTCTAATGTAACTTAATGCTCATGATGAATTAAGCAATCCTTTTCAGGCCACAGTCAGGGGAAGTGATTTCTGAGACATCATCAAGATTTCTCACTGGATTACATTGGAAAAGTTGCATTTATTCAGGCATGAGAGGAAAATGACAGTTAATTAGTTACAAGTTGACAATGAGCTTGGATATTACTTATTTCAGGCCAAAGAGATGTTATTAATCTGGCCTTTATTACAGTTTATCTTCTTAGGTAGAAAAATTATGGCTGGCTGATGAAACAAACTTCGTCAGTTGCAGATTGATGCTGGCATCGAACTGCATTGCTTCCACCTCTACATGTCCACCACTTTCTTTGCCAGAAACCATGGGTGATCAACTTTCTTTTCTCTTTCATCAATGAGATCAAAATCTTGGTTCAAGTCATCTAATTCTTCAGGTAATGAGGTCATT
Organism: Zizania palustris; assembly: GCA_019279435.1. Lineage (NCBI taxonomy): Eukaryota > Viridiplantae > Streptophyta > Magnoliopsida > Poales > Poaceae > Zizania > Zizania palustris. The sequence continues at coordinate 84,310,791 of JAAALK010000288.1, read as the reverse complement.
TTCATAGACGGCAGATGTGCGCTATCTCGTAAGGAATTTGCATCAGATCAGCTGCAAATCTTATACTGAATCTCCTGACACTCTTGTGTCCTAACCAGCTGTTTAGAATTTTGGAAGAGAAACAGGCAGATAGGCTAGCATTCGTCTTCTGTAGAAGATTTCACGCTCTTACGGCGGGGGAAAAGCATTCGCCTGATCTTTTTTTCTGCTGAACGTTCAGACAGTGCCTGAAACCAAAGGTTGCAAATGATTTATTATAGGACCGATGACAATTGAAAAGGTGGGAGGAAATGTGAAAAATTAAGTCTAAGAGTAAGAGCTGACCTGTGCATTAAATGAAAATCTAACTGTCCGAGCTTCCAAACCGGAAAAAGCTCTTACATCGATACCAAGGCTGTCGACGCCGATCAAGCTAGCCTCCTGTAAACATACCATACTGCAAAATGTAGCTTACTCCATAGAAGAAATGATCCAATTGATAAAATAAGGAGTAAAGAACATGAATAAAGGCATCAATGGACAGAAACAAACCTCGACAGTAAGGCCCTTTTTCCTTTGACAGAGGGACTTGAGAGCCGTAGTGCACTGATCATCGTTTTCTTTTATAAGATTTATAATTTCTGAAGAAGAAGTCGCAAGAATATCTGGTTCTGCATCTTGAAAATCTTGTGGATCAATCATCAACTGAAACAATTAACAGAATGAAAGTAATGATGAAGACATCCAACCAAAGCAACAAAAGTGGACAGTTATCTCATATTTATCCTTTATACAAGGATTCAGTTTCCCTTTGTGCCAGTCGTTCCAAACCAATATTGATCCAATACATTGGACAGAAGAGGGAAGGCCTTACCTGCTTCCCATAGATGGAGAACAGCTCAACTGTCATTATCTCTAGCTTGTAGATAGTTGAATCAGTGCTACTTCCCACATCATTGAAATCAAATCTCGATTTATCATCATCTAAATATTGACTTAACATTAGTGACAAAATAATTGCAAGTGAGTACTCAATGAATTGATTTCAACTGATCAAATTACCAATTAGGCCATTGGTTCCAGAAGCAGAAGCTGGTGCAGGTTCTCTTTTGTAATCATCTATTGATTTATTTTACATTAGAACAGATAAAATAGATTCAAGGAATATGATTAAAATAATAAACAAAGATCGAGCCAACAAGTACCTGTCCAATCAGACGAATAGCCATTGCCATTGCACTCACCCTGAAATAAGCTTCTCAGATAAGATTCTTCTTCTATGAACGCAGGTCTCAAATATCCTACAATAGAGACACCATTTGATGGACTGTCCATCTTTTCCCCATGATTATCATGAACCGCCTGCATAGCAAGAGAACACATAATGTGATTGTTTAACTCTCTGAAACTCAAGTGGTTGATGCATAAATGGTGTTCCTTGTTGTAATTTAGGCTATGGCATATGCTTGCTAAAGCATCCACAGTTTAAAGAACTGCTGTAGGAAAATTTCGAGTAAATAATACTACTAAGTTCAAGCTTGAGGATTAAAAAGTTCATTCTGCTCTTTAAAATGATCTATATTTAGCATTGTACCAATTTTTTTAGAATATGTTTCACATACAACCAGTACTAACTGATGGAATACATATCCCAGAGCAAAAAATAAAAATGCCTTTTGTCTTTATTTTCTCTGACCAGATGAGTGCAGATTTTGATTTTTTTTTCAGTTATAGTTTTTTTTTTTAGAGATAACCAGCAGGATTTTCAGTTATAGTTGACAGAGTGTATCTTATAAGTGAGCACATATCTTGAATTTCTGTCTACCCTTTTTGGTTTTAAAGTGTCAAGTTGAGTTCAAGGCTGTCACCTTTTTTTACCAAAATATCAACTTTGCACCCTTCACACCATTATTTCTAAGGATATGATGTAAGTTGGATTTAAATAATCACTCACAGTAGATTCATGTTTGCCCAGTCAATACATTTATGAAAGTTATCCTAGTAAAAGTTTTTATCTGCTCCAACATTTCAAAAGGTCACTGATACCTGCAATAACTTTTGATAGTTTACCTTTGTCAAACACTTTGCAAAGTAAATTGGATGTATTGTACGCATCGTTGCTGGCATCCCCCACTCTATAAGAATATCAGTTATTTCTGTATCAATCTGTGACATGTCACCAAGGAATTATCAATAATTAATGACATGGCTTGCTGCCAATAGAAAACAGATAAATAAAACCAGACAAATGCAGCTAAAATTTCCTCGGCAAACCTTGCTGGAGTTCTCATCAGGCATGTCCACAAAATTTTCGACATTCATGTAATTGCTAAAATCACTTGTTATCACACTAGTTTCTCCAATAATGGGACCATCCATTCCAATCAAAACTGTCTGCAATTATAATATCATTTCAATAAGAACTCAAATAAATCATTCCCATTACAATACTGGTGCATAACAGTTTACAGCTTGTCCCAAACTGTTTTTAGAAAACACAAGAGAGCTGTGTATTTTGTATTAAGGAGAAGTGTTCTTTTGTCAAAAAAAAGAGCAATGTCCATACAACTTTTCCAAAATTCAGACCCTTTTGGTATGGCACGAATAATCATACAACAAGATCTGTGCTTGTTGGCTTGTCCAGAGACGCCAAGAAAACTAAACTTACCACAGGGTTGTTTGCAGCATCATCTTCCATGATGTTACCATTGTCAGGTACTTGAAAGAAAATGTCTGCACATAAGTAAAAAGAGCACTATGAATGCCCTACTGTAAAAACTTTGCATGCATATTAAGGCATTACCTCCATAGTCATCTACAATATACTGAAACTCCGACCAAGCAACATGTCCATGTGGTTCATTATGCACTCTTGCAGGGAATACAAGCAATCCCTTGCAATTGGCCTAGACAAGAAAGAAAAGTTATCCAGTGTATGATAGAGCATTGGGTGCAAACATAAGATCGCCAGTTTAATTATTGTACTTGTACAACAGGGAAAATTATTGCTTTGCTTTTACAGTTTACAGATGTGTACTCAGACTCATATAAGCCATTCATATGCAACATTAAAACGACTAGATTCATTAGTAACATAACAGATGTATAGTTTGCACGCTTGCAGTAGGGTACCTCTACTACAGTTCTAGCAGTTTCCACATCTGTCAGTGAAAGGTCCTTCTTCTTTGGACGTTCTTTAACTTCTTCAAGAGGATGGTAACCCCGATCTCTTGTGTACTTTGAATCTGGAACTGAATCTGAGTAATCTGCAGCAACACAAACTTTGGCGAAGGATTGATCCAGGTCAGTTGCCAACCAGCACGGTTGGATTGATCCAAAAGCATTTCGGCATCGAAAACTACAACAGTTAGTTACAATTGTTAGTTTCCGAAATGCAAGGGATACATTTACAGAATTAAATTAAACAATGATGGGGAAACCTTAAACTAGAGAAGTCTTGAAATTTCCTGTTGTCAAATGGGCTTTTAATCCAGTTAAAAGTGATCCCTGCCGCCATTGATAAATTCCAGCAGAGAACTATCAAATATATTCTGCAAAGAGAAACATAACTGACAACTAAAAAATGTGCTGAACACCACACTAATCATTGATGATACAGCAAACATCGTATTTTTATCGACAAAAGTAAAGCAAACAGGCCCGGCAAAAATAATTAAAGCAAAAATGACATTAGTTTCCATTTTCCAACTTAAACAGAGATTAGAACCAAGAACTACTAATCTTTCAGCAAAATCAGAATCAGTTCCCCTCTAATAGTACTCACCCAATATTTGGTAAAGGCAACCCTTCTCTCAATTGCGGCAGCACGAGGAAGGACAGAGAACAGAGAACAGAGAGATGAACAATGTGATAAGCTATTCTGATCGATTGAGAGTTGCAATCCTGAATAAAAAGAGCAAATTTGGAAAAACAGAACCAGACCAAACAAGAATTCTCTGTTTTTCAATCGGCTAACCCTAATCATGAACAGAATGCGTTCTGGTGGGCCCCGGCGGATCAAGAACACTAGCAAAATGAAGCCTTTTACGGTAGCACACAATACCGAAGTGGTTCGATTAAACTCTGTAAGCAAAACCAAACCAACGGTGCTACTGGTAAAACTGGAACAGATGCACTAATCAGAAAACAGGTTTCTCTTGTGCATGGAAAAATTCTTCAACAAAAAAAAACTCATCTTGATCAGTTCTTTCTGCTGATCTACGACCATACAAGACAATCTGGATCAATCACATCACTCATAGTGATTCCAAGCAGACTAACTACGGAAAGAATCAAAGAAGAAATGAACAGCACTCACCGATAATCGGCCACCGAGGTCGGCCGTCGGGACTAGAAAAGAGCCTCAGAATCAAACAAGATCAGGCGAGCGGCGGCGGCGGCAAGAACTGCGATGCCAACACGGAGGAACGCGACGGATCGCGGTGCAGACTGGCCCTCCCTGTTCTCCCTTCTTCCCCCACCTTGCCCTGACTCCTCCTGGTCTCTCTTCGTCTTTCGGTCTTTCCCCCTTTTCCCGTTTCTTGGACTTGGTGAGTGTGACTGTGTGTGAGGGCTTTTTTGGTAATCTGCTTCTCTTCTGCAGAATGCAGGGTAGTTTGACCTGTTTCCCAGTTTTTTGCTGCCACCAGACTCCAGGCCTGTTTTATATTGCAGATTCTTCTTTAAAGTTAAAATGTCCGGTAGCAGTATTCAGATCAAAGTTACAGCATGCAGATGTTTTGGATTATCATAGCTGCACTTGGATTGGAGTTGGTGAGAGTTGGATCTCAAGGTAAATTCCGCATTCAGTGTCCGTTGGTCCCATTACTTAATACACTGACGACGATGATGACAGGGGCAGTTTGCTTCCTGCTTTAAAAAATGGATATATGCACCACACCTGACCATACAGGTGTAGCAGCTAGCACATAGTGACACTTGTACAGTTCCACTACTCATATTAACATTACTAATGTTCTTCCAGAGCAAGTAATTAAGCACAGTAATTATCATCATTGTGGATGATGAGCTTGATGATGAGCAGACCAAGATGTGAATGGATAGGGTGGCATTGACAATGGAGTGAGAAGAGAACAAAAATGAGGAGATAGGACAGGAGTAGCTTGTGTCTGTATGGCAGCTAGCTGGGGCTGGAATGGTGGATGTGGCTTAGCCTCAGACCTCCAATGGCAGCAGAAGGGAATATGTCACTCGAATTCTCTTGGCATCAAGGTTTCGAGGGGAATAGATGCTCCTGACCCCCATGCAATGACAGCCTCAAGCTCATCATCGGAATCGGAGAGGAGAAAAGCTTCCCGTTCTTGCCGTTTTCTGGTCTAGTTGCTCGCTTCTTGGAAAACGATGGGTGAGAGCTAGGAGCATCCGCATCAGTACCAAAAAAAAACGATTCTTCCGATATGAATTCTTTAGATGACGATTTTATGTTTGATGTGCTCGCACACTTGATTAGTATTGCTAAATTTTAATAAATTTTGATTTGATTTTCATAAATCGACTTAGAGTGAGATGGTAAAAAAATAGTTTGAGTCGGGTGATGCAGAGAGCTAACCGCCGAAAGAGACGCGTCTCGGCCCAAGCCCAACACGCTTGGCCAAAGCCCAAAAGGAGGCCCATAAGAAAGGCCCACTTAACTGCGGCGGCGCCTGGTCCTGGACCCCGCACTCCGACCGCCGCCGCCGCCGCCGCCGAGGCCTCTGGCGATGCGTAGCCGTCACGCCTCCGAGGCTCCGAGAATACGAGTGCTGCGTCCATGGCCAACGGTTTCTGCTTCTGCTTCTGCTTCTTCTCTGGTGAGTTCCTGGAGTCTCTTGCTAGTTCGGCGGCCGCATTGTGACCGCAGGAATCTTGCTAGGAATCGGCGATGTAGAGATGAATTGTGCTGTTTAGATACCGCGAGATTCGGGCGAGGGATGCGATCATGAGATGGCGGGGATCCCCCCATTTTTTTTCCTTTAGCAGGGAGATTTTCCTGAAAACTGTGCTACCAGCTGATAAACGTGGCTCGCGGCGCGTGCTTCTAAACTCATTTTCGATCACTGGATAGAATTTCAGTTTTAGTATATTATTTTTTGTGTGGTGAAGAGTTGCCTTCACTGTGGAACAAAAATGAGACAAGTGGTCTGCTCAGTCAAGAGCACATCAATGTTCTCATGTGTGTTGGGTCCTGATAAGTGATAATATGTTCAATTTTCTTGGGGAATAAGTGCTCATAAGAATAGTTTTATATGAGTTGCTAGGAACCAACACCATACATTGGATTCAGTTGAGAACTAGAGATACTGGCAAAGCTCACTAGACTTATGATTCCACCGCTGGAATAGCTTTAGGCGATGAAATATAAGCTGAAACAACTCTAGACACTCTGAACAAATGATCATAGATACTGAGATGGAAGCTGAAAAGTCCAGCTAACACTGTTTCTGCTCGAGATAGACTTCAACTCTTCTGTTTATTCTGCCCATGCCTGATCCTGAAAGGAGGTGGATGAAACCATATAACTAACATGTTACTGATTTTTGGGGATATAATATCTTCACAATCATGTAGCAAATTTTGTTACATTTTAAAGTCTGAAAATTCACATGACTCCTGAAAATCGTGCACTACACTATATAAATTGGAAAGAAGACTTACACTTCAGGAGCCTCGTCATTGATGCTTATGATAGCTGACTTGGTGGTGGTGGGGATTGATGGGTATGAGAGTTCACAGATGGTGCTGTCGATGATATGTCAGCATGCTGAGGTGGTGGTGGAGAGCTGTAGTGGAACAGAGGTTGTGGAGATGTTGAAAGTGCCGGTGGAGACATCTCATGAGGAACTTTAGGAGGTAAATTCTTTGGAGTTTTTGGAGGTAATGGTGGAGAATACTGGTAGGTTGGGGGTGAAGATCCATAGTTGTATGGAGGTGGTGAATGCTGGTTTGCTGGTGGAGAGTTGTAGTAGTAAGGAGGCATTGGTGATGGTACCAGTGGTGACTTGTATGGAGGTGGGGGATACTGATGCTGTAGCTGTAGCGGTGGAGCTACATAGCTGTTTGCAGGTGGTGAATACGGGTGTTGTGGTGGAGAGTTGAAGTAGTACGGAGGTGGTAGATATGTGTGGGTTGGCGGTGCTGGAGACCTGTATCCATGTGGGGGTGGTGCGTAATTGTAAAATGGCGGAGCTTTGTAGCTGTTTGGTGGTGTGTAGTGTTGATAAGGTGGTGGTGAAGTGTAGAAGCTATGTGGAGGTGATGGATACTGATAAGATGGAGGTGCCAACTTGTTAAAAGGAGGTGGTGAAAACTGATATGGTAATGGTGGGGACATGTAGTTCAAGGGAGGTGAGGGATACTGGTAAGGGGATGGCGGCGAATAATGGGGAAACATCGGTGGTAGAACGTGAGGTTTCGAACAAAATCCAGATGTCTTCTGTGATGCAAATGCCAGTACTTGGTTGGCTTGGAGAACCACTTCCTCGTTAGATTTGAAGTAAACACTGAGCCCAGACAAGTTTAGCTCAATTGGCACATTGCAGTCAGATCCTCCTGGTGCTGAATGGAGCTCAACCTTGCATGAGTCTGCCCCATAGGTACTGCTGAGTGGCAAGCCCTTGATGCTCACGCTGTACTTGCCATTGCTTTGGGTGTAGCCAAATCCCACCAGCGCCTGGTCATTAGCCTGGCAAGTAACCTTGACCATAGCTCCTGCACAGACCATGATAGAAAACAAGGAATGAAAATGAGACACAGAAGGGCATTTGGGGAAACCTTGAGTAGTATGTCAATTCCATCCATCTCTATTGTGCTTTACTATAATTTGTTCACAGGGCATTTTTTTACAACATGTCAATGATTTAGATGCACACCCCTAAAAGTCCACATCCTTCGTCTACTTTCTTTGACCATCTGTGGTCAACAGCTTGATGCTTCGACTCTTGAGTAAATAAAGTGTTCTACAACACAATGCTCTCTACCATGAAGCATAATAAAACTGCACATTTTTCTTATACAGACATTCACAATTTGTTGTAAGTTTGAACAGATAAAAATGGCAAAAGAACAGCTCGAACTGCTCCATCAATGTGATATTATTCAGTGTATTTTCTGTCAACTGCTGATGTTTAAGCATCACTAGTAGGAGAAGTAGTGATTTGAACGTATTTGCAATCTAAAAGATAAGCATGAATAGAACATCAGAACTGGAATGACAATTTTTCACCTTTCAGGTGCTCCTTCCCATGGGATTCTTCTGGGTGTGCCTCATTGAAGCATCTATAGCAGTAAACCTTCCCTGCCACCTTAATAACAGGAGCATATGTTGGTGTTAGAGAAAGGGAAGGTGGTGACAAGCTGGTTGCTCCCTCCCCGAGCATTGCAAAAGTCACAATCAGCATAGCCAAGACCAGCCATGGGATACCCCTTGGCTGTCCTCTCATTCTCATTTTCATTGTTTGACAATTGCTAGTGCTTTCTCAAGCGAGAACTGAGAATACAAGAGAAGAGGACTGAATGGTTATGTCTGTGGTATGGAGGGCTATATATAGTGTTCAATATGTCAAGGTTTGGGAGAGAGCAGGTAGGAGATGTCAAGACAGCACTATGGGCCTATGGCAGTATGGTCATTTGAATATTTGTGTTTGTACTTAATCCCCTGCTTGAGTTCAGTTAAGAGAATATGATAATCTCGTTGTTGTTTTAGATAAACTTCTGTAGTTAGAATACTACATTACATGGCCTGCACAAATCTGCTGCAATGTTATTTCAAAAAATAACTAGTGTGAATTTTGGAGCAATCACTAATTCAGTATTATATGAGTATTAATTTTGTTTGACATATAATGGATTTAGAATCCATACTCTAGGCGGAATGAACATTAAAGGTTTATGCTACAGATTGACGATCAATATTGTCAAGAGGGTTGGAAAATTGACATTGAATTCTTTGGCTAGTATATTTCAAGCTGTTATTGTGCTGTGTCAAATTGGCATGAATTGCAGTTATGTTTTTTTCCATGATATTCATATTTTAGTTGCTTGTTGATTTCCATGTCTCTTTGTCATTTGCACACCTTTTTTGTGAATCATGTTGCATACTGAATCCATCTTACTTGACTGTAGAAGAACACCATATTTATTCCTCAAACAAAAGAAGAGCACTGTAATAATTTGACATTGTAATGGATGCCATCTATTGGAAATCGGTTTGTGCCCTTTTGAAAATGGTGCATTTTTTCTTACATTTCTTTTACTTATTACTCTGCAGGTATATACAAAGATGCCATGTCCATCTGAGTTCTCCATAATTTTTGAAGGTCTATCATTATAAGCTCTAACCAGGGTAGATCTGATAGTGAAAGTTACAGCCTTGTTTGCTTAAGTTAGCCAATTTCCAGGGTTGTACGATTACAGGAAATATGATATGTCAGGCCACCTTGTCAGGTGGAATTGTCAAGATTTCCGGGCCACCGACTTAACGACAAAACTGTAAATCTGTAATGGTAACAATGCGGAAGGTCTGTTGAGATTTTTATGGAGTGTTCACAGCAGTGCAATTAAACCAAAGCTATTCTGGAAAACATCCAATGTGTAACATCTCTGGTAAGTTGCCCTCTGTTACTCATGGTGAAAACTTTACTTGTTAGTGCCTCTGGTGTTGCAGACCAACCATAGCTGCAACCAGTTGGGAAACTCACCTATAATTAAATAAGAGGAAAGAAGATTAACTGCCCCCAATTTTATCATGTCAAGTGAGCAGAAATGAGTGCTCTCTCTCTCTCTCTCTCTCTCTCTCTCTCTCTCTCTCTCTCTCTCTCTCTCTCTCTCTCTCTTTCTCTCAGAGTTAACTTCCTCATTTTTATCTTGTCAATATACATAGACAATGTTTCAACTGCTCAAGCATTACTTATTGACGACAACATAGCAGATAACAAACTTGAGTGCAAATGTGCCTTTGGTCAAAAGCTTTGCAGGTTGACACTGTACCCAATCTGTTGTGTAGTTCTGCTCCACAAAACAATTGAGCAGGTTTAACCAGCCAATTTCGTTTGTCAGTATGCTCTTTAATTTGTTTCCTTCCTTTGATATGGCACAGGAGTGAAATCCAGCTGCACCATTACATGATGTCTTTTGGAGGTAGCCAGGTAGGAAACTCCTTTGATAATGGAAAGCAGAAAATCATTGGCAGTTGGGGGTTGCTAGGTCAACCCACATGATAAGGCAAATTACACCCCAATTCATGAAGCCCAAGCAATGCCTGTGTGAAGAACTCTCCTGCACAGAGTACATCATGCATGACACTAGAGCAAACAGGAGGAAGGTACTGAAAAAGCATTAAACTTTTTTTAATTTCACTGCTTAGTTTGATCAGAGGAAGACAATCAGTACTCATCACATGAAGCATGGTCATTGCACCCACCCTAGCTACCATGGCCCCAATTTACAAGCAGGCTACAATATATATATATATGGCTGGTTAATAATCAGGATTTACATCCTTCTGAACCTGAACCCCAAAATGGCAGCTTGTGAAAAAGCATGGCAGTAAACACCAGGTTTAGTTCACAAGCAATCACCCCCCTTCAGAAGAAATCACCTCCTTTCAGTTACTAAGAAAGCATAATGATAACCTGCTTAACGGTCATCTCATGAACCCTAACTGTGGCTTATGTCAGTATTTTGCCAGGTCACTGCTGGCTAACCTAGTTTAAGTGTCGTTCCATGCACCGAAGAGCTGTGCACCATGGCAGACTCCGGTCATGTCGTTGCTTCTGGTGGCGGCCGCCACAGCCGTCACCGGCATCCAAGAAGGCATCCTCCCGCCGCCGCCGTAAGGCTCTGCACTGATCAGGAAGTTGTCGTACCCCATTTGCCCCTGCTTCCCGTCGCCGTGATCTCTCAGGCTGCCATGCACCGCCTGCTCGTGGCTCACCACAGCAGTGGCGGTAGCCGACGCGGCGCTCATCGGCATCGTGTAGCTGCCGCCAGCAGCGCCGTTGCTCTCCCCGATCCCGTTGTACACGACGACGGAGTTTGAGCCGGTGCTGTGCTCGAGCGAGGCGTTCTCGATGCTGCCGAGGAAGTGACCATGGCCATGGCCGTCGTGCTGCATCGCCTGCGCCGAGAAGAAATCGTGCGCGCCGGCGCTGCCTGCGCCGGCCCCGAGGTTGAGCTGGTGGAGCTCCTGAAGGTTGTGCGCCGCCGCGATCACGGCGTGGTCCTGCTCCGGCTTGGACCACCCGCGCAGCGGCTGCGCGTACGGGTGGTACAGACCGGCGGCAGCTGCGTGAGGCTGCTGGAACGCGATGGCGTTCGGCCAGGCCGAGTGGTAGTACTGCGCAGCGGCGCCGTACACGAGGGCGCCGCCGTCACCCAGCTGCGAGGCGATGCGGCCCATGTCGTAGCCGACGGCGGCGGTGGCGGCGGACGCTGCCTCGGCCTCCTTGAGGCGCTTGGCGGCGCTGCCGACGGGGAGCGCGCTGCTCTCGAGGATGCTCTTGATGTCGTAGCGGCTCATGTCAAAGTTGGTGACGGCGTTGAGGCCGCGGAACTTGATCGCCGCGATGTCGTACGCCTCCGCCGCCTCCTCCTGCGTACCTGCACACATACCCATCCATGCACACCTCCATCGTAAGCTTCATGACTACTGCTATAATTACTGCATCATATCCATCATCCATACACATGCTTGCATGCATGCAAGATGTGGCTAGCTTAATCAACAATTATCTTATGTTTCTTAGTGAGCATCTTGACCTAGTGCAGTGGTAGTTTAATATATTATTGTAATCCAACTTGACATGCATGCATGCTCATCACATTTAATATAATTACATGCTTAACTTAGTGTAGCTCTCAGTTCTTTGAAGAGTCATCACTCCCTTGTACTACTGGAGCACTATTTTCCACTGGAAGAATAGAATTTTTTTATGTATGCTCAATGATACATTATTTCATTAACGAGTTTATGCATGTATATGGTTTTTGCAGGATATGAATATTTGTACTTACTGAAAGTGCCCAAGTAGAGGTCCTTGTTCCCTGCAACTCTGCCTATCCTTGCTTGCCATCTTCCATGCTGGTGATGCCTGTACTTACACACAATTATTTCAGATTAATGGATCTTCATGTAATCAATTGTTTCATCACAAGGGAAAAAAGATTGAACATATATATATGTGTGTGTGTGCTAATAAATATGCATACCTAGTTACTCCACGGTAAATGGATGCACCTCTAGAGAAACCACTGCTCTTCCTGCACATATATGTAAGGATTGGCATTATCAGTCAGATAACTTCAATGTTGGTCCATTAATTAATTGCTAAACATCAAAGGAAACTAGTAGACGATCTAGGCATTATTGTGTTTAGATGCATGATAGATACTGACCTTCTCAAAGAGGCCACAAACTCCTGCCTTGTCATGTGCTTCATCTCCTCCATCTCCTTCTCATAGTTATTTGTCTGATAATACAGGAACCAATGCCTTTAGTACAATTTCATTAGTCCCTACTCCATTTCATATTTCAACTATATATATCACGCACCGGGAAATTTGTCGTCGTCGTCGGGCCCCAATATTTGAGAGCAGCCAAATCATAAGCTCTAGCAGCCTTTTCTTCTTTGTCATAACCACCTATGAACATGTTTTAAAGTGTGAGCAACAAATCATTCAGACAGGTATATCTATATATGATCATTTAATCAATTAGTTCGATATATTGGAATAATCACGCATAATTACCTAGATAGACTGTCGATTGAGTAGTAGAGTTCAATCCAAAGAACCCCAAATGATATCAAATGGAAAGGAGAAACAGTCAGAACCGATCGATTGGGGTCGAAACAAAATTTTCTAACAGATGTAGATAAATGACACACAGTAGCATCGATCAGTGTAGGTATATATACATACCTTGACGACCCTTGCGAGTTTGCCCTTCTCTTCTGCAGCTATTGTCCCACAGATGAGCCTCATACCTTCCTGTCCATCTATGCCTATAAACAAAATCAAAAAAGCAAATGATTAACAATGTGATTACCACAACCATGCATGTCATAATCACAACCCCCTACAAATCTAGTGACCACGGATCTTTCACCTATTTTAATTAATGGATCCAAATGGAGAGAAATCGGATGAAAATTTAGATGCAGTCAAATCATCAGAGGAAAATATTGCACGGATGATTTGGGCTGGATGATTGCGCTTGAGCCCTAGCTAGCTGCAGCTACCTGGTTACTCCACGGTAAATCGACGTCCGCTGCCCGAACGTGTCGCCCGACGACTTCCTCGCCGCCGCGGCAGCATCAACCGAGCCGACGACGGCGACCAAGGCGCCGGCACAGCCACTGCCTTCCGCCGACTTTTGCTTCTGGCCAGTAGCCGTCGCTCCATGAGCCGACGACGTGGATAGGCTCTCGGAAGAAAGATCCTGGCCTCGCTCGCCGGCGCTGTGGGGCTGCATGCCCGCGCCAACCTGCGCAGTCGTGCCCGCTATGTTCATGGACAGCGAGAGCCCCTGCGCCGCCTGCGCGCCATGGGTTGCCGCCTCCACCCTCTGCGGCTGCGGCGCCGGGGCCGGCTGGCTGCGCAGCCAGTTCTTGATCATGGACAGCCCAATGCCGCCGTTGCTACCGGCGGCGCCAACTCCACCACCGTTGCTGGAGGCGCCGACAATACCGCCGCCATCGTGGACGACGGCCGAGGATGCCATCATGACGGAGTCGGCGAACTGAAGGGGGGATGAGCTGGAGTACAGGTAACCGTCGCTGCTGCCGGAGCTCGCGTAGAAAGCGGCGGCGCTACCTGGGATCACGCTGCCGGCCTTGCTGCCGCCGTGATGCTGCTCTGAGAAGGAGATGCTGCCGAGGAAGTCCTCCAGCTTCGGCTCGGCGACAAGCGCCGACAACTCCGATCCCCTCATGCTCCAATCTGCACAGCAAATCATATCGCCGAGATTAATCCTACATACAAATCCATGCATGCACCCACGCATATACACATACGCATACACATCGATTGATGCTTACCTTGGGGGATGTTGAAGCAGACGTCGCCGGCGGAGGCGTCGCCGGCGGCGGAGATTAGGGTGGAGCCGGTCTGGGAGTGCGACGGGAGCTCTTGGTGGGAGAGGGAGAAGGCCAGCCAGTTGTTCACAGTGGCCATGGCTGATTCACTAAATCAAGACGAGAAATCAGCGCGATTAAGTGGTGATATTAGTATGGCTGCTTCTTAAGCTACCTAGCTTTGTTAGATCAAGACGCCATTTTTGTGAGCTCAAGAGGGGAAACTAAGCTAAGCTAAGCTAAGCTAAGCAAGAAGAAGAAGTGAAGAGAGATGGAGTTTTGTAACATTAAGCAACACAACACACCACTGGTAAATATTTATACAACTAACTACAGTACACACCGGAGGGAGTATACAAATGGTATAGTACTCCTTATTATGTAGGAGAAGGCAGCAAGAAGCACTAGCTTTTGTATTTATTTATTTATTGAAAATAAAAAGATTGTAACGTGTGCAGTGTGCATGCAATACAAAAACATTGGCATGGTTTAACTGAACAGAAACCACTTTCTGCTTCCCTGCTTTCTAGCTAGGGGAGAGTACTCCACCATATTTTGTCTCATTTTCCTCTGAATAATTAAGCATGTCTACATACCTACAGTAGTAGTGCAACCTCCATTATTCTTAGAATACATGCAATCCAATAAATATTAAAATTTTAAACATTGATATATTTAAAAGTTTTATTATTCAAAATTTTTATATTTGTCATAAAATTATATTTTCAATAGTAATTGTTATACATGTATATAAATAAAAAAATTCATAGACAATGTGTATTGTATATTGTGTCGATGTACAAAAAGTCATAGGCAATACACTATTGCAATCTGCAGATTGTATGCAGTAGCAGCTAGTAAAGCGATGATTTTTAGTGGGCAGGATATATTAGTATAAATACTTTCAGTCACTGCCCTTTGACTGAAAAGTTGGTACTAAGAAAGATAAACAATCCTGCTTGGAAAAAATTAAAGAAACAGTGCAAGATCTAAGCGTCATTCTATTTGTCTAGGATCTCAATTCATAACTCATACCAAGCAGATCTGTTCATGTAAATATATAGTATGTATATCTCTTTAATTTTCAAATGCAAGATGCACATGCATATCATGATGCATGCATGGTTGGGTGTATCCTTGCATCAGTTGACATATGTGTGTATATGCTGCCAAAACAAAGTTGAGGAATGGTGAATTAACCAACATTTTTATGAACATTCAACAGAGATATATAGAGAACAGTGAATGCTTTTGGCTTGGCCTGCCATGGCCTGGACCTCTCCTAGAACCCTAAAACCACTCACAGCTGATGACCTGCAGAAGCTGAATCCCTGACAAGGTTGTTTACAACCCGAGGCACCTCCTCTCCTTCCTCCCTCTGACAAGTATAGACATAAACACTTGGCCCTAGCTACCTCCCATAATATAAAAGCATTTCTTGAGTTTTTTCTTATGGGGAAGAAGTAAAATTAAACGATTAATGGTTATGATTGATTGAAACAAAAATAGGAAGGAATATTAAATAACAGACAGTTGCAATTGGTTGAGCTAAGAGATAAAGTGTGTATAATTAGCTATATTTTAAAATAAAATTTAAATACTAGAAGTAGCTATAATATGGGATGGAAAATGTAGCTCCTAGATATTTTGGAAAGGATTTTCTATATGTAAACATGTATTTTTGCCAAGAGTTATATATATATATATAAAGTTGTATATTACATTTATTAGTTATCCTACAACCAATACAAAGGGTCATGTTGTATAATCCAATCATATGTACTAAAATGAACAACACTCCAAATTATTAGTAGCTCTTTTGCTTCAAACGGGAAGAACACAAAAAGCAAAGAAGGGCAATGCAAGCAGAGAGAAAAAGCCTGAAAATAAAACGGCACTTCACACTCATACAGAATGCTGCATACAGGCATATGATATGGAAGTAGAGAGAGTAGTGAGGATGATGATGTGCTGCTACGTGCTACCTGCACCCTAGAAGAGGACACGAACCCTTGTCTTCCGGCCATATAAAAACTTCGCTCTCTCCCAGGTCGTCCATCCTATCGTCGCCGCCGTCTCCAAACGCGTGGAGAAACGAGCGAAACCCTAAAAACCTCGCATAGGATCCTCCATGACAAGTTGTTAAAGATTGAGAGAGAGGCCGGGTAGGATCGAGTACTCCGTATAGTCGTATACACTACTCTCTCTCTCTCTCTCTCTCTCTCTCTCTCTCGTGTCTGCTGTAAATCTGTGGCTAGCTACTAGCTAGCTTTATGGGGGAAGGAGAAGTGGAGGTTAAGATAGGGAGACGGTGTTTTTATCTTGGTAATTGCACCCATGGCCTCCTTCCTTCTCTCCCATCCCATGCATGCGTAGCTAGTCCGCCTAAAACTTTGACCGTCAAAGATAGCTTGCTAGCTAATCTAGTACAGTTTCATACTAATGCAAAGTGGTTATCTCTCGATCGATCGATCGATCGATAGGGTGCATACATCTAACTAATCATAAGTTGGACTGAATGACTCGATCATTCATGCATGCATACGTGGCTTTGCCGATGTACGTATGACTCCCCGGAAACATGCATGCACTGCACGCGCTAGCTAGCTGCAGCCGTGAAGCATGCAGTCGTCTGAACATGTTATTACTGATGCAAACTCGTACTTCCTCCTTTTCACAAAGGTTAACTGCGGGCTTGCTCCCTTTAATTCCACAAAGGTTTTATTTTTATCAATTTTTAAACAAAATAGTAGAATGAAAAAATAACACGAGTTGATTTGGTGACGTTGGTAAATTGGGGCTCAATAATATTCATGCACGCATTAACATAGGGAAACAAACTGAAAATTAATTATTTATGAGACGAATGGTGAATAGCTAGGGCTCAACAATAATTATGGATATGCACTCATAGAAGAAAATAAAATAAAGTAAAATAATTTTTTTATGATAAAATTTTTAAATATTAAAAATAAATTCCTTATGTAAGTGAGGAGTATGGATATATACATGCATGTGTCTAGCTAGACACGTCTTACATAGATAGTAATGGTCATATCACGAACAGACACATCGATCAATCAATCAGCATTTTATACTATCACGAGTGCTGGTGCATTGCAAAGAAAAAAATATAAAATTAAAATAATATCATACAAATAGTGATGAATGAACGCTAGGAGAAGGAGATATGATAGCGGACTCAGGGTGTGTTTGGTTGAGCTGTGGCTGTGGGAAAAAGCTGCTGTGGGCTGTGAGCTGTGGAAAAGCTGCTGTGGGAAGTCAGCTGTGAGAAAGCTCAAAGTCGTTTGGCTGAAACAGCTGTGAACAAGCTGCTTTGAGCTGTGAGCTGTGTAAAAAATTCAATTTATGAAATTTTGTATGGGTGTATGAAATTTTAAATGTCAATTTATAAAATTTTGTATGGTTGTATGAAATTTGAAATGTCAATTTATGAAATTTTATATGGTTGTATCAAATTTGAAATGTTAATTT
Source organism: Zizania palustris (assembly GCA_019279435.1). NCBI lineage: Eukaryota > Viridiplantae > Streptophyta > Magnoliopsida > Poales > Poaceae > Zizania > Zizania palustris. Next base: position 84,293,248 of record JAAALK010000288.1, on the reverse strand, counting down.
ATGAAATTTTGTATTGTATGAAATTTGAAATGTCAATTTATGAAATTTTGTATGGTTGTATGAAATTTGAAATGTCAATTTATGAAATTTTGTATGGTTGTATGAAATTTGAAATGTCAATTTATGAAATTTTGTATGGTTGTATGAAATTTGAAATGTCAATTTATAGAATTTTGTATGGTTGTATGAAATTTGAAATGTCAATTTATAGAATTTTGTATGGTTGTATGAAATTTGAAATGTCAATTTATGAAATTTTGTATGGTTGCGAAGCCAAAAGCCAAAAGCCGCAGAAAGCAGGTCTGGAGGAGCTTTCACATTTACACTGCACCAAAAGCTGCTTTTACTAAAAGCCGCTGGGTAGAAATATACCCTTTGGTTTGGCTTTTGGCTTCCAGGAAGCAAAAGCTGCTTCCGGAAGCCCAACCAAAGGGACCCTCAATGACTCACTACCATTAGTGTTTTTAAAATAGTATAGATATGCGAGTAACCCTCGGCGTATGTCTATTTCGGAGCTTTTGACATATGCTATTTTCAACAACATTATAATTTAAAAATAAATTAGAATAAAAACACTATCTCTTGATTTTCAGATTATTCTTGCTATATCTATATATTCATTAATTATTTCTAAGAATCTGAAGCTTTTCAATGCTGTAATTTTGGGATAGACCCATATGAATATTTTAGAAATTCCTAAATAAATCTCAAAGGCCCAAAACAAGAAAAGGAATACCGAATGATCAGAAGTCAGACTCGGCAGTCGGCACTGCCGAGTGCTGAATTCGAACCAATGACTTAGGAGTCAGGGTCAGCAATGTCGAGTGCTCAATCCGAGTCGGGACTTGGGAGCCTAGGGTCGTCCCGCCGAGCCAGACCACGTGATTCCTAAATCTGACTCCCTTCCCCAAAGGGACGCAATCTTTCATTTTCTTGTTGCGATTCTATGGGATCGTGGCGAAGTTGATTGAGATCGTGATCGCGATATGAGATCTAGTTGCTCCCATATAAATATCCATAGATATGGTCGAAATAGTGTGATAGATAACAGAACAACATTAGGGTTTGCGTTGTCTTCTCTCTCTGTTGTGTTGTCATCGTAGTCTACTCCATCCCGTTCGTGGACGTGCACTGGAAACGAGAGAGTAGGTCTCTGAAATCTGTCATCCTTACAATCCTACACCGGGAGAGGGCGAATAAGGTTTTTGGAAAGCGCTCGGCGCGACTGCTCAAGTTCGTCATCACGGCGCATCTACCGTCTACGTCTACCGTCGGTCGCCGTCGGGTGCTGCGATTCGACACCATCAGGAGGAGTATTTCTACACTGACTGGAGATTTGTCTTTGACAACAGTACAGTACGTGGTTTAATTTTATGTACGATTACTAATCATGCTTTGCGAAAACATGATTATTGTGTACGTGCTAATTTTAGCGGATGCCATGAATTATCTTATGCGGAAATTAGTCATAAAATTGCCTAATACTCCAACATTCAAATAGATCTATATATAAAAAACTATCTATAGATCACAAATTAGTATCATATGGAAATCGAGAGGGGTTAATAAGTTAATTCGTTCCTGGTAATATTTTGTCAGGCTTCTCACGTGCACACGCTGATCATGCTCAGTCAGTCGTCGTCTTCCCATCGACCGCCCAACCTCCGATCTCTTGGAACGATAAAGCGCATGTGGCATGGCAACGAGCTAGTCTCCATTGGCATGTGCATCCATGCTTTTCTTCTACACGACAATGGACATCCACACGTGTGCTTGCATGCATTCCCCGGCCAGTCTTAATTGGATATATAGATGATTCAGTACTTTCATTGATCATGAGTAATATCCTTGTGATGACCATATACGCACGCATTCTTCCTCTCACGTACGCACATGACACTTAAATATAATTCAGCACCCACATGCTCACCACTTTGCTAGCTCGATCGATCCGTGCATCTCTCACTCTCTGAAAATCTCTCCCAGCCACACGAGGAAATGGATAAATTAATGGAAGCAAGCTTTGTTTACAAGTTGTGTTTTTGTTTCTTGTGTGTGCAGATCGATATACCCAGCATGATCTTAATTCTTCAGATGAAGATTTAATTCTTTTGATGAAGATGAGATGTTTATTCTTTTTAACAAATATTTATTCTAATATTGCGTGCATAATTAATATACTATACTCCCTCCTTCCCATCTATCATCTAAGCATTTTTTTTATTTTCTCACAATCTACATCGATCGTCTAATAATTGGACCATTAAAACATCACATTGTATAATGTGCAAATTAATTTAGAGTCCACATGCATGGCTTTGACTTCCGCTTTCGTTTTTTCTTTTACTAGTACTCCTCATGGCTACATGCAAATGCAGGTTGAGGGTGCAGAAAAATGAAGCAACAAACACGGCATGCGAAGGGAATTTAAGCTTCGCGTTTCTCGCTTTGGTCATCACATCGAGTTGTTAGATGATAGAGATAATGAGAAGGAGGGGCTAATACTTAGCCAAGTGACACCATGTAATTAATGATCAGCTTGCAAAAAAAAGACCTAACATATCAACACTAGAAATATATCTAAAAATTGTTAAAAATAAAGTGTTTACGAGACAAAGGGATTACTATACTCGTCGCATAGGGTAATTGATGACAGGTTCCTATCATCGAACGGTGAGTTAATTAACAAGAGAAATTAGTGGAGTAACAAGTCGGTTTTAGGTGGTTTGAGATGCAAACCAAAGCTAGGTTATTCTAAAGAAGTAGTACTCCTATAGTAATATATAGTAGGCTGCAGCATGCGTACATATATTGTGCAGATCGTTCAAACCCTAGTAAGCAGAGCAAGCTGCATGCATGCACTGATGACCGGCCTAGGAGAAATAAACGGAGCACCCGTGCCTCCTCGTAAACACTGTAAAGATAACCATGCTTGTATAATTAATGGTTACTAGGTACCGTAGTGTATAGTACTACTCCATATAACTACTGCAATTTGCATCCATACATACACACGACTATACGATGAGAGAGAGAGAGAGAGGATGGCAGATCGAGGTAGGGGAGGCAATCCCACTAAAAACACTTGCATTGATTTGAGCAGCTTTTGTGGGAGTAGCTCGTTTAGCTACCAGTACGTTCTAGCTCAAAACCGAGCCGTTTGGAGTCTACGTAGACTTGTCTCACATTCTCATCAACGTACGTACGTATAGCCCTGTCAGTCTGTCGCTGCATAGCTAGGAGTATATGCATGCCTCTCTAGCCTGCATCATATTGGGAACAAACATCATCATGCATCCACAGATTTAGGGGTGATACGCGATTTATGTTAAGTGGTTAGTTAAATAGATGAAGTAAAATATATTTTGTGTTCTCAAATAAAGTATGTGCAGTCCTCTATCATCAGTTGGTCATGCATGTTCATAAGATAGCTTTTTAGGGTCTGTCAGCTTCTAGCAACTAGAGATTCTCGGTAGCTATCTAGTCTGAATAGCTGGTATGTTCAGCTCCCAAATTCTAATTCATTTCCAGATTCTACAGCTATTGATTCTTACAATTTGAGTCTAGAATCTAAACTATTTATTTCCGCATTAGATTTTAAACTATAGTTGTCAGAAGCTGAAACAAACAAGCCTTTAGTTATAGGGCCTCATCTATGTCATGGGTGCATACATATATTCTTTAGTAGAAGCTAGCTGATTTCAGACATTCTCAATGGAGTATGCAACTATGCACAATGCATCTGTGCTGCTTAGAGCATCTCCATTGTAATTGCTATCCAACTTGTTATCCTTAAAAATAGCAAGAATTATCCTAAAGGTGTCTCCATTGTACTTGCTATTGACTTGCTATTTAGGGGGCTTGCTATTTCTCTCACCAAACTTGCTACATGTAACAAGTTTTGTAAGAGAAATAGCAAGCCCCTACAATAGCAAGTCTAATAACAAGTACAATGGAGTGGGTAACAAAATAGTAAGCCAATTAAAATAGAGAGACTTGCTATTACTATAAATAGCAAGTCAAAAATAGCAATTACAATAGAGATGCTCTTAGCAGTTTGTTGTCATCTAGGCCGCTGACTGTTGTTTGACCGTATATGCCTGCGTGGCAAATTGAAAGTGGCCCATCAGGTTTGACCCAGCGCGAGAACGAACGGCCCAATACATGGGAGGCCGGCCCGGGAGTAATGGTCCGAATTTGGCCCATGAAATGGAAACATATGTCATGTTTATTTTTATTTTTTAATTTGCTACTCACTTTTGACACGTGGGTCTTTTTTAAGAAGGTCGTATGGAATGAATTTGTTTGAAAGTCATGTTTCGTTTCGTTTCGTTTTGTTTTGTGGAGGAGGTCACACTGACCATGTTTGTTTGAAAACCATATGCCAGAGATGTAGGGTGCATTTGGCAGGACTCCAGCTCCACCTTCTTTTGGAATTGGAATTAAGCCAAACACTTTTCTCGAGGAGTTGATTTTATCAAGAGTACTTCAAAAAAATGAACTTGAGTTGTGGAGGAGGGTCTAGCTAACTTTAAGTACTACACTCTAACTTATGGATTTCAGGATCTGAAGCTCTATCAAATATGTCTGTAATACGATAATTTTTCGGAAGATCATTCTGTCACAATTTTAATATCGCCTGAACACATGAAAACATTCAACGTCGAAGGTTATATAGGATCCAGTACTAACTTACTCGTATCTTTTCGCTTGACATGTTGGTCTTCGAACTGATAGAGCTATAAATGACATTTTAATATATAAATATAACACAAATTCGTCATTTGTGTTGCTCTTTACGCGAACTTCAAATTTTATAGATATAAAAGATGTCTAGTTGTATCGAAATTTGAAGTAGACATAATTTTTTTTGGGTGCAAGTGGTGCGTTAAGGCGTGTACAACTCTATTTAATAGTGGTCTTTTGAGAGATATTTAGGAACTTAACTGAAAAAAATACAATTCTCTATACGCATTGTCTCTTAGCTACATTTATGATTCAGAGGTTTATGGTTGTACTTTGTTATCTCTTGTACTTTTAAAAATCGTTGTAGTGTCTTACTGTCTTAGTTGTACGTGCCCGTCCGTACCGTACGTGGTATTCACTAATGAAACCAACGTGCCGACCACTGCCCGGAACCACTTCCTGCTCTTCTTTAAGTGTACATCACACCGACACGTGGGACCGGGAACAACAAATCCTGTGCTATGACCCACACGTTATTCCGAATTCTCACTGACGTGTGGGACGGACCGCCTTGTTGGCCCACCGGTCAGCGATATGAGGCAGAATCACCACGTGAACTAGAGAATTTCGTTTCGTACACACAACGAGAGCGCGCAGCAGAATCGAGCGGCTCAACCGCCAACCGAGTCAGGTCGCGACCTCGCTCTCGCTGACAGTGGGCCCCACCCACCGTCGACGACCTCATAAGAAATATCGGCGGCGAGTATCCCCCTCTCTATCTTCACCTCGACGTGTCCGCCTCGCCCCGCCATGGTCGGCGGGGTGCTTGCCGCCGTCCGGTGGTCCACCGCCTGCACGGCGGCACTGAATGCCGCCGCCGCCTCCACCGGCGGGGCCGTCGCGGCCTTCGCCATCCGGGGAAGCTGCGGGGCCCTAGGCCCCGCCGCCGCCGCCGCGTCCGCCGCCTCGGCGGCGAGGCTCTTCGCGTCCGCCGCAGCGGGGCTCGCGCAGGGCGCCGCGGCCGCCGCGATTGCGGCCGGCGCCATCGGGGCGCACGTGGACAGCCAGCGCGACCCCCGCCAACTCTCGCGGGTAAGCTTCGGCCAAGGTGACAGTGATGCAGTTCTTGGCTCTCGTGTTCATTCTACTACTAGCCTGCTGATTAATCAACGGTTCAACGCCCGAAGTGCGAGAGATTCGATAGTTTCAAAATGGGACGGGGAGGCACTTACTATTTGTAGATGGCCAGATGGGGGGCAACGGTGACAACGCCATCCATGGCCAAATTGCTGCGAAATGATGCTGAAAAGAGATTTTTTCTGTTCTTAGTTAGGTCATCATGCGTGATTTGTCGGCATAGTTGGTTCCAGACCTCAGAAGTCAGATCCCTGCACTGGGCGTCCGTGGCACGGCAGCTTGCAAGGCAATGATACCGTGTTGGCTGTCATGGGCGCATGATGGCGCTAATGACCAGTCAATTGCAGTAAACTTTAATATTTGTTTCAAGCTACTGTCTGCTGCAGCCTGCAATCGTTTGGTCCAGTTGCCTCTGTAGACTGTAGGTTGCAGCATCAGCTTAGCTCAGTCTTTCAAATGTATGACGAGTCACAATGAGACTAGGGTAGAACTATCATTTTTTTGGTTGAGAAATATATTCTGAATTTAATTGGATTGAATCTATTTTTCATAAATTTATACTACCAAAATTGTCTCAGTAATGTTAACTTCACTGTTACTGGTCGAATAACACCAATTCTTCTAAGTGAGAGTTTTATTAGTGCTAATTTTTACTATTACTTCCTCCGCTCTCAAAAGGATGACGTCCTACAATGTGTGGAGAAAAACCTCACAATTTTAAATGATTAATAGATTGGAAATATATTAGAATTTGATATATAAAACGATATGAGTAGATTTGTGACTTAAATATTTTTTATAAATACATAAGTAGAAAAGGTAGCATAGAAACATGTGCATTGTAGACTGTATCGATGTCAAAAACGTCATTTATTTGAGAACAGATGTAGTGCCTTGTAATGCTGGTCCTTTCATCTTATATGTTTACTGGTAGTAATATCTGATCTTGAGGTTATTCCCTATTCATCTTTGTTGGCAGCTGCGGTACAAGAGATGGCTTAGGTGGACAAGGTTTGGAGTGATCATTACAGTGCTGCAATTTGTGTTAGCCCTTTGTTTGTTGTGTATTATAGTGAAGGATTTCTCTTCTTGGAGGTCTTCAAACCAGTGCCTTTCAGGTACATGCATGGTGTTATGTACATGCTCTGGCTGTACTACTTGAAATTTGATACTAAGATGTTTGTTAGGATCAGTATACATATAATATATATATATATATATGTATATAGACACACACACACACACATAACAAAGGGATGCCTTCATCTTCTTTAGTTTGTTAGTGCAGGGGTTTCATAGATGCCCTTAATATAACTCTATGACTGAGGCATGTTACCTGGCTCTTTTCAGGACAGGACCATGACAACATTGACTGGAAGTACACTCTATTAGTAATTTTCATTGTCGTCATGTGGGTGGCAACTATAGTTCAATGCACTGCAGGTTCTGATGTATTAAGGTGGAGGTCGTTTTATGCTTCCCATGATATTGCGTGGAGGGCACACTATAGAGAGGTGTTTGATCATGGTATCCGTGAGGTTTTATGCTGTCTAGGACGGGTTAAGTATCGTATGTTTCTCTCTGGAGCCATATGGTATATACTAGCTCCATTGGTATTTGAAAAGGCTAAACAAGTTGTTATCCAAACTGCTAGGAGCGTTTTGGAAGAAGATGATATATGTGTTGTGGCAAAATTATTGGGTGATCTTATGGCTTATCGAGCATCTGGAACTGGCCATCTTGAGCTTATAGCAGGTTGGTTTCTATTTACCTTGTGATTGGAAGCCCGCTTCTATTAAATCTTGGTTTTGAGATTTATCTTGCCCACTTCTGTTCTGACTACTAAAAGGGAGAAAATAGAAGATTTTAATGTTTCCTGTCCCATGGTACTGTTATTCAGCAGGGTTATCTGTGTCTCATTTTTTTTGCAGGGTTTTCATTATTGCAGAAATCTAAGTTGTCCCCAGTTTTTTCACAAGGACAACCAGAAGCTCCTCAGGATCTCATCAAAGAAGCTATTCTCTTTCATCCATTTGCTGAAGCTGCCTATACAGTTATTCCCTGCATCCTTTACTTGGTTTTTCATTTTCAGTCAAGCCAGTACAGTTTTTAAAAGTTCTCCTTGCAGGGACTGCTTCTTGATTTTGGAAGGAATCCTTTTATGTTTCCATGTGTCTGGCTCAATAGGCAAAGTGTTTTGACTCCATGGACTCGTGCTAGGTAAATACTGTGAGCCTTCTTAGAAGACTTTTGCAAGCACACTGCCATAAACATCACATATTGAAGCCTCCCTTCAGATCAAAATTAAAATAATGGGTAACAAGACGAATAGTTGCGTTTGCATCAGAGCCAATGAATTGGCCCTTCAAAATATATTTAGTTTTATTTAATGCCTGCCCTTGTATATCTTTTCTTTGCTGCATTATACACAGTCATGTATTCATGCTTATAGAATGGTAGTTTCACAGGCGACCAATTCTTGAAGGTGATAATTGGTGGCGAGGGCATGCAGCTGCTTTCCTAAAATATGTCAGTGTGCCCCCAGAAGTTCTTATAAAAGGCCGTGTTAGCCAGGTTAATCAGAAGATCCCTACATCATCTTCTACTTACAGTTTTGCTGTGACATGTGACCAACCTAAGGCCTTTATCTTCTGTATGTAGACAAGACGTGAGGCTGCCTATTTTGTTGTTGTCCTACATGATTTGAAAGCATTAGTCATTGCCATTCGTGGAACAGAAACTCTAGAAGATGTTATAACTGATGGCTTGTGTAGGAATGCTCTCTTACAAAGGATGACTTGGATGGGCTGATCAAGTAACTCTCTACCTTTTCTTTATTTATTATACTAAAATTAATCCTGAGTAAACTGTTTATTCTTTTGAAAGTAACACATATCCTTAGACTGCTGTTTATGCATGAAATAAGGTATTTGGGACTCTCCATCGCTAGTAATCTGCTCTCTGCTATGGTCTTTATGGTCACTCTGAACTAAATATGAATTTGGACTTTATTTTCTTATCAGAATGATCTGTTCAATTACAGTTCTGATCAGTTGTCTCCACAAGTGAAGGATGCTGTCCTCTCGTCCTTTCCACACCATGGACATGCTGGAATTGTTGAATCAGCTCGAGAATTGTACGCTAAGCTTGAAGGACAGCCCATTCATCAAGGTTAACATGAAGCCGATGCAACATTCTGATTTCCATTTGATGTGACAATTTTGATCAAATCCTACATACCTATAAAATGGTATTTTAGATATAAAATGACCAAAATACCCTTCAATGATATCTTGAGCATGAATGGCAAGTTTGTGAAGTAGGAGAAATGTGTTGAGGTCATTTTGGAAATGATACCTTGGGAAGTGTGGCAAATGTTTGGAATGGAGGAAAATAGAACATCTATTATACAGTAGATCAGAACCTACTCTATTCAAATAAGAACACTTCAGTTTCTGCACTAAATGAATTATTTTTTCTTTATTACTCTAACACCTTATTCTTTGAAAAATTGCAAGATAACACCATAGCATTAAGTAATAAGTCAATTAACTGCTGTCATGGAACTGTCTGCAGATAAACCAGAAACAGTGCCAGCTGGATTCTTATCTTCTCTGCTTGGGGATGGATGTGAGTGCAACGGATACAATATTGAAATCGTTGGGCATTCTTTAGGAGGTGCTGTAGCTGCACTTCTTGGTATCAGAGTAAGTTTGTTTATTACTAGCAACCCACAGGTGAATTTATTTCATGCCATTTGATTATGTTGAATTTTCAATTAGAAGCATTAGTGACTTGCTTTAGGTTTCATCTGTGAAAGTGTGGAATTATTTCTGTATTATTTTATACTTTCTCGTTATTATATAATCATTGAATTCACCTGGAACCCTTTTTGTTGCTGGGTCAACCCAACATTCATAGGGTTATTTAGGATTCAGTGTTTGTGCCAGTCATGAACTATCAGGATAATTTAGATGATATTTTGCAATTTGCATGGTGTTGTTCCTCCAAATTTTTAGGGAAACTGTTATGGGGCGGCAGGGGACCTAGATTTTGGAGAGCGTAGTTGTGCTCGAAGAGAGGGCAAGATTGCTCACCTTGCTTCCCAAGAGCCATGGTAAAACACAAACAGAGGAAGGAGAGAATTAGGATAAATACTTGTTGCTTACCTATTCCTCTTAAGTTCTGTACTTAAATAAGTTCATACTTCATAGCCAACAAACTCCTAATTGCTTCCCATGGTGGCCATAGGGAATGGCCCACATAACAGAAACACTGTATAGCAGTATAGGTCATATGTTACAAGATGGGCTCATTAGTTGAACTGGCAAAAAACTATAAGATTCAAACAACCCCTCGTTTGTCAATGAGTGTTGAGTAGAGAATATGCAAAATGCTTGGAATTTGGAAGGGATGGAACATGAAGTGACACAGTTGTCCGGGAATGCATAGTTTGGTTGGTGTACTACTGTACTATTATGGAGGCAACCATAAGTAAAAAAACCTTAAGGTGCACCTTAAGCTTAAGATGTAGCCACAAGGAATAAAGTGCCAACTTTTTGTGGGTTCCACCCTAAATTGGGCCCACTTTAATGCTACCTTTTTAATTTCTTTCCATTGTGTACATGGCACTAACAAATGACAAATTTTTGTGGGTCCTACTTTAATGCTATTTGGAACAATACCATTGTGGTTGCCCTAACAAGTTTATTTAAGCACTTATTAATGATAATGCTATGGGAGTTTGGACAAACTTCACAACAGGGTTCAAATCCTAATGCCCACAACTAAATGGTTGTGGTGCATTCGTAGCTAGTGTAGAAGCCATCAGTTACTTTCATCATCTAAAAATGATGCAACCTTATATTAAAGCAGCAATTTGTATTTTTTTTAATATGCAGCTGTATGGACGTTTTCCAAAATTGCATGTGTACGCATATGGAGCAGCACCATGTGTGGATTACATGATAGCAGATGCATGCTCACAGTTTGTTACTAGGTGATATTCAAGTTTCCGCACAGATGAATCTACTGTTCAGTTATTTATTTGCTCATCCTGATAACACCATGTGATTTTCTGATTAAGTGGCCATCAATTGCAGTATTGTCCACAGTGATGAATTTTCTGCCCGGTTATCCATGAATTCAATAATTAGATTACGTGCTGCTGCTATAAGAGCTGTCTCAAAGGATACTTCACCAAATTCCGCTAAAGTTGGCAAACTAGTTGGTGGAATTGTGAGGACCAAGGCATACAATGGAAATGTTGTAGATCATTGTGAGTTTAATGGTGCTATTCAGACTGTCAATGAGGCAAAGCTAAGTAACAATCAAATCCATGGAAATAATCTAATGAATACAATTAGAGGTGGTGTATTTCTCTTTGGTCAAGCGATATCTTGCTTGGTAAATACTCCAAAATACCAAGTTAGCTCCACTGCGGCAATTAACTATGAGTTGAGCATATCTAGAACAAGTGTTGCTGGTGATGGAGGGAAATACATGGCTGCTTCCTGCAGTGTTCTGGATGTTCCACATTCTGGAGAAGCTAGTGATGCATATGGAAATGGAAATTTTCCAGAAGATGATTTGAACAAATGTAGTAGGGAATACAGGCTACCGCACTCAAATGATGACGTTGAACTCTCTTTCACTCCTAATGATCTGCGTACACTTAGTTTGTCTGAAGGACAATCGTCAGAGGTGTATCTGCCTGGTCTCATTATTCATATTGTCCCAATAAAGAATGGTACCTCTCCATTTCAGAAGACATCTGTGACTTGTTGCAGGAGTCACAAGAACAAGAGATATAAAGCATTGGTAGCTAATCGGCAAGATTTTATGGACCTTGTTGTGACACCTCACATGTTCCTTGATCATCTTCCTTGGAGGTATATCCGTAGAACTCTGCTCAAACCATCTATTCATTGGGGATGTATTTATGTGTTATTGGTACTGGATTGAAATTACAGTGTTTCAGTTTACTCTCTGTATCGGTATGATGGTAAATGTCAGTAGAAAAGTAGAAATCAATGCTTGTTTTGCTTACGGATCTGATGCTCTTGTGGTAACAAAGTAGAAGTAATAATCACCAGTTTATTTTTCTGGACTAAAACAATTGATGTGATGCTTTATAGGTGCCACTATGCCATGCAAAGGGTTATAGAAACTCAGAAACAGAACATGTTAATTCATGATTCGTCCGCCAGAGATGATACTGTGTGAAGCTTTCATTCTTTGCACAAAGTTCAGGAGGTTAGCATGATCTGCTCCTGGCACGAGGTTGGTTGCATATACATTTTTTACTGTAAGTAGAGGAGTTGAATGCTGAAGCAAGCTTCTGTCCATCGTTGTTAGAGTGTGTGCATCCTATTCCTATCTATGCACAGGCCAGAAGTGTTTTTAGTTCAATTGTATCTTCTCGATGTAATTTTCTAAGCTCAATAAAAGCTTCCATCCTCTAAAAATCCTTGTTAGAGTATTGACAAAACATTACTTGACCTCAGCATTTGTTGTGCATAGCAGTCCTAGCTTTTGATGATAGGCTTGCTATGAGGTCAAGGTACATTATACTGTATACCGCATGTCCCTATTGTTTATGAAACTTTTTGGAGTATGTAAACTATAGTCTGTAGCAGTGTAGCACAATTTTTTGCGGCAGTATTGTAACTTTAATGTGTACACATTAGTACATTACATGTGATAATTATCTGAACCGTCATATACTATGTGGTGTCTATGTGCTTACTGAATAAAAATTTCTGCAGCCAAGGGAATATATTCCTCATATTGCATTTACATTCTATTGCACATCATTAACCTGCAGTGCATTTTGACTTGTTTGCAACAGAGATGACTTCTGAACCCGGCACATTATTATTATTATTATTGAAGGTGAAGATTTGTACTCGCAAAACATGTAGGCGGTGAGTGACATCTGTGAAATTGTCAATGGCTCAGTGTTGAGAGACAGAGATTCAAGTACAGCAATAATTTCCTCCTGGTTGAATTATCTGGCTTTAGCTTAGGAGATTTCAACATCTTACAACTATTGCCCATGGAGACTAGCATTCAATTCTCTGTCAGAAGAGCTGATCAAGTAGTAGTAGTATTCAAGACCTGATAGTGTGTGACAACTAGAAGGTGATGAGGATACAACCACATGCAAGGCTTGAATATACAAAAAAGATTTGTTTTTTGGGGGAATATCACCTCAACAACCGCATCCTGCCATAATAAAACACCAAGACAGAGCTCCGATCCGGCCCCAGCAAGCTTGCAAGTAAAGTTGTCGTGGACCTTTTTAAGGGACCCAATCTATTCTATCTATGATCTATCTATCTTCGTCATCTCCAGGAGAAAACTAAATAATACAGAGAGGAGATTCTGGCCTGAAAAGAAAAGAAAATACAGAAAGATCGACATGCCATCAGATTATCAGATTGGTAGGAACCAAGGAATCGTTTTCTACGAAACAGTTTTCTACGACTCAACTTGCTGCATGGCATGTGGCATTGGAATGCATCCATTCATATATCTAGCTGATGAGGACAGAGTCCAGAGACCAAAGGCAGTGATAGAGATAGATAGAGAGAACATATTCGATGTGATCATTTGCCATTCCTTCTCTCCCAGATTCCCTGTTTAACTCGGGCAAATTAAGATGTTGAGCTTCTTCATGCTGCGAGCTGCTAAGCTAGTCCAGTCCAGCTTTGTTCCAATGCATCTGACGTAGCAAACTGCGACAAGTTAATTCGCAGGTGCAGCTCAGATTTCAGCGGGAGACGAGAAGAAAAAAGGTCTCCCTTTTTCAGCATGCATGAACCCCACAAGAAGCTTCACGGATTATACCTCTCCATATCGAACACCAAGACGTCCCTGGAAACTGACTTGTCATTTGGAAAAGCGACGACAGCCGGAGGAAGCTTTCGCCATCTGAGCTCATGTCCCCCCACCATGGTCCTCCTCTTCCCGGCAAGCCGGCCGGCGAGGAATAGGACGGATCGGATCGATCTGCATGCAACTTTTGACGAAATTAAGCTGGTCAAGCGAGAAGAAATATGACTTTTTTTTTTGAAAATTTATAGCAGCTGCAACTATTCTGTGATCTCAATCTATTTTTTTTCCTGCCATGTTGTAAAACTCAAACTCAGTATCTATAGATTTTACAATTGAACTAATATTATATATCTAAAAGTTACGAAACATCATCTACTTATCTAGATTCTTAGTTACCTAGCTCTACTGCCCTTTCAAACAGGATCGAAAGCTAGCTAGGACCGATCATATGCCTGGTCAGCTGGTAGCTGGTGGTCTACAAGCTAGCTAGCTTCGGCCCTACCCCCTAGCACGCGCGCATGCTTGCTTGCTTGAGCTTGACAGGGGTAACTACTAACTAGTAGCGGCTATGGGTGGCCAAGGTATCGGCCGGTGTATAGATCGACTCATCTACCAAACCATACGGATCGACGACGTACTACATGTACGTGGTGTAATATAATGCGTACAGGTGGCGAAAGAGAGGAGTTAGCTTGCTTTCAGAGTTAGGTTTCAGACAGACAAGAAAAGAAAAAGATCTTTTGCATTCTTGTGCGTGGATGTCGACGGCGCCACATCTACACGTACGACCCATATATATACATATACGTACGCATGCATGTGTCTATCTCCGGCGGTGCGTGGGCTGCCGGTGAAATCGACAGTACGTGCGTACACCGCGGCCTGCTCGCCCACAATAATTGTCAAACTCTATATATGTGCAGTGACAGTGTGTTTGACTGTCGTCACCGGCGCCGGCCTGCCTGCCGGTGAGGTGAGATCGATCGTACGTGCGAACACCGGGCGGCCGGCCGGCCGGGCTGGCTCACATTGTCCGGCCGTCTACGTACTCTACTCTGACGATGGCCGGGCCAGTCAACTCGATCTGGCTCACACACACTCATGCCGTCTAAACCGTACACTGTACATCGATCAGATAATGCGCAGGTTGTTTGCATGGTCGGTCGCTGCTATAATAGAAACAGCGTGCGTACGTGCTTACGTGGCGTAGCTTTCCGCCGCTCGATGCATATCGATCATCACCTGTACGTCCAAAATTAATGTCGCCGGAGTCAAAGGCAGATCTGAGGCCGGCGATCACGTGTACTGTGCATCCAGTGTACACACGCGAGCCCGAACATACACAGCATGACATACAACAGCTAGCTTAGCTAAACGGCGCGTGCGCATGCATGCACCGTCGTACCGGACACGTACAGCAGCTCGCGGTGATCGATCAACTTGCACTGCCACTGCCACGTACGGTAGGCAGCGCACGTACGAACGACGACACGACCTAGCTACCTGCTGCCGTCGTCCATAAATCAATACAATGCCGCGTAATCGGCCAGCCATATATGCATGTGTACGTGTGGCTGGGATGCTATCTACGAGTAGTATACTATACATACCATGTAGAAAGTAATTTGAGAATAGTACTTACCCTCAATGATATCTTGTGTATGTATGTTGGAATCTTTGGAAAAAAAGAAATCGTTGTATTTTTTAGGTCAGTCTCGTCGGTCATGTAAGTCTTTAGTTTGATAGTCCTTGATGTACATTTGGCATTTGGCAGTGGCCCCTCCTGGGGACTCGTTTATTGTAATTACCCCTTCCTTTCCTGTTGTAGTTTCTTTATCTTTGGACGGTCCGGTCCTAGAGTTTTTTTTCAGGCTCCCCTTGTTATTTTTCTCTCTTCTAATATATATTAATAGATTTCATGCTTCTTTAAAAAAACTAATTTATAATTTATCGGGTTATCTTAAAAGTGATATTTTTCGGGAGGAAGAAAGCAATTAAATTAATGTCGCCATAAGAAAAAAAATAAAGCTAACCAAATTCGATCTCTCCAAAACTAACCAAAACATTTTAAAAAGGAACTGATCGTTTCAGTTCGTGTACGTTTTCCTTTTCGTTTTAACCCACGTTTTCCTCCAATTGGTCGATTTCCATGCGTGCAGCGATCGAAGGTGCAATGCGCCTGAGTACTGATCAGATGATCAACTTGTGTCGCCGACTACGTACGTGGAAAGCAAAAAAAACGGTCCAGTTTCCTCAGCTCGATCGTGAGATCGCATGCAACACGTGTAGTGCAATAATATATATAATGCATGCATGGTTGGATATATGATCTGAATCGCATGTAGTCGACACACTAGTCATTCAGGCCTAATCCAGCTAGCGCTCCAGCAGCTAGCAAACACAAGATAAGAAACTATTAATTTGGAAGATTAAAGATTCTAAGAACATCTGGTGAGAATTTACAAATCATATGTTTTTATTCTGAATATTAATTTATTTTTAATTCTGAATTAACTGGATTTTATAATTTTAAAGAAAAATTAGATCTACTAAAGATTATAAGAGTTTATTTGTTTCAACTTCTAATAACCACAATAAATCTAAAAGTAAACTAAAATATTAACTTATAATCAGATCGTGCAGTTAAAACAAATAGTAAAGTACTTCACCGAGGCTGCTGCTTTATGGGTTGGATTCGAGCCTAAACATATTCGAAAAGCTACAGCTTAATCCTTCAATTCCCTTATCTGACGCGCTCACGACAGGGATGGAACCCATCCCGCTACGCTGCACCCAGCAGAGCGAGCGCGCCGGCCGCCGCCACGAGCGCCCGGCGGCCTCGATCGTGTTGAGCCACCTGCATGCGACCGCGGCGGCGGCGAAGACGAAGACGAAGACGAAGGCGACGACCCCGTGGCGTGCGCGCGCGCGTGCATACTGCATGCATACCTCTTTCGGCAGTCCGAGTCCGGCAGGTCAATCCTGCCTAATTCACTCACCTAAGCTAGCTGCCAGCAGTCACGTCAATTGAATCCGTACTAGCTGCGACGGCGATTCGTAGCTAACTAGCTAGCTAGCTCTATCGACGGCGACGTCCACGAAAGAGAGCTAGCTTAGACGCGCGCGAGCGAACTGTAGATACAGATTAACCACATTTTAAATTTTACCTGAGATCATCACATTGCCTCTGTTGGGGATTAATGGCGCGAGGGCGATCGATCTATCTCGATCGACAGGTCGAGCTCGGAGAGAAAGAGAGAGAGAGCGAGAGAGAGAGATGGAGATCACTTTCATGGCGACGCGATCGAATTAACTCATGAGAAGAGAAGCTAGCTGGCTAGTAGCCAGGTCCGTGTGTGCCTGCAGGCCAGTTTGGCTGGCTGGCGATTCGCCATGTCGATGCACACGCGGCTGTCAGCTTCAGCAAGTCAGCAAGGCGTCGACTTTTCTCCCACACTATGCTCATCGTCTAGCCCTAGCTAGCTCTCTATTGCTAATTAATCCCTCGATCGAGATGATCATCAATCGATTAATCCATATCACGTACCTTTTCTCGCCACGCGTATCACAATACGTAATATATAGCACTCCCATCACGCGTAATAATCGATGCATTATTGCGTCGTCTGTGCCTGATCGCAGGAACATCTATATCCAGGTGAGAACGCAGAGATCATCAGGGTGATGGCTACGTACCTGCAATGAATTAGTTAATTAACCTGCTACTCGCGTGCGGCTAGCTAATTAATTTAATTGGAGTTTTATCAGATAATTAACTTTCAGTAATCAATCAACGGCCTTGGTGAGGTCAATTGCAACAAATATCTTCTGAAGATGAGATTTTTTGGCTGGGCCATCCCGTCAAGAACTCAAGATGAGATAATTTTTTAACTAGCTGAGGTATAGTCGTAGTTTCTTGCTGTCATCTAACTCTCTCTAGCTTCTGTTAGTTACATGCAAGCAAGAAGCTAGCTAGCTGAAGTCTTTTCACTAAAACTAAGCAGCTAGAAGTAGGGGTGAAAGTGGTTCGGATAGTTTCCGACCGTATCCGGAAAAACGGATTCGGATTCGGATTTTTTTGATTCGGATACGGATTTTTCGGATACGGATTCGGATTCGGATATTTTTTTTCGGATACGGAAACGGATATGATATGCCTGATATCCGTCGGATTCGGATACGGATTCGGATAATCCGGATAGTTCTTATTCGGATATCCGGCCCATTAATAATATAGGCCCACTGGCCACACTGCAGGCCCACATCACATAAATAGGCCTTCATATTGGGCTGGCAGGCCCACTGCCATGGCGCCATGGCCCAACCGCCCAAGGAGTTTGAAATAAAAAATCTTCTTTATTTTTTTTAAAAAAACATTTTTTTAAAAAAAATAAAGAATATTTTTTAAAATATATATATATTTTTAAAAATGTGATAAATTTCTATAAATTTAAACAGATAAAATTTTATAATAAATAAAAAATATTTTTTTAGTTCTTTCAATTTAAATTTTAGAAACACAATGAATTAATGAAAAATAGCAAACTTTGTCAAAATAATTTTAAATTTTTATCACAGCATCTATGTATCGTATGATGATACCATGAGACGTATCGTATTTTTCAGACTTAATTTGAATTTTTTAGAATTAAAATTTCATTAAGCTCTACGTTGTCCATCGAGTGTCGTAACATTTTTTTAAAAAAATATCTTTCAATTTAGTGGATACTGACTTAAAATAGACTCACATGCATGAATATGATTTTTCTAGTATTTTTAGTTCATTATTTCATGCACTTGTAGTTCAAATTTGATAAATTTCAATATAAATCAAAGAAACATACATAATGAATTAAAAATAGCAAACTTATGTATAAAAATGTGAATTTTTTTTATAAGATTAGATATGTTGTATTTTAATCATAGAAAAAAAAATCAAGTTTAAACAAAAATTTAACTATTGATTTGCTTTTAAACCTATCACATTCTTCTTAACATTCTAACTCATTATTCTCAAATCTCCATCTTTCTTAACATCGTAGATGCAAACTTTGTCAAAATAATTTTAAATTTTTATCACAGCATCTTTGTATCGTATGATGATACCATGAGACGTATCATATTTTTCTGACTTGATTTGAATTTTTTAGAATTAAAATTTCATTAAGCTCTACGTTGTCCATCGAGTGTCGTAACATTTTTTTAAAAAACTATCTTTCAATTTAGTGAATACTGACTTAAAATAGACTCACATGCATGAATATAATTTTTCTAGAATTTTTAGTTCATTATTTCATGCACTTGTAGTTCAAATTTGATAAATTTCAATATAAATCAAAGAAACATACATAATGAATTAAAAATAGCAAACTTATGTATAAAAATTTGAAATTTTTTTATAAGATTAGATATGATATATTTTGATCATAGAAAAAAATCAAGTTTAAACGAAGATTTAACTATTGATTTGCTTTTAAACCTAACACATTTCTTCTTAACATTCTAATTCATTACTCTCAAATCTACATCTTTCTTAACATCGTACATGAAAACTTTGTCAAAATAATTTTAAATTTTTATCACAGCATCTATGTATCGTATGATGATACCATGAGACGTTTCGTATTTTCAGAATTTATTTGAATTTTTTAAAATTAAAATTTCATTAAGCTCTATGTTGTCCATCGAGTGTCGTAACAATTTTTTTAAAAACTATCTTTCAATTTAGTGGATACTGACTTAAAATAGACTCAAATTCATGAATATGATTTTTTTACAATTTTTGGTTCATTATTTCATGCACTTGTAGTTCAAATTTGACAAATTTCAATATAAATCAAAGAAACATACATAATGAATTAAAAATAGCAAACTTATGCATAAAAATGTGAAATTTTTTTATGATATTATATATGTTGTATTTTGATATTAGAAAAAAATTCAACTTTAAACGATCATTTATATTTCAAATTTACAATTTTAAACTTTATCTCTCTCACTCCAAAAATAAGTAAATAGTCAACTTTGACTAAAACTCTATCAACTCTAATTTTTCTTTCTCTCTCCCGGTCTCTCCTACTCCTGTCACCTCTCTCTTCCTGTTCGTGATGATTTATATGATGTTAACTATTATTTGTCATTTGTCTATTGTGATCGTGAATAAATAAATACATTATTGATATTCGGTAAGTATTCGTAACCGTATTCGTATTCGATTCGTATCCGCTCCGTATTCGTATTCGATGATATCCGACTCCGTATCCGTATCCGGATTATCCGAATCCGAATTCGAATCCGAAAAAATATATGAAAAAGGATATGATATTAGTGATATCCGTCCGTATCCGATCCGTTTTCACCCCTAGCTAGAAGAAGAACAACTGAGCAAGCAAAGGTAGATACATTAATTAGCAAGCAACCAGACAGTGATCTAGCTAGCTAGCTACACAGAGAGACATACAGAGATGAGAGAGAGAGAGAGAGAGAGAGTCACTTAATCAATTAACCAAGTGTTGGGGGAAAATATCTCATCTTCGGGGTTATTGCCAAAGCAGCATGAAGACAGCCAACCAGTTCGAAGATTGTCCGAAGGCCATCTTCGAAGGTGCTTGGAGTCTGGTTCGAAGTCCGAAGGCAGGCATTGATTCGAAGTATGTCTTCGAACCAAAGCCCTTCAGGATCTTTTCTGCCAGCTAAGATGGAAGACTTATCTTCTATCCTATTAGATTAGTCTTTTACCATTTTAGCCCTATTAAGGAAACCAAATAGTTTCCTTAATGTCGGTTGTAATAAAGGGGTAAATAGGTCTTTTCCTTAATGTTCAGGCCTATAAATACCCCCCATTTCATCCTGTAATAAGGACCGATCACAAGTGATTCAATACACACTTTTAAAAAATTCTAAGCTATTATCCTTTCGGAGGCTTAGAACAGTTTGCTTCGCAAACACTTCGTTTGTTAGTTTCTATTCTACAGAAACCTGTTAGCGTAATCTTTTACGCCAACAGTTGGCGCCGTCCGTGGGGAACCTAGTCCAAAAAACTTCGTTCTCTACCAACCTCTTGCATCATGCCTCCTAAGCGGAGCGCACCTCGCAATCCTACTCGGAGGTCCTCTCGGATCTCCGGAGAGATACCCTTCGACACAGTCGAAGTCGGAGGGTCTTCGACTATCCCTCCACCTCAAACTCCGCAAGGGGCTTCTATCCCTCGAGGATACGAAACCTCTCCACCAACCCCTTCCACACTCCGACCGCCCGGAGCCACTCTGCCACCTTCCATTCCAATTCGAACTGATCATATCAGTTCTCAAGACCCGGAAGGTCCTTCCGGAGGAGATGAAGATAGCCTTGGAGATATGGCCGCTCAAATGGCCAACCTTCAAGCCGAGGTAGCAAGGTGGCGGCAAGAGGCTGCGAATAGGCTTCGCCCTCAAGCCACCCCAGCTATCCCCGAAGTGCACGAAGACGACGATCTTGACTATCCCGAAGCCTCGGAAAACGCCTCTTACGACAATGAATCTCCGTTGCATCCCGAGCTTCAGAAGGTTCGCTTCGATCCGAGGTTCAAAGCTTCGAAGCTTTGCAAGTATGCCGGAGACGAAGATCCCAGTGAGTTTGCACGTTCTTATGCCCTAGCAATCGAGGCTAGTGGCGGAGACAGAGAACTATGGCGAAGTGCTTCCCGTTAGCCCTTCAAGGAGTGGCGTTGAGATGGTTCTGGTCTTTAAAACCAGGATCAATCACGTCATGGTTACAGTTGAAGAAGAAGTTCATAAGTAATTTTCAGGGCACCTTCGTGCCCCCCATGTCGACAGGAAGCCTTTTCCAAGTGAAACAGCTCCCCGGAGAAACATTGAGGCAGTATTTCAAGCGCTTCGCTTACACGAAGTCGCAAATTCGGGGGCTGTCCACATCCTCGGTGGTTGATGCGGCTCGGGAAGGCGTCAGTCATAAAGGCCTTCTGGATAAATTGCATCGGAAGAGCATCACCACAGTATCACAGTTGATGTCGTACTTCGAGGAGTACTCGAAGTCGGAAGAAGGTTGGCTTCGGAGGACTACTGCTACTTCGACAGTGTTGACAGAAGTTAAAGCAGAGGTGAAGACTTCGGCTCAGCCGCAAGAACCAGTCTCCGAAGTGCAACATGATAGAAGAAGAGGGCAAAAGCACCCTCGCTCTGAAGTCTTAAACATTGCACCCCCACAGAAGCTTGCACCAAGAGCTCCACAGTCTGCGGGGAACAAGTCCAGCGGCTGGAGGCCGCCAGGGAAAACGGCTGGCAAGGGCCAGACCCTTTTTTGCTGTATTCATGGAGAGAATCGAAGCCATGCAACTGACACCTGCAAGGCTATTCTTACCCTTCGGGGAGAATACTTGGAGAGAACTTCGGGTCGAGGTAGTACCGACCGAAGTCCAGCAGCAGCAGTGCGCTCGGAGCCGGTCCAGGCTGTGGCGCGGATAGAAATTTTGATGCTGCAAGGCATCCTCCGGTGGCCAATGTTATGCCACCTCCGAAGCAAGAAGAAGGACAAGATAGAGGGAAGAGAGTAGTTCTCCCTATCTCCGGAGGAGGTACCCTCGGAAGCATGTCCAAGAGACAGCGAAGAGAGTACGTTCGAGAAGTAGGCCACATTGGGACTTCGTCATCTGCAGCTGCAATGCCGGAGTGGTCTCACGTTCCAATATCTTTCTCTGCGGAAGATGCAGCTGGTATCAAGTTCCCGCATGCAGATCCATTGGTTATTACTGCTGATATTGCAGGAACAGAAGTCCGAAGGGTGTTAATTGACGGAGGTAGCTCGGCAGATATCATATTTGTGCAAGCCTTCGATCAGTTATGCATTTCCCGGAAGCATCTCCTCCCAGCGGCTCGTCCTCTGCAAGGCTTCGCAGGACCTCCGCTAGATGCACTTGGCCAGATAGGCCTGGAAGTAACCTTCGGAGAAGGTTTACTAGCCCGAACTGAAGAAGTTATCTTTGATGTGGTGGATGCCCCGTATGCTTATAATGTCATCTTCGGGCGAGGCATGTTGAATCAGTTCGGAGCTGTGGCGCATCACAATTACTTGTGCATGAAGATGCCCACACAGTCAGGAGTTTTGACAATCTTCGGAGATCAAGCCATAGCTCGGAGGGCAGAATATGGTCATGGTCCTCCTCTTGATCCGAGGCAGGTAAACAATGTCCAAGATAATGAAGAAATTTTTTCAGCCTCCTCCGAAGCTTCGAAGAAGTCATTTCCAAGACCAAGTCCCGAAGGAGAGATTGCAACGAAAGTTATTATCAAAGATGGTAAAGAATACACCTTTCAATTTGGTAAAGATTTACCTCCCGAAGTTGCAACTTCTTTGGAAAAGGTCGTGGAAGAAAATTTGGATGTCTTCGCTTGGTCTGACGAAGATATCACTGGAGTCGATCGGGATATTATTGAGCACAGCTTGCTTGTAAACCCGAAGGCCCGGCCTGTTCGACAAGGGCTCCGGAAGATGTCCGCAGAGAGAGCTGCTCTAGCTAAGGACGAAGTTGAGAAACTGTTGAAGGCTGGGATTATCAGAGAAGTGGCCCATACAGAATGGTTAGCCAACCCAGTCTTCGTCAGGAAGAAGTCCTCCGGAAAGTGGCGCATGTGCATTGATTTCACATCTTTGAATAAAGCGTGCCACGTGACCCTACCCCATGCCCCGAATTGATCAACTAGTTGACTCCACTGCAGGTTCGGAGTTACTAAGCTTCCTTGACGCATATTCCGGCTATCATCAAATATGGTTGAAGCGCGAAGATGAAATCAAGACGAGCTTTGTAACTCCTTCGGGAGTCTTCTGCTATGTAAGAATGCCCTTCGGCCTAAGAAATGCCGGGGCTACTTTTTCAAGATTAGTTGCTAAGGCTCTAGGTCATCAACTAGGTCGCAATGTGGAGGCCTATATGGATGATATTGTAATAAAGAGTCCTTTAAAGCACCAACATAGCCTAGACTTAGCAGAAACATTCAATAGCCTTCGGGCATGTGGGATCCGCCTTAACCCCGAAAAATGTATATTCGGAGCTAAGGCTGGAAAGTTGTTAGGGTACTTAGTTTCAAGCAGGGGAATTGAAGCTAGCCCTACTCAAATAACTGCGCTGCAGAAGATGGCTCCTCCCGAGAATTTAAAGCAAGTGCAAAAGCTGACTGGACGTCTGGCCGCACTTAGCAGGTTTTTATCAAGGTCTGCAGAGAGGAGTTTGCCAATTTTTAAAGCTTTGAAAGGGTCCGAAGATTTTGCATGGACACCGGAGTGTCAGAAAAGCTTCGAAGATATTAAAGATTATCTCAACAATCTTGCTACACTTACGGTGCCTATTGCGGACGAAACCCTACTTCTGTATCTTGCAGCCACAAGCTCAGCAGTCAGCGCAGTCCTTGTCAGAGAAGCTGATATCAATGGGAAGTTGGTCCAAAATCCTGTCTATTTTGTATCCGAAGCATTGTCAGGAGCGAAGACAAGATACTCCGAACTTGAGAAGTTCGTTTATGCCCTGATAATGGCTTCGAGGAAGCTAAGACATTATTTTTTGGCTCACAATGTAATTGTACCAACTTCATATCCTTTAGGAGATATGCTCCGAAGCAAAGATTCCACTGGAAGAATTGGAAAGTGGGCAGTAGAACTAGCACCCTTCGGCATATCTTTCCTGGCAAGGACAGCTATCAAATCTCAAGTCCTAGCAGACTTCGTAGCAGAGTGGACTCCACCTGCGAAGTTGACTCCGGAGAAATCAGATGACGGAGTTTGGACTATTTACTCCGATGGGGCTTTCCAAGCATCCGGAGCAGGCATTGGGGCAGTATTAATTTCACCATCAGGACAAAGAGCAATGTACTCCGCAAGACTCAACTTTAAGTCTACTAATAATATAGCGGAGTACGAGGGAATTTTATTGGGACTCCGGAAAGCACGTGCTCTAGGGGCTACAAGGATAATTATAAAAACAGATTCTCAGATAGTAGCAGGGCACGTAGATAAGAGTTTTCAAGTCCGACATCCACAGCTTGCAAAGTACTTGGAAGAAATTCGCAAGATCGAAGCACATTTCAAGGGTATTTCCATTCGGAGTATACCAAGAGCTGAAAACGTGCAAGCGGACATTTTAGCGAAGGCTGCTGCCGGAGCTGTGGATGTACCTGACGAAGCTTTCTATGAGGAGCTCAATATACCTTCGGTGCCACAAGTTGTTTCTGCAGAGATTCTCTGCATTCCTAGTGCAGATTGGAAAGATTCAATCATAGAACTCTTGCAAGGAGGAACGAATTTGCCCGAAGAGCCCCAATTGTCAAGGTTAAAGCTCAGAGCAAGAAACTATCAGTTAATCAACGGTATATTATACAAGGCCGGAGTATGTTCCCCCCTACTCCGATGTATATCTCAAGCCGAAGGCCAAGAAATTCTTCGAGAAATTCACGAAGGCCTTTGTGGAAGTCATTTAGCCCCTAGAGCTCTGGCAGGAAAAACACTTCGCCAGGGGCTTTATTGGCCCACAATAACAGCTGATGCGGAGAGCTTGGTTCGCACTTGTCAAGGATGCCAGTGGATGGGTCGACGGAGTCATCGCCCACCAACAGCTCTTCAAGTTATTGCTCCGGTATGGCCTATGGCCAGATGGGGTATGGATCTAATTGGTCCCTTTCCGTTAGCAAAGGGAAATCTGAAGTTCGCAGTGGTAGCTATCGAATATTTTTCTAAGTGGGTCGAAGCAGAGCCCTTAACAGCTATCACTTCGAATAATGTACAGAAATTCTTTTGGAAGAACATTATTTGTCGGTTCGGAGTGCCTAGATATCTCACAGTTGATAATGGAACACAGTTCGACGCAGAACCCTTCAGGAAGTTTTGCGAAGACCTAGGCATTCAACTATATTTTGCTGCAGTGAGGCATCCTCAGTCGAATGGAGCTGTTGAGCGAGCCAATGGAAATATCTTATCAGGGCTAAATCGAAGAATAGTAGGACTATCAAAGGGACTGTGGACCGAAGAGCTTCCGAAGATTCTGTGGTCCATTCGGACTACGCAAACAAGGTCCACAGGTTTTACTCCGTTCAGACTACTATTCGGAGATGAAGCTATGACTCCAACGGAGCTCAAAGGAGGATCACTTCGCAGCACCGAACCAGACATCGAAGAAGAAAGACAAGCTTCGTTAGATTTGTCAGAAGAGACAAGGCTTCGAGCTGTAGCTAATTATCAAAGTATCATCAGCAGACGAAGACTTGGTATGACCCAAAGGTTAAGCTCAACGAGTTAAGGCCGGGTCATCTTGTTCTACGAAGCATCATAGCACCAGGGAAGCTAGGCAATAAATGGGAAGGTCCATATCTAATCGTCCGCTCGGGGCGCCCTGGTTCATTTAAATTAGCTAATTTAGAAGGTGAAGAATTAGCACACACTTGGCATGCGGAGCATCTAAAGCGATACTTCGCATAAGGGCTCCTTGTAATTTGCTTGTAATCACCTCTAAATTAATAAAGCATACACCCTGTGGTTTAACCTTCCCCTTGACACTCCTAGTCTCCCGAGCGGACGCGCTGGGACGGAAGTCGATCGAGAGGGAAGTGTTATCAAGCTGGGAGGTATTTCCGGACTTCGTACCCATAAAGTCGAAGCCTCCGGCGTGGTGGCTGAAATATATCCGGAGCCCAAGCTAATACCTTGTAGGCATCCGTAAAAGAGCCAATACCACATTCTACGGAGTCCAAGCTTCGGCTGGTAGACTTCCGTAAAAAGAGCCGAAGGTGGCCAAAATCTGCGGAGTCCAAGCTGCAGCTTGTCAGACTTCCGTAAAAAGAGCCGAAGGTGGCCAAATTCTGCGAAGTCCAAGCTCCGGCTGGTAGACTTCTGCAAAAAAGAGCCCAAGTGGCCAAATTCTGCGAAGTCCAAGCTCCGGCTGGTAGACTTCTGCAAAAAAGAGCCCAAGTGGCCAAATTCTGCGAAGTCCAAGCTCCGGCTGGTAGACTTCTGCAAAAAAGAGCCCAAGTGGCCAAATTCTGCGAAGTCCAAGCTCCGGCTGGTATACTTCTGCAAAAAATAGCCCAAGTGGCCAAATTCTGCGAAGTCCAAGCTCCGGCTGGTAGACTTCTGCAAAAAAGAGCCCAAGTGGCCAAATTCTGCGAAGTCCAAGCTCCGGCTGGTAGACTTCTGCAAAAAATAGCCGAAGGTGGCTACAATTTCTGCGAAATCCAAGCTCCGACTGGTAGATTTCTGCAAAAAACAGCCGAAGATGGCTAAAGCAAAACAGCATTTAAGCCATGAGCTTCGAATGTCTGTTCTTATAAGTCCAAAGTGACAAAATTTTTAAGACACTAAAGTGTCATCGAAGTTATCTTAATTGATTTCTTTCGTAAAGCAAACAAAGGTACCAAGTTACCATTCTTCTGATTACAAAGGTCGAAGACATTTCATAAGATTTCAAAAGATCTTTAAAAATGACAAAGGGGTTCCGAACCCCCAAGAAAAATTGTACTCCGAAGTTTTTTCTTTGCGCATAACCATCTTTGAATACAGTTCGAAGTTGCTTATACCCAAAGAGGGGCTAGTAATATGGAGACAATTTTAAATCGGCATTCATTATCAAAATAAATGTATTACAGATTACATTATGAAAAATTGGTATCTATACCAAGAAGGAATCGGAGACCTCTTCGGTCCCGAGAGCTAGGGGTGGAACGACTAGTTCCAACATCGGAAGTTCTAAGAACTTTACGTTTAACTCTCTTCCTCCCCTTCGAAGCTCTAAAATCCTTCTGCTCTTGTTGAAGCTCGGCCCATGTTCGAAGCCGCTCAGGACTTCTCTCCCAGCTTCTAAGATCTTCAGATTTTTTATTTTGGGCTTCACCTTCGTCTTCGGACCAATTAGTGTCTTCAGAAGACGAGGTGTTTGCGTCGCTCTCTTTATTTTCCTCTTTGATATAAGACAATATGTCTTTGATTACTTCGGGCGCAATAACGCCGGAGTCATCTCGAGGGATAAGGAATCGAGGACGTTTATAACTCTTTAGAAGTTCGAAGGTGTTCCACAGTGAGCGAAGTTCGCTGTTAAGCTCTAACACTTCGATATCTTCCATAAGAGGCAAAGCCTAAAAATATGACAAACAAGATTTTCATTGATAAATATTTACAAGCATCAGCTTTACATAATCAAAAAATCCTAAATAATCCTAAACCTGCGGGTTCGGAGGAGGTTGACTGCTCGAAGCTTGGCTCCGAACTTGCTTTTGGCGTTGGCCTTCATCAATCCAAGCCTTGATCGCAGATCGACCTTCGGCTCTCCATGAAGTTTGGAAGGCTCGCCAAGCAGCAGCTACACCTTCGGAAGGTTTTAGAAGTCGGCCGTCGTCGAAGATGATAGAGCCCTCTGCGCTCGGAGTGATTGTTCGGCCCAAATCCTCGTAGTAGCGAAGTATTCCAAGGGCAGACACTTGTCCGGAGAGTTCTCCATAACGTATGCCTGCCATTTTCATTTGCTTCGCTGCTCCTTGGATCCTCTTTAGCCGGCGCAGCAGAGTTACATTGTCATCCGAAGGTAGTGATCCAGTAGTACCGAAGTACTCCAAGACACTTAACATTTGTTCGATGACCTCCGAAGCCACCTTCTCAAACTTAACCTTTTCTTCAATAAGCACATCCTTAGCCGAAGTTGTTTCAGTCAAAACTTCGGAGATTCTAGCGTTCTCCGTAGTCAAAACATTCTTTTGAGTCCGAAGTTGGCCAGCTTCTTCTTGTAGCCTTACAAGTGCGGAGCCCTTCGCAGCATCCTCCGTCCGCAGTCTTTCAATCTCCGCTCGAAGCACAATTCTTTCTGCTTCGAGCTCTTTCTTTGCAGCCTCCAAGCTTTGCCTAGCCCTTCGCTCTGCTAAGATTACATTGTCCATTTGAGCTACTCGACCTTCGGAGAAGTTAAAATTCCTTTGAAGAGTTTCGTTTTCTTCCCGAAGTTGAGCAATTTCGTTTTCGCTCGATAAAGCTGCAGCGCGGGCTAAGACTGCTTGCTAAGAAAAAAGAAAAAATGAAATAAGAAATTATTCATATGTAATTCACTATTTGGTTCGAAGATGCTTTATACCTGATAAGCTGCTCTTTCCACAGCAAGGTTAAGCTCTGAACCCTTCACTCTGCTTAAGCGGGCTACCAGTTCAGTTTCCCCGACTTGGCGACTGGCTTCACCCAAAGGTTTAACCAAAGTCCCAAGCCCGGTTTTCTCCTCCAAAAAAGGAGTTATGAGAGGAAGCAGTTCTGAAGCTTTCTGGTCAGCCCTGCTTAGCGAAGGTCCGGAGGGCTCTTCCGAAGCCCTTGGAACTTCTGAAGATGGCCTCCCCTCAGTCGATTCACTTTCATCTGTTGACTCAGATGAAGTCGATCCTTGAGCAGGGGGAGGCTCGATGTGTCTTTTTCCTCTTCCAGGCCCCGGTAGAGCAACTCCCGGTTGCGGCCCTGAAGTTGTCGAAGGTCTTTGAATTGTATCTTCGAGGGATACTTCGACAACAGGAGGTTCTGCGAAAACAGAAATATTATGCATTGTATAATTTTGCAAAAAATCGATAAAAATTATGCAGAATTTACCTTCGACATTCTCTGGAATATCGAGTACAGGACTGATCGGAGGATCAAAAGTGTAGTCCTCATCCGAATCAGCCGTTAAATCTTGGACTACAGGAGCATCGTCCTGAAGAGTCCTCGTTACTTCTTCGAGAATCGAAGCCATAGTGACTTCGACGCCACCTTCATCCGCAGGAACTCTGGCCTGAGTTGTGTCTTCCTGAACTACCGAAGTCATTGGTTGATCAGCATTATCTCCAGACTCCGGTATGGTCGCAGGCACTTCGGCCTCATTTACACCCATAGGGGCTTCGAATTGTTCTTCTTGGGTATCCGGAGCTCTTACTTCTTCGATGTTAGCTTGAGGCTCCGGAATACCTGCAGTATCTTCAATGAGAATACTTCGTTGAGTTGCATCTTCATCAATTAACTTTACTAGTAAAATACCTTCATCCTCTTTAGAACCAGAAAGTGAGGTTCTTGAGCTTGAAGGAGCAGGATCCGAAGGTGCGAGATTTTTTGGCTTCCGAGCCACCTTCTTCACCGGAGTCTTTGCTGAACCTGAAGCTCCAGCTTCGGCTACTCTTTTCTTGGGGCCTTTCTCCTGAGGCACCCAGTCTGTCAGAGGGGGTGGAGTCAACTCCAACATTCCCCATACTCTGTTAAAACGCTCCCAACTTCCGACTAATTTGATTCGCCATTCTTTTTCTGACGGAGTTGGAGCACCCAAAATCTTCTCCGAAGTCCTTACAATTTGCTCCGAAGTAATAGGGGCTGAAGAAGCTAAAAAATAATTCAAGTTAATCTTTCTTCGAAGTAAATATGTACTATGCATGTTGATTTCGAAGTTACCTGCAGGGCTTGAAGTATAGTTTATCTTGCGAAGACCGCCTTCCGAGTCATCTTCGAAGGCGATAGGCCAGTTGGCCATCAGCGGAGGAATTTGAAGTCCGATGAACTCTTCGGCTAAGTCCCGCATGCTCAACCTTTTGCTGATTTTCTGAAGCAAGTTGAGGCGAGCTTCGAGTTGGCCTTCGTCGGGTTGCACTAAGGCTTCTTTCCGGAATTGGATTTCCTTGAGGGGACCGGCCAGAGGACTACCAACTCCAACTTCGGCATAAAACCACCTCAGAACCCAATCGGTGTACCATCTAGCATTGATGGCCTTGGCGGGGAATTGCAGGGCATATTCATCACGAAGCCTAAAATTGATGCTTCCGAAGGAAACTACCACTTTCTCACCTCCGGAGCCTACGAAGGTCTTTGGCTGACAAGTCGCTCTATGCAGCGCAGCAAAGATTTCAGCCCTCCCCTCACAACCTTCGGCTCTCAGTGCCCACTCGAAGATAGCTAGCCTGGCTACAGCATTCGGAGACAGCTGGGGGA
This sequence comes from Zizania palustris, assembly GCA_019279435.1. Taxonomy (NCBI): domain Eukaryota; kingdom Viridiplantae; phylum Streptophyta; class Magnoliopsida; order Poales; family Poaceae; genus Zizania; species Zizania palustris. The sequence goes on along the minus strand of JAAALK010000288.1, from coordinate 84,262,633 downwards.
GGGTTACGTGAAACAAGTCAAGTACTTCGGCTAAAAAATCTACAGCCGGAAGGCCCAAGCCCGCTTCAAAAAAAGCTTCGAACACTACAACTTCTCCGGGTCTCGGTGATGGAATTGATTCTTTGCCCGGCTTCCGAATCATAACCCCATTACTAATATTTCCCCCCGCTGTGATTGCCAAAGACTCTTTCTTGCAGGTAGACCGCCCCAACTCAAAAGATTGATCCAAATACTTGGTTGAGGGTGGGCACAGACCTTGGACATCGAGGATTTGGGGATTTTTTCCTTTTGCCGCCATGGAAGTTGTCGTCTGCATCGAAGGCGTCACCGCCACTGTTGCCGCTGCCGCCGCCGCAGCCGCTTGTTGACGAGCCAAGGTCGAAGGAGGTGCAGAGCCTTTGGTCTTCGCCATCACAATTGCTGAATCAATCTGAGAGAGTGGAGATTAGGGCTTAAGAACTTGAAAGCTAGGGCTCAAGAACTCAAAGGGCTAAAAAGCTTTTGACTAAGAAGAAGCAGTGAAAAGGTAATCGGTAAAGTTTTGAGGTTCTTTATTTATAGCCTAAACTTTCCGTTTGTTACCGTTTGGGCTCTGCCCTTTCGCATTCCCGCCTGTTATTTTCCTCCGAAAATAACGCCTCGTATAACTCCGTTAGAAACAGAAACTAACGGCTATATTTCTAAGTCTAAAAAGACTTTCGAACTTCCTGAGTCAGTTCTAAGATAGTTCGAAAAGTAATTACCTTATGACTGATTCGAAGTTCATGTCTTCATGTATTTCGAAGATAAAACAAAAATCAATAACCCCTATGATTGGTTATCTTTTCTTTCCGTATACTGCTCTCCTAACGTTACAGGTCGAACGGAGAAGCGTATTCGAGGGGCTACTGTTGGGGGAAAATATCTCATCTTCGGGGTTATTGCCAAAGCAGCATGAAGACAGCCAACCAGTTCGAAGATTGTCCGAAGGCCATCTTCGAAGGTGCTTGGAGTCTGGTTCGAAGTCCGAAGGCAGGCATTGATTCGAAGTATGTCTTCGAACCAAAGCCCTTCAGGATCTTTTCTGCCAGCTAAGATGGAAGACTTATCTTCTATCCTATTAGATTAGTCTTTTACCATTTTAGCCCTATTAAGGAAACCAAATAGTTTCCTTAATGTCGGTTGTAATAAAGGGATAAATAGGTCTTTTCCTTAATGTTCAGGCCTATAAATACCCCCCATTTCATCCTGTAATAAGGACCGATCACAAGTGATTCAATACACACTTTTGAACTATTCTAAGCTATTATCCTTTCGGAGGCTTAGAACAGTTTGCTTCGCAAACACTTCGTTTGTTAGTTTCTATTCTACAGAAACCTGTTAGCGTAATCTTTTACGCCAACACCAAGGATTAGTGGCAACCTACCAACGTATGTACACATGGCCGGAGTACCTGATCATATCACTGAGAGGAAGGAGACCAAGTTCAAGTGGAGAGAGATGAGGCCACATGCATGCTCCCAATTTGGTCAGTGGGCTCGCCCACTCTAGCTAGCTATCTAGCTTGTGGCTAGCTCTATATAATATAATCAATTAACCTGTAAATTAATTAAGGGGGCACCTTTCAGTGATCAGTGCATGGAATGTTCACTCGAGACCGTATACATGGGCAGAGGGGGATACGGAGGAGAGGGAGGAGGAGCGAGGAAGAAGAAGAAGATGTCAACGGCGTACGTTATGACCCGACGGCTACAGCGCAACAACTGCGGCGAGATCTCCAACCACACGGATGCCTACACCGTTAACAGTGTTCAACGCCAGAGTCAAACGCGTCCCAACCCCAGCTATCGCTATAGCTAGCTGCTGCATGCCGATCGAGCTCGCTCAGCTCGCTCTAGATCCTTTCGTTTTCCATTTTTAATGCCGGCGCGCGTTAAATCTTGTCAACCTTAGCTTGATGCATGGGCGACACCGCGATATATACCCGTCACTGCAACTAGCGGTTGACCCAGGAATTGCTTTTTCCTAAAATAATATTTATTTATTTTAAAAAATCAAATATGTATGAAAATTTTGAAAAGTTGTAAAATTAGGTATCAGTCGGTACTTTAAGTGCGGACTGATGCCACGTTAGCTCAGTCGGTACTTGAAGTGCCGACGGGATGTTGGCTCCCTACCAGATTTTGACACATCAGCTCCAGTCGGTACTTCAAGTGCCGATTGATACCTACCTCTGCAATTTTTTAAAATTGTCGTACAAATTTGAAATTTTCTTTTAAAAAAATTTCTAAATAAACGACGCATGCATGTTTCGGGAGCAAAATTCAAAAGTTTCTTTTTTTCGGAAAGTTCAAAAGAACTGAGGTTAAGTGAACCTCTGCCACTGTAAAAGCTAGCGTCGTGCCATATTTTGATTATGTAGATATCCTTCAACGTAATATAATTAATACACCTTCACAGCGTCTAGATCTACTTATTAGCATCTTCATCTATTCTTTTCTAACTTTTCCTGATTCTAATCATTTCTTCTCGTGATTATTTAGATCATGTTGTTACAATGCATGGACACATCACTGATACAGATAAAAAATATAAACCTATTGGAATCAACTTGTTATAATACGCCTATAATTTTAAAAACATGTCTTGAATTAATATTTGGACTCAATATTGATGCATATATATATATATATATATATATATATATATATATATATATATATATATATATATATATATATACTTGTAGACCCTAAACCATTTTGAGTTTATTTAGGTACGTTGACACCCAATTAATCCAAACCAATCTTGATGTATTTATGGCGTGCACGTACGATGATATATAGATATATGTATGTTTTTCTTTCGATTTTTAATAAAAATAATACTTCATTGATTCGGATAGTACGTATCGGAACCGTCATATATATACATGCTATAATTTCGCAGGATCAAAATAAACTAGTTCATAAAATCAGAAAAAAAATAATTAGCACCACGCGGCAAGCGTGGTTGTCAACGAGCAACAAAAAATATTTGAGAGGTCTTTAATATATATATATATATTAAATAACAAAATAAACAAATTATTTCTTCCGTACATAAAGAATCAAACTTTAGAAATTTTTAAATATATTAGTATTATGAAAAAATTAAGTGTTTCTAATTAATCTTGTTAGCTCTCATTTTTAGATGAGCTGATTGGGCACGCGCGGTGTCTATTAATTATGCAAGCATTAACCAAAGAAATTAAGATAGAAAATAGTCTATCTGGAAGACAAATTTTAAATACTAATATTTTTTAGGATGGAGTAAATGAAATGAAAAAAATAGGGGATCGATCCGGGCATCACCTAATTAAATGGCCGAAAAATACAGGGAAACGGACGCGGAGGGCCAGCCGTTGACCGAAGCGGGCAGCATCCATCGGGGCCGCTAGACGTCTCCTGCATCCCCCACCGGCCACATCGCCGTCGTCCATCGGCAACGCGGCGACGGCGACGGCGACGGCCCCGATCGAGCCGCGCCACCCACGTCCTGGAATTGAATCCGCAAAGGCCAGGGGGCGCGCGGCCGGCCGGCCACGTCGCCGCCCGGCCGCGCCGCGGCCTAGCTTCAGCCACGTCGTCGCCGCGGCCTCGCTTCGGCCACGTCGTCGCCGCGGCTCTGCCTGCCTCCCTCCCAACCGGCCGCAGCTGGCCTCCTTCATTGCGCACGATCCAAATCCCCCCACCTGGTTTCGCCGCTTTTCGGCGTAAATATCTGCCACGCGGCGACGGCCTCGACCATCTCTTCTCCTCCTCCTCCTCCAATCCCTGTGCTGCTTCCAGCTTCCTCGGCAGCAGCATTTACAAAACTGATGGTCAACGCAACGGTTTTCGGATCGATCAACAAAAGTAAATCGACAATCGTTTACCGTTGGTCAACGCTACAAGCAAAAAACCGCATTTTTTTTACAAACGCTAGGTTGCAACAACAGTAGCGGGTATCAAATTATCAATGTCGAGATCAGGAGAGCGTACGTCTCGTCGTCTCTGTATGGCCAAGTGGAGGCCGCCGGAATGTAGTGGCACAAGCTACTAGCTACACACTACTGTAGCAGCTGATCAGGTACAGTTCCATTAAATCGTGAGAGCAAAAAGAATTGGGGGCGGGCTAGTGATCAGCGAGTTCGAGCATTAGAAAAATGCTTCGCTTTAGCCGCTGCTGATGAACCAGGGAGGCACCACGTCTACATGAATCGTCGCCGCGAAAAAATAATGGGGATGAGCTAGGCGGCCTCCTTTAATGGCGCGGACAATTGAACGCTCGATTCTGTAGGATTGTTTTATCAGAGTTGAAGAAATCGGTTGGTTCATTGTCACCTCATCCTCTGGAAGGCACAAGCTTCATGTAACATTTGGAGATCAGCTCATCTTTCATGGATTGACTCCTCGAACCGAACATTCTTGACAATTCTGACAGCGCAGCTTGGCTTTACATCTCTGTAATCATTTTACCGACCCAAAATCCATCGAAAGAAAGCACATCTGATCCAAACAAAAAGTCAAGATGCAATGCATCAGGATGGGGTTGAGGTGTTAGCGTCAAATTATATGGGGAACTCACTCTTAAGTACGCGGGTAGGGAGCAAATGGATGATAACATCTTTGCGAACTGAAAATGTCAGAACGGTTTTGCAGTCAACTAATCTAAATCGTGTGCAATTATGGTCTGTAGACCCCACTCTTCTGATCTTCAGTTCGGAGTAGGACCTTATGGTTCACGTTTCATCTGGACATGGTTGACCTGAATTTGATCCTGCAGTGTCGATCCAAAAACCAAATCCACTTCTGTGATCCTGAATGTTCTCCAAAAGATCAGTTTTTTATTTCTGAATGTTTTGCAAAAGATCATTCTTTTTTCTGAAAGATGAGTTTTTTCCCCTCTGGTTGAATGTTGCTGCTCTGCCACTGCACACTGGCTCCTACAATCATCAGTGAGCTCTCTGCTGCTCTGCTTCAGAAGGGGGGCATCCGGGTATCCGTCCAGCTTTGATCTTTCCCCCCCTGCAGGCTGCAGCAATCTACCCTGCCTTTTCCCTGCTCCCTCTTCAAGATTCTATTCCTCTTGGTCTCTCCCCGGTCGTGAATCGAGACGATGATTTTGACCCTCCATCCCAGGATGATCACCAACCAACCCACCAGACAAGGAAGAAATGCGCTACTGTAACTCTGAACAAGAACCCTGGAAAAAGTCGTATCATCACTCTGCCGAACATGCAGTCAAACCGCCAGAAGGACAGATGGGTAGACAGGGACTTGCAAGAATTCTCTTTACAAGTTAGTGAATTGGAGAGTTGCAGAGCCCTGATCTGGTGTAGTTACTAGTTGGTTTTCGAGTTTTCTTCTGACCGGAAGCCCCCACCAAGTCGAATTATTGCGAAAAGCGCGCGGCTGTAGCAGCTGCAGTGGCAGCTTCCGAATCCAGAAGGAAAATCTCAGCTCGGGTCACTCGACTGTAGCAGCGGGCGAGGCAGCTTGGCGCGAGATTGAGACATGCGTGCAAGCCACCGCAAGCTCAAGTCGCGCCCTTTATATGCGCTCCCGCGCGCGCGCCCCATGCATCATCGAGAGGTGTCTTCTTCTCCTTCTTCCTCCTCCTCCTCCCTTCCCCTGCCTCTCTTCTCCGTCTATGGTCTGCGAGGCTCATGGCCATCGCAGGCGCAGCCACCACCAACACAGCGGCAATGACGCTCCCGAGGCAATGCGCCGCTCTGTCGTCGGGCCGATCTAAGGCGCCATGCGTCGTGCGGTGCAGGGCTGTCGCCGCGGCGGCGGCGGCGTGCAAAGTGGCGGTGAGGGACGCGGTGGCGCCGGTGAGGCGAGGGGCGAGTAGGTCAGCGGCGGCCAACGTGGCGGGGATGTGGAGGCAGGTGCAGGGATGTGACGATTGGGAGGGGCTGCTCGAACCGGAGCTGCACCCGGTGCTCAGGGGCGAGGTGGCGAGGTACGGCGAGCTGGTGGACGCCTGCTACAAGGCGTTCGACCTTGATCCGGCGTCGCGGCGGTATCTCAACTGCAAGTACGGCAAAGAGCGGATGCTGGAGGAGGTGGGCATGGCTGGCGCCGGGTACGAGGTGACCAGGTACATCTACGCGGCGCCGGATGTGAACGTGCCCATCATGGAGCCGTCCACCAGCGGCCGCGGCCGGTGGATCGGATACGTCGCCGTGTCCACCGACGAGATGACCCGCCGGCTCGGGAGGCGCGACGTGGTCATCTCGTTCCGCGGCACCGTCACGCCCGCCGAGTGGATGGCCAACCTCATGAGCTCGCTAGAGCCGGCGCGCCTCGACCCCTGCGACCCGCGCCCTGACGTCAAGGTCGAGTCCGGCTTCCTCAGCCTCTACACCTCCGCCGACAAGACGTGCCGCTTCGGCGGCGCCGGCAGCTGCCGGGAGCAGCTCCTCCGCGAGGTGTCCCGCCTCATCGAGTCCTACTCCAAGAGCAACTCCGGCGAGGACATCAGCATCACCCTCGCCGGCCACAGCATGGGCAGCGCACTCGCACTGCTCTTCGCGTACGACCTCGCCGAGCTCGGCCTCAACCGGAACGCCTCCGGGCGCGTCGCCCCCGTCACCGTCTTCTCCTTCGGTGGGCCGAGGGTCGGCAACGCGGCCTTCAAGGCGCGATGCGACGAGCTCGGCGTCAAGGCGCTCCGCGTCGCCAACGTCCACGACCCGATCACCAAGCTCCCGGGAATCTTCCTCAACGAGGCCACCACCGGCGTGCTCCGCCCATGGCGCGGCTCCTGCTACACGCACGTCGGCGTCGAGCTCCCCCTCGACTTCTTCAAGGTCGACGACCTGACCGCCGTGCACGACCTCGGCACGTACATCTCTCTCCTCCGGAGCGACAAGAAGCCTCACCTCGCCGCCGCTGCCAGTGCGCGCGACCGCGACGACGGCGGCGGCGTGCTCGCAAAGGTGATGGAGTTCGTGGGGCGGCAGCGCGCAAGCACACTGCCATGGCAGGACGCGGCGCTGCAGATGGGCGGCTTGGTCCAGACTCTCGGTCTAATCTGAAAGTCTAACCACTTCCACATCTAAGATTAACTGACCACTAATCCTCTTCGACATTTTTATTCGAGGATTTTAAGGTCGTCGTTCTTTGATCGGTTTCTGTATAGATAGATCAACCGTCGTAGAGATCTCAAAGATGGAAAAAAATTCAATTTTTTTGTTCTGTTTTGACACACTGTACAGAGCTCATGGCTTCATGAGCCTCGAAACAGAGCATGTAAAAACACACACAACTAAACTGATCCGATTTCTTTTGTTTGATTCATTGGACATCTCAACTTCTCAATGTTGGACATAAGTATTTAAGCCCAGTCTCATTCTCGAACTCAACAATTTCACATCAAACAGTTCAAATTTTAGTCAGACAGTCTGATGGCTAGGACAATCTTGAACCTGGAAGGAAGCTGGGAGCTGTACTTTAAAATTTGCAGGATTCCAACTAGTTTGGACATGCTTACCAGGCCAGCATGATCAAAGATATTTTCTTGGCACTGGTTTTAAAAGTAGTATGCTGCAATGCTAATTCTGCTGGTCTTTACCGAACTAGCACTAGTTGTAGACACTTACTCTTAATGATTAGTTGCTTGTATTACTTGATGATGGTCACTTGGTCAGAGAGATTCCTGCAGACCCAATAATCCCAGTTGCTATCCACTGGGATTTTGTTGGCACTAATCTGCTTTTAATTGCTCTTGACCATTTCCTTTGAGATATATTTGTTGGCGATCAAATCATGAGCGTCCTTAACAATTGTGACTCACCAAATCAAATCAAATTAAACACCAGAAATTAATGGGACAATTTGGAACACTTGTGAGCACTGAACATTCTTTTTCAGTAACGATCCCTCTGTACAAGTCAGGGTGGCAAGGGTGAAGCTACGTTCAAGTTAGGGCTACACGTGTACTCCTAAAAAATTGGAAACTACAGGATTTGATCAAATTTTCACCATATTTGCATCCCTATAACACATGTTTATACATTCATAAGAGAAGTGCACCTCCTCTAATTTTACTCTAGCTTCGTCACTGCAGAGTGGCTATCTCATCGCAAAATGATTTATCAAAACCGGTTTGTTAACCACCAAGATACACAGATAACAATAGCAATCATCAGTCTGAGAACTTGTGATTTGGCCGATGATAGGAGCTGAGCAACCAAAGGTTTTGATTCACACAATTGTCTACGTCGGTTCAAGCCTCGCGAAAAACGAGTTTCGAGGTTGTTTGTTTCAGTTTCTGACAACCGTAGTTAATTCTAGAATCTAAACTAACAAAAAAACTGAAAATGAACCAGAATCCAGAAGTTGAGAAACACCGAATTCTTTAATTCTCACCGTTAAATACTCAACTAATCAGATCAAGTAGCTACTGAGAATCTTTAACTACAAAAGGCTGAAACAAACGTGCCCTTAGATCTAGATATAGGCAAAGGCAACCAAATTGAGAGTGTCGTGTTGCTAGTACTATCTCCGTTTATAATCAATTATAAGTGGTTTGTATTTTTTAAAAAATGACTAAGTTTAAATAAAAATGCACTAACGCCTACGATATAAAATAAATATGTTACTAAGATATTTAGTGGTCAATTTAATAAAACTAATCTGGTATTAAAATTAAAATCAGCCAAAATTTAAGAAATCAGTCTAGAATGTAATATAACGGAGTAGCTAGGTAGGTGCGTGCTTGGTGTGATCTGCACCATACGTTCTACACGTAATTATTCCGATGGATCTGCGCCATATATTTTCTTAACGTAGTTTTTGATTGATTTTAATTCCAAAATGGACATTTGCGAAAACAACGACGTCCTGCAAAATCAACACCACAGGGAAGAACGAAGCAGCAACAAGGCAATCTAATCTGTATATATATGTTAGGACCGCTGCACTACTCTCTTGATCAAGGTCGCAATCTGTGTCGTATGATCTTGCCATCCCATCGAATCCTTCATCCGATTAATCATCACATCCTAGCTATTTATTATTAGGACCTGCCTTGCACATATGCTGCAAATTAATCTCTAATTAAGCCCAGTTTTATGGCCGGCCGGCTAGCTGCAGCTGCTACCATATATATATATATATATATATATATATATATATATATATATATACAAATGCTATTCTACACCGACGTGGAATGGAGGGGTTGGGATTGGGTGGGGGGTGGGCACGATTGAGATGATCGGTGTAGAATAGCATTTACACCCATAGTGTAGAATAGCGTTCCCGTATATATATATATATATATATATATATATATATATATATATATATATATGGGTGTAAATGCTATTCTACACCGATCATCTCAATCGTGCCCACCCCCCACCCAATCCCAACCCCTCCATTCCACGTCGGTGTAGAATATCATTTGTATATATATATATATATATATATATATATATATATATATATATATACCATACGTGCATGGATTATTCCATCTGATCTGATATAAACGAACAGTGGGTCAGTCTGAGATTTTGTCATTGATTATTGGATCCACATTCTCAATAACCTTCTAGCTAATTTTTAGATAATAAAAATTACTTTCATCCTTTGCACCAACTATAGATACATGTAATCGTTATACTATTAGATTTTTTGGGGAAGATTTGCTATTTTGACACTTCAAAGAAATGGTTTTTTGTATTTTTGACATTCGGACCTCTTTCATTGATTCATGTGATCTTACGTGTCAGCTTCAGAAATGTAATCTTAAACAAGGTGTAGATCTTTAAAGTGTCAAAATAGCAGTTTTTTCTTTTTTTTGGCGGAGCTTCCTAACAACCACAGCTGCTTACATTTTTTTGTAGATTTTTTCCAAATTGTAAAATGTAGTAGCTATATAATCTACGAATAAACTAATATAAAAACCGAGAAAATACCATTTTCTTAGATTTTTAGCAGCTAAATACTCGCATTATATTTTTCGAAATCTTAAACTTCTCATATATATATATATATATATCTTAAACCGAGAGCTTAAAATAAAACCCAAAAATAACTGAAAAATATGAGAAAAAAAGGCATGAAAAGACTAGCGTGAAAACAAGAGAGCGTCGGCACGCACAAGTGCAACAATATTCATGGTGGAAATTACCCGCCACCATTCCATACTTAAAATCTACTTTATTTTATTTTGAAGACATTATAATATTTTACCATCCAAATATAATAATTTGTAATATATAGCAACAATCTATATTGTTGAAACAACTCATATCTTATTTTTCCTCCAAGTTATTTTAATTCAACTTATTATAATTCTCATATATTAGCTAAATTATTGTTTTTTTGGTTTAAAATTATAATAATCTATCTTATAAAAAAAGTTAGGTTGGATGAATTTGTTAGATTATTATAATATTCTGCATCCTAAATTATAATAAGCTACTATAATAAGTTACGTATTTATTTCAGCTTATAAAATAAGGTGGATTACCGTAATAATTAAATCTTTAAGTACAAGACAAAGGTAAAGGGGAGGTTAGACACTCCATCAATTGATGAGATTCTAGGCATCCAACCTTTTACATGCTCGTATCTCTGACCACATAATTAATTTTCCTATTTTCTTATCATATATGAACAGTAATGTTGTTCTGGACATTAAGAAAGGATCATCAGAAAGGATCGTGTTTTTATTGTAAATTTTGATAGCTAGCTCTTAACAACTCATAAGTATTGAGATACTAGGAGATACCATACATTAACACTCACATGATTAATTAACTATGCATGCAGGAGATGATATGTCGCCTCCTTTCAACAGTTGATCTATTAGTGCGGTTTCTATCTTTATATTACTTAATTACTATAAATTGGGAGAGCTCCTGCATTGACTAAGTTGCACAATTAAAAAAAGCAGAAAAATTTGTGACCGGACAGTTCTCATGAGCCAAAGTTTAGACACGGTTACATACTACTGAAGAGGTTGATCTAGACACATGCATCCTTGCAGCTGCCTGCATTCTTGTGTTTAGCCATTTAATTCTATTTTTTGTGATTCTATAATAACATAGGTGGAGTCAGAAATATGTCATGAATGGCTTAATTCAATTATTCGTGACTAATTATTAATAATTTTCAAATAGATTTATATAATTTTACAGTAATTTTTATACACATAGGGAGCTGAGCTAACTAGACATGGTACGTGTTAAGCCTTAGCCACCTCACCCCTTATATTAACAATTATCTTTTTTATATTACATTAGTTACATATTATAATTATTTCACTTTTTTAAAATTCAAACCTTTTCAACTTTAACCAAATATATATATATACAAATGCTATTCTACACCACAGGTGTAGAATGCTATTCTACACCACAGGTGTAGAATGCTATTCTACACCGACGTGGAATGGAGGGATTGGGATTGGGTGGGGAGTGGGCACGATTGGAATGATCGGTGTAGAATAGCATTTACACCCATAGTGTAGAATAGCGTTCCCGTATGTATATATATATATATATATATATATATATATATATATATAATACCAAACAATTCACTGCTAAAAAACTTTCTTTGGTCAGTTTAATAAAACTAATTTGATATTATAACTATCAGTATATATTTTTCATAAATTTAGTCAAAGTTTGATAAGTTAGCTAGACCCATCAAAATGTCAAACGACATAATGATATATGTATCAGGATTAATAATATTTTTATACTCCGTATATAATACCCAGAATGGCAGTAGCACTTGTTGCTATTATCTCCTCACAAACAGTAAAACCCCCTGCTAATTAACTGTACACAACAGCACACGTCGTCTGGTCTCTACAGTTGATCGATCAGAGCCAGCCATCTCTCTCGTTAGTCGTTACCCTTTAATTACTACGAATTGAGAGATCTCCTGCCTTGATTAAGTTGGACAAATAAACAAACAAACAAAAAGAAGAACAGATCTTAATCTTACATATGAACCGGACAGTTTCCACGAGCGCAGCATGCACATATGATATGACAGACCAGCTGCATTTGTTAAGTTCCTGCAGGAAAACGCTAGAATGAAAAAAAACACAGGCCATATCATATCACGCCATGCATTTGTTTATACATGTAATTGTAGCACAAGCTGTACGCACTGCCCTGTGTGCTACCTGTTCAGGATCTTGATGACATTCTATCCTCGATCGCGTGCGTTGCATGCCCGGACGATCCTGTCCAATTCTGCTCGATTTTCTGCCTCTTTTGTGTATGTATGGATTTCGGTAGTTGATTGACCCAGCTGGATTAATGCTCGTACTGATATGTATGCTAGCTTTGATCGTATGGCAGTCAAGTGCAGATCGAGCCGGAACTAGCAGATTTTCAGATACTGAAATGGTTTTCAGATGCTGCCGTCTATAAATTAGCAAGAGAAATCGTTGGTTCAGTGAAATTCTTGAGACAGTTGAACCGATTGATCGCGTGGCATTTGAGACTGATATATAATTCAGCTGGTCAGATCGACACACTGGCAATTATATATTCGATTCATCATCATTTCTGAATCCACAATTCGCGGGAATTGCTACGGACTGACAACTGACCAGGCACTGCACGCACAAACTGATGAACTCCTATGAACATTAGGCTGTTGACCACAGGTGACCCCATGCATGCATGGAGTGCAGTACAGTACAGTGTGAATCGATTGCCATAGGAGCATACCAATAATAAGACCAAGGGGGCCCCCCTTCTTGCGGCCATTTGTGCAATGCAACCTAGGAGGAGTAGTCCTCCACTCCTCCATGGCCTTGTGCCCAAAGCTTGCACAGCATCGCTCGTCTCGTCGCCTTCTCTGAACTTTCTGAACTTGTCCAGGAAAAGATGGGGAGCACGCACGTCCTTGATCGGCGATTCTTCAGAAAAAGTGCGAGCAGCAGCTAGAGCATATACACAGATGACGATGATGCAACGACGACATTATTGATCGATTGCAACTGTTCTGCAGATAATTAATTCGCGTGTCTCTGAACAAAATACAGGCATGCAGTATTTATCATTCAGAAACATATCCCTGAACAAAATACAGGGAAGCAAGGTTGCGTGCAGGCGATGTATGAAAATATATTATCATGCATCTGATCTGCTGACGTTGGTAAGTAACCGATCGATCGATGATAATTTGGGGGCGTACATCGTTTTCAGGGTGCTCATGGGGCATCGATCGATCGACGACAAATGGGCTGCCTTCTGGTGTGAGTTGGATGGCCGATAATAGGCCATGTCGACCTGCCCTCTACGCTCTTAATTTGGCTCCACTCTACAGCTAGCCGACGTACTACTTCACGGTTTTTTTAATAATACATTTTTATTTAAAATTTTAAATCGGATACATGGATTTCAGAATTTGCAAAAATAACCTTACTATGTTTTATCTGTCTATGTCGATCCGTCATATATCAATAGAACATTTGCCGATCTAGGCCAATCTAGTCTTATCTGCCAGTTTCTATCGACCAATGAAGTGTCGATCTAGGCCGATCAACCCTAAATTGGCCCTTCATCCACCTTATATTTAGGGTGTGCCAATGTTTGATCCATCGATTTAGGCTACTCAGTATAGATCGGCATATCAAGCACTGTTACGAGCCTATAGCTCCAGGCAATCTAGGTTGGTCGGCCTAGATCGATAGATCAATTATCGACAGAAGGCTATTTTTGCAAATTCTGAAATCTCTGTGCTAAATTTGAAATTTTGAATAAAAATTTATTATTTATTTTTTTAAAAAAAAACTCCTACTTCACTCAACCAACTAGCTGTGCTACTGTTCACTCACATTCTCTCTGTCCCGCCCTCTCTTTTTTCACACACTCCCCTAATGTGCCACCTTAAATTATGAGACTTTAAAGTTAGTCTAACTATATTGCATTGGGTATATATTTTTGGATGGACTTTGATTTTTCTCTGATTTTATAGTACATGTTACGTTCAATAATCACACAAGTGTACCATCTGTTCTACTTAGTATCATGGCTGGGACCCTAACACACTATGATTGTGAAAAAACCACTCGAATATTATTGTCTAGTCTTTGTTTAGAGTTTGCCCGAGGTCCTAGAATTTTCTGGTACGGCCTTGGCGCTCTCATCACCACTCACCACCATTGGTAATTAGAGAGTGATAGAGCCAGATGCTGATGATTGGGATCTGAGAGAGGGACTGTTGGTTCTTGTGTGCTCGTCATCTGTCAGCTCCTTGATTTCGCCGCTTTGATTTGATTTTTCATCCATGGCAGTATGCATGGCACGCAATTGTATATGTGTATCTGCAAAGTTGCAGGCTGGCTGTGTGTTCTTGGGCGCGGAGATGAGGGAGGCCACGTCGAGCGAGCTGCGGCATGCACAGTAGCAGCGAGAGCGTCAATTCGATCATATCGATCGAGTCAATCAATCACGCGGCGCCATTGCTATGCTGAGCTGAGCTACATACCTAGCTATTCCGTGTCGACGACGACGTATACACGGGGGCCACACCCTAGCTAGCTGGGCGTCGCCGACGACGTGCATGTTGCAACGACGACATTATCGAGCGAGCGATCTCTGCCTTTTCGGGCTACACATCGTCGCCCCCATCCGTCGTGCCCTACCTACGCCATGGATGACAACGACCGGAATCATATCAAAGTCAAACGCCGATCCGACCCCGACCCTACATACGTATATATATATATATATCAGCATAAGCTTGGAGCTACATACATACGTCCGTCTGTTCCCTTTTTGTGGTTGAAACATCACCTGTCCGAGAAAGAACGGATCGAGTCAAGAAGATTGCAGATCTAAGCTGCCTCATTTAGCTACCTCACCATCAATGAACTCTCCATGCCGACCTATATATCTCACAGGTCAGCACGTAATATAATTATGCATATGTGTACATTAAAAGTTTCGAGGACTATCTCCTGAACGGGGCCGGGGTCTACCCGATCGCATTTGGAGGGACGATCGAGCTAGAGAAGCGAGCTAATTAAGCTAGCGGCCGGCTTGCACACTTCACATCACCAGCTAACCCTAATTAAACCACAAAAGCGAGCGAGGAAGAAAGGCCACGTGATCATAGCGAAAAAAAGTCCAACTTCTGCTCCAATTATATGAATAGTTTCAAATCAAATCGTCAAACCAAACCAGTGATCTATCTGATCGATGCAAGTAATCGCTAGAGGCAGCGTCATTAAGCTCATCGATCTATAAGCATTAGTAGTATGGCCTTTGTTCGTGCACGTAGCTAATTAACTAGTAGCTGCAGGGGCAGGCAGGCATTAATTCCCTAAGCTAGCTTGTTCGTGTCATGTCTTTGACTAGCTTGTTCCATTGATTACTAAGCATTTGCTTAATTAATTTTTTTCTTCTCGTCGACGCCATGCCGACCATCCCCCGTATAATATATATATCCTCGATAATTTCTATACTTTTGCATGGTTTTCTCTGTGTGATCAAGTTATAATTAGCAGTTAGCGTGCAAATGAAACCCATAAATAGTCAAAGAGATCGACGTGTACTCCCCTCGGTCGATCGGTTATATATATGGCAACGTTACGTTTCGCTTTGGACATCGACATGTAAGCTAATAAGGTCTTCAAAATACTATATTTACCGGCAATTCAATTGTACTATATTTCTAAATATTTTTCAACGCAGTTTCATATATATATGTACGTTTTTCAAAGTTCGAATCCGGTCTGAATAATTTAAAAGATGGATGTTGATTCTGAAAGTTTTGAAAGTCTAGTTTTGTTGTGCGTAGAACAAAAAACATGTTACAGTTGAGTGTGTATTATATATATATATACACACACACACAAATGCTATTATTCTATTCTTCTGAGATATCTACTACTGTTAATATCTACTACTGAAAATGATCGGTGCAGAATAGCGATCCCGTATATATATGTATATATATACGAATGATAAAATAAGCTAGCAAGGGCCTTGGTGGTCTCTAGCATGTAGAAATGAGAAGCTTTTTTCTCTCACAAGTGGGCCAAGGCTTGGTTGTCCAATGGAGCTTTTACAAAAACAACGATCTAATAGTAGATAAACCAAAGGCCTAATGAGACCTCATTGAAAAGCCCACGAGGAAAGGCTGGGAAACCCATGCATGACCAAATAAAAGTTGTGCCGTAACGTAGTTTTTTTAAAAAAATAATACATTTTAATTCAAAATTTCAAATCTAGTACGAGAAATTTAGAACGTGCAAAAATAGTTTTTCTGTCGGTAATTGGTATACGGATCTAGGCCGAGTGGCTTCCTTTGGTGTTTGATTCGCCGATCTAGGACGGATCGACCTAGATTAGCAGACCATAGCCTGACAGGAGGCTATTTTTGCAAATTCCGAAATCCGCATGTCAAATTTGAAATTTTGAATAATATGTTTTGTTAAAAAAAACGCAATAAAGTAAGGGCTGTTTTGAAACGCAAAAATTTTGGGTCGTGCTCGCGGCCCAAGAATCAAGTTTAGTCTTGCTGCCGTGAGAATGGATGGAATGGGCCGTCGGCTACTACCAGCAACCTCATATTGTCAGTAGCACTGTGAGGACTGACTGACTGACTGACTGACTGACTGAAGAGTGCGGAGTGAGGGTCCATGATCCCAACTAGCCGACCGAGACATCCCTCAGATCAGATCAGTGGCCGTAGTGGTAGGCTGGTAGCTAACCACATGCAGCCAGATTTTTTTTTTCTTCTCAGAGTTCTCAGACCGATCACCTCGGCATGGCTTGAGCTCCGTGGCTGACGAACAGCCACAAGCTAGCAAACGATGACCTCTCTTTTCGCCATCAGCAGCAACCAACCAAAATCAAATCGCTACCTAGCTAGCTATAAGCTAGCTACTCGCGATCGTATCGTGGCTCGAGCACTATACCACTAAGGGACCAAACTCAAACCAGCTGCTAGTCGATTAGCAGTAGTGCCACCCCACTTGCAGATTTTGAGAGAGAGGCTGGATGCGATGCGATTGAGCGGCATCGGATTGCAGATAGATGTGAGATGTCGCAGCTAGCTAGCCATGCATCATATGCATGCATCGTTCGATTCGAAACTGCATGCTCTCATCAGCTGAGCTGCAACTTGCGCGAATACTAAGCCGCGGGAACAGCGCGTCACCTCGTTTGTTTCAGCGCGAGCTGTACTTATCCACTGTACTGTACTGTACTGTACTGTAGCAGCAGCAGCACTGTGCTCTGAGCCTCTGATGCAGATCTGGGCTACCATCATGCAGCCTGCACTGCACATGCGTGCTGCGATGTGATTTGGCTTAACCGTCTTGCATGCATTGGTTAATTAACCCTCTCATTATTATGCGATCGGTTCAACTCGATCGATCGATCGGTTGCCAGCACTGCAAGCATCACCTCGAAAAGAAAAGCTTTTCTCGCTTGGCCTAGCTAGCTAGTTATCTACTTCTTTCATTGGTTGTGTTTGTGCTTGTGGATTACTCGATCGATCCTGACCACATTTCGGCTAGCTAGCTTTCTGGGTTAGTTATGTAGTTGATGGAAACTAAAAGTTTAAAATAATTCATTTTAAAGCAAATTTTAGATCAAATCAAGTACATACATATCTCAGAGCTTCCGTGGAACAGTCTTTCAGTGCTTAGTTATCCACAACTCATCATAGATCCACGTGCATGCAGCTGCTTGTTCCTTAATCCGCTAACTATATATCTATCTAGTCTCGACAAGAGGAGCAATACAATATAATATATATAATCAAGTAATTAATCTCGCGCGGCATCGATCTAATCAACGTCAATCATTCTTAACACAATTCTCTTTTCCTGCAAGCTAAGTACGTGCAATCAATCCTGCTGCCTGCCTGCGTGCATGCATGCCCCCACATCTCTGAAGAAATCAACGCAGCTAGAGGCCGGTGACGTACGTACTGCAGAGAGAAATTCAGATCACCAGTGGCGTGCACTGCATCTAGCTAGCAATACGTGCTGCCCTTCCAAAAACAACCCAGAATCGCGGCGAGATCTGACAGTGAGACAGCGATGCATCATGCATCTTCACTCGATCGAGCGAGAATCATATCCGCCCATGCATGCATTAGCTCGCGCAGATATGAGATATCATTGACGGGAATCTCACCATCGCTCGCGTACGTCCGCCCAAAAAGCTAGGGCTAGCTAGCCGCCCAGATATCATATCCAGCATGAACTCAGAACTCCCTTATCTACGACGAACACGCGCGTACAGTGAATCAGTCCGATGTCAAGTACCAACTAGGCAACTATCTAACTCATAGTCAATAGTGAGAGACGATAAACATCATAGCTAGTCAATAGTAACGAATTAAAGAAAAATATCTCTAGGTGGAGATGAACAATAGACGATACATCTGTCACTCTTATTAAGCTAGTAATAATACATCATCTTTAAGATAAATAGACAATTAATAACATAAATAGATGAATGAATCATTACTAAGATATATGCATGCTAGCTATTAGTAACAAGCAAGCAGCTAGAGGTTTGTGTCTGTCAATAATGGCAGGCATGGGCATGTCCATGCCGCCGTGCATGGCCATCGTCTTCTTGTTAGTTGCAGCAAGCTAGCAACCCATCCAATACTAGATTGGGCGTGCTTAGTTTAGTCTATTATATTATTGAGCGTTACGGCTCTCGTGCAAGCGGGAGCCTGTAAAATATAGTGGCTCACATGGGACGGCCGGCGCGGGCGGATGCAGAAGACGGCAATCTGTCGTGCGTCCGTGCGCCCACCGCGCGCCGCCGCCGGCGTCGTTGTCGTCCATGGCGTGTCCTTCGGCCGTCCATGTCTGCTGCCTGCTGGCTAGCTTCTCGTTTTGGAGATGCAGAATATTCAGACCTTCCGAGGAGACGCGTTCGTTTATCTCTTCAGAGGAAACGTACTAGCAGCTGCTAGCTGGTTTCATCGAATCGGCAATCTCCAACCGAAGAAACTACCGCTAGCTAGTGAGTACAAGATCAGTGGTGCTACGAAATTAGGCCAGCAAGATGAGCTCGTAGCAGCAGGTCGGTCAGGTCAGCCGGGCGAATGGACGGACGGAATTGCCGAGAAAATCAACGGATCGAGTTGAAAAATGTATTCCGCACGCGGAGAAAATACGACCCTGCGCCTGAAACCCAACTTGCATGCAGGTCCAATATACTCCATACTATTTGGACCTTTTAGCTAGATTTCCTAGTGATTGAAAATGTAATAATCAGCTCAGTTACTTTTGTTTTATGAATTAGAATTATGATGCCAATTGCCGACATTAATAGTATAAGTACACTGTACACTGCTATAATTGAGTTGGTTATAGCAAACAGTTTGGGATACTGCATCAGTATAGTATATTAGCAAATCTATGTGTATTAATCTGAAAAGCTATAAACGACAACCTTTGGAACATTGCTTGGTTGCTGAAGTCGTCGTTGACCATATTGGGTTAGTTACGGTTAAAGCTGACCCGTCCGCCGACGTGTGACGTGTTATCCGGGCAGCCGAGTCGTGTAATCCGACGTGGCCTGACCCGACCGGGACGAGGCCGGACGGGTTCCGACGTGGAGTCGTGGCTGTGACGTGTGAGCGCACATGGCCGGCGCCGGCTACGGCTACGGCATGCGTGTCGCTGTCCACCTAAGCTTCGTGGTGGGGCCCACCCGACACGGCGCGCTCCGATCCGGTCCATCCCCCCTCGCCTCCGAACGGAACGGAACGGAACGGAAGTCCCCACACGCACGGACGCTGGACGCACGCACCGCCGTCCGCCGCTAAAAGCAGCAGCAGAAGAAGAAGCAGAGAGCGAGCAAACGAACCACCTCCACCCACGCACGCACGCGCGCACGCCGCCGCCGCCGCCTCACACGCGCCTCCTCCTCATCACCTGGCATCGCTGCGATCGAGCGGATGAACCGCCTGACGGCGACGCACGGGGCGATGCTGCCGCCGCCGCCGCAGGGGCTGGCCATGTACGCCTCCGCGCCGGAGTCGCTGCTGGCGGCAATCGCCGACTCGGTCGTCCGCGGCGGGCCCGAGGTGGCGCCGCCGCATCAGTCTCAGCCGGTGGCAATCGGGAGGTACTTCTCCGCGGAGTCGTCGGGGCTCACCTCCTGCGAGTCCAGCTGCCGGACGACGGGAGCCCGGCCCCCGCTCGAGCGGGCGTACGGCGGCTCCGGCGAGATCCACGTCCCGCCGCACGACGCCCCCGGGGTCCCGCTCTTCCGCCACAGCAGCTCCCCCGCCGGCCTCCTCTCCCGCCTCATGGCTGACCATCACGGTACGTGCCTCCCTCCTCCTCCTCCTCCTCCTCCTCCTCCTCGCCGCCGTCGCTCGCAAATCGATCAATCGATCTCGTGTCGTGCGCCCCCGCGCGTCGCCGCGGCGGCGGCCTAGCTTGCGCGTGCTACCCCCCCATTGGCCAGCTGTCACGGTGTCGCGTGTACTCGTCGCCGTCCGATTGCTGCCTGATCACCCGCGCCTCTGCTACTTCATTAATTACCACGCTTCTCCGTGAGGTTAATTAGTAAATTAATTACCACGCTAGCTAACACAGTACTCCTCGCGGGGAAATATCAAAAACTCAACTTCTCAGTTTTTACTGCCATGCAATTTACTCCGATAAGGAGTACTACCTTTCGTACACAAAAACTAAGTCGCTTTAGAAATTATTTCACGTATCAAGAGTAATTAATTAGTATGTATTTTTTATATTTGTTCCTATTAAATATAGTGCAGAGTAAACATAGCACGAAAAACAAGAAAAAAAAATAGTACTACTTGAGGGGTATAGTTGTCCAAAATGCATAATAAAATGCAAAACGATTTGTTTTAGCAAACTCTTTATACAAGCCTAAAACGAGTTGTTTTTATGTACCGGAGGGAGGGAGTAACTAGTATTAGTGCCAGTAGACAGTAGTGTAGCAGACCAATAATCAGCTAATAATCTGAATCGAACGGGGTTGTTAACTTCAATAATGGTGTCAGTGACAGTGCAATGCATCTTTGACAAAAGTAGAAGGAAAAGGGGAAGAACTCGCAATACCCACATGCATTTATCATTTTATTGTATCTAACCATACATATCCATCTGCAGTGTGGATATCTGCATCAAGTTTGATTAGTTGGACCGTTATACTTTCCGTTTTGGTTGTAATTAGCAGACTCTGTTGCGTGGTATACATTGTTTGTTGCAACATACTAATATACTCTTTATTTTTTTTTGCATCAAAAGCAAGGAAAAAAGCAAAGTACTATTATTACATTGAATCTTCTGTGTATTCATCCTATTACATTAAAATTCTTGTATCTAGGTATACAAATATGCACAACTTTTTTAGCTAGCGGAATTAATGTTTAGCTGAGGTTCTGTTACTGTTATTTTTAAAATCGCTAATCCCTTGAGCAGTTTATATTTTTTATGGGTTTCTTGTGATAATTCAGTACAGTACTAGCTAGCCCTAATTTGTGTGCTTGCATTGGCAGCAGGCTGATGCATTGTATGTTGTCGATGTGTGGCCGTTTCTTGCTGGCAGCCATCTGCTTGCAGCGAACCTGGACACATGTCAGTTTCAGCATAATTCATTTGCTAACAGCTAGCACGCGTTCATTGCATATCCCCACATGACCACATCGATGCAGACCTGTATCTAACGCCCCAGAAAATAATTTTCCTGTCGATTCACCGGGCCCAGGTATTTAATCTAAAATTTTCGTTTGTTTAGGAAATCCAAGTGATTCTTCTCTTTTAAATTCCGTCCGTGTAATTCCAAGTGATTCTTGCGAGTTGTGAGTGTACTAGCTAACACTATCTATCGGCTAGCTTAATTATTTTCATGCCGCTATCGATATGCTCCCATCATGATTCCCATGTCACTAGCAAAACTGTAGCCTCTCTCTCTTTAACATAGTATAGTTATTGTAGTGTTCATGTTTTGTCTTAAAATATGGTTATTTCTTTGACTATTTCGGCATCTCAATCAATCGTAACCATCTCTGGTTTTATTTATGTGGTCATAGTTGAGAAGAAATAAAACTGTACATCGATTTTCTTACTCTCTAGCTGTTGAACTTGAAAAGTCAAACCAACTTGTAAAACGTCATTTCAGCACTAATAAAGCTAATGACAGTAACGGCAGACATATCTCGTCGATAAGAGTCATGCCGGATATATATATAACATAAAAAGCCACTCAGCTCTGGGGCTAAAAAATATTCGAGCGACTCTGCATCAGTGGCATGTATGTATCCTTGCATGGTAAAAGATTAAAAAGGATAAATATATAAAGCAGTGTGAAGATAGCGCATTATCCTTTTTTTTTACATAAAGAAAAGATAATAAAAACACATGGGCAGGTAGGGGAGTATTAACTACTCCTGCGTCGATCACAGATTCACAGTAGATTCATTGGTACCTGGCAACTTGCAACGTTCTTCATTGGCTGATCGGATCAGACGGATCACGGATGGGATGTGATGCAAGTATGAGACGACCCAGCCACTGTTCATCCTCTCGTACTTGTCGGGAGGAGATGACAAATCTTGCATGGGTGATTGCTGGGTGCTATGTTAGCTTTAGGTTTATCGGCTAGCTGAGCTTTGTTTCCAGAGTAGCTTTTGCTCCCATCAGTGAGTGGGGTAGCTTCAGACAATGGTTGCCTCTCCAGTCTGTCTTAATTAGCAGATTTGCACAGACACTGCCTGGCTGATGGGGCCAAATCTGTTTCTGCATCATATACATGTGTCTTTTCATGTACCTTTGGCTTTTGGTATACTTGCTTTGGAAATTTGTTCATTTCTAGTTTTGTGTCATCAAAGATTAGCCAGGAGTTGCAACAAAGGGTCTGCTTGCTAAAGTTGATGACGATTCTGTAACCAATTAACCTCCAGTGCACTGTAGCGGACCTTAAATTGACCTGCTGTTATTACTCACTGACGCATGGGCCCAAGTGGTAACTGACGTACGTGCATGCACGGCAGGCATGGCAGCGACGAGAGGAATGGGGAGCTACTCGCCGGCAGGCAGCGACCACAGGAGGCTGAGCTCGCAGTGGAGCTTCTCCAGGCAGGACCTGCCGCAGATATCTGAGATGGGTGGCATCATACCCGACATCGGCGAGAGCATCGTCACCGGCGGCGGATGCAACAGCTCCAGCGGCGACGCCACCGGCACCGGCCACGGCGCGCAGTCATCCTCCTTCCTCTCCAGGAGCTTCTCCATGAGCTCCTGGGACGACACCAACTCCATCATGTTCTCCCCGCCGAGCAGCAAGAAGGCCAGAGCAGGGGACCCCAGCGATGACATGGTTACCAGCTTCAGCAACATGGACTCCCAGGTACACGGCACACGGCCTGTCCGTGCAAATTAACGATCGTTTTATATGTACTTCACATTTGTGTTGCCCTCGCCTCGTGCTAAAATTGCATTCTTCAAATCCAGTTTGGCTTGTCCAAGTCGTCTCTGGAGATGCCAGGCATGGACGACTTCATGCAGCTGCAGCAAGACTCCATCGCCTGCAGAGTCCGCGCAAAGCGCGGTTGCGCGACGCACCCTCGGAGCATCGCTGAGAGGGTCAGTTCCCTGCCTAGCTATCTAGTAGCTACCGTGGCAATTCCTGTGATGTCGGATGTTGATATGGAAGCCGCATTTCTTTCTGATGTTTAGGAAAGGAGAACGAGGATTAGCAAGAGGCTAAAGAAGCTGCAGGATCTCGTGCCAAACATGGACAAGGTAAAGTCAACGAACTGTTTGGATCGTGTCTATGACCTTGTGTGTATAAACTTTTAACTGAGAAATCAGCTAGTACAGAAGTTACTGCTGCTCTCTAAGCAGCTGAACCAGCTGACAGTTTTGACCCAAATTGAAGCTGTAAGAGTGATGTGATACACTTATTGGTTGCAGCAAACAAATACGTCAGACATGTTGGATATTGCTGTAAACTACATCAAAGAGCTGCAGGGACAAGTTGAGGTATGCTCCAGGCTTCAGACGTCCCTTTTTCAAAAAGAAAAAGAAAAGGAAAAAAAAACAATCTCCACATGTGCACACCAACAGGCCTCACTAGCTTTTACCACGTGCACAGGCTGAGTTAGAAACTAAGTTACAGATATTTCTGGGAAATTAAAATTGGGTCATCACAGAATTACTGATAAAAAC
The DNA here is from genome assembly GCA_019279435.1 of Zizania palustris. NCBI lineage: Eukaryota > Viridiplantae > Streptophyta > Magnoliopsida > Poales > Poaceae > Zizania > Zizania palustris. The sequence goes on along the minus strand of JAAALK010000288.1, from coordinate 84,238,456 downwards.
AATCCCTCGTACGTTGTGATGGATTTATGCAGAAGATAAAACACGACCAAGCAAACTGCACTTGCTCCGGCAACCAGAACTGCTAAGGCTGGGAAATCGGAGCTCCAACGTAATGCCGTACTGATGTGGTTGGCGAACCCAAGTTTTGCTTCAGAAGATTAGGGTGTAAAAGCACTTCACATGTCAAGTGGCCTCCACCGTGCCTCACCCTTCCCTTGGCTGTGTTATGGATAGCATCAATGGCTTGAAGATTAGGTGGTGAGAAGTAGATTGATTGATGTAATTTAATTCATGTAAAATAAGAGTTGTATGTAAAATCCTCCATTCCAACGCCAACGGATTGCTGCTAATCATCATTGTTCTCAATAAAAGTTCTCTTCTTTGGCAACATTTTTTTTGCATGATTACTAAACCCACCAGATGTTTGGTTGAACTGGGATTCCTGAGTTCTAGGTATGCATGTTGTTCTATACATAATGTCAGGTATGCATTCAATTTCTGGTTGGACCAAGGGTTACATAACTGAAGTTTATTTATACATCAGCCTTGAAATACAGTAGTTGGAAGTTGGAACAGTAAATCCAGGCCGACATTTCATATGTTAGCTGCTATACAGTTTGCCAAATTGAGCAAATTCAACTTGCACCAGATCATGACATTAAGCAGCTGTCCTTGAGAATAATCTTAGGTAGCGCAATCTCCAGCTATATATATTCCTCTCCTGCAAATTTAGAGGGAGGTTCCTCAGAGAGAAGAAGACTAAAGCAAAAGAACTTAATACTGTAGGCCATTGCCAGATTTTGTACAGTGATTTATACTCACAGACTTGATTGTGTTCTTACAAGAGGTGACTGCAGTGCATCATAGTGGCCATAACCATCATAGAGCACACTGACTGGATTGTCCTTGCCATACTCCTGACCGTATTCTGCTATTATCCTGGGGCTATCAGAGCCCTTGGTATACATGTAAACAGTGATGGGCATCCTGCAATGTGACATTTCTTACTAACAATTATGCAGAGGAAGATATAGGAAACACAAGTAGGGTTCCTACCGAAGAACATGAGAGCACATGAGCAGTTCAGGCTCTCCTCCCCAGACATGAGGCCTTCTCATCCGATTCACATAGCTCTCAAAATCTCCTTCGAGGAACCTACCCAGCAGAGCGAAGATTAACGGAAAAAATGTCATGTGACTGAGGTTGTTCTTTATGCTTCAAGGTGGATCATACAGCATTATCACATGCTTTAACAAAGATTAAATCCAAGGAAAAAACATTTAAGAGCTAAACCCGTTCAGTATCCCATAAAGTGGTAAGGTTGTAGCATCAAAATTCTGCATTTATATAAACTGGCAGCTGCAATTTGTTTGTCCTTTCTTAGCATATCTCCTAGTTCTACTCCTCACTCCTTATTCTGCAAAAGTACTGTCCAGTAAACAAATGCATCAGACAGACAACGGGAAGTGAAAGAAACCATTCAGTGTCCCCTCTTCTCTTGACAAACTCATCTGCTACCTGGAACAGAACAAAATATGTCAAAAAACATGCGGATAGTAACACAAGAAGTGCGCATCGGTAGTTCACAATTCGGCTAAAATGCTTAGTTATCAAGTGATGAACAATCACTTTTGATCGAAGCTCATCAGCGAGCTCCTTCTGCACGCTCTCGCTTGGCGGCTGCTTTCCTCTCCTTAAGCAGGCACCATAAGCAACAGACCTAAAGAGGCATCTCCCGTCCCCTGTAATTCCTGAAATGTGAAGACAGAATCATTCCAGCTAGTTTCTGTGTTCAGCAATCCAGAGCATCAACTGAGGCACAAAACATCATCAGAATTAACCAGTTAGAGAGCTGCACATAAACAAATATTCATTCGGACTGGTGCACCACAGCACATATCTAATCAAAGCTCACTCCTTTTTCTTGTTTCAAAAAAAAAGACGAGATCGATCTCTCATCTAAATTTGTCAAAGGGGATACCAACTTATCATATAGTAACAAAAGGAGAGAAGGCATCTAGCTAGTATTTTACAGTCTTTCAACTACAAATCAGCACTGATCTTGTATTTCTCTCGCTCTACTTTTTTTCCCGAGACCAACAAACTAGCGATCTCTCTTACCACTAACCGCCACAAAAAGAATCCATCCGCTTTTTCATACAGATCCAACCCCGCAAAGCCGGCAACTTTACTCTGTCTCTAGTAGCTACTCGTTTACTTCATCTGCGCTGTCCAAACTCAGCGGTGATCCACACATGTCATGAAACAAGAACTCGACGGAGGCAAAAAGAGGAGCAAGGAACAGCCAGTGGGAAACAGGCGCGCCGTAGCGCGCATCACGTACGGATCGACCGCAGCGGGCGGAGCTCGCCATCCGACATCCACTGCGCGGCGATCGTCGTCCTCTGTTATGGACCACACCGGCGGCGGGTTCCTCGCCGGATTGGAAGATAACACAGGCAATGTCACGCAGGAAAGAACGGAGGAGAGGAAGAATAAAAGGGAGGAACAAGGGGACTCGATTCTGTTTTCTTTCTTGCTGACCACTCCTCTACTGACAAATATGTTGTTTCATAATACATTCTCCTTATTAGCTCTTAAATCATTTTCCTTATTTTTTATTTTCACTGCTTCTTCTATCTGAGAGGCATGTTTTCTGAGTTCCGCCGATAATACTTTCAAAACAGGATACAGGATACAAGTTTTTAATTTTCACCACTTCTTCACCCGCTAGATGCATGTATTTGACAAAAACACAATACATAATAGATTATTTATTATTTAATAATAAATGACTATATTTAAAATTTTAAATGTAAATATAAATATTCAAATTTAAATATAGGAACATAATCATCAATCCCCAGTCACGGGCGGGTGGGCCGAGCTAGCTTTGGCACGCACGAGAAAGACTGGTAGGAAGCCTATGCGCACGACAACAGCCCGCGGGAAGAGCGTGCCCACGTGGCGCGGACGGGAGCCAGCAGAGGGCCTGGGGATGAGAGTCTAGTGGCATCTTTTGAGAGCCCTTTTTTTTGAGAACCGAGTAGAAATTCCGTTGGATCTCGATTTTTTCGCGGGTTCTCAAAAATGACTTTGAGGGTCTCAATAGGGTCTTGGTGGAGTTATTCTAAGTACATGAATACACTTTTCACACAGAAACGCATATTCCTCCATCCCACTTACGCTTTTTCACATAGAATGTTTTTTTGCACCATGACTCAAATGACTTGGCTACTCCCTTGGTAGCATCGGCTGAGCGTGTTAGACTATTGTAATTATAGTATGTGTAATTATAGTAGTCAATCCTTGATTAGTGGCATGTACGCCTGTGTGGTTGGCAGGTAAGCCACCCCGGCCTATTTATGTACCGATGTACATTGAGATGGAATACAATTTTCATATTCCCACACTTACATGGTATCAGAGCGGTTACGATCCGCTTCCGCATCCCTCGCGCGCCGCCGGTCCACGCTCGCCGCTCCCATCGCCGATCCACTCGCCTGGAGCGTCGCCGAGCCGATCGCCGCGCCTGATCGCCCGCCTTGCCTTGCCAGCACGGCCGCCGATCCTTCTCCCGATCGCCTGCCCCGTCGCACTTCCAGCCGGGAGCAGCCACCGATCCGGCTAAGCCATGGCAGACGACGACACCATGGACGAGGCCGCCGCCGCTGCGGCCAAGGCCGCCGAGGACCGTCGCCTCGCCGCAGAGGCTGCTACACGCGCCGACAAGGAGCGTCGCAATGAGGAGCTCCGCCTCCACAACGCCGCCCTCGCCGAGTATGAAGCCGCCCACGAAGCCATCTGGGCGCAGGCCACCGCCGTCGTCAACGTGAAGGCGCTCATCCCCATCATCCTCGACAAGGCCACGAACACCTACACCAAGTGGCGCGGGATGTTCCTCACCGTCCTCGGCAAGTACGCACTGACCCGCCACGTGCTCGACGATGAGGTGTTCCCCGAGCGCCCCGCGTGGCTCCAGGCGGACTGCGTCGTCTTGACGTGGATCTACGGCACCGTCTCTAGCGACCTGCAGCAGTCGCTCATGATCCGACAACGCCCCGCGCGTGAGGCGTGGTGCTATCTCGAGGACGAGTTCCTCGGCCAGAAGGAGTCTCGCGCCCTGTTGCTCGAGACGCAGTTCCGCAACCTCCGCCAAGACTCCATGACGATCACCGAGTTTTGCCGTCGTCTGGAGACCATGGCCGCGTCTCTCGCCGAGTTCGGCGACCCCATCGGTGATCGCCAGATGGTGCTCACCCTTCTTCGCGAGCTGAGCGGAAAATTCCGCCACATGGTGTCGATTCTCAAGATCCACCGTCCGTTCCCGACGTTCACCGAGGCCCGGACGCACCTCTTACTGGAGGAGATGGAGATTGACGCTCGCCCGCCCTCACCGCCCGCGGCTCTCGTCGCGCATCAGCAGCAGGCCGTGTCTGCCCCGCTGGCTCCCTCCTCCACATCGCGCCAGGGGAACCCGTCGGCTCCACAGCAGCGTCCCCACGGTGTGCCCACTGGTGGCCAGCGCACCAACAGCCGTCGCCGTGGCCGCGGTGGGCGTGGTGGCCAGCAGCCTCCTGGAGGGGGCACGCCCTCTGTCGGACAGGGCAGTGCACCGCCGGGCATGCACCCGTCCTTTGCACAGCCTTGGGCAGGCTCGCTGCAGATGTGGCCATACGGTCGCCCTCCGCCTCAGCCGGCCTTCACCGCCTTTCCACAGTACGGCGGATCTTTCGGCAGTGTTCCCAACGGCGGCGTCTACGGCACCGGCTACACTGCGCCCCCACCGTATGTCTACGGGGGAGCTGTGCACTCACCGTCGACGTTCCAGGGGCCGCCGGCGCCCTATCAGGCGGCTGCGCAGGCGCCCTGGAACCCCACTCATGGAGGCGCATGGAACCAGGACTCCCTTGTGCAGTCGTTCAACACCATGTCGCTCACCCCGCCCGCACCATCCGAGTGGTATGCTGACTCCGGTGCTGGCTCTCATATGACTGCGGACGCTGGTAAACTCTCCACCATTTTATCACCATCATCCCTTACACCTTCATCTATCATTGTGGGTAATGGTGCCCTTCTTCCTGTCACTGCCACTGGATCACACACTTTTTCTTTTCCGCATCGTAATCTTGTTCTTAATGATGTTTTGGTCTCTCCAAATATAATTAAGAATCTGATTTCTATTCGTCGATTTACCACCGACAACAACTGTTCCATTGAATTTGATCCCTTTGGCCTTTCTGTGAAGGATCTGCACACCAGGAACGTGATCGCCAGGTGCAATAGCTCTGGCGACCTCTACCCGTTCTATCCACCAGCCACCAGCACCTCTGCACTCCTCGCTGCCCCCACTTCGATTTGGCATCGTCGTCTCGGTCATCTTGGGCGTGAAGCTTTGTCCAAACTTATTAGCTCCAGTGTCATCTCATGCAATAAAGATGATCTTCATCATTTGTGTCATGCTTGCCAGCTCGGACATCACACTCGACTTCCTTTCGGTTTATCCAGTTCTAGAGCTACAAGTAATTTTGATTTGATACACTGTGATCTCTGGACATCTCCTATTGTTAGTGTGTCAGGCTACAAATATTATCTTGTCATTTTAGATGATCGCTCACACTACATTTGGACTTTTCCGCTTCGCCTAAAATCCGACACTTTTTCCACTCTTGCCAATTTTTTTGCTTATGCTCGCACGCAATTTGGCACCACAATCAAGAGCGTCCGGTGCGACAATGGCCGGGAGTTTGACAATTCCCTGGCCCGCACGTTCTTTCTCTCCCACGGTGTTACCCTTCGCATGTCGTGCCCCTACACATCCCAGCAAAATGGCAAAGCCGAACGTTCCATTCACACTCTTAATAATATTTTGCGCTCTCTCTTATTTCAGGCAAGTCTCCCTCCGGTCTACTGGGTTGAGGCACTTCACACCGCCACATACCTCGTCAACCGGCTCCCCACCAAAACCCTCGCCTCCTCCACTCCCTACTACCATTTACATTCGACCCAGCCATCCTATGAGCATCTCAAGGTTTTTGGCTGTGCCTGTTACCCCAACATGTCTTCCACAGCACCCCACAAACTTGCACCCCGTTCATCCCTATGTGTCTTTCTCGGCTACTCTTCGGAACACAAAGGCTATCGGTGTCTCGAGCTAGAGTCGAATCGCATCATCACCTCCAGACATGTCGTTTTTGATGAATCTTTTTTTCCCTTCGCCGACATGTCTACCTCACCAATGGCATCCTCAGCCTTGGACTTTCTCCTTGACAACAATGACCTCACCGCTCCTATTCCTAGAGCAAGGTTTGTGCATGCAGGTACTCCTCTCGACGCTCGTGGGGCAACTGAGCCGCCCACGCCACCTCCTACGCCGTTGAGCGTCGGGCCGCGGTCTCCAGCACCAAGCGCTGGGCCAGGGGCGCCCAGCTCCCCTTCCGCCGCGACGACCACCGGCGCTGCAGCCAGCAGCGCCTCCTCGCCGACCATGTCCCCGGCCGGCGCTGCTGCCCCTGTGTCTCGTACACAGGCAGTTGCCAGTAGTGCCGCGGCCACCGGACGCACGCTTGCCACCATGCCGATCTCCATCACCCCCGTCGACAATGCACACTCCATGCGCACCCGCGGCAAGGCCGGCATAGCACAGCCTGTGGATCGTCTCAACCTCCACGCTGTGCCCATGTCGCCTCTGCCCCGCTCCATTCGTGATGCCCTGTCAGATCCCAATTGGCGCTCTGCCATGCAAGCTGAGTTTGATGCACTGATCGCCAATGACACTTGGAGCCTGGTGCCACGCCCTCCCGGAGTCAATCTTGTTACTGGCAAGTGGATTTTTTCGGCAGAAACTGCATGCAAATGGGTCTCTTGATCGCTACAAGGCACGCTGGGTCCTTCGAGGTTTTACCCAGCGCCCTGGTCTAGATTATGATGAGACTTTCAGTCCAGTCGTCAAGCCAGCGACAGTTCGGGTTATTCTCTCTCTGGCTCTCTCTCAGAATTGGCCCATCCATCAGTTAGATGTGAAGAATGCATTCTTACATGGCACTCTCACCGAGACAGTGTACTGCATGCAGCCCTCTGGTTTTGTGGATTCCTCCCGTCCGGACCTGGTTTGTCGACTCAACAAGTCTCTGTATGGACTGAAGCAGGCTCCTCGTGCTTGGCATCACAGGTTCGCTTCATATCTCTCTTCCATTGGATTTGTTGAAACCAAGTCGGACAGTTCACTATTTATTTATCGTCGAGGGCCAGACACCGCCTATTTGTTGCTCTATGTGGATGACATCGTCCTCACTGCCTCTTCTGCCAAGTTCCTCCGCCATGTTATTGGGGCTCTTCAGCGTGAGTTTGCTATGACGGACATGGGTCAACTTCATCATTTTTTGGGTATTTCTGTGACATGCTCTGCAGATGGTCTGTTTTTCTCCCAACGGCAGTACACTCAGGATATTTTGGAGCGCGCCGGGATGAGTGCGTGCAAGCCATGCAGCACGCCTGTTGATCTCCACTCCAAATTATCTGCAGATGGACCACCTGTTGGTGACGCTACTCAGTACCGCAGCCTGGCAGGTGCTCTACAGTATTTGACTTTCACCCGTCCAGACATTGCCTTCGCTGTTCAGCAAATTTGTCTCTATATGCATGATCCTCGGGAGCCACACCTCGCAGCTCTCAAGCGCATCTTGCGATACCTACAGGGCACTATGTCACTTGGACTGACTATGCGCCGGTCTTCCCCTACGGAGCTCGTTGTCTACACGGATGCCGACTGGGCTGGATGTCCCGATACTCGCCGGTCGACCTCTGGCTATGCAGTGTTCCTCGGAGACAACCTGGTGTCATGGTCTTCCAAGCGCCAGCACACGGTCTCCCGATCCAGCGCCGAGGCAGAATACCGTGCTGTGGCGAACGGTGTCGCCGAAGCTACTTGGTTACGTCAGTTACTCCTTGAGCTTCGCCACCCACCTCGCCGTGCCACCCTGGTATATTGTGACAACGTCAGTGCCGTATATCTCTCTAGCAATCCAGTGCAGCATCAGCGGACGAAGCATGTTGAGATCGATCTCCATTTTGTTCGAGAGAAGGTCGCCCTCGGTCATGTTCGAGTACTTCATGTTCCTACGACATCACAGTATGCCGACGTCTTCACCAAGGGTCTCCCCACCTCATTGTTCCAGGAGTTTCGGTCCAGCCTGACCGTTAGCGATGCTCCCGATTAGACTGCGGGGGAGTGTTAGACTATTGTAATTATAGTATGTGTAATTATAGTAGTCAATCCTTGATTAGTGGCATGTACGCCTGTGTGGTTGGCAGGTAAGCCACCCCGGCCTATTTATGTACCGATGTACATTGAGATGGAATACAATTTTCATATTCCCACACTTACAGAGCGGAGTATGTCTCATCGGTAATTGTGACATAGCCGCCTCCTTGAGCTTGACCATCACTCTAGATTCTAGCAGCAAGAAAATATTCGTGCAACACCGTGTAATCTTCCCATGATGCACACGCCTCCAAGAAAAAACCCCACTTCACTAGCAATTGAACCTGTGATGTATTATCGTGCTTAACCAAACAACAATCAAGGATGACAGTAGGAGACAACTCTAAAATATCCAATTCCATCATTGCAGAAAGCTGAGAAAAAGACAGGCACATTAGAAGGAACAAATTGCTTAAGTTGAGATACATGGAACACCAGATGAATCCGACTGTCAGCGGTAACATCAACTTGTACGCCATCATGCCCACTTTCACCAAAATCTCATAGGTGTCGAAATACTTGAACAAAAGTTTTGGGTATGGACGATTGACAACCGAAGTTTGAGCATATGGTTGTAATTTGGAATGATCAAAACGAACGATGAAAGTCTATGTTCTGTTTCATAGAGTTTTGAGCCTTGAGCAATTGTTGTTTGAGCATGTCAAGCACTTTCTCCTCCATTTGCTCAACCGTTGCAATCACCTGTCATACCTGCAATACCTGCAAGGATTGTCGAGCAAGATTGAATCACTTACCCTCAAATCGATCGAACCCCTTGAGAGGAATTATAGAAATCAAGACAAAGTGATCACTGACCTCAATACGGGAAAATTACCGATCAATCAAAGGAATTTGCAAGAGATAGCAATGGATAGTTGCGCTCTGATACCAAATTGTTATAGACCTCGCTGGATTAGAAGATAACACAAGCATTCTCACGCGGGAAAGAACAACAGGGGGAGAACAAGGGGGACTCAATTATGTTTTCTTTCTTGATGGCCACTCTTCTGTTTGGCACACGACAAATATACCGTTTCATAATCATAGTTGTTAAGGCTTCGCCTAATCGGCGATTATGTGTCCGAGCAGTCAGCCGTCGACGCTATAGTCAGTGGCTCGCCTCATCAGAGTTTTGTGTCCTCCTTAGCAGATATGGCATCGTGCAGACGTCGTATTTCTTCGCATAGATGGCAGACAATATCATCAATGGATTTGTGTTGAAGGCTGGATCTGCGTCCCCGCTACCTGGATACATGCCCCCGCCACCTGGATCCACACCCTCACCGCCTAGATCTGCGTCACTATCGCTAGATCCACACCCTCACTGCTTGGATCCACGTTGTCGCGTGAGGAGAGCAACGAGCAGAGCGATAGTAGGTGACAAATTGAGAGGATCAAGAGAGGGAGGAGCAATGCGCGGAAGGCCGGTGGAGGGCACGCACGGTGGGGAGTAAGGGGAACAGGAGCACGAGGAGCACCAGAACTAGGAGGTGGAGGAGCGGATGTTTGACTCATGGTGTGTTGGAGACTAGAGTGAGCCGCTAGTGGCAAGTGTAGACTATGGAGACTGAAACTTCTCTTAAGAATGAAATGTTCTGAAATTAAATTTCTGATTTATAAAAATAATTGTGATATATTTTTACATTATAAAAAATAATTGTGATATATGATTACTAAATGTGATATATGGTTGTCATTATATATTTCTATGAAACAAGAGTATGGTGTCACCTCGCTATATGCCATACTCATCTAAAAGGTGTGAAGGTGGTTAGACACATCGCCTCTCACACCTCCGTAACAACTATGTTCACGATACACTTACACTGCACCGATCTAATTACATTAATACGCTTTCCACACAGCAACACACATTCCTTCAACACACTTACGCCTTTCACACAATGTTTTTGGAACCAAACCATGACCCAAATGACTTGGCTACTCCCTCCCTTGGTAGCGCCGGATGAGCAGAGTATACATCCTCCTCGCACATGTCATTCACTCAACCCCTTATATTTTTTCTCGTCTATCAGTTATCACCATAGCTATGGCAATTCCTCGTCATTGCTAAGAAAAAAATCGGAATGGTTGGCATAGAAGCCTATGTCATGAGTCAAGACATGTGTCATCATGGCTTGAACAGTTGAACCTTGAAAGACAAACACGTCACCCACAAACTCCAAGGCCAATCCATGAGCTTCATCCATGCCGGCAATGGAGGTCATTGTCCCTGTCCGCTACCTGTAGCATTTTTTTCTTTTTGATCTCATGCCGCCGTCTTCACTAGGCCCCTGTCCTGTCAAGCTTACCCTCCATCATCGCTGCTGCATCTAGGGCCAAAGCAAGGTCCTTTTCGCATACAGTATTCTACAATAATATCACGAGGTAGCATATAATATTCTTTAGTTACTGTGCTAAGGAAAGGTACCTTGTTGAGGTGTCCAGGATGAAGACAAGAATCTACAGGAGAGAACTTGTTCCTGGTGAGTTGTGGGTTCAGGGGAGAATCTGATCAGAAATTCTGGAGTAGAGGTGAAGATGAAGCTATACACATATCTTGGCAAGGCAAACAAAGGGGGGAGGAAATGACCTACATCACCCCACCGAGAAGGGGGGGGAAGATAGTTTTACTTTGCACACAGCAGAAGGCAAGTAAGGCAAAGAAAGAAGGATGAATTGAAACAGGGAACAAGAAAAAGATGTACACATCCACTGATCAGCTCAGCAAAAAACTCTGCTAGCATTGGTACAGGGAGAAGCTCCTGTTCCTCCACAGAGAGCTCAGTGTCCTTCCCAGCTTCCTCCTCGATTTCGACTTGCACAGCTGCTTCGACTCCCGGCGGCAGACCGTGGCGCCGTTCCCGGTCTCTCCAGGCTGCTGCTGCTGCTGCTGCTGCGCTTGCTGCGGGGCAGGCTGCCCCCCGTCTCGTTGCCTTTGCTCCCGGAACAGCTTGAGCAGCTTCTGGGACTTGTCCTTCCCCCTCCCTGTGCCGGTTGCCGAGATGGAAACCAAGGAAGGCACCACTCCCTCCTGCAGCACCGGTGCAATGCACTTGTCGTCAGCTGAGCACATCGCAAGAAGGCAGGACACAGCCTGCTCCTGTTCCGTTGGCTCGCCGGTGTCCAGCAGCATTGATAATGTGGTGATCAAACCAGGGGTGGACATGATCTCTTTCCTGCCAGCCTGGGTTGTCGCGAGGCTGATGAGCACTGCAAGTGCCTTCTCTGTCCAGCCCAGACCCTCCGACGATGTGGACTCGGTAAGGAGAGAGTGAAGGGCATCTACAATGCCCGCCGACAGAAGCGACGGTATGCTTGCCTGGTGATTGCATAGATTGTACAGCGTGTATAGGGCATCATGCTTGCAAGAGCTGCCTTTTGTGTCACGAGGCTCATGGCTGTACAGACGATCTACTAGGAATACCACGGCCTGGCTTGAACCAATGATGTTCTTTGCATCAGGTAGGCATGAAAGGTTAAGGTATAGTGCCGTGGCTGGAGCAGACAGACGGGGATTTGATATCATCTGCTCAAGTTGATCGATTACTCCAGCAGACAATACAAGTCCCTTGTTTCTGAAATAAACAAGCAAAGGTTTAATAAGCAACGTCCTGATGTAGTAGAAACTGCTGCAGATGAAGCAATCAGCTAGTTGCAATTGACAAGCAACACATAACTGGAAAATAAATTTGGTACCTATTATTATTGACTGCAAGGTTGAAAAGAGCCATGGCACCAATTTCCTGTGCCTTCTCATTTCCATCTTGCACGGCATTCCTCAAGAACTGAACTAGTGCCTCAGCAAACCCATTTGAACCCATCTGGATTCTTGCTTCCTCATCATCTTTCAGAAGATACCTTATCTGCTCAACCAACCTGCACTGGTTGTGTGTGTTGTTTCTTTCGTTAAGCATTAGCACTAAGTTCCGGTACCCTTCATTCATATCAAAATCATAACAAGAGCTGTCATCCAACGTTCCCGATTCGCTGTTGGCTGGCTTTTCTTTTCTACCATTGTCCAATGGAATGACCTTGACACTGTTCACATTGCTAGAGTCAAAGCTTTCAAGAGACACACAGCCAGTTGCTTCGGAGTCAGAAAAGGCTAGTCTCCAATTTACATCAAAGGATCCTGGTGGACCATCAGGAACTGGAAAATCATTTTGCTCACACCAGCTGGCAATTAGGGCCTTAACACAGTAGTTTGGAGTCAAAGACAGGTGAGACAGTTGCTGTTGAGTCTTTGGACAAGTGCTGTGACCGTCATTAAACCATTTCTCTATGCAAACACGCTCATAAGTCTGCCCTGATGAAATGATAACTGGGTCATACATCAATTGTAGGGAAATGGGGCACTTGAGCTCCTCAGGGGGGATTGACATGTTTTCGGACCTTGGACCACTACGCCTACAATTGAATGATCCAAACCTGGAGTTGAAAGATCCAAACCTCGAATTGAATGATTGAATGCTAGAAAGCTGTCTGCTGAAAGCTCTGCCATTTACATAGGGCCCATACATGTCATCCATGCCTAATACTGTTGGCGAGCAAGGAGACGATCCTTGAGAATCAGTATCATCACCAGCATCACTTCTGAAAAACTTTGAGTATTTCCTCACGAGATTGTACAGGTATGACACAACAAACTCTTTCCTCTTATCTTCATCAGAACGAGCCTTATCAATTAGCTTCTTGAGGGCCCTCCTCTCAGTGAGCGCTACCCTAGATGATGTAATTCCCAGCTTTAATGCAGCCATATGAAAGACCTCAAGCTCCCCACTATCACTGGAACTATTCATTTTCCTGTTTTTCTGGAGCAAATTGATCACCTCATCACCTGCTTCCTTCTCTGATTGATCCAACGTAAATACAACATCCTCCAACTCGGCAACAATCCCTACAATCTGTTGTGCACCGACAGGACCAGATGTCAGGAAAATACCATATGTTGTCCTAAATTGCAAAAACATAAAATACCTTGGACAAAATGTTGGGTTTGTGGCCCGATGAAATTGAATAGAAGGACAAGACTTTTGCAGGACATACCTTGCAACCGATTTCTTCGGTTACTATGCTCTCGACACGTCTAAGGCTCTCCTGAAGTTGGGTTCTTGCTTTCTCAAACTTCAAAAGCACAGTTTCTGCAGTAATGGCCTAAAAATGGACAATATATGTATAAACATTTAGTACTTTAATGATTCTGATGACAGATCTTCCTGGGTGCTCACGGGGAGGGTAAATAAGGTTACCAAGTAGAGCCTGCTGCAATCTGCACAATGTTGAAGAAGACCTTTGGCTTTATCTAGAGCTACATGCAGAGAACATAGCGCTTGTATGCCAGATTTACTTCTGGGCCTTGATGCTTCGATGAAAGGGAAAATTGCTAAAAGTTTTGATACCGCAGGATGAAATGCTCTGCACATTCCGGCGTGCAACTGCATAAACCAGAGCTTCCTCAGATTATGTATCAACAAATACGTCCAGAAAAAAAAAAGATAATATTCCAGTAAGGTGGCTAACAACAGGAAGTCAGGAATAGATATATACTCTCACTGCCACCAAGATAAAAGAACTGTTAAGATGATACCTTGGCATCACTAGCCAGGAAAGGACCTTCCTCGGCCTCCATTGCATCCATGGTTATCTACCACCCGATCTCCAACATCTGGTTACAAGATTCAAGGGGGAAAAAATGTCACTGCACAGATCACTCTCAGCTAGTTTCACATTACAGATAAAGAGATGAAGTATATGTTTCCTTAGCACTAATGCATTGAACAGATTTGTACTTTGGAGAACGGGACAAACCAGCCTTCCAGCCTATAAGTAGGAAAGGAAGAGATCAGAGTACCTAAAGAAGAAACTAGCGGTCTCAAAACTTACTAACTGATCAAGGCCTTTCTTTTACTAAATTTCGAGATTTCCAGCTCATGGAGCTCAAGATTTTGACCCAAGTTCACATCTTTTCACTAAATCAAGGTGCTAAAATGTTCCCAGAGTGCTACATTTGATACATATCATGTCCCAGAAAAAAAGTCAGAAACGCAGGTGTCGGCAGTTTGGTTAAGTCTCCCCCAAACTAACTTGAATTGAACGCAATATCCTCCGTGATGGAAAGGGAAATAAGATCAGGAACGGGCTGAAACATCGTTTTCACCGCTTATGAAAAAAAATCCAAGAAAAATAAGAGCATTTGCATAAACTCAGCACACTGAAACTGCAGTAACTCGAGATCCCCAATGCACGAGCTCGCACAGAGAAGAGCAGAGAAGAACCAAAATGACCACAGCGCAGACCACCCAAGGCCCCGTCCCATCTCACGAAGCGACGTTCAAATCCTAATCTCATGAAGCGAGCCGCGAAAGGAAAGCAAGTCACGGGCGGTGAGAAAGAATTTCACCGTTTCGAGAGGACGGAGAAGGGGGGCTGCTTCACGAAGCGCGCGGCGGCGGAGCGATGCCGCCAGCGGGATCAGCGGCGGGGGGTGTCCACGCGGCTCCGGCAGCCGCCGCCGCCGGCGGCGGTAGGGGCAGGGGCAGGGGCAGGGGCGGGAGCGGCGTGAAAGTAGGAAAAATGGAGAGCGGGGAGCGTTGAAGAGTGGCGAACAGGCGGCTGCGGCGGTCGCCGGTGGCGGCAGAGGCGAGGCGAGGAGAGGAGGAATAATGGAGAGTAGAGGGCGTGGAGTGGTGGATTTTATTCAGATTTCAGAGCGGGGTGAATGGTCAGCAATGGAAAATACAAGGGGATTTATAATTTTGTTAGTATATAAAATTCGATTATTTTCTATTCTAACTATTAATTTGTTAATATTGATTTGGTATTTGGTATTTTTAAGAGTAACAAATCAGCTATGGAAAAATAAAATGCCATTTTTAGTGGGACTAATTGTTTGTTTATTTGAGAAAGTAGAGGGTTTTTCTAGAAAAAAATATGGTCGAAGACTAGAAGCTTTCTGCTTCATTTAATTTTTTTCTAATGCTCTTGGTGATGTCTGGAAAAGTAATTTATGTATTTTATAGATATATTTTCTATATTTTATGGATATGTTTTGTTAGTTGTAGAATGTGAGATGTGGACATGAAGTAGTTGGTTACTACTGTCCATGTGTATTCTTTTATATGTGATGTTCAATTCAAATTATGCACTAGAACTTTGGAAGCTTGGATTCTTTTTGATATTATAGATATTAATATTTTTTATTTAAACTTATTCAAAATTTAAAAAATGACAAAAAATCAACCAACTTATAATATAAAACCATGGAAGGGTATACATGTACCTAATGACAATGAAAATTCATTGTATTATAATTACCCATAACTACCACCTAAACAAAATCTTATCAAAAGCAATATTTTTTTGAGACACTGATCAAATTAAATCAAGATGGTTTTCATGGGGCATGTGGCGTGTGATCTTCCTTTTCTCCCCCCTCACCTCGCCATGATACTGATGTTTAAACAACGGTTCCAATGTTTCTGTCCCTCTTTTACTTTAGTTATCTTGTCCAGCATACTCCAATCAGTCTACAAATTAACAATTAGAAATGGTTAAGACAGTAGCTAGCTACCTTAATAATCACTAGGCCAAGAGGCGAAAGGTGAAAATTTCATGGTTAATTAATAGATTAGTGCCTGATGATCTTTTTTTTAAAAAAAAAGAAGACGCTGTGACGTACTCATGCAGGCATCGGTACTGCAATTTGGACAGTTAACCAACACATGCATATGTTTCTTCCAGGCAACAAAAAATATGCCAACTTGCCTGCCCAAACTTCTTCCATGAACCCAAGCTTTCACTAAAGAATCCACTAATGTAAAGCACAGAAAATGGCAAATCGATCTGATCCCAAGATCAGCACCTCAAACCAAGGTTAACACAGGGATCTAGCTAGCTAGCTAGCTAGTGCCAGCATAGTGTCACCCGTCTCCAAGTTGGAACATTTTGATATGCTTAGTTTAATTTTGCTAGGGATCCCTGATTCCATCAAATGCCAAAACCAAACACAGGCACGCATGAGACAGGAAGAATATAAAACCAAATCTCAACATGCCAATCAATGTATCATGTACTAACCAAACAGTTAACTAAGGGAACTCTGTACACTGGCCAATGATTCCACTCATTTCCCCTCCATAATTTTAAATTTGTCAGAGTTAGATCAAGCCTTGCTTTCTGGTGGATCCTCACACACATCAAATCACCAACAAGATTTTATTTTGTTTCGAGAGGAGAAAAAAGGGTCATCACTTGCTAATTTAATTAACTCGGAATTAATATAGGTTTCTGATGAGATACCATGAAGCTGGAGTCATAGATGATAGAGACCAATATGCTTAGACTTGTAGCGTGTCAAGGAATTATTAGGGTTTTTGCTACCACTAATCAGAGAATAAGGGAAAATATGTTACTGTTGGATGGACTAGTTTGGTTGATGGATTAGAAAATAGGAGGAGAAATGACCACTAATTATTTTAAAAGTTGCTGATTGCTACAGTAGTAGCTCACTGATGAACTAGTCTTGATCCTCCTTTTCTTTTCCTCTCTTTTTATGCTATTTTTTTTTACTTTTGAAAGTGCTCGATGTTTCTGCACCAACAAACTTGGCACAAGAATATTGTCCACTAACTTTGATTCGCATCTCAGAATGGAGAAATTTGTAGCACACAGGAGAGGTACACAAGTATTCTACAAGGACACAGACAACATCCAAGATTCCAATCATTTGAGACGAGAAAGGAAGCAGATGAGAATAATACATGGCAATCTCCATATAATCTGCACACTCCCTTTTTTTTAAGGAAACGGCAGGGAGCTCTGCCTATCCTATATATTAAAGCAAGGGAAGAGATTACATCTTATGAGACAGGCTTGAAGGCCTACAGTTTCAGAGGAAATTACAGGGAGTACTGGAAACGATTTGTCCCTGGAAAGTCTTGTATGACAATGGAGGCAGCAGAACCAGAAATTAGATATACACTTTCTATATCTTCATGTCACACTACTGATTCAATATTGTAATTTAATATTACCTATATATATCTTATGATGTTTTGAATATTGTGTAGTGTTAGGACCAAATTTCTTCATCTTTTCTCATTTAATATATTATCATATCATACATTATCATATATAACAATCTATTTGATATTATAGACCATCGAAATTAGAGCACTAGAACTAACCTTACACAAATCAGAAAGCACAGGAGTTGACCACCATTGACTTCCATGATACTCCAGAATTCTCCCACTGTACTACAGGGTAACAGTAGAGTAAAACCTTAATTAATCCACTGTAACTGCACGCCACTGAAATTGCAAGGACGGATTTAGCCAATTAAATCCCCATCCGGCATGGAATTTGCCACGAGAAGTCAAACTGAAATGCGGGACGCACATTACACAAATAAAGCCCGGAGGAGGAGGAGATCATAATGCAGAAGTGCAGGTGGCTAATTAGTATCGATTTCACCTTTTCACGTACAGTCTAACAACTAATAGCAACGCCATTAACAGCCCTATTAATCTCTCGCGAACACTAAACAGTACGCACTGTACTTATCATCAGAGAGAGAGAAGGGGGGGGGGGGGACTTTGGTTGTTGGAGCAGATAGATCACAGATGAGGAGAAGATGTAGTTACTGTAGTACGTACGTGGCAATGAAGGCGATGGAGCAAACGGGGCCGAGAGGACGGGAGGTCGGCGGCGGCGGCGGCGGCCGGCCGGCCAAGCGCAGGCGCAGGAGGCGGCGCTCGTCCCTGCCTTGGCAGTTGGCCCTCACCTACCCCTAGTTCAACAATCTATGAGTATAAAGTTATTTAGTTCAACGATCTGTTTTTTATTTTAAACTAAAAATAAAAATTTGAATTACTTTATTTTATCATAACATTTTAAATCCAAAGTAAATCTCTGAATTAAAAATATATTCCTCCGTCTAATAATATTAATAATATTGTAATTTATGGTCAGGTTTAATATTTTTATAATATAACGAATGTGAACACTGTGTTGTATATATTTATATACTATAAAAATATCAAATATTACTAGCTTACAATACTATGCGGTGAGACGAGAGAAGTACAAAACAAATCCAAATTGATCTTCTTAATTAGTAAATAAATATTAAATTTTTATATCTATACTATTTTAAAAAAAGCTATTTCTTTTCATACTGCTACAAGCAAGTAAAGCCCTGTTTGGATGACCTTGCTTATTTTTAGGGACTAAAACTTGCTTATTTTAGTAGGGACTAAAGTTTAGTCATCTTGTTTGTATATAGGGACTAA
Organism: Zizania palustris; assembly: GCA_019279435.1. NCBI lineage: Eukaryota > Viridiplantae > Streptophyta > Magnoliopsida > Poales > Poaceae > Zizania > Zizania palustris. Next base: position 84,219,898 of record JAAALK010000288.1, on the reverse strand, counting down.
ACATCATTTAATGAGGAGAGATAGAGTGTGCATGTCACTTTTAGTCCCAATAAGCAACATCCAAGGGACTAATGGACTAAGCAATCTTGTTTGGAATTTTAGGGACTAAATGAGACTAAACTTTAGTCCCTAAAAATAAGCAGCCTCAATCCAAACAGGATCTAAGACTCACCGTGTTCACTACTTCTTCTCGTAGTACACCACTTTAAAAAAAGCTAGTGTTGAAGAGTCTATCTTTACCACTACTATTTCTTCGTATAACAAACTAAAATTTCCAACACTTTTTTTATTTGTATGATTTTTTATGATGGAGTAATTTTGTTAGTTGCAACCACACGTTTAAAGAAAAAGTTAAAACTTCGAAGGGAATATGTTGAGTCGCGTGTAAAAGTAACGTCTCCATCCTGTTATTCCAGTAGGTGAATTCGCAAATTATTGGGCCACAGAGTGCACTGCACGTGGGCCCCGCAGGGGCCGATCGGACACGTGGACGGAGTGGCGAGCGGCCGTACGTACGAAGGATTGATGGTGGCGCGGCCACAGAGGAGGCCGGGCCCACGCGTGGCCACGCTGTCCCCTCCGCCGGGCGGGCTGCGCGGCCAGCTGGCCATCAATGCGACAGGTCAGCGCAGGGTTGTACACGCGGCAGCCTCCTCGTGCTTTGGAGCCTCCTGGGCCCCACCGTATATTTACCGCTGGTTGTTTCTGCATTTACGCGGAGAGATTAGTAATTAAGTGAAGTAACGGGAACTAATATATACAAACAACTCATATTTTATAAAAATAAAATAGATAAGAGATATATATTTGAGTTGATTTATTAATTATTACACTTAATTCTAAAATAAATTAGAATTAGATGCGGCTCTAGCTGGTTAATTCGCTCCACCATCGAGTTGAGAGTTGTCCAAACCAGCTAGTCGATCGGCAAATGCAAGCTAATGCATGCTCCATTAAAGCAATCGGCACACACGAAATCATTTGATTTCGCGTACGTTAAGTTAGTGGGTGCAAGCTAGCTAGCTAGTTTGGTTAGTTGATCATGCATTAATCTCCCAAGGCTCTCACCTAGCGCGCTTTTAATTTGCTGCTTAATTCATTTCCTCGATCGTGCATTATATATATTCTACCATATATATATATATATATATATATATATACTAGTCAGATGCATGTGCTTTGCAACGAAACTTTATTTTTAATGATAATGTCAATTATTAATATATTGCATCGTAACCTTGCTGAAAATACAGTAAAACAATACATAGTAAATAAGCATAGAAAATATTGCTGAAATGGAAAAACGAACGTGAAATTCAGTGAATCTAACGGTCCATACGCAAAATTCTTGTTTTTTGTGTGATTTTTCGTAAATCAAGGACCTTTGTGCAAAATTCTTGTTTCTATGTGATTTTTTTAGAAATCTAAGGGTCTCTACGTAAAATTCCCATTTCTGCGCAAAATATGGAAATTAAAGTACTGAAATGCAAATGTATTTTTTATTTTCTTCTTTTTCTTTTTTCTTTCCTTCTCATGATTTTCTTCTAGTTCGATTGGGCTTGGCCCAATTGCATGCGGTGGTTGCTGCGCATGGACAACACTGAAGCGGGCGCATGTGCACGTATAGGGCGACGAAGGCGGAGGCGTTGGCACGTGGGGAGGTGGTTGGCCGGTTTTATAAGGTATAAGTTTTGGCTGGTTTTTTATGGGATGTGAGAGGCGCGCTGCACGGGGAGGAGGCTGTGGACGGACGACCACTCTCCGCTTTAATATAGTATATATATATATATATATATATATATATATATATATATACGATAATGCTATTCTACACCACGTGTGTAGAATAACTATTCTACACCGACTACTTTCAGTAGTGGATTTTCTCAGTAGAATAGCTATTGAGTACTACTTTTTTCTCAGTAGTAGATTTGTCGGTAGAATAGCTATTCTACCACCCGTGGTGTAGGATAGCATTTATATATATATATATATATATATATTAGAAAGAGCATCATCAGCACACAGTGTAGTTGAGCTCATAAAACATTAAAACCCTAAAATGCGCCTTAAATGCATGCATGACAATGATCGAGTGTGCATTACACCGGACGTAGACTCAATTGTAATTTACGATTAGTACGTGCTCTTTGCAACACAGGAATCTTACATATTTTCACATAATAATCTAGTTCAAATTCGCAAAATTTCATTTAAAAACATTCCATTCCAAATTATTAGTCCTCTCGATCCTTTGATAATACTCCTTTAAAAAGATCTTAGTGGTGAAATGCATGACAATAATTAAAACCGAGTATATGCATCGCTAAAATTATCTACTTAATATTTAAAAGGAAAGGACAAGCTAGTCGTTAGTTGGTGAATAAGATCGCATATATATATATATATATACACACACAAATGTTATCATACATCACGCATGTAGAATATCTATTCCACCGAGAAATCTACTACTGAGAAAAAAGTAATACTCAATTGCTATTATACTGAGAAAAGCTACTATTGAAAGTAGTGGGTGTAGAATATTCTACACGCGTGGTGTGGAATAGCGCTCTCTCTCTATATATATATATAAATGCTATCCTATACCACCGAGAAATCTACTATTGAGAAAAAAGTAGTACTCAATTCCTATTCTACTGAGAAAATCAACTACTGAAAATAATCGGTGTAGAATAGCTATTCTACACACATGGTTTAGAATAGCATTCCCGTATATATATATATATATATATATATATATATATATTCCCAAAAATTAAAATGAAATAAAGTAAACATTATTGCGGAGGTCGAGAAACGATAAATCTACGTCATGATAAATGAGAACATAATGGCGCGAGAACTTTTGAATATTATTTGGCATAAATATTATTGTCATACAAATTGCTAATATATATCAATGCACACGAGCAAGTAATTAATCGCTCTCAGGCACACATGAATTAAGCCCTTGACCTAAGCTTGACACCGATATTAGACCTAACCCATGCATGCATGCACGTACCCATCGATATCGCGATCGTCTTCTTTAATCAATTAAGTAATCGATAATTATATATCAATGATCATTAATCCAATCAAACTGATCGGAAACCTAGCGACGTGTGTAGAGTAGTACTACGTACGATCGAGCTATCGAGCATAATCATATAGAGCTGGCTAATTAATTAATGGTCATCATCTGGGCCTAAATCACCCCTGGCCACCAGCTGATATGATACATCATCGGCCGATCGATTTGCATATATCGGCCTTAATTTCTCTGACATTTTAGTTTGGTCAAACCAATTAATTAGCTAACCATGCAGCCATACGTACTGCTAATATATGGGAGATCGAGCTGAGGTGCAATACAGCAGCAGCTGGGAGAGAGGAAAATGACTAATTATAAATGCTGAAACGACCTTGCGTTTATATCGGCCATATATACATACATAATGTACGTAGCTAGCTAGCACGTACAGGATGTATACATGCATGTATGTACAGCTCGGCCATCCTACGTATTAAATACTAATCCAGTAACTAAGCTGTCTTGTCTTAGCTAATTGTTGTGCAGTGATATATACCTCCATGCATGCGTGCGTGTGTTCTTGGCGGGATGAAAGCGATTACTGATCGATCACACGAGAATTGAAGCTCGCTCGCTCGATCGCTGGTCAACGTAATGCGCGTGTTGTCAACTTCGACCGTGTGGGATGGGTTATCATTTCCATGTTTAATTGTAGTGCTCTATAATTAAGCTGTCGGCGTCGATCACACAGGCGCCTGGATGCATGCATGTGACGAGATGGATCAAAGAAAAATAAATATAAATCTGAATTGAAGCGAGCTCACACGTACATCAGAGACTCGTAGCTACGTACTATACGGATGCGAGAATGGACTAGCTAGCATATATAGCTGTAGTTCTTGCCGGTGTCGATCGGCTTCTGAATCCCAGATGAATTCCACGCGTGATTAACTATAACTGATACTCCTGCTAGTAGCTCCTCCAAGATCCAAGGACACCGCTTGACTGCCGCATGCATGCATGAATACATGCATGATCAATGTGCGCGTCCTCTCCTGTCAGTAGTCACTAGACACTAGCTAATCAGTGAGGGAAGCGATTCATCAATCCTCTCTCTCTCTCTCTCTCTCTCTCTCAGTCTGTCAGTAGACGATGCTGCTGGCCTGCTGCAGTTAAAATTTTCAGTCACGTCGCCATGCTTTAACTAGCTACTGCTTGCCAGAAAAACTGTCGATGCATGCTACGGCCTGCAGCATGGAGAGTAGTAAATTATTCGGCGCCATGTCGTCGATGAATTGCTGTCAATGCAGCAGCCTACGATCTCGCCCGGTATCCCAGCTGACAGGTACATCTGATTTTAATCTACCTGGAGATGCAATGTTTGAAACTCTCTCTCTCTCTCTCTCTCTCTCTCTCTCTCTCTCTCTCTCTCTCTCTCTCTCTCTCTCTCTGAAGTCTGAACTCAGGCCATGTCTTGTAAAGTTTACTCTCTTTTTTGCATTCAGAAAAGAAATGCCGTGTTGTATCGAGTCGCTTGCTGCGAAGCTTCAGGTTGGGAAGTGATCAGCTGATGAGTACTAGCTTCCGATCCGTTCCTGTAATCTCTGTCAAGAGCCTGCTGGGTTAACGATTAATTTAGCATGCATGTTGGTACCAATAAAATGGTAAAACTGCAGGTGGATTAGTATGTAGCACACAGTTGCCCGATCGAGTGGACTCGGAAAATAAATGCAACGACGAGCCCTAACAGTGTGCACGCAAGTGCACCAACCTATATACAAAGACACTAACCAGCCAAACAAAGTGAGTAAACCTACTGCTACTTAGTGCTGCTAATCAATACCATTCTACACTAATCAATACTCTAATAAGCGTCTTGGTGTTTGCTCGGGAGCATAAAACTAAAACTGGAGGCGCAGATGCCATCATGTGGTTCCTCCCGGCCCCTTGTTTGGTCAAGATCAGGCTTTGCAACGCCGATGCATGTGAGGTGCAGGTGCAGATGGCGATGATGCTCCCCTCCTCTCTGCATCGGTCTCCTCACAGAATTTTAATGGAGGCGTGGCGACGGCGAGGCGAGCTGAGGTCTGAGGTGATGGTGCAGAGCATGGGGGACAACAGCCACTCGCTGTGCCACACTGCATCCCTGAATCTCTGAATCCCTGAATCTCTGAATCCCTGAATCTCTGAATCTCTGAATTTGCATTTGCTCTGGTATGGCTGCAAAAACAAGCACAGGGAATTGGCTGTGCGTATTAACGCCTGGATGTGCTGCATTGCAGCTGCTTGATTCAGATCAGGGTCATATGGCAATGGACATTCCTGCCCCTGCCACCAGCTTTTGCTTGTGGCTGGATTGCTACTGCTAGCAGCATTTTTTATTTTAATGGTGATGGTAGTAGGTTGCTTGCTTCATGTGCCTATGCTCGCTTTCTCACCTGTTGCTGTTTTTTTGTGGCTGGATTGAAAAGATCATCACAGCCTTGGGTAATGTCCGTTTAGTGAGTATACATTGTAGGTGTAGGCATGCACGTGTGCTCCAAGGACAGTTGGTTTTGCCGTTTTGCTACTGCCATTCATTCGTGATAGAAATCCCACTCCGAGTGGGGATGAAAACGGAGCTGAAACAGACAAAAATAGAAACAAATAGACGAAAATGTATACTACTGTATCTGTTTGTATATTTTTTCATGGAAACAAAAATGAATACGGATATTTTAGAAACGGATACAAAAGCGGATATCATCGGAAACAAATACCGACCGAATAAGGAGTGGATACGAATACGGAACCGAATATCTATCGGAATTATAAAAACCCTTAATATATGAAAAAAGTGCGATAAACAAATAAATAAATTCAATTCCCACACATATTAATAAACGGTAAATACATATAATAAAGTAAAAACAAGTTTTATTTTAGTTGTAATGAATATATATCATTTAGTTTTAGCAAATGATTATATATTAATTTAAATTAAACTGTTTAATATTTTATGAATAGAATATAGTTTAAATTTATATAATGTGAAAAATAAAAGCTAATATTCTATATACTGCAATAAAAACTGTGAAAACATAAAGTTTCCATTTTTGTTATGTGGAATATTCCGTTTCCGTATCCGTTTCTGTCAGAAATTGTTGTTCCGTTTTCGTTTCCACTTAAAAAATTACATTTTCATTTCGCTATAGGATTTTCCGTATCCGTTTCCGTTTTTCCCGAAACGGGCGGAAACTTTCTCCGTTTTCATCCCTACTCCCAACAGAGATTTAGTTGACCAATAGGTTTGTACTTAAGTTTTTCTTAACTAGCTGAGTGCTCGTGCGTTGTAACGAGAAAAAATTGTAACATTAAAAGAACATCACGTAAATAGAGATGAGTGTTGTTGAAGCTTAAGAGTTTTGACTTGCTGTAAAAAGGAGTAGTGGTGGTTGTGACAGACTCACCGCTATACTAATATTTTAAAGTAGTATAGATTTGTCAATTGCCATTAGATAACGCACTTAGCATATTTAATTACCATATTCTCAATAAATAATACTCCTGTGGCATTCATTATTGTTGTTGACTTTACTATAATATAGTGGTATGCGTCAACGAGAGAGACGATCACTTGGTGGGAGGAGAGTGTGCTAGGATGAAGTACAACAAGCCACAACAAAATATATTTTTTATAAATTCTAGAGCTTAGATTTATGACGAATTTGAGGGGTTTTTTTTGTTATTTTCTGTTTCCAGCATTGGGTTTCAAAACACTAAAAATACGAATATAAATTTCTTACCATGACATTATTTTCGGTGGATCACGTACGTACGTTAGCTTATAAGCTGCTACAAAAAGTAGTTCATCCGATCCGAGCAAGCCAGAAAAAGAGGCCGCCAACTTTTGACTCCAACAAACGAACAAAAAGTGTGTTAGTACTGCCAAGAAATCACGTTGAATGCAGCAACAGTAACACGGCCGGCCGCTCCTTTTGTTGCTGTGCACAGCAAGAAGGATTTCATGATTTCATAATGAGGGCGAAGATGCAAAGTGGCATTTCATAAAGCTGTGCACAGCAAGAAGGATTGGGCCGATGAATCAACCACTAATGGGCTATACAAATAAGGTCGTTGCTACAATGAATTTTTTAAATATTACATTTTTATTAAAAATTTCAAATCTTATATACGGATTTCATAATACCGATCTAAACCGAGCTTTTATACGCAACCGATCATAATCTAGTCCGATCAACCTAAATCCACTGGCACTATGCTTCTAACCTATTTTGCCCTAGATTTCAGTAGATGATATGTCGATCTATTTTGTTTCATACTCGAGTGACTTTCCCTTTCTATAATCCAACTATCTTCGTACGTAACTGATGAACACAAATTTGATTTGAAACCCAAAGATTACACGCCACGGGTTACATAGCCACATGTATGAGAGTATTTCACAACGTTTCTTCACAAAAAGATTTTTTACTAAACCGGGTTTTACATTCATTCCCATCCATGTAATCCTGTATTTGTATGATGGGCATTTGTAACGTGTTGTTCAAAAACATTCAAGCAAAGAAAATAAGTAAATACAGTATTGCCTTGTAGCATCATAACACATATAGCTACAGTGCTGCACATGAATGGAGCCGGAGAAATCAAATATCAGAAGACACGAGAAGTCTCAGATATGCAGCATATATACATGATTACATGTCATTAATCTTTTCAATGTCTAAATTGGCCACCATAAGTCCATTCAATAAACCCAGTCCCCGAGTCTCCCTCCCTTCTCTCCAGGCATTCCACACGGACGACATCACTCCAGGTACAGTAATAACTGATTGTTGTTCACATATGTGATATGTCTGATGCATTCCATGCCAGTCCAACCAATATGATATCTCCAAGATCCAAAATCACATATGGTACAGTGGAATGACTGCTCGGCGCATTCTGTTTCTTGTTGATTGATTAAGCTTCAATTACAGCTACCAGTTCCTCTTCTGAGGATGTTTCAGATGTGACAGTTTCTTCAGAAAAATCGCTAAGCAAATCTCCTTTGTCTTCCTGCTTTTTAGGTGCTTCAGTTTCTATCAATTTCCTTAAATTCATCTCCAGTTCTTTCCCAACACTTTCATTTACAGTAAGGTAAGATTTAAGAGCCTCTTTACCATGAAATGTTGTGTCTTTGAAATAATAATATGCGCCACTAGTCTTTTTAATAAGTTTGTGCTTCAATCCAAGGTCAACAAGCTCTGAACTGCGGCATATCCCCTTTCCAAATTCCAGTTCAAACTGAGCATTCCTGAACGGTGGGGCATGCTTGTTTTTCACAATCTTCACAACAACTTGACTACCTATAGTCTGCAACCAGAGGGGATAATTGAAATTTAAGTTTCAAGGAGCACTACTATACATGGAAGCTAAATCTGTGAGATCACTAGGTCTGTAATTTTTCTTCAAGTGCTAAAATTGTATGGCTAAATACAACATATGCATGCACCAAAAATACAAATTAATACCATGAACTACCATGAAAGTTTAAATAACCCTCAAAACTATTAAACCGTTTAATTAGCCCCCCAAAATTCGAAAACTAGTTTACTGTGGAACTTTCTATGAGGTTTCGCTGACGTGGACTGAGGTTTTGCTGACTGGGACACACGTGAAGCGTTGATGGGGCAAACAGAATAAAAACCTGCTCTCCTAACAAGTAACAACGCATGGAAGGTGTTTATTGAAATGCCAGTGTGTCCCACCCGCTCTCCGGTGGCTTTCCGCGCGCCGGCCGCACAACCCCACCCCCGCCGCACACTGGCCACGTCCACAAACCCTCTGCCGCCGACCGCTCACCCGCCCACTGTGCACCAAGAGGACATGAGACGGGAGGCCGAGGGCTAGCGGGCAAGTGCGGCACAACGACGTCGGGTGGCGAAGCCGACAGGGAGCCAAGAGCAATGGGACGGCTTCAGCGTGCAGCGACAGCTGAGACATGCAGCGGCAAGGTGGCAGATGTATTTAATCGAACACCTTCCGCGTGTGGTAGCGGGAGCAGGTTTTTGCTCGTTTGGCCACATCAACACACCACATATGCGCCCACCCAGTCAGCAAAAATTGTCGTCCCGCCATCCACGTCAGCGAAAGTTGAAGAGTGAACCGGTTTACAAATTTTTGGGGGTTAATTAAATGATATTTTAGTTCAGGGGGTTATTTAAACTTTCTCAATAATTCGCGGTAATAATTTGTACCTTTTCCTTTTATAAATAAGACAAATGTTAAGAATATGACTCAGTTAATTACCTCTTCACCTTTCTTTACCAAACCAATGCGCCTGATGTTCATTCTCACAGAAGCATAAAACTTAAGGGCATTTCCACCAGAAGTTACCTCCATTGGTCCTCCAAATCCTCCAAATGTACTTACTTTAGACCTGATCTATAACATGTACAAGGATGCAAAAGACACAAAACCGTGAGAAAGGAAAACAAAGATACTGAATAGATTAAATGGGGTATAAAATATGCAAGTTTTCTAGAGATAGGTAGCACATAATTCTATAATAATGATGGGGCAGATTGTACTTGATTAATTTTCAAACAACCTGACTGCACATATGAACTTCTCGTGCTCAACGAATAAGAAGACTAAAGAAGAATTAGTTGCATCACTACAAACATGGATTGAATTATATGTTAATGTTTCTTAATATTTAGAAAATACGATCCATATTTAGCTTCAGCAGCACATAGTTTGGAGCTTTTCAGGTAATCGCCATGGAATTACCCTTTACTAAAATTTGAAAATAGCCACCAATCTTAAAACTAATTAATTTATCCATTCACCTCACCAAACAGAAATATAGGATATAAAAAACTGACAAAAGAATCCAACAAATACTAAGATAAGTGTACATATTTAATACCTGATTAATAAATAACAAAATTGTCTGGGAAAGTGAGAGAGAGTGGCTCAGCTTGCGAAGAGCTTGGCTCATCAGCCTAGCCTGGAGAGCCACATGTGCATCACCCATCTCCCCATCAAGCTCACTCTTAGGGACAAGAGCCGCTACCTACGACACAAAATAAGATAAGAAGTTTAGTTAACTTCTCAAATAATCAATGTTCCAGTTATTAAGGATGGGTGTTGTCAGCATGTTCGAACTGCTATTGCACACTGTTATTAGACTTTAAGAGGCGAGCTGCAGTATCAATCAGATAATAAACCTGTTCAAAAAATAAATAAATAAATAAATAAATAAAGGTGGGAGGAAGGGAATAGTCAAGGTCTTACACTGTCCACAACAACAACATCAACAGAGCCACTTCGAATCAGTGTGTCTACAAGACTGAGTGCCTGCTCACCACAATCTGGCTGAGAGATAAGTAAATTATTGGTGTCAACACCAATTGATTCTGCTAGAGTTGGATCCAAAGCATGCTCAGCATCTATAAAGGCACAATAGCCTAGAAAAATGACAAAAACAAAGGTCAGTGAAGAATGTTTAATAAAGTTGACAACAACAAGACAGTAGGCTTAGTAACTCTGGCATCAAATATAAAGATACAATAATCCTGTTGGCTATTGTACATAGATACAATCATAGACTAACCCAAAATGGCACGGATAATTGTGGATTTGATGTCAACAAATACTCAGAGTTACAGTTTTTGGAACATGCAGGTTATGGATTTGCTTTCTTGCAGGTATTGCTAGAGAAAAAAACCTAGTAGAAGCTAATATAGACTAGACTCAAAATTCTGCGATTACCGCCACTCTTTTGTGCTTCTGCAATGACATGGAGCGAAAGAGTTGTCTTGCCTGAAGCCTCCGGGCCATACACCTCTATAACACGTCCCTACAGAGAATAGTAGCATGCCATTTATACCAAAAGCAATCTTTTATTACAACAAAAAGGTAAATTGTAGCATTCATTTTATACAAATTAGAGAATATCAATTGTTTAAGGGTAGTACACATATTTCAAGTTTGCAGAGAATATCATGTGGTACAAATAAAACATTGACAAAAGTGAGATTCTACTTAGAAGATATTTCATACTGTGCAAGTATCTGTACCTTTGGAAGCCCACCAATTCCCAAAGCCAAATCCAAAGAGAAAGAACCTGTTGACACAACAGGTACTTCTCTATGACCTTCAGAACGACCAAGCCACATTATTGCCCCCTTCCCAAATGCAGATGTTATTTGCTCGATAGCCTGGTGTAAAGCCAAGTCTTTCTTTGACAAATTCTCTTCACCAGAGTCATTTCCACTTGACTTTGTCTTCTTTTTGGCTAAGTATATGATTCAAGAAGAATAAATAAATGACACAGTAAGTATCAGCAATGAAACCTAATGGGAGCAAGAGAAAAAAGATTCACACTACAATTTCAAAATAATATAATTATGTGTCAATACAGGTAATTTTAAGAACAAAATTAAGAAGATAGCAACCAAGCCACAGAATGCAATATTTAGCATATACATGATAAAGTATGAGCAAAAAACACAAGAAGAATTAGCATTTATAACCTTTAGAAGAGAAATCTCGGGGGTGAAAAGTAGAGCCACAGATCCCTGTCCTATAGCTCTGCACAATATTAAAGATTTAGCAAAACCATATCATAGTTTTTGGACTAGCAATTAAAACGAATGGCCCAATCCTAAATTAGCAGTCTAATTAGAAAGGATAATGTTTTGATTTGAAATGTGTATCACATCACCTTAATTTCATGAATAGTAGTATGTCTGTCACAAATGATCCAGTAACATGTTTGGAAGTGCATAACAATACTGGCAATTCACGAAGGTGCAAACTACTCTTCAGGCTAGGATAAAGATGGTATGGAAATGTATCACAACCTCAAGAAAACAAAGTGGAGGCTAATCTAACAACCTAAACAATATGCGCCTATCAGGTGCTTTTAGCGTGCTATCGCATGTTAATCTATCGTAGGCCGAAAATATAGTTATGATGCATTAAGAAGTGCGTGCAGTTTCTCTACAATGATGTGGTTCTAGGCTCTACAAAAACGGGCAGGTGATACCTTAGTGATCGAAATGACGCCATTGGTGGCACAAAGCAAATCGACAAGGGATTACAGTTGGAAAATTCAACCATTTGCCAAATGAGATTAAAAACGGAGAAACTAATGCTCAATAAGGCGCGGCGCGATCTGGTACACAAGAGATCCAAACAAGGGCGAAGGGTTTCAAAATAGCAATCACAAACTACACGCCAGGGACAAGGGCAAAAAAAAATGAAGCAAAAACATCACACTCAAATGCAGCGGGAGTGAGAGAGAGGGGGGAGGGGAGTTCGACCTCAGGGAAGGATGCGGCGGCCGCGGCGGCGATGGCGCGCCGTAGCGATGCGCGCCTCAGGAGGGTCGCCATGTCGGCGGCGTCGGCGGCGACCGCTGTGACTGGAACCGTGCGGCGAAGAGGGAGGCTAGGGTTTAGGGTTTTGTGGGTTTTCTTCTTTTCGTCCTCCCGCTTCGCTCCGGCCTTTTTATTCCCGGCCGCCGTTCTCCAGCCTCTCGGTTCCCGGGAGTCGTGTCGGGAAGACCACACGGTGACCGCCTGTTTTATACGAGGAAGACAATTCTGGTCCCACTTGTCAGCTTCACCGAACAGCCTACGGCCCGTGGAAGCTGCATTTTCATAGGCCCACCCACCGACGACCCACTCGAGGAAGACGAAGGAGCCCACGAATAAAATCCCGGCCCATCTATCGCCTTCGTCTTCCCCTCTTCCGGAGCTGGTTCATGGCTAACTCCGGCAGTTCATCCCCTCCGAGCTTCGTAGGCCCAGCAAGCAAGATCCAGTTCCCCCACCCTTTCTCCTCCAGACCAACTGGCCCTCCTCCGCGTGAGATCGTCGTCTGGTTCGATCACCGACAATCTCTCTGGCCGTCTGGCTCAGAGCCTTGCTCCAAAATCGCCAATCCAGCCCCCGGTTTTGGGAGACTACTTTGAGTGAGATCCAGTATTTGAGGTTTGTGTTCGCCAGCGAGAGAAGGAAGCTAGACTTTTTGCTGTTTTCCATGCCCGTCACCCCTCTTCTCGCCCATCTCGCTCCCCCATCCTTGGTTGCTTCCGCGGCATTGCGTGCTCGCCGGGACCGTTCCTCGCGGCGGCGCTTCCTTGGTACCATCAATTCGCGTCTTTCAAGTTCTGTGATCTTTTGTGCTTTTCGTTTATCATCGTGTGCTAGACAGTGCAAGTAAGGGAGCTTGAAATGGATAATAGTTTGCTGATTGATATTTGCTTATGATTCAGCACGTGCTGAAATAAAAGTCACGGTGCTTGTGTACATAAAGACCTCTTTGTGGTAGGTGGAAAGTTAGGGTTTGTGTAATTGGGAGAAGTATCGTAGTATTGCAAATGAACTGGGAAAGTATCGGTAATTATTTTGATTTATTTTTAATCTTTAATATTCGATATGCCACCAATACGGGTATCGGCGGCGTATCAGCGTATTGCATACATATCGGTTACAGGAACGTGGGCCAGGCGAAGTATAGGTGCATGAGAGCTCCAAACAGACTCGAATATTGGATTATTAGCTTTATACTTGGCTTGGAGTGTGGTTCTTTATGTATGACCATATTTTCATCTATCTATGTTTTTGCTTTGCTGTTGCTAGACTTGGATTAGACATAGAAGGATGAACAAACTGTGAACATTTGTTAATTTGTGTTACTTCATAGTGCAGCTTCTATTGAATACAATACACTCAGCTACACAATTTCTGAACGTTGTATCACATACTGCAGGAAGAGTCTGATATTTTTATGGTTTGAAACTGCTGCTAGCTAAAAGGAAACCAGCCATGGGAAACAAGAGTTTTGACCTGAGTTGTTTGAGAAAGGAGGACAATGACCCAAAATTGTCGTCATTTCTCCGTAAACTTTTGGAGAGGTTTGTAGTGTTTGCACCTCAGTAACACAACTTTAATATGCTCATCTTTGATATTTATTGAATGATTATTATAGTGGGACAATCGCAACGCAAGGGGTTTGTTTCACCATGACATATGTTCCTGTGAGACTAAGGTTTAAGTTTCTTCTCTAAATAAATGCATTTGCACCTTCTAGTGATTTGATTAAATATTTTAGCTGAATCTCCTATAACTATGCGACAGGTACTACCTGGTGAACACAATTTTGTGGTGACATTATTAGAAGGGCGTGACCAGAAAAAGCGACCTACTGAATTTAGAATGAACCAAGTCCTCCAGCCTTTTGATGGTGCAAAGTTTAATTTCACAAAAGTTATCCCAGAGGAAGTGATTTTCACATTTGGAGAAACTCGAAATGACTCTGGACAGTATTTTGATGATGTTCCTCACACTGTTGCAGCTTCTCATAGTGCTATTTTGATCAATGTTAGTGAGCCCCCCTCCCTTTCAGCTACGTATATGCTAATATGGTGCAGATATGATTTATGTTTGCCATTCTGTTTGACAGGTAAGTCCAATTGGCTACTGCCATGTGCTTTTGATCCCTCAAATCCAGGATTGCTTACCACAGAGGGTTGATCGCGAGAGCTTCTTACTCGCTATGTACGTTGCAAGGGAGGCAAGGGATCCATTTTTCAGAGTTGGCTACAACAGCTTGGGTGGTTTTGCAACTATCAATCACCTCCACTTCCAGGTTGGTCTTGTCTCACAAGCCACAACTTTTCCTGGTTCCCCCTAAATGTCTTACGGCATCGTGTTGTTGACACATTAATTCATAGGCATACTATCTGAAAGTGCAATACCCAGTCGAAAAGGCACCGACAGAGAAACTCACAACCCTGGGGAATGGTGTCAGTATCATTCAGCTGGTCCAGTACCCAGTTAGTGGTTTAGTATTTGAAGGAGGGGCATGCCTAGAGGATTTGTCAGATGTGGTTTCAAAAGTCTGCATCTTCTTGCAAGAGAATAACAGACCTTTCAATGTCCTCATCTCTGAATCTGGCAAGAGAATTTCCTGCTGCCACAGGTACTACCACTACAACCCTCAGTTGCACAACTCTGAAAAATGTTCAATACACTATAGCACAGCAGCATTGGGACAACATCTTAAGATTTGTCTCCCTCTGAAATGTTTGATCAGTGCTACGCTGAGAAGCAGGCCCTCGGGAAAGCAAGCGAAGAATTCCTCGACATGAGAATAAATCCAGCAGTCTGGGAACTCAGTGGCCATTTGGTACTGAAGAGGAGGAAAGACTACGATGGAGCATCTGAAGCAACCATTTGTGGATTTTTGGTCGAAGCATCTCTGTCGGAAACAGAATTCCTGGAGTTGAAGAGCCGCATCATGGAGTTCCTGGCCAGTGCAGTTCCTAAAGAGTGAAAGCCAAGACAGTTTTGAGATACCGACCAGTAATCGTAGGTGCAATAAGTTGGTCCGAGTCTGTTCTGGATTCTCTGATTACATGTCATCTTTGCGTCCCTTTTAGCTCACCTCGATCAATCAGAATCATCATCTTTCCTCTGATGCGGTTGTAATCACTTGGATCAATTTCGTACAAACGGTTGTTGGTCCGTTGGTGGTAGATTGTCGGACCAATGTTCTTCAGCCTTGAGAACTGAGCTGAGCTCAGCTAGTTAGGATGTTCTGATATCTTACAGTTGCGTTAAGGTGCAACTTGGCCTATTAGCTCAGTTGGTTAGAGCGTCGTGCTAATAACGCGAAGGTCGCAGGTTCGAGACCTGCATGGGCCAAAATTTTTTGTCTTCTTCTCATGTTTTTTATGGCAAATAATGATTTTTTTTTACATTTTTAGTGGCAAGCAACGCATAGACCACATGGCACCAGACGCATGCAGTGTTTGGCGGCCCAGCTCAGCCGCGACAAGCGGCGGAGACAGCACTAGACAGTTGGGACTTTCAGTTCTAGTTATAAGGGATTTGTTTAGTAAAAATCCAATCTCTAAATATTATGCTAAATATATAGTTTATATGATAAAATAAAGTGTATTTATTTTCTATTTTAAATTTAAAATATAAGCATGTGACTCAGTTGAATACTCTTAATCCATAATCTAGATTTAAGACTTCTAAACCAGGTTTGACCATGTGTAAGAAAATTTGGATTTGTGTCAAACAAAACCTAAATACTTCAATTTTTAAAAATTATTATAAACATCTTCAATTTTTTTAATAATTAAAAAATTCTCCCTCTTTTTTAATAACGTTTTATCACAACATTTAACTATTCGTCTTTATTCAAAAAATATTTATTTTATTATTGAAAGTACTTCAAACATAACTTATATATTTACATATTTACATAATTGTATTAAATAAAATGAATAATCGAAGTTACGATAAAAATCAACATCATGGTTAAGAGGGTGTTTGTTTCCTATAGTCCAAAATTTAGTCTCACCTCGAATGTTTAGATATTATTTTGGATTATTAAATGTAGACTATTTATAAAACTCATTCATAATCGGTGGATTATTCGCGAGACGAATCTAATGAGCCTAATTACACCATGATCTGATAATGTGATGCTACAGTAAACATTTGTTAATCATTGATTAAATTAGGCTTAATAAATTTTTCTCGCGGACAATCCTTCGATCCTACAATTATTTTTATAACCAGTCCACATTTAGCTTTTCAAATTAATGTATAAACATACTATATGATATATATGATACAGACTAAACTTTAGTCCATAGAACCTAACACCACCCAAATATTACTTTTGATATATTTTTGGTATCGACGCAGCCAAGATCTACCTGGTCAGCACTCTGCAAGGCGCAGTGGTGCTCACTTTTACGAGCCAACTTGACGGATGGTCCAACTCCAACTCACTGACTCTCTCACTGTGCAAGTACAACGCCCATTTCTTGCTTCATTGTCGTTGCCTCGTTGGTGTCGCAATGAAGGAGGAGGAGGGCCTTCATTGCGATCCGATCTCACGTTGCCAGATAAGTGATATTAACGTATTTAATATCAAATAAATATATTATTAAAATGCATTTAATTTAATGATATGTTTGCTACTATATTTCTTTTATAAAATTGGATAAAATCGAAGAAGTATGGAGTAAGAAAGGGGTTAGTAAAATCGTATATAAGAGCATACCAAGAGTTGCTCTAAAAATTAATTTCCTATATAATATTGTAGGATTAATTTTTCGTATGCAGATCATTTTAAGTGTATTCAACTTCAATATAGTTTTTAAATTGGAATATGTGAGTATGCTCTCTAGAAATAAGGAGTGAAATGATTAATTTTGTGATCTTTTATTTTTTTAACCATTTAAAGAATTTGTTGGATCGATTTTTTAATTCTAATCCTAAAATTTTAAAGAATGATGCTCTTGGGAGCTTCTCTTCTTCGAGATGCTCTAAATATGTTTTGAAGCTATCAAGATTTGTTATATGAAAGTTTTGTTACGATTGTTGTATCTTTCAAAGAGTGGTAAAAGAAAAAAAAGTTTTTTTATCTCACGTACTATAAAAAGCCCAGACATGTGAAGGCGATTTTTTGCGTATAACCGGGATCTTAGGGGGTGTTTGGATAGGGCTATTTTAGTACCTGTCACATCCAATGTTTAAATATTATTTTAAAGTATTAATTGTAGATTATTTACAAAACTTATTTATAATCGGAAGATTATTCACGAGACGAATCTAATTAGTCTAATTACACCATGATTTGACAATGTAATGCTACAGTTAACATTTGCTAATTATGGATTAATTAGGCTTAAAAAATCGTCTCGTGAATTAGTATCCGATTCTGCAATTATTTTTATAATTAGTTCACGTTTAGTCCTTCAAATGTGACACGAGCTAAAATGTAGCCCCCGGATCCAAACACTCCCTTAGTGTAAAAATATCTTGATGTAATCCTTACAAAATAGAGTTTATATATGTCCAAACCACTTAATCATGTAACTGCTAAATGTCATGTATGTTGTGTTTATATCAAACAAAGTATATAAATATAAATGTGAAAAAAATCCCTGTCACGATAATACTGACGAGAAGGGGATGCTGTCGGCGTTCCTTCTAGATGATGATGATGCGCGTGGAAGACTAGCTTCCTTGATCAATTATACGCGCGCTCTCAATGGTCCAAAGTGTGGCGTATTAAATTTGTAGAGCCCTTACATTAATCATACACTTAGTACTCGTTCATGAACAGTACACTCATTTCTGGTGTAGGATGTGTACCCTTAACTACATGAATCGTTTTCTCATATATTTTTCCTATGAATTCTAAGGAAAAGCAAAATTTTCTTCATTTTTTCTATACACCAATCCTCCATTCCAAAGGAGTGAATAGTATCAATTCCTATAGGAATTTGAATCTTACATTATTCCTCTAAAAATCTTTCAAACCAAAGTAACCTTAGGCTCCTAGAACGTAGGAATTTTACGGGTTTTTCACGAAAATTACACTAAATCCTCTAAAATTCCTTCAAAAAAACGCCGTTCCAAAGAAGCCCTTAAAATCTGCATGGAGCGGTTCTAAATAAAATTCTGTAGGTTTAGTATTTTTAAGTTAAAATTGACAAATTAAAAAATCTTAAATATAAGTTACCATAAAATAGAACATAAATACTGTAATAGAGGTGGTATAAAATTTAAAATTTACAGTATAATCGATGTACCCCGTACTGCCTACTGGCCGTAGTCGTAGTTTGTTATTAATTGCGGTTGCCGTTGGGTGTAACGTGGCGAGGAGGGATCCAGGAAGGCGGCCCCACCCGTGACAGGCCACAGCCACACCTCGACCGACCGACTAGTGCGGCCCCACCGCATGTACTCCATTTCTGCTTTGCGACGTCTCTACTCTCTAGTTTAAGGAATAAGTCGGAGATTGGCCACGTGACCGTCCACGTCTCCCTCTCTCCCTTCCCTTCCTCTTCCGACGAACAAATCTGTCGCCTCGTCTCCTCGCTCTAATGGCGGCCGACCGCCAGGTGCAGTTCGCCGGAATCGACCCGCGCAGCGGCTTCTGCGCCGCCGCGCGGACTTTCTACAGCACCCGCTCCCCGTGCAGTCTCCCGCCGGAGTCGCTGCCCATGACCGCGGCCGCCTACGCCTTCTCCCTCCTGTCCTCCCCTCTCCCTGACCGGCCCGCGCTCGTCGAATCCGCGACCGGCATTGCCGTATCCTACCCGTCCTTCCTCGCCGCCGTCCGCTCCCTCGCGGGCGGTCTCTGGTCCACGGTCGGCCTCCGCCCTGGGGACGTCGCGCTCGTTGTCGCTCCTTCCAGGCTCGATGTTCCCATTCTCCACTTCGCGCTCATGTCAATCGGCGTCGTCGTGTCCCCTTCCAACCCGCTCTCCACCCCGGAGGAGTACGCGCACCAGGTTCTGCTATCCAGGCCGGTCGTTGCGTTTGCGGTCGCCGAGGTGGCCGCCAAGTTGCCGCGCCATGTGAGGTGCGTTGTTATCGGGTCTGATGAGTATAAGAGGCTGGCATCCGACGGCCGCCAGGCGCCACCTCCGGTGGTGGCGGTGAAGCAGTCGGACACGGCGGCTGTGCTGTACTCGTCAGGCACGACCGGGCGGGTGAAGGCCGTCGCGGTGACGCACCGCAATCTCATCGCGCTGATATGCACCCACTTCAAGAACGCGGAGATGGCAGAGAGGCAGGCTGCCGAGGCGGGCGAGGAGCCGCGGCCGCCGACGGTGACGCTGGTTCCCATCCCCCTGTTCCACGTGTTTGGGTTCATGATGGCGCTTCGCTCCGTGGCCATGGGGGACACCGCCGTCCTCATGGAACGGTTCGACTTCATCGCCGCGCTGCGCGCGATAGAGCGATACCGCGTGACGCTGCTTCCGGCGGCGCCACCTTTGCTCGTCGCTATGATCAAGTCCGAGGAGGCGCGCCGCCGCGACCTCTCCTCGCTGCTCGTCATCGGCGTCGGCGGCGCTCCGCTCGGCCGCGAGGTTGCGGAGCGATTTGCTGCCGTTTTCCCCAACGTGCAGATTGTTCAGGTTAAGCATCCATCCGACCACCCCCTTCACCATGCCTCAGAATCATCTACTGAATCGAATATGCGCAGCGATCTTATTGTTTCTGACTTAAAAAACCTGCTTTTTGCTTCCCCTTCTATTGCTAGCTGACTATGATTGTACTTACACGATGTCTTTCCTCTTTTTTAATGAACGAAAACATCCTCACGTTTTGATTTCAAAACATATATATGCGCAGTGCATAATCCCTTCTAAATCTAATGGATAAATGATTGTGCTGTTCGATACGATTGCAGGGCTACGGTTTGACCGAGTCGTCCGGCTCGGTGGCCGCTACAGTCGGGCCGGAGGAGTCGAAGGCATATGGATCGGTGGGGAAGTTGGCGTCGGACTTGCAAGCTAAGATTGTAGATCCGGCCACCGGTGAGGAGCTCGGACCAGGCCAGCGCGGCGAGCTTTGGGTTCGGGGCCCAATCGTCATGAAAGGCAAGTACTACTAATCATTCATTCAACAGATGCTTGATGCTCTGTTTACCAGATGAGACAGGTCACCTTTTAATACGATCAGCAACTATGAGATTCCGCATATAATATTTATCATATGGAAGCCATGTGATAAGTCCAACCATCATTTCCAAATCATGTAAACGGCGTGATGAATAGTTCTTTTGGTAATCTGCAAGTGATCAGCATGCTAACCTGGCCACCTTTTTTTTTTGTCTGAAGTTATTTGTTTGTATGGAGGTCGTAACTTTCCACTTTACCAGCCATATGTGACGTGTTCTACTTCTACATGGAGTTTAGTATCTTAAATGACAAACGTTATCCATGCTTTATGATCGACATTAGAAAGTACTAGGAGAAAGACATTAGGAAGATCTGTTCTAGACATACAGCTGCCAGCTGGTCCTCAAGTTGACTTAGGCCTCATTTATCACAATTACAGATCTAGCTCTAAAAAATCTTATATCTAGAACTAAAGTTGTGGGTAGGAAAATGAAGTTGTGGGGTGGACTGAGAGTTTTTAGTTAAATCATCTGATTTTTATTTTAGAATAAAAACAGAAGTTAAGCAACTTTATTTTATCATATAAACTATAGATCTAAAATGAATCTCGAAGCTGAAGTTGTTCCAAACAAACCTTAATCTGATTTATCGATTGTGTAATTCTGGAATCGATTAGTTTGTAACTGTAGTTTTGAAATTTTGCTACAGGGATAGAAATCCGAAATAATCTCATTGATATTACATTTTAATAGTGAGCTTTTCCAGTGCAGCATACACAAGGGAATCTAGTATTTATGTGCTTTGCCTTTATTAACAATTGTCTTTACCTCACAGTATCAGCTATGTGTATGCTTTTTTTCAGGTTACGTGGGCGACGATGAGGCGACAGCAGCTACGGTTGACTCAGAAGGCTGGTTGAAAACTGGTGACCTCTGCTACTTCAATGAAGATGGTTTTCTATACATTGTTGATCGATTGAAGGAGTTGATAAAGTACAAAGGATACCAGGTACCATATAACTGCAAAGCTGTTTCAGAACTACAATCATGTCAGTCAACGTGGGAAAGTTGCCTCACACATTTTTGTTTGCATGACGTTGGTTTAAATCTTGTCTCAGGTACCTCCAGCTGAACTGGAGCATATTCTACAGTCTCATCCCGAAATTGCTGATGCTGCAGTTATCCCGTAAGTATCTTCAGTGTAAAAGTGTTATAAGGATGTGTTTGGTCAGAGGGAGAGTAGAATGAAATAAAATAGATTCATCCTTATTTTTAAAGATGAGATGAGTCAATTTTTGTTTCTAAGGATTTGATGACTTCATCTCATTTAGGATCTTAATTTCACTGTCATCGTTACCTCCTAAGTGAGAAGGTTGTCTTCTATCAATTTATGTGATGAACTTGCCCAACGTTTAGGAGAATATTCTTCATCCCACCGCATACCATGAACCAAACACATCCTAAATCCTAAGCTTCTGTCTGTCATTATGTAACATTTAATGTTCGTTCGATACGTGCCATGCAGATATCCAGATGAAGAAGCTGGCCAACTACCAATGGCTTTCATAGTGAGGCAACCTGGCTCAAATCTTACCGAGGAGCAAGTCAAGGATTATGTGGCCAAACATGTATGCCCCTTTTAGTTTGGTGCAACCTGAAAAAACATTTTCTGTCATTCGCTTCAAACTCTAAGTGCGTCCCTGTCTCTCTCTATATATATGTTCATTTGACAGGTTGCGCCCTACAAGAAGGTCCGCCGTGTGGCTTTTGTCACGGCAATACCAAAATCACCTGCGGGCAAGATCCTCCGGCGGGAGATTGTGCAGCAGGCCCTGTCCATGGTTGCTTCCAACTCCAAGCTCTGACTCTTGAGACTTGCAATCTGCTATGGAATTTTTTTAGATGATAGAAAATAACCGGCCTCTACAGTCTTCACAGCCATATTTGCTATGGAAATATTGTATTAGTAGGGAATGTACACTTCACACATTGAGTCAGCTACTTTTAGCTGAACAATTCAACTCCTCCCCATGCCCGTCCCGTTTCCATATTGATTTACATATGCGAGTAGAGAAATCAAGAAACGTTGGAATCTGGTGCCCTTTTACATCATTCCATGGCTCCATGCCGAATATTCAGCTTCACCGACGAGAATATTCCAAATGTGCAAGATGTTGGATATTCGGATTAATAAGTAGTTTTGGTATTGCGTCGTGTATGAGTCGAAATCTCTCAAAATCCAAACTTAAATATATTCAAACCGACTTAAAATCCTTCCAAAAACAGTGAAACTAGACAGGATGTTTCGATTTCACAAAAGTTCCGGTACTGTTCACATTTTATTGTTCTTCGGAAGTTCCAGTTTTTCAAACCCTCAAGATCTCTGTTTCAGATTTATATTTTAACCAGAAAATCCGATTTTAATACCACAAGTTCAAATCTGCTGGAGTATCCAATTTTCAGGACTTCAAGGGATGTCAAAATTTGTTGTAAACAGTTACCATGATAGAATCTTCTCAAAAAATTGTTTATGTATGATGATGATTTACACCTCTCAGGTACCTCCCGCTGAACTGGAACATAATTTGCAATCTTATCCTGAAATTGCTGATGCCGCAGATGAACTTCTGTAAATTAAAATAGAAGTTTCCTTCATCATGTAACATGGAAGATGTTTACTCTGTATGCTCAATTCAGGAGGTATCCAGATGAAGAAGCTGGGCAACGGCCGATGGCTTTCATAGTGAGGAAACCTGGTTCAGACCTTACCGACCAACATGTCAAGGATTGTGTCGCTAAACATGTAAGTTTTTCCCTCTTAACAGGAATTTTGTCCCGAGATTTGAAAAGAGTAGAAAAATATGTTTATGGACAGTCTTCAACTTGTTTTCGGATTACTTCTTCAAACTGATGGCTTCATAACTGTCTTCTTGAATTGGACTGATTTGATTAGGGCTTCCTTGACGACGTTTTTGGGCATTGGACATTCATTGGAATAATGTCCTTTTTCACGACAGTTGTAGCAGACCACGATATTTCTTTGATGGTTCCTTTTTAAAGTCTTGTAGCTTGGCTTCAGAGTAAAATGAGGTTGTGATCTACGTGGATTATATTTGTTGCTTGCATGACCATATGTCGTGTATTGATGAGCACGGTGAAAGCTTGTCCGTTGACCTTTAGGGATCTTGGTTAGTAACAAATTCATATGACAATCCTTAGGCACATGATCAATTCCTTGACATAAGTAACAAGTAATATTCCCGGTGGGGCATTTGCCGAGTGGATGGTCTTCTATGCATCTTGGACAACTGGCATTGCATTCACTGGCATGGTGTCCAATTTCTCCACATTTGCTACAAGCTTTGTATAGTGATTGCTCCTTTGTATATTTTTCAACTTCATCTAAGTCTGAGTCTTCATCAGATGATATAACTATAGGGTCTTGGGGTTCACCTTTTCTACACTGTCTTGCATAATGTCCAAATTGACCACAATTATAACATGAATTTCCAATTAATCCTTTTGGAGGCCACTTTTCTTCTACAATCTCCATATCACTTACATCTTTTAGTGCAAACTTTGCTTTTCTCTTTTGATTTTTGGTTGAATGAGAATGAGCTTGGAACCTAGCTGGCATCTTAACGGTTGGAACACTTGGGTTGCTGGTTCGTTGATTCATCACTGATACAGAAAAGATACTAGTCCTTCGTTTCTGATGTCACGTTTGGAGTTGATCTTGCAAAACAGCAATGACGGGATTGTACTAAATTGAGGCTTGGGGTGGGTTCACTTCTTTAGATTGAAGCTATGGGGCATCATTGTTGCTTTGAACGAAGGCACTATACTTGGGGCATAAACTTTTGGTGATGTTTCCTTTTCTTGAATCTGACATCTGATAGGGACATAGAAAAGAGGAAGATTAGATCTATAGTAGGACATTAACCAACTTTATTACTGAACTTGAGTTAAATGAAGGTTTGGCCGATTCGAATCATGATCGGCGATCAACGTTTTCGTTCGACCAATGAATGAATAGTTAATCGAACACAATGAAGACCGGAAATGAAAGGGTACGAACAAACTTCGTCGAATGACCGGCTAGGTTGTGACCATTAAACAATCTAGCTCATTCAACCTCGGATAAAAGAGACGATCAACTAATGGTATGCACAAAGGTTTAGCCGTTTGAACCTTGGCGACCATATCTAAGGCTTAGATTAGAATATTTCAACGCAATCTAATGACGAATGACAATGAATGAAGAACAACTGATGATCGGCGATGACCATTGACAAACATCACACATCTGACTACTGAACACGAAGCAAATCACGACGATGACCGAATAACGAATATGAGATGAAAAGCGATGGTGTTCCGAAGGAAAACACACAGCTAACATATTAGACTAAGAAAAGAGCGAAACGAGATTCGACCAAGGCAAACGCTGACAAACAGGGACCTCTGGTTCGGGAAACAGGACAGCGGCAAATGCCCTGTGACAACTACGATTTCTGAGGCAGAACACGGTGAAACAAGAGGAGCACCGCATGTTCTAGTACCAAAGAGTTCCATTTTTGCTGCTGATTGGGTAAAAAAGACCTACGGCATAGATCAGACCCAATGAACAACAGAATAATATATCAAAATAGAATTACAAACAAAAGCTATGATACAATACAATTTAATTAACAGGAACAATGAAACAGAAGAGCGGAAGAGACAGTGTTCTCACCAAGAGAGATCGGAAGATGATGCAGCGCCCAAGGTTGGCTGCGAGAGAACAATGGTGACGCCAAATTTTAATAAAACGTTGAACAATGGCTATGCTACATTGCTAATTTCAGGAAAAACGAAGAGGGCGAGGAGTTCTCACAGCTGGGTGCCAGGAAGAAGACTACGCAGTGATCTGCGATGGAGAAGATGAACAGGGGCAACGACGGAATTTTGTTCTCTATTGCTGCTCTGATTCTTCTCTGATCTGCTCGTGGCTCCTCTGACAATTTTCTTCTCTGCTTCGTTGGATGGGCAACAGGAGGCAGGTAGCCAAAGAGCGCACGGGAGGAGGAGGCGCTGCAAAGGAGGAGGAAGACAGAAGACAGAAGAGAGGATCAGCCATTGATTAAAGGTGGAATTAGGAGGGAAAACAACACTAATGGTGAGCACTGAGCAGAAACGGAGGATTTAGTAACTCACCACAGGGCTGCGAGCTGCTGAGTGCTGACGCGGGAAGAGGAGGAGGCGACCGGACGGCGGCGGCGCCAGAGTAAGGGAAGGAGGGGGCGTCGGCGCCGGCGGTGGCGATGGCGCGACGGGCTGGGCGCGGCGACGTGCGGCTGGGACCGGGGAGGAGAGGAGAGGCAGACTGCGCGGGGAAGGGAGGCCGGGGCGCTCCAGGGAGGAGAGGAGAGGAGCGCCGGCAAGGGAACAGGAGAGGAAGGGAGGAGGGGGGACGCAGGGTGAACGCGGCGCCGGGGAGAGGAACGCACGGGCGTCCGGTGGGCACCTGGAGGAAGAAGAGAAGAGAAAGGAGGAGAAAGCAGGAAGGAAAGAAAGAAAGAAAGAAAGCAAGAGAAAAATAGGATTTTTCTTCAAAATTCTGCAATTCAGACTTGCGGACAAAACGAGGGAAGGGTTAGAGATTTCCGAGAAATAAACCACGAATATTTTGAGAATATTCGATGATTCGAAAAATTGAACAAATTCATATTTACATTAAAATTTAAAATTCTGATTTTAAATACAAAATCATATATTTGAATTTACCTCGAGGTTTCAAAGACAAGGAGGGATTTTAAGAAAGATGAAAATACGGTGATTTCGATGGGATTCAAATTACACTATTAAAATAGGAATTTGAACTTCACAAAATGACGTCGAACAATCGATTCCTCGTATTTACAACGGAAAAAGAGGAAGATGACGAGGATTTAGATTCAGCCTGAAAAGAGAAATAATTTTAATAGTTTTTCAATCCAACTAAAATTATTCACTGAAATATTATTTATTTACTCTTCTAGTTAGAATTAGAAAAAAATAATAAAAATTAAATCAAAACATGTGTTTGAGGCTCTTTGGCTGATTTTATTCAGATAACAATTTCCCAAAATATATTTTATTTAATTATGTTACACTCTGCGGTGAAATAATATTAATTGTATCTATTATAGTCCTTTGTGCCAAAAATTCCTAATTTTTTTTGATGCAATTTGGAGCAAGGAGAATTTTAAGAAAAAATCTTTCACTACGGTGTATTTTTGAAAAAAAAATTAAGCATGTATTTTAGCTTCTTGTTTATCACTTTACACTAAATTGTTTTATCAAAATTAATTAATTAAATTTTATTTTACCGTGGTCCCACGAACCAGTGACCTTTTCAGCTGAGAAGCGTAGAGCTGGTGCCATCGTCTTCTCCCGCTCAAGTTCTCAGGTGGAAGCAAACGCCTCGATCGCGTCCACGCCTCCGATGGCCGAGCAGCAGCGGGCGCCGCCCGCCGGCATCCATCCGCGCCGCCACGCGGACCTTGCACTGTTCCACAGCCTCCCTCCCACCGGAGTCGCTCCCGCTTACCATCGCCGACTACGTCTTCTCCCTGCTCTCTCCTCCCCTCTCCCCGACCACCCCGCCGCTCTCGTTGACTCCGCCGCAGGTCCTACCCCTCATTCCTCGGCCTCGCCGCTGCCCGCTCCCTTCATTGCGTACTGCGGTTTAGCTCTTTTGCCGGTGAGTTCATGATACCCTGCAGCTATCTGCATAGATCTTCTGATAATAATTTCCCTTGTTTTGTTGCAGATTTTTACAAAAGCTAGTAGCTTTGCTACTGAAGAAGCCGGAAGGCATTGGCTTTCAGACATGCTTGCCTGATGAGATTGGTAGCTCAGCTCAAGATTTGGCGTTAGAAAGTTCTGGAGTTAGCGTGATTTAATAAAACCAGGAAATTATAGTTACATTAGTTGGATGGGAGCCAACAGATGTTCAGGTTTTAGACATAAAACCATGGGTGATCAAATTCAAGAACTGAACAACAATCAGTACGAGCATTGAGCTTAAGAAAGAACAAAATGGGTGGAACTGAAATACTCACATTTTAGATTTCACCAGAACAATGAAGTTATCGAACAAATATTCTGTACAACAATCCTGGGAACATCACCTGAACATACAACCACGTGCCATCAAAACTTCAACAGCACATTGTTACAAATCTTACCGATACCTAAGTGACAGAACACTGGAGAAGATTCTTCTCAAGCCCTGCAAATGCTAGCAATTCCGTCCACTGCACCTTCAACATCACATCATACAACACTTGATAAATTCGATACTGCGAGGAACATTTGCCCTGCTGTTGCTAGCATACTCCCAAGCAACGCGCCAGCAACAACCTGGGAGAAGTTTCACACCCAAGAAGTAAGCAAGATACAAGATAGTTAGTTGTTCATGACAGAAAGCAACAAGCAGAATAGGCACATATGGCATCACTTTCGAATTTCGATTGGCACAAAATTACAAAATGATAGATGAAAAGGGCGTTTGAGCAAACCTGTGTTGGAGTATGGCCTAAAAGCTCACGCAATGGTCTTCTTTCAGACAAGGGATGTTCAGAGGGAAGTTCACAGACTATTTGATTCAACACCTGAATATAATTAGAAGCAAGACACAGTTCAGTAATCAGTGCTATTTGAAGCACAGTTCAGTATAATGCGTCTTACTTCGTTCTATAAATTAGCTCTAAAAGGTGTCTCCTGATGATATGTTATATGAACAAGTCGAATCCAATACAGAGTTAATGCACACAACAGCAACAACTAAAAAACAACAAATGCATACCTCTGCTTGCTTTCCAGCATGCAATCTGATACCAGAAGCATCGTACATAACCTGCCAATCCATTCACAATGGGAAATCATGAGCCCCTCATGTTTAGTTCTAAGAAACAGGGAATCAACATAAACTCTTGCACAATGCCTACATTCAACACCGTAGTGTCCAACTCAAGATAGAAAAATTGCGTCCAAGCAACACCATTTAAATGCTCGTTGTTTTTGACAGAAGAAACAGAACTCTATTGGACAGAATAAGGTATGCGATAGACAACCTACCACACTTGCGAATATCGCTGCCGTTGCAAATAGGGCACTGCAAAAGCCATCTTGGAAGCCAATCGCTACTGCTAGTGCTGTAACCGTTGCAGAATGCGATGATGGCATGCCACCGGAGCCAATAAGCTGCTTAGGATCCCATCTGTTTTCCTTGTACCTTAGTTTCAGAACTAACACATATTATAAAACTTATTATAATATTTCCAATCATAAAAAGACATTGAGAACTTTAGCCGTAAAATCCAATGCTCATCTTGCATCAGGCTAATGCCGATCTATCTAAGAAAAAACAAACTTGATAAACTAGACAAAATCTATGTCCTGCTGGAGTCAGCATGCAGCTAAGCTTTGCAATGTGCACAAGTCTGGACAAAGAGAACCTTTTTATTGTACAAGCATAAAAACAGTTTTTTTTTCATGGAAAAAACACTGCTTTCGTATCCCCATGACATTGGCTGAAATGACAAAAAAGATCACCATTCAGAGCTCATTGGTCATCTAAAGTGAAAATTGGATAACGAAATAATGGCAATTGAGATTCAAATCCAGTCTCTTGTGAGAGAACTCGAACATCTCAAATGTACACGATGCCATGCCAATTGTAATCGAGTCATGAATACAGCTGAGCAAATCTGAAGGTCAGCCCAGAACTACACACAGACCCACAGACTCTCTACCTTAACCTTGATGAGATCATGGCCAAATCCTTTTGTTCCCAGCTCAATTCACCGAAATCATTCAATATATCTATGGAATCCATCATGTTAGAGACCATCGCATTCGCAATTCCAATGTTCCTTTCAGCAAAAGTGCAAAACAGAAGAAGCGAAACCGATTCCGGTGGCTGGATCGGAACCAGCAAAGGAGACGGAAATTCCACCGGGAACCAACAAATCCTCATGCGATCCAACGCAAGCAGCGCCGAGACGCCTTTCAGACCCAACCGGGGGACCGGATCCCCGGAGCCGAGAGGAGACCACGCCCGGGCCGAAGAAGCGAGAGGTGGTGGGGCGGTGCGGGGAAGAGGGAGGCTGCCATACCAGGTGACGAAGAACTGATGGACTGCGCGACGGCGAAGCCCAGCAAGGCGGCGATGAGGGGGTAATTGTGGAAGACGGCGAAGTAGGAGAAGCCCGCGGCCGGCGAGTCGGAGGCGGCGGCGCCATCACCACCCCCATCGTCGCCCATGGTTTCCCTTGGGTGCGTTCCCTTGGCTCCCCCTCCTGCACGGCCCTCGCCTTGTCTAATCCCGGTCTACGCCAACTATATTTATAGCGAGTCCCCCGCCCCGCCTGCCGGCTGCCTCTCCCTCCCCTCTCTCTCCTCTGCGCCAAATGGCGATCTTGCTCCGCTCCGCTCCGCTCTGCTCTGTCGCCGAGATTTCTTTAATGCTCCATCAGGTGGGATGCCTTCCTAGTTCCTACAATCCTACTGTCTCTGTCCGTCTCTCTCTCTAACTCGATGGATTAACACTAAAATTTTCTCTCTCTGGGGACATGGAGGAATCGGAATTTGGAGCAGAAGCTCGGGGAGAATATGCGGACGAAGACGCAAGTGGCGTTAAACTCCGGCCGCTGCTTGTTGTGTGGATGAATTATTAATGTGTTCTTATTTATTTCCAGTGCCACCGTACGTGGCTCCGTGCTGGTAGATCCGTGCTTGGTTTAATTACAAAAAAGTCGTGGAATTACCGCATATTTACGTGAAATTCGAATCATTTTGTAAAGCTAGAGATCGGTAAATTTGTTTAAAACACCTAGGGTGTGTGTATAAAACAATCTAAATTCCTTAAGAACACGTTTGAATCCTGGATATTATATTAAGAAATGAAGAATTGAAATTTAATTCTATGAGATTGTCTGCTTGTATCATTTTGAAATTAGAATTATAAAATTCTATCTAAAATTTAACCTAGAATTCATAGTTCAGTCCAATTCCACTTCAAGAAAAAAAATGACCGGAATCCCTACCTCTCCCTCATGTCTTAGATTTAAACGGTGATGATGATACTTTTTTATAACAATGAAATTGATTTCATAGTTTGATAATCCAAATAAGTTTTAAAATTAGTTTTTGGATTTTAATTCTATTGAATGTCCAAACAAAAATATTGAATTTCAATTGAATTCCATACAATTCAATATTTTATAGAATCTGGAACGGATTCCAATTATTACAATACCTAGGATCCAAATGAGGTCTTTTAGTGATTTCATATAATTCAGATAAATTTGTTTGAATTCCCAAGTAAATTTAAAATTCCCGAGAAACATTTCTATACAATCCATCGATAATCGTATAATCGTATAATCCATGTGAATAATTAACACCTGCATGGTGGCGATTCGTATAATGAAAGACACGTTGCGGTAGTGGCGGCCATTTTTGCACAAACATTTGCAGCCACGCAACGCCGAAAACGTACACAAAGCTTCACGCATCAAACAGGCCTCCTGATGAATATCCTAATCATTAATCAGATAATTAATCATAACAATCTGTAAGCGTAGCTTAACCCGGCTGGTGCTGATAAGTCGACGAGCAGCAAGACCGCCCAATAAAAGAGGAGCTCAGATGCACAATGGCAAAGTCAGGTCATCGAATAAAACATTAAAAC
The DNA here is from genome assembly GCA_019279435.1 of Zizania palustris. NCBI lineage: Eukaryota > Viridiplantae > Streptophyta > Magnoliopsida > Poales > Poaceae > Zizania > Zizania palustris. The sequence goes on along the minus strand of JAAALK010000288.1, from coordinate 84,188,702 downwards.
ACCAGATTTTGTTTTATGAATTGTTTTTTATCCATATCCGTGGACTAGCATCCACAACGACTGTCTCAAATAGCTAGCTGATGTAGAGCTGGGAGAAGAATAAAAATAATAATTTATCTCACCACTAGTAATTGATCCCACACGTAATACACTTAGTTTTTTGGAATACGTGAAACCTCCTATCTATTTGCCCGTCGCTAGCTATTCTCTTTTTCACCATATTTTCTATTTACGTAGAAAAAAAATGAAACTAGCTAGTGAAATAGCTAACTATTCCTGTGATTGCTGTCTGTACCTAAAGTCAGGTAGTTTGGATTATTTTGACTTTGAATTATCGGATAAAATCCTCTTTTCATCTGTAACGAATATCAGTTGAACTTAAATTTTTTACTATGGATTGCGGTGCTCCTGTTATCTATCAAGAGGTAAAAATAAATTAAAATTAAAAAATGAGGTGACCGCCGAGAAGGGAATGAGTTGGCCCACAACTGCAACAATCCCAGAAAAATTGGGCTTCGGTTCTAGATTTTTTCATTTTTTTTTCAATTTTGAATGAAACTTATTGGTTTATACTAATCATCATAAATTTTAATATTATTGAAAATAAATTTCACCGTAAATCATCATAAATCACCTAGTATTTAAAATAATTTTGAAGATTTTTTTTTCCATTTTTTCAAATTTATATTTCAATTTTGAATAAACTTATTGGTTTATACTAATCATACGAAATTTTAATATTTTTGAAAATAAATTTCACCATAAATCATCATAATTTAAAATATATATTTTAAAATTTATATTTAAATTTTTAATGAAACTTATCGGTTTAATACTATTCATTTGAAATTTTAATATTTTAAAAGTAAATTTCACCATAGATTATTTAACATAATAAAATTTTAATATTATTGAAAATAAATTTCACCGTAAATCATCATAAATCACCTAGTATTTAAAATAATTTTGAAGATTTTTTTTCCATTTTTTCAAATTTATATTTCAATTTTGAATAAACTTATTGGTTTATACTAATCATACGAAATTTTAATATTTTTGAAAATAAATTTCACCATAAATCATCATAATTTAAAATATATATTTTAAAATTTATATTTAAAATTTTAATGAAACTTATCGGTTTAATACTATTCATTTGAAATTTTAATATTTTAAAAGTAAATTTCACCATAGATTATTTAACATAATTTATTTTTTTTTTTCAAATTTATATTTCAATTTTGAATGAAACTAATCCTATTTTGCCCGAATTTTTAAATAAAACATAATCAGCCACATGCAAGAGAAAATAAAAGCAAAATTGGAATGAGCAAAACAGTAATTGCCGATGCATGCGAGAGAGGAAAAAAATAAAAATGGAATCCTAAAAATCCGCGTGATGAGAAAAATCTTCGCTGCGAAAATTCCTAAAAAATGGTACTAAATTTCTATCAGATAAAAAATAATTATAAAAAATTAAAGGTGTGTCATAAAATCGATGGACAATCCACAATATTTCCAGTCCGTTATAAAATTTGTTTTTTACTATTATAACACTCAATAGGAGTTGGTTGGAGTTGAAAACATTACCTTAAAAAACATCACTGAAGAATTTCTAGATCCAATCTGAAGAGCCTGTTTGTTCGGTTAATCCCCTTGGGAAGGGAATTTAGGGGAATTGTAGGGGATTTATATTTCAATCCCCTTCTAACCAAACAGGCCCTAATTAGGTAGCTAAGATTAGTAGCAATACAACTAGGCCCAATTAAGGGACTGTTTGAAAATTTCAAACTAAAATGAAGCTAGGAGCCCTTAACGGTATAAACTAGGCCCATCCATCGTCGACGGCGCATTAGCCGTTAGATCTACTACCGACGGTTGTGTTTAGGTTAGAGCAGCATGCAATTTGTATTCATATGCTCTTTACAGAAAAGCCCCCGTATTAAGGTATATTGGGCTCGTTGACCTTGGGCCGTATTAGATTGGGCCGTTTCGTCTCCTTGCGTCTCATGGGCCTTATATCACCATACTGCGACAAGCCCACAAGGACCAAAACGCAACGCAGCAACTCCCGTCCTTCTCATCTCGCGCGCGCGCGCAGCACAGCACGGCACGGCGAGAGCATGGCTAGGCCGCGGAGGAGGAGGAGGCGGCGGCGGCGTGACGCGCCCGAGCCAACGCCTGTGGATAGCGAGGCGATATGCTTACGCTGGGCCTTGATTAGGCATACGGGTCACGGGGTCTGGATCTGACGTGCGGCGGCCGCCAGCACGGAGCGAAGGGGCGTTCTCCGGTGCCCGCCAACCGTTCGGCTTTTTGCCTCCCAGGGCGTACGCACGGTATGGGCTCCCTCCCTCCGTCTGCGTTCTCGCGATCTCAGAAGATCGCCGGTTTACATTGTTAATTCCTTTCCGTTATGCCACATTTCGCCTTCCTTTATGCATGTTGATGTTGTACTCGTGGAATAGAAACCTGGCGATTTTAAACTGGGAGGACAACATGATCTTATTTTGATCTGTTCCTATTATCGAAATTCTGTTGTGCAGAAAAATTTACGTGCTAAAACTGATGCCAGATTTATTTTAAACAAATTGGGGGTGGGGGGCAAGGGGTATGGCATTGTTTGTTTGCAAAATCAAACTGTAGCATGCCATTGTACCATGATGGCCAATTCAAAATATACCATACAATGGAAGACTTTGCTTGCATATGATTATATGACAGTTTTTCCATCTAGGAGTTTGTACAAAAGAATATGTATCTACCTAAGATCACTTTCATTGCCAATAGCCCAATACAATATGAGCAAACACCATCAGAAATTGTCCCATCAGGAAAATATTAGTTTCTGATACCAATACATTTTCACCCAAATCAAAATTTGCTTGTTTACTTCTAATGTCCTTTGTCAAATCATAATAATCCTTCTTTCTGCTCTATCAGTGTCAAGGTTGATAAATACAGGTCTAAGTGAAGTCATGGACCTAGAAAACCTCTACCTCACAAGGACTGTAGAAAAACTCAAAGTCAAGTAGATTGATGCTTGCTTTATGTCTCTATGTTAACTCTGGTTGATGTCTACCCTATGATGATCTTCCCACAAATTCCATCACCAGTTTTGAGAAAGCTGAAGATTCATCTCTGAGGAGATTTTCTGGAGAATCAAACTCTAGTATCTTACCTGCAGTGGGGAACAGTAAGAAAGATAGATCTGTTAGTTAACATAGTTCGTTAGACATTAGAATTGCTAACTCAGATCCTAAAAATGTTTGTAAAACAACCCCTTGTGAGTTATTTGTGGGTTTCTTTTACCTTCACCGAGTACAAGAACAAGGTCGCTGTCGATCACAGTAGGAATCCTATGAGCAATTGTAATAACCGTGCAATTGTTTGTTTCTTGCCTTATGGTTTTTTGGATGATATTGTCTGTTGCAGTATCAACAGATGCTGTGGCTTCATCCAGAACAAGTATTTTCTTCTTCATTAGCAATACCCTGGCCAAGCATACAAGTTGCCTTTGTCCTACACTCCAGTTTCCTCCATCCTCGACAACTGCAACATTAAACTTTAGTCATATAACTTGCCATCTTGAGCAATGAATTTAGAACGTGAGAAGAAAGATAGTTGTTCATACCTGGTGCATCTAACAATCTACTGTCTCCTCTCACAATCTCCTCAAGGCGGCACTTATGCAGAACCTACAAGATGAAGAATTTCAATGCTAGACTTGATAAGAGTTGTCTTTAAATTGGAACAGTTTTATCTCAGGGTTTCAAATTTAGTGAAAAACTGCCAGAATTTCGTGAGTTTTGAACATTTTGGACCAGACCAAATGGTCAACCGGTGAAAAATTTGGATACTTTCGAACATTTTCAATTTAAAAATACGAAAGATAGTATGATGTTTATAGTGCTTAGTGGCATCAATTGTTTTTCAAATATATTGAAATGTGGTTGTGATTTTGATTTTTGGATGTCAAAAGGATGATACATTTTTTTTGGGGGGGGGATTTTAGTGACCTTTTGGCCCATTTTAGCTCACTATTGAATTTTCTAAGCATTATTTCATTTCCTACTATTCCCCCATTTTCCCTGCAATTTTCTGAACAAAAGAATTTTTCGTCCCGATCTCATTAATTTTGCAAAAAAATTTGAATTACTTCGTGTGAAATCCACTCCTTGGCTTCCGGTCTACACAGTTTGGTTTTTCACATTTTTCAGTCGAATTTCAACACAACCCGCCTGAATTTCGTGATGTCAACCATTGGCGGAAACTTTTGAATTTCGAATTTTATCTGAAAAATATGAATTTTGTGAAAACCGTGTTACCCATGAGGATCAGGAAATTACCACCCAAAAAAGCTGAATCTCATTTCTCATAAATACATAACATCATATAGAAGCCAAAGGCATTCATTTGGAGGAAGCCTTTAGACAGCATTATATATTGTTTACCTCCCAGATTTCAGTGTCCAGATGTTGTTGTAGAGGATCCAGGTTTGCTCTGACTGTCCCTTGGAAGAGAGTTGGTTCCTGTGGTATAATACTTAATCTTGACCGCAGATCGTGTACTCCCAAAAGTGATATATCAACACCATCTATGAGTATCCGTCCTTCAGTTGGTTCGACAACCCGAAACAAAGCCTGAATTAGAGTAGACTTCCCACTCCCTGTCCGTCCTACCACCCCAACTTTCCATTCTCCAGGAAATGTGCAGCTTATGCCTTTGAGCACCATTGGCATGTCTGGGTTGTACCTCACTTGGAGAGCATCAATCTGAATGGTTCCACACCAGGGCCATGTTTCTCTTGGTCTACAGTCCTCAATGACTAAAGGGGCTTCACTTGGTATGTCTGAGAACTGCAAAATTCTTTCTACTGAAATCATTTTGTTCTCAACATTGCACAGATTCCATATGACCCATGCTTGTAACACATTAAGGTTAAGGCCATAGGTAGCTGCCAGCCCTGCAAGGCCTAAATAAGCAAAAAAATCATGCAGTTTCAGAGTGTGTGCAAACATTTTTTTTTCATGTAACAACAAATATTGTTTTACCAAAAATATTAAACAAGATGCAACTCATGCAAGAGGACAGATCTAATTGAAGCTGCTAGATACAACGCTAGTGTTTTCATGAGAACACTTACTTGGATCAATAGTATTCCGAGGTAAGGAGACGAGGATGATTAGCATAACGAAGAAGACAAGGTTGAAGAGGAAGTTTATGCGGACACACAGCCATTCAATTGTTGCCGAATTGTGGAAAGTGATGCGGGAGTAGTCATCAATTAGCACAAGACTCTTTCTGAAAAACTTCTTTCCCTGATTAAAGCATCTAATAGTTGCTGCTCCTGATACAGTCTCTGAAAAATGGTGAAGAACTGGAGCTTTTCTTATGCCAACCATCCTTGCTAGTTCTCTAGCTGAACTGATGTAGTAGCTCTACATAAAGTTTTACAAATTACTAGTGTGTTTTTTCAAATCTGAGGAAAGCATACTGCAATGAGTGAATGTGCACCTGATACCAAGTAGAGATGGCAATTATAATTAGGAATAAAATGAATATGGGCCAGGCAATTTGAGACACGATGAAAATAATACTGAGGAGCTGAATTAATGCGAATATAAGCCCTGCAAGCCTGTAGGGAATGTCCGTGTCAACTGTGCTTTGATCTGTTGAAGCCTGCAAAGCAGCAAACTAAGCTGTCGAACTGAAAGTAAGGAGCATATTTATTATGTATTCAAATGAAGAGGTTGTTGGCTCACCCTATTGAGGATTCGACTTGATGGAGTGGAGTCAAAGAAGTTGATTGGTGCCCGAAAAATACTCTTGGTCATGCCTAAGAAGAGCTGATGAGCAGTTTCGATTGCAATCGTCGAAAGGACAACAGCTCTTCCCAATATAAACACTGAACTTCCGGCAGACAACAGCACAAAGATACCTATCATCTTCTCCCTGCTTACTTGTTCCTGCCTCTCTGCTGCCCATGCAATCCAATAGTTGCTACATATCTGCAATCCCTGGAAAAGGACTTGGCATGCAAGAATCACAGGAATGAGAGCTCCGCTGTATGCAGAGCTGACAAATTTGTAATAAATATCCCATTTAACTCTTCCAGTTTCACGCTCTTCCTCACATTCTCTACCTAACACATTGTGATCTGATTCTATTTCAGTGAGTTCAGTCTGCCTTCTCTTGTATTGCTTGTTTTTAGTCAACCGTTGTGCTTTTGCAGGGCTGACCTGACTAAGGGATTGGTTGTGTGCAGCCATTTGCTTTGAGAGTTCTCCATTTCTGTCTGCTATCAAATGATCATATTTTCCAGATTGAACAATCCTTCCATCTTTCATGACCTATAGTTGACCATTCACAACCATATGTTAGAACTCTACATGTAATCATGTATGTTCTTAGTAATTGGCACAAGAATGAAATATTATAGCTTGTGAAAGGTTCCAAGGATTCAAAACCCACCCACTTAATTAGATGTTCATTTTGCACATGTGGCACTTAATGGTAAAGAAAAGGGGCTAGATTACAACAATTTATTTATCTGTTTGAACCTAAATCTAACACTTATCAACCCTTTTATCACAAGTAAAAATTGGTCACATGTTGAAATTGGGTTGATATCTTACCAGAACAAGATCTGCATCTGGCAAGAATTCGAGCTGATGTGTAACATATATGACTGTCTTAGAGGACATTAACCTCAGTAAACATTCCTGCAGATGCAAATTAGGAATTAGTACATTTTACGAATTCAATAAATTTTGTGCTGATGATCCAAGAATATGAGTAGGCCATTTGCATTTACTAATAAGGTTTATTACTTGATTCTTACGGATAATTTGAAGATTGCCTAATAGGTAGAATATTTTCTTGAGTGAAAATAATAGCTGGAATATGAAGAGTCGTTTTTCCTGTTTGATTATGATACTTTCTCTGTTCTGTAACATTTGCTGCACAATGCATTTGGAGCTTATGATAGCTAAAATTTTGCAGATTTCTTGCATATTGTATTGTACCTTGAAGAGATGTGCTCCGGTGTGTGCATCCACAGCACTGAAGGGATCATCTAAGAGGTAAACATCAGAATCACTATACAATGCTCTGGCAAGTTGAATCCTCTGCTTCTGGCCTCCACTCAGGTTCATGCCCCTCTCCCCTACCATAGTCATATCACCATTGGCCCATAACTCCAAATCTCTATCTAAAGCACACCCATGTAGCACCTCCTCATAGAAGCTCCTGTCCATATCCTTCCCAAAGAGCACATTGTCTTGAATAGTCCCAGTTTGAATCCATGCGCTCTGCGCGACATATGCCCTTGACCCGAAAACCGTTGTTTCTACACCATTAATCCTTGGGATCTCCCCCATAATACTGTAAAGGAGGCTTGATTTTCCAGAACCAATTGGTCCACACACTGCAATCTTTTGACCCTTCCTGATGCTCAACTTTCTGTCAATCTTGAGCGTGAATTTCATCTTCTTCAAGCTATTGTCGATTTCCCAACCATACACTGCTGGTTCAATTTCCATTGCACCAGCCATAGACAAGTCCTTAGTTCCAGTACTGCTGTTACTGCAACTTGCCTTCCCCTGATAGTCTTCTTTGATGAACTCTTCAATTCTATCTAGGGACACCTTAGTTTGTGTGACCATTGAAACGAGCTCTGGGAGGTTATAGATTGGGTCTTGCAGGATTCTGAACGTGGCAAGGGCAGAGAGGACTGTTCCAGCTGATAATGGCATGTCCACAAGAATGCATACACCGAAGGTGACAACTGACACCAAGGTTGGTGAGGCCCAAAACAGGAAGGCAATTGCTGAGCATGTATAGAGATACTTCTTGAGCCATCCCCTCTCCACATCCCTTAGCTTCAGGAGCTTGTCGAAGTAGGCTGTCTCCCATGCATGCAGCTTCAATATCCTCATGCTCTTCATTGCCTCAGCCATAGCCTTGATCCGTGAGTCCTTCGCCTCCATGATCTTCATGTTGAGGTTCTCCTGTGACTTTGCTAGTGGCGTGTTACTCACCATAACCAAAACTGTTGCAAGAACTGCAGATAGCGAGGCCATTGCACCAAGGCTACGGTAGAGAATGGCAAGAGCCAGGGATATTTGCAAGGGCAGCAGCCAAATTCCATGTACGTACAAGAAGAACTCACCAACCTTCTCGACATCAACATCGAGGAAGTTCACAATTTTCCCACTGATTGTGCTTGAGTTCTTCATCATCAGGGATTTCCTGTAGATGGATACCATAAGTGCTGCACGCACCCGGAAACCAATCCTGCGGGAGCCAAAATACCACTGCCGCTGTGAAAGTGACTCCATTGTCTTTGAGGCAAAGAACAGGCATGCAAGCATGTAGCCACGGCCATGGCCCTTGTCAGGGTTCTTGTCAGAGAGTAGCTCCACTAAGTAGGTGATCAAGAATGGCCCCATATAAGCAGCAATGGTGTTAAGCCCTGTTAATAAATGCAAAAGCAAAGTATTAGTATAACCTAAGGTCAAAGGATAGCTCCATTTTTTCTCCCAATGGCTCACTAACCTGCAAATACTGCATTGGCGACCAAAGGTGTCCAGACAGCATAAATGATGGCTCTCCGCAGTGGCATTGGCTCAGGTTTCTGCTTGTGAAGTGTCTCTTGAAGCAATGCATATGATTGGTTTGCCGTATCAGACTGTGGGACAGATGGGATGTGGTTGAGTTCAAGACGCGACTTGTGCCCCTTCTCAAAGACTGGGTTTAACCACCGGAATGTGAGGCAGCTCCACCAACCGGAGTTTGAGAACTTGTCTATGCTACTTTCATCAGTGTCTTCTCTCACGAGCAGCGGTTGGTTCAGGCCTTGCTGGTTTGCTTTAGAAGGCCTCATAGCTACTGCAACCAGGCAAATGAAGGTGCACAAGGGAAGAGAAGTGAAATTGACAACTGTTGCAGAGTTGAAGAGGCGAAGCAAATGCAACGAAGTTATTAGTGATTCTGATAAGAAACTGAAGAACCACCACGAGAGAAGAACGGCAGGCCAGTTGGTTACAACGCCTGCACCTTCATGTTTACAATAGAGCACGAAGAGAGTCACCAGAAGCCATGAAACTGATTCGAATATCAAACCCAGGGGGACGGTTTGGTGCTTCCAGAGCACAAGAACAAAAAAAACCAATATTCACCAACGAGATTGAAGCATTGCAAAGTACAATTATATGAGCTTGTAGCAGGGCTGCCCCTTTTCTCTGTGTTGAAACCATGACGCCATATCCTGCTCCTTGATGTCCCTTGTTCATTATGACAAGCTCTGCAACGATCCAAACCAGCAAGATAGCGAACGATGCTATGCGGACATAATCCAATACAACTAAGAGCTCCATCCAATGGAAAAATCACAAGGTGGTGGCAGAAAGCAACAGAACACCAAGATGACAGGAAGCCCTGTTACATTGAAGCAAAGACAAGAGTCTACTGCTAAGGCCAACTTAAAGAGAAGCAGCAGCGGAGTGGGAAGGAATAGAACACGATAAGACAAGACCAAAAGGATAGGCTGCACATGACTTATGGACTATGGACTTGAGGTACACATTCTTAATCGGACTTGTAATCAGCTTGTACACTTGAAGAGTGGTGCGTTGATCTTTAAAAAGAGATGTCGATGACTATTGAGATTCCACGTAAGGGCCTTCAAGGTTGCCACGGCTGCAGCAAAAAGAAACTGTCCTAGCTAATTAGACCTGGCAGCCTGCATGGTATCGGACTACCGGCTATGAGTGCTCTGCTGAGTTTATCCAAATGCACTGACCAGGCAAATACGTTCTGAGATGCAGACAGAAAGTATGACAAACCGGGCCACCCAATCAAAGTTGCCCACAGAGATCAAATCTCGCCACGGCATGGGCCGGTCTTTCACCCACGCGGCCACGCCGGATCGGCAACTTTGGAGCGGCATCTCGGTGGTGGCGCAAGCAGCCAACAGTGTGCTGTGCTGTGCATACATGCATGAGTTCATCCATGAGTGCAGTTGCAGGTAGTCCATCCGCCGTACGAACCGGTGCTTGATCATGCAACTGCGGAGGGGGGGGGGGAGGGGGGGGGGGGCATTGCGAAGAGGACGGCATGTGAGTAGGAGCCAGGAGATGAGACGAACGACAAACACTTGCGTCCAATTCGGTTGGTTAGTGCTGTGTGTCCATGTGGAAGAGAATGCAAGTGATATGCTTGCGAAGAATGAGAAAAATACTACATAAGTACTTAAGCTTTTATATCTCGTGGTTTTATTTTTTCTTCTGTTCATCCGTCATGTGATGCTTAGTAACATGTAGATTTGATGATAATGATCACTTTATTCTTGATTGAACTTATTTACATTTTTCAGGTGCCTCTGGATATGAAAACGGTGGGGAGAAGAATTCAGAAAACACAGGCCTGTCGATCTTGTGATTTGTGAATGGGCATGGCACGTTGACATCAGACCCCACCGGAAGTATGTCTTCTATTTTATTTTTCGTAGCTTGCCGAACACGTACATGTCATCTTTTTTGCTTCATTCATCTCTTTGATAATGCAGCCTGAAATGTTTCCATGCAGACATGCTTGATTTTGCACTTCCTTCCATTATGTAGTAGTTGATAGAAAATAATGACTTAGGATCGTTAGAGCTAGAATAGCTAGGGTGCTTAGGTACCTTTCTGTTTGCTCGAAGATTAAGCCGCTATGGCGTGGTATTGTGGCGTCGAGGTCCGGCGAACGGCGGAGACGGGAGAGGGTCAGGATGTCTTTCCCTTTTGTAGTGCCGCGCAACAGGAGCCTCTAACAGAATTCTGTTGGGCGCTCCCAATCAAGACACAAGGTGAATCAGACGCATGCACATAGCCATTGTGCATGCGGGGAGGAGAGGGACTCAGTCCCCCTCTCTTACCGGGAGATATGCAGCTAACAATAGTTCATGTCTAGATTAATGGGGTAGTTTAAATCTAGAATGGACTCTGTTTTTCTTCTCATCACGAGTTTAGTCCATAGTTTTAAAAAAAACGGACTAGTCTACAGTTAAACTTAAAAAACTAGAACCGACTATTAACCAGTCCAGTTTCAAGATCAGACATGTAATTGAATCAAATTATGTGTTTTTTTAAAAGAAATGATAATGCCGATTTTAAAGAATTGGTTGGTTCAATGTTAGCATACAAAATATCTCTCATTTTGTATTTTTCGTATTATGGACTTTAGGGTATATATTAAATATATCCGAAGACTTCAGATATATTTAATATATTCAATGTATAAGTTTGTTTTCTACTTTTATGCATCTTTAATAAACTTTGTCAAATAATATGGATATTATTGTTATTATAGGGGTTTATGAGTTGTGATATTATAGCTATAATACTATTGTAAGCTATGATATTGTGATATAATTATAATCTTAGGTGTAAAGTTGTATTTTTTACATCTAATTATAAATATTTTCCTTTAATTTATTATTTATATATTATAAATATTTTTTTGCTAGGAGGTATCGACGCGGTTTCCCTGCAAAAGAGCGCGCGGAGAAGAGGGCCAATGCTTGCTAGTGCATGTTGGTTGGATCTCCCTTTATTCAGACTTTAGCTACATACCTTTTGGTGTTTATGGCTTTATGCAGCATCTAGATTCGTTGTGTCCCAAACCGAACAAAATTCAAGATCTAAATTTTGAAAAAAAAATCATACGACGGATAGTGGCTCGGTAACATAGTGATGATTACCAGTGTTTGGTGTCGTTAATCAATTGGTTAGCCATGGTAACTCATTGATTTGTTTTAAAAGTCAACCAGTTTTTTAAAAAGTAGAAAAATATGAGAAATTTTAGAAAAAAAAGTAGGAATATAAAAAAATTACGATACAGCCATTAAGCATTAATATTTTAGGTATTACATTTATTGTTTTCGATAAATTAAATGGTAGAATATCACAAATTTAACGCAATTTTGGCACGCTCACGCTCATAAGGCTCATTTTGGCACGTGAATCCCAATGCGTTTACCTACACATGCCACTCCGTTCTGATCAGATTGACAAGTCTTGTCTTGTTCCTACTGCACTGAATCTTTCTTGGTGCCGGGGAGCCTTTTCCTGGCTGTACAGCTCTGTTGTTGTCTTGCCTTTTGTTTCGTCCTTCACGCTTTGAAACAATTTAAAAAAGTAGCAATCTGCCAATCTGGTGAAACCTGTGAAAAATCGTGGAAATATGGCACATCTACCTAGATGATGAATAATATTTTAAATGAAATATCCGCCTAGATGAACTTTTTGAGCTCACTATTATATTTTAGGAATTTTTGTTCTTACGCCACAAAGTTAAGTGGTGTTTATTTTTTTGCCACATCTTGTATGTTTGCCAAGTGAACCTAGAGACTACATGTCATGCACTCATATGAGATAAAAAAGCAAATTTCACTAACTTATATGTGGCATTAGAGCAAATCTATCATTTTAGGAACATGACTATATGCCTACTCCGTAGTACTCCTAACCAATTCGATCATGTGCTGATGTAATAGGCTACTAGATGAAATGGTTACAAGGGCTGGTCAAAACTGTAAGGCCGATGCTAGATCAGTTAATCCAGTCACGTTTTTCTAGTCACTTGTTGTTGAGCCTAATGCAAAAGCACAATCCATTGTAAATTGGCAATTGCACCATCATTACGAGGTACGGTAAGTTATAAGAGCATATCCAGTAAATATTCACTATAATCTCTAATTTTTAAGGATTTTGTGTCTAAAATATTTCTCTAATCTTTTAACTTTTTTTTTTCATCGTCTCTACTTATAAGAAGTGGCTCTCTCTATTTGTCATGTTGAGCCATCGTTGATATAGTAGTAAAAGGGAGAGAGAAAATAATATGATAAGTATAATTTAGAACATAAAATTCATTAGAAATGCTTCTAAGTAGAGCGACTGAGTGACTCGATAATGCACCTTTTTCATTTCATCCATCAGATGATACTAGATTGGTATGTGCATGCTACGGTCTGGCCAAGTAACCCAAATTGTCTTCTTCTCCCTTTTTCTTTATCTTCCTCTCTAGAAAAAAAAAAGCATAACAGATCCCCAAGTGATCAGGCTTCCATTCGTTGACGAGAATTGCTAGTAAAACAACGTTAGACTGTTTCCAACAACTAGTTATTACAGCACATAAACCTTAAAATAGGTGGTTCATATAGCTTTGATTAAAAAATTTGGGTCCAACGGAGTAGGCAAATACTATATCCATTTTGAGTGAGAGGCTAGGCGAAACCCAAAATAAAATCTTCTTGCTTCTCTCACATGTAACGAATCCCGTCGTACAGTCACGTTCTACCTTCTTTATTGAAGATGGACATTTTTGGGTATGAGACCCATTTTCTTCACTGCGACCCGTACCACACGTATAGACATTATGTTTTTAGATTCTATTGTTAGAGATAGGTATCGATCCGCCGTTTAAAACACCGAAACCGTAAAAGAGCTCGGTAAAAGAGGGTTTTTACGAGTGTTTCTCTCTCCTTTTTTTACCGTACGTACGTCTCGGTCTGGCAGAGAAGCAGCTCGAATAGAGGAGTAGGAAGCTCAGGTAGTGTGTGCACATCGTGTCGACACGGTGTGCCTCATGTCCGTCCGGCGATCGATGTATCCGTACGTCCTGATCTGCCACGACTGCGCCGGCTGATGATCGAGGCGGTGGCCGATCGACCGGTCCCGGCCGCGCGCGCGCGCGCCTGTGCAGCTAGCACCGAGGAGAAGAAGTCTCATGCACGCTGCCACGTACGACGACCAACGTTTCTGCACCGGACACGGGCACGAATTTCTGGACCACCCGATCGATCGAGATCACGTTTGTTGTTTTCTTCCATCTCTCTCAACCAAATCTCGTGTAAATCTGAGCTAGCTTGTTGATTTCTCTCGTGGATTTATCTTGTTCCAAGCACTCATCGTCCTTTGGGCGGAGCCAGGGAATGGGCTTGTGTACTGTACCGAGCAGCTGAAGTTGGTTGCTACGTTGCCATGTTCAGCTCGATCTCTATCTAAATCTCTTTGCATGGACCATGTATGATGTATTCTGGTCCATATGTATGCAGAGCGACAAGCTACAAGACTACAAGAAGCCTGGAATTCGCGTGTCACGTCGCCGTCGATCTCAGCTCGTTGCGCCACCGGTGCCGGACAGTGACGCTCCCCCGAATCCCCAATCCTCGTGAAGAAACAGGCGGAAAGCATCTCCGTTCTCCATCGCCGTGTACCTTTAACCTTTTGACACATGGGTTCACCGATGCACGGATTATCCGTCCGATTACTATTTTAACGGTAACTGATTTGTTACTTATATAACAGTTGGGTTTATTATTTAAGGTGTGTTCATCGGTTAAACTCTAGATAGACACGACAAAAATTATTACAAGTTATGGCACGTGAATATTTGTTATAAGTCGTGAAAAAGCTACAAAATTGTTTCTGTGCAGTTGTTGTACAGCAGAACGATAAGAAACATCGATTTTATGTCTCAATTAATATTAAATATAATAATACAAATTATTATTTAATATTTAATACTACTACTATGTAAATATTAAATATTAATTTAGTTCTTAAATGTTGTGATAAAATTAATGACGTATTTTAAAAATGAACGGATATAGTATTTAATATTTAATTTAAATATTAAATGACGTATTTCATTAATTTACATGGTCGCATGGGCCGTGGCGGCACCGACGCAAAGGCCTGGTATTTGCTATGAAGTGGGCCGCATTCAGCACAGGTCCACTGGCCATTGCTTTGATTTCGAAACAGAAATTCGTAAAATCGCATTACAATTTTTTGTAATTTGAAAAAAGTCACTGTTTTGACTGATCATAGGTCACATCTTTCAATGACATGCTGATGATATATTTAAAATTGCAAAAATTATAATAGCATGAAAAATTTAGCCCATTTGAATTCCACACAAGAATCGCTTGTCCTTTCCACACAAAAAGTTCTACATTGTTTTGACCAAAATGCGTCCAAACTTTTAACCATTAATAACTTTTAAAATACCTAGTCGAAAAGCATAAAAATGGCAAGAGTATCCCTGCATTAAAAATCATTTCCAGAATCTTATATTTTTAAATCTTAATATAATATAGTATTGCAGTCAAATTTTCACATCGAATATCATCCAGAAATATAAAAAAAACATGTATTGTTGATCTAGCTAACATTTAGTGACGTTCATAGTAAGATAATCAATCCATCAACTACTGCAAATTAGTATCTCTGATTTAAGAATATATAGATTTTGATTCAGCTTTAACCCCTCAAACAATGCATTGCCACACACTTCCTCTCCTATATTATATGAAGACTAAAGCTAGTACATGAGCTGAAAGCCTGAAACCTTGCCAGTCCTGTATGATTTTATTTAATTATCTAAATTATAAATTATGCTCATTAATTTCTTTTAGTCTAGATATAATGGAAATAAAATGTTATTTCTTCATTTTTGAACGTAAATGTAAGTTATTCCAATATTTTTCCGATAAATTTATGATCAATAAATCTAGACACATGCATATTTTTATTTATTAATTTATAGATGAATCTAATAAAAAATAACGGAGTGAATTACATTTAGAAACGGAGTTAATACTTTGATATACGCGTACAAAATTCCCCTCAAATCCAGCCGTTCATGCTGAAGCTACCGGCCAGATCTCGCATATCTTCGTCACCACCGCTCGCGAGCTCAGCCGCCCGCGGCTCTCGTTTCCTCCTCTCTTCCGCTTCCGCCTTCCTCTTGCCTTTTTCCTCTCCTGAGTCTCTTCCGACCTCCGGCCTTGAAAAGTTTCCTCTCCAGAACCTTCCAGAAGCCCCCCTCCCCGGCCTCGCGATGTCTCCCCGAAGGCGGGAGCGTCGGGTCATCGCCGCTGCCGGCGCGGCGGCGCTCGTCGCCGTCGGCCTCAATCTCGCCTTCTCCGCCGTCGCCGCCCACCGCCGGAGGAAGCGGCGAGGTACGCGCCGCGAAACCCTCGATGTTTGGATACAAAGCCCCACGGCGCGTCGGCGCCCCGTTGTTGCTCAAGCTGCACTGGCCTCTCCCGTGTTTATTCAATCATGTAGCAATGTAGCATCTGCTGTTGATTTTCTGCGTGACGACTGGAAATGGACCAATAGTTTTGCCATTATATATGCACATCGACGCGTGAGAAATAGAAACACGGGTTCTATTGTTTAAAATATCGTAGTGTATTGTGAAGATTTACTGAAGTGGTTTTTGCTTGGTTTTATACTTAAATGTGTTCAATGGTTGCAGAGCTCCCAGGGTTTACGGCGCAAGTCAACCTCTTAGCTGCTGACATCAAGAGATTAGCTGATCGTGTCATTGCTAAGTCGAAGGAAACATATGATGCAGTGGCTGCGATTCCCCTAGATAAAGTATGTATCAACGTATCCAACACCATGATTCCTCTGCCTTTTCATGGAATACACCTCTTCTGTAAAATCCCAGGGACTTTTTTTCGAATTTCGAATTGATATATGATATTTCATTTGCGATCCTCTATTCTGTAGAAAGTCTTTTTGTAGTATAGAGGTAGAAATATTTACATGAATTACAATTTACAATGCCTTAACATTTTTAGAATTTATGCATGATATGCTTTATGCTGTCTGTTTGCTTGAATGATGTCAAAGAATGACGCATATTTCCTACCTTGGTAATGGTACATGATGTATTTTGTTTCAGGTCAGCTTTGCTAATGTCATTGCACCACTAGCGGAATTAGATGCACAGCAGTTCCCATTGATTCAAGCTTGTGTGTTTCCTAAAATGGTATCAGCATCTGATGATGTACGGAGGGCCAGTGCTGAAGCAGAGAAGCGGTTGGATTCTCATTTCCTGCTGTGCAGGTGCAACTTAGTTACCTATTTCCTTTTCTATCTCCAGGATGTAACTGCTTTCCTAGACAGAGTTGCAATCACTTGAATAATGTGAAATCATGCACATAGGTTGGTAACTTGATATCTTAAGAATCTGTGATATACATATTGTTTAAACAGTTAAGTGAGCACTTGTAACATATAGCAACATTCCAGTGGTCAATCTTTTGTGTTATTGAATATGATTAAATGAATCTGAATTCCATATTATTGACCTTTCAAATATGATTAAGAAAGCATATTCTTAATAGAATATAAATTCCATTTCCTTAATTAAACAAGGTTTTGCCCCCATTTCAAATAAAGAAGAATACAAATTCCCTGTTATTGACCTCTCTGATCTCATAAATTCTTGTTGAATCTCTAGTATAAGAAACTTGTTTTTTCGTGCAAGGTGTCCAGGCAGCGTGAAGATGTGTATCGTGTCATAAAGGCATTCACACAGACAGGCGAAAGAATAGGTCTTGAAGCAACAAGATATGTCCAGTGCTTGGTAGATGATTCTTCTCACCACATGTGAATCTGGTCTCATACATGATCTAATGTTTTATTGGCAACTGCACATTCATTCTATGATGGCTTTGCTTTCTCAGTATTGTTGATAAACACCGAGTATATAGTTTAATTGTTCTTGCTAGAACATGCTTAGTCGCTGTATCTTTTATTCATCTGATGCATATTTTTTGTGTGCTCTATATTTTCTTCTTCAATTTGAAGGTAGACATTGTCTGTATAGCTAGTTTAATTATGAATTTGTTGGGAATATACTGCTTGCTTGAAAATGTTATGGCAAATTTCTTGACCCAATGAGTACCTGCTTGCCGATTCACTCATTATGTCAATGACACATGACAGGTAAGGGAGTTTGAACGCAATGGAGCTAAACTAACTCAAAGCAAGAAAGCCGAGATGGAGAAACTGAAATCTCATATTGATGACTTAAGTTTGAAGTATATTCAAAGCTTGAATGACTTCACCAAATTTCTTCTAATAAGTGAGGAAGATCTGGCTGGGATGCCACTGGAGTTCTTAAAGGTAAGCTGTTGGGGGATACAGTAAGCACACTTTGGAATGAGATAACATTTGATATTATTTCTTTCTGATTCGATGTTACCATGGCTGTTCAACTCAGGAACTGGAAAAAACTGATGGAAAGCGGAAGGTTCTGTTGACCAGTTTTCATGTTACTCCAATTCTTGAGCATTGCAAGGTCAGCTCCACGCTTTGCGTTTCTTCTCGTACACCTGCATATTTATCCGTAGTGTTCCCATGAATAATTAGTTGGTGGCTTATGATCATTGATGTGATCTAAAAGATCACAGTTGCATAAGACATTTAATATTGTATGCTATGGAGTTCTTAATATTGGCAACTTTCTACTAAAATTGTTAATACATAATAGCTGCTAACTAGTCACGTAGTTTCTTTCTTTTCAAGGTTGGTTCTACCAGGAAGCTGATTGCTGTTGCTTATGGCCAGAAAGGTGGAAAAGAGAACATAGCAATCCTGGAAAAATTGGTAACTCCAAATATCAACTGCATCTGTAAATTCATAACTCATGAGGAGTTGTACCTTTTGATTCATAATTCCACTTATTTCGCGGACCATTGCACCATTAGTTTCTATGTTGCACTTGGTTAATTGCCTTGGCACCATATGCAGTATTCTAGCAATCTAGCTCATTGAACTTGGATTTTTTCATATTATCAACCTGTGGTGTTTGTACTAGCCATGCTCTGTACTAAATCTTTGAGGTCATCCAGGCATGGGAAGGCGTACTAGGGTGCTGATATCCAGATTTATGAGCATTGTTTGAAACAAACATTACAGTGTTTTGAGAAGCACCTAATTTCTTATATGGGAGTGTCATTGCATGTTTGGACACATGATTTAAGTTCATAATGGAGCCTTGGAGCTGACAAGTTGCTGTTTCTTTCTTCTATTTAACATAAATTCAGGTCCAACTAAGACACCAACTTGCTAGATTGCTGGGGTATCCCAACTATTCTGATTATGCTATTGAACCTAGAATGCCAAGGACATCAAGGAAGGTATGTGCTTTCCCACTACACAGCTTTGCTTGAGAATGTTTCATTTAGCTAATTCTGCATTGTGAATGGTTTATCAATACCAGCCTGATGTAGTTGTTCTGAGCTTGCCAGCTTACCAATGAGATGGTGCTTAGATGTTTCATTTTCATCCCCTTCGTGCTCAATTGCATTTGCATATGACATATGATACCAAGACCTACTCATGCTCTAAAGGCTTTCACCTACAGGTCTTAGAGTTTTTGGAGGAGATGTCAGAACAATTAAATGACATAGCTAATTGGGAGCTCAGCATACTCAAAGATCTGAAGGTTTGGACAAAGCTCTTATTGATCTCTATCATTTTTTATATTGATTGCACTCTTTTCACTAACCATTTACATTGTCACTGTCAATCTTCTAATTTCAGATGAAGGAGGAGGGAGATGCTCAATTTGGCATGGAAGATTTGTTATACTACATGAAAAGAGCTGAGGAGTTCAAGGTCGATCTTGACATTGCTGAAGTTAAACAATACTTCCCTGTTAACCTGGTTATATCAGGAATATTGAAGATGTTTCAGGATCTGTTTGGTACGATTTACCCATTAAAGAATAGACCATAAACCCCCATTCTTCTAGAAATGATTATATTTATTTTGCTGTCATATTTTTTGGCAGCACTGCGATTTGAAGAAATTAAGGACACAGAGACTTGGCATGATACAGTTCGTCTATTTTCTGTCTGGGATGCAAGTTCAAGTGATCTTTTGGGTTACTTTTATCTGGATATCTTTTCCAGGTTTGTTTTGCATGCTGGTGGTGTTTTAATAACTGTCATGGCCACATGATACCATTTAGGTATCTAGTTGAGTATGCATATTGAAATGTTACTTCTCTTTTAGTAATTATATGTGAAGTCGTTTTACTCTATCATCTAACTGCTGAAGTGCACATAAGGGATGGGGACCAATTGTCTTAGGCTTGAGACATATATTTGCAGTATAAAGTCTAGTATTGATAAATGCTGATACAAAGCCCACAAATAAATAAGAAGGAATAACAACATAATACAAAAACCTGAAACACAAGGAAAAAGTGCACACACTTCCACTTGCACTTGATGACCAAATAAAGTAAGTTTGACGAGATACTTGCCTTTTCTATTCCCAGGGAAGGTAAATATGCTCATACTTGTGTCATGTCACTTCAGAATGGATGCTTGTGTTCTAATGGTACACGTAAGGTAACTCAGAGAATTTATATATTTTTTAGTGCAATTAGAGATTGATCCTTTGTTATAATTTGCACTATTTAAAGGAACAGTTTTTCCTAGTAATGTAAAAAAAAGTCTTACTTAAGCAAAACTGATTGAAGACTTAAGACCATGGAATTTTTACACACTGGAAAAAGCAACTGTGTGGTTGTTCTCACAAAGTTGCAATATGCCAATATCTATAATCAGTGAAAAGTACATTTGGAGCCTAGTTTTGTGTTGAATTATTTTGTGCTGTTAATTTGGTTCTCATTGTTGACAGGTTCCAGTTGCAGTGCTATTATCTCAATGCCCTAAAGATCTTGATGGGAATTCAGCACTGCTGAGGTTCCCAGAAGTTGTCAGGCTATTCCATGAATTTAGCCATGTGGTATGCTGACCTAAATTCGCTCACATGCTCTTTCCATGTGGTATGCTGACCTAAATTCTCTCACATGCTCTTTTAGTCAAGCTCTGAACAGAAATGTTCATATAAAGAGTATGACAGAATTATGTTTTATTTTAAGTTTGTTATACCAACAGGCATCATTATTGCCACCTAGAAATTATCTTTACACCTTAATTATGGTAAAGGGACTTAGCTTCCGTTCTTCAGAAGAGATTCAATTTTTGACCAATGCCAAATTACTAATTATCTCCTCACTTGTTGAACATTAAATAAAACTGTGCTGATTGTTCCAATATCCTGCAGGTTCATCATATATCCATCAAAGTCACATTTTCTAGATTTTCGGGTCTTCAACTGGAGGGGGATTTTGCTGAAATTCCAAGCCTATTACTTGAGAATTGGTAGGAATGGTTGTGTTTCTTCAGTAACATGCCAGCACTTTCGCAAGCTGTCGTTTCTGACATGCAACCTCACATTGTCATTTCAGGTGCTATGAGAGCATTTCTCTAAAAATGATGTCTGGCTTCCATCAGGTGATGCTAGTTAGCTTGATGTCTATGTACTGAAATTACTTTTGAAACATTGTGCATTGACTGGAGCATGAATAGAAGTTTACCTTACCATATCATAATCTATAGAGGAGATATTTAGACTATCCAAGTCATTTTAAGCAATGGAACAACCGGGCTCGTGAATAAGAAAAATATATTTTTAGGAGAAACATCAGTTAGATTAAGAAAACAATATAGGAACTGGGAATTTTCCTTTTTGTTTATATGGCATGAAGTGGATCTGATGATGCAT
Organism: Zizania palustris; assembly: GCA_019279435.1. Classification (NCBI taxonomy): domain Eukaryota; kingdom Viridiplantae; phylum Streptophyta; class Magnoliopsida; order Poales; family Poaceae; genus Zizania; species Zizania palustris. The sequence goes on along the minus strand of JAAALK010000288.1, from coordinate 84,167,268 downwards.
AAAACATGTGTTAATGGTACAGGCTTTTAAGACTTTGACAAATTTTTGTTAACCTGGTGAAATTTGCTCTAAATTGCACTTGAAATGTTTTCTGTTCTTATCATTGTAGGACATTACGAAGTCTATCACTAGTGAAGCTTGCCAATCACTGAAGAGAAGGCGTGATATCTTTGCTGGCCTGAAACTAAAACAAGAGATCCTTTTGTGTGAGTCATTTTGCTATTTTTGTATCTAAAGAATACTATCTACTTCTGATACTCTGACAACATAGTGAAATACTGCTACTGTGATATATTTTGACTAACACATATTACCTGGAGTCCTGGACTGCTCTGGCTTCTCATGACCTCAGCACTTTGTTTTTTCTAATTGTGTAACAAAATAACTGATGGGTTACACTATGCTTTGATTTTACACTCATTTGTCATTCTGAAATTTGATACTTGTATGGTGACTTGTGCTTTGAACAGCAGAAACGCATACTACATTCCTTGTTTCCCACCTATTCTCTGAAAATTAATAAAATCCTGGTGATACCTGCTTAATTCAGCAGCCAACACCAACATGGTATCTGTTTATTGGCACATTTGTAGCGTCATGTTCATTGCCATTAATTTATACTCCCTCTGGTAAAAATATGTTATTTATGACTTTTGACTTTTTGCATGGTCTTTGATGTACAGTTTCAACCGTAGTTTTATATTAGTATAGTTGTGTAATTTTTTTAAAAAACATATGAGATGGTGAATAATTTTCAAGACAAATCTACTTATACTGTTTTATGCTTTTAAACAAAGTATTTTTAAAATTATTAATGGTCAAATTTAAAGGCTTGCCTGGATTTTGGTCAAAACATCATGTATTTTTGACTGGAAGGAGGACATGCTCTTTTGCTTTACCAGGCCTTGTTGATCAAATAATACATACAAGCGAGAATGTGGACATTGATGACTTGATCAAGGATCTTCATCCAAAGGTACATTCTAAACTGTTGATTTGCTATTTATGTTGCTTACAAGGACAAGAGTACAAGAGAACTGAAGGTGAAATGCTCCTTTTTCCAGGTGATGTTGGGTATACCTTTGTTGGAAGGGAATAGCCCAGCTTCATGCTTTCCACGTATTGCTGTTGGCTATGATGCTGTGTGCTACAGCTACATATGGAGTGAGGTCTAATCTAAGCATAACTCCAAGGCATATTACATCAGTCATATATTTCTAAATAGAAAATCATAAGCATTTTTTTCAACGCAGGTGTTTGCCTCTGATCTATTTGCATCAAAATTTAAAGACGACTTGCTAAATCAGCACGCGGGGTTGCGGTTTAGAAACAAGGTATTGGCATTATGTACTTCATCACAGATTCGTAACAGTTGTTCTAAAATGCTTGTGTCATTCAGGTATTGGCTCCAGGAGGCTCCAAAAATCCCCTTGATATCATAACTGACTACCTTGGCCGAGAACCATCATTGCAGGCTTTCATTCAGAGCAGGACAAGGAACAGTTTGTGAAATGTTGTGTGACCCTTGAACGTTTAATTGGTGTTGAGTTTTTTTTTTCTTAGGGAATGGTTAGTGCTGAGTTTTGATTATCATCTATTTGTTCAACCTTTTAGTCCAACAAGAATGGTTTTGCAGTGCCAAGATATATCGGAGCAGTCATTTTTCTTACATACGACCTGCCTTCGAGATTTCAGCACAATGCTAGTTTATTGTACAGTTAGCTGAAAAAAAACTAGGGAAAATGAGTGAAGTTAACATCCTCTCAGTGGTGGTATTGAAAGGTCATAAAAGCATACATGTATCAAAAAGAACATGCTTGAAGATTGAACAAGAAGCTAGAAGACATAGGAAACTTGAAGATTGAAGTGAAATGATACTCTCTTCTAAAAAATGGTGATTTTCAAGCCACAACAATTTCATATTACACAACGGGTACAGAAGGAATGAAAGAATTGAGCAATATGGATCTGGAGTTGTGGACGTGAAAAAAATACAGATACATTCTTCCTATGTATTCTTTTAAAAATTGAGAATCTAATAAAATTTGGTTTGACTCCAGCTTTATGAAGAGCTGTTAGAGACCTGACAAACAACCCCAGTAAAAAAAAAAGTATTTAAGAACAGCAACCAGACGGAGTAATAAGCAATCAGGCCTCAGACGCCACAGGAGAAAGCACGCAGACTCCAACAGTGTCAATCCGGTGTTCATAGATCGTCGATATGTCGTTTTACCGTACGTCATATCGGCCTATTGGATCGCTAACATTGGTAGCGAGTTGAATTGGGCCAATAGTACGGGCTTTTCGTGCGGCCCAATATCCTGTCCGGGCCAGTGGGGGCGAGTAGGCCTATAGGGTAACGAGAGAGAGATGGAAACTGTGTCGCTACCCATATGGTTCAAAGGTTAACGGGCCGGTCCGTTGGTTCTCCATGCGGCCGAGAAACGTCGGCCTGTCACGTAGAAATTTCATTTTAAATTTATTTTTTTCAAACTATTTTTTAAAAATAAACAGAAGTAATCCCGAATTCCCGATTCAAAAAATTATAAAATTTGTCTCCCAAACACCCTTCCGGATGGCGGCTTTGATGTGACGAGCAGCATAACACGCGTCGACAGCACCAAAGTTCCTTTTTTAGCAATTTTCTCTCAAAAACCTTCTCCAACCCAGCTCCCTACTTCTCTCCCTATCTCATCCCGCTTCCTATTCTTCGTCCCCTCCTCCCCAAAGTCAGAGAGCTAAATCTGTCTCTCTATCCCATTTTATCATATTTTAACTAATTTAAATCATAAGAGAGATAATATGTTAAAGAAAACAATTAATTTAAACATTTTCAGTTTGTAAATATTATATTTTTTAGTAATTTCTAATGAAATTGCTAGAAATTTTCATTTATTGAACGGAGAAGCATAGCTATATTATAAAATTATAGTTATAATATATATTAGTTCTAAAGTTAGCTATTTAAATATGAATCAATTATAAATTGGGTTAGTGCTATTTATGAAATAATAATAAAATATAGGTAGATGAAATATAGGGAGCCAAATATAAGAAGCTGGATGTAGTGTTTTAAAAATAGAGATGAAATCTTGATAGAGAGGTCCCTATTTTTGATTATAGGGAGGAAAAAATAAGAAATTGATTGAGGTGCTCTAAGTTCGCTAGAACTATGTGTTATTTGCATCAACTATTTATTACGTTAGTCTACTAGAATAATTCTAAATTTCTACTGAGTACTACATTTATGACCTATAAAAATTAATCTTAATACACAGTGAAATGTTCCTTTGTAACATCACATTTTTTTAAAAAAAACAGAGCCCTGTTTTTAAATGCAAAATTTCCCGTGGTCTAGACGACAAAACCGTGACGTGTCATAAAAACCGTCCTCTTTAAAACCTGGTGCCTGTGAGAGTCCTACTTTGTAAAATTTGTTGATTTCAGTTAGGGTCTGTTTGGGACTACTCCACTCTCTTAAAATTTGCTCCACTCCACGAAATTCATTTAGAATCAGATCTAGAGTGGAGTTGCTGCTCCACCGTGGAGTATTTGCACTTGTTTGGCTTGCGGAGGGAATTCAGATTCAAGAATAGTAGAATTTGGTAGGAATGTATTATTTTCCAGTTCACTGCCCGCACCTTCCTCTAACCTTCATTCCTGCTTCCTATTGGAGGATTCGTTCTGAAGCAACCAACTAATCCACTCGCCAGGCTTAGCTACCTACCTACGTATACGTAAGTAAAGCTTTGCAATTAATTTACGGCCGCATCCAGCTCCTATATATACATCTATGCATACTGATCTGAGCTCCTGGCAATTAATCTCATCATTGATCAAACCTGTAGCTAAATAGCTAGCAACGTTCATCACATTGATCGATCGATCGCACAATATAATTAGCTACCCTTTCTCCGATTAATCTGCGCACACTAGCTAGTACAGCAACAATGGCGCACCACCACAGCAGCAAGAACGACAAGCTGGCCGTGGCGCCCAAGGTGGTGGCCGCGGGCGACTATCGCAAGGAGGAAAAGCACCACGAGCACATGGAGCACCTCGCCCGGTTCGCCGCCGTCGCCGCCGGAGCATACGCGATGGTACGTACGTGCACGCGCGTACGTAGCCGCGTACATATGTTATATGTATATATGTAGCCTCTAGCACAAGTCTCCGGCAACTATATATCCGATTAATTGGTTTGATATGATGCAGCACGAGAGGAAGCAGGCGAAGAGGGATCCGGAGCACGCGCGGTCGCACAGGATGAAGGAAGGGATCGCCGCCGCCGTCGCCGTCGGGAGTGTCGGCTTCGCCATCCACGAGCACCACCAGAAGAAGGAAGCCAAGAAGCACCGCCGCCATGGTCACCACCCCTAATTACATCTTGAGCTTGCTCGATAGTATATACATATACATATATATTAGCCATTTATAATAGCTAGTTTAATTTGCGTGTATCTTCTCAGAGGATTATTGTGTGTTTGTGGACTATATATGTGTGTATGGTTTTGTTTGTCTCCATGTTTTTTGTGTTTAATTTGTTTGTATTCAGTAGCGCTAGCTTATTCTTATTCTTATATTTAGGTTATATTATATATGTGATACTTATGCTATATAAACTATATGAACATAAATAAAAAATAATATGAGTTGTATCACTTATATTTATATTGCGTGGTAATATATTATAATATATAAATATTTCGTTGAGCTTTTATGGCTATTTTTCAATCTTTATGTGTTTGATTTTCTCAGAAGCAATGTTTCATTTGTTTCTCTCAAACAGTAAAATATTACAATCAATTATTCTGAATTATAACATAAATCACTTTCATTGTAGATATTCTCTTTATAATAATGTTTTTCTGGAGAAAATTACAATCCTGTCGACCATTCGAACGTCGACAGGGAAAAAGGTACCTGTCGACCAATCAACTATCGATAGTAGAAATTGCATGCATCCTGCTACTTTATAGTATTCTTTTGCTACCTTTGCCCACGGCCCGCCCCCTACTCTGCCTTCTTTCGCTGCATGCCTCTGCACCTGTCTATAGTAAAAAAAATGTTGAGCTATGGTAGCTAGAGATTTTCAATAGCTACTCAACCTCAGTATCAAGCTTATAAAAAACTAGAAAAAAATATAGTTTTCAGTTTTTAGAGTTGTTGGTGTGTTTTTTGTCACATTGACACACGCGTGGCTGAGAGATCTGTTTCACTCTAGTGTAGATCCTACGTTGTTAGAAAAAAATTTAAGGCATGCCAATCAGTTTGACCCTACAACTGATAAGGGAACAGAAAATACGATATTAGTAACATGGTCTATCCGCTATCGAGCCAACAACCGCAATGAGGATGAGATATTCTTGGAATATCACGCCGATCGACCATAAGACTGATGACCTAAGATGACGTAATAGGGCAAGCGTGTCATCGGCCGATAAGATGAATAGTTAACCGCGCAGGTCGATGAATGATTTTCCGATAACTTATAAGATGTAACGTGGAATCGAGGACAACCCATTGGCTTGTACTTCGATAGAAATAAATAAAATGTACTATGTAACATGTCTATATCATAAAAATCATCACACTAACTAGATCAGACCTAACCAAAACAATAACTAATCACGATGATCTTAATATTATATCAAAAAATCAGACATGCTTTATTTAGATGAATGGTATACAACATGAAAGAGATACAATAATAAGAGATGTCAGACTTAACCGATTAAGCCTCAAACCATCACACCTGGATCACATCAATCTAAGAGATCAAATTGAACTGATGCAGCCTTAGACCTAGCTAATACACCAAGAACAACCGTCGACCGTACTGTTTCAATTTTTACCTCAAGAGATCAATTTGATGCAGCCGTAAGGATACTGATCTAATCGGTACGGACGTCGGGGGTGGCGGGACTCACCTTTTCGCCGGAGATCGAAACGATGCAGTCTAGCTTCGAGTGCCGAATCTTGCCGGAATAAAACTTGGAAGCCAAGGGTGGCGATGCGCCGAGTAGTTGATTGACAAATATGTGTTTTCTAAACTAACTAAGGATACATATTTATACTCCGAAGACTTGCCGTCCAAGCACTCTATCTTAACCGATTTCGAATAATCTTAATCTTCTTTTCTACATCTTATCTCCAACTTTCTTTGACCGGACATCTTTGATTCCTATTGACCGTGTGACATCTTTAGTGGGCCCGGGCTTTACTAAATCTTGGCGTCGACAAGAGTCTAATTCTTTTGTAAGTTATGTAGTTACTGGTTATCATAATCTGAATGCAATGTCTAAACCGTTTTAGTTTTAGAATCTAGAAATAAATAGTTTCAGGGGAAACATTTCCTTAGACTGCTACCGTTGTTGGTACCGATTTTATATGGGCCGTTAACTTGGCACCATCCTGCAATCCAATAACCATGTGATCATTCGGATGCTAAAGTAACCTGATGATTGGATTGCCGGATTGACGTGGTGGACCCTGCACGTATAATTTCGCCCTTGCAACTGCAACTGTTCCGGAACCGGTCATGCACGCACGCATGACGCATGCGCATGGATCATAATAGACTAAAGTACGTGCAGTGGTGGACAAAATCATTACTACAAAAATGGGAAAAAGCCGCGGCTAATTAGGTAGCACGGGCGACTGAACATGCATCTCAGCTGCCGCCACTATTGCTTGTCCGTCTCCGTTCCGTTCCGTTCCGTTCTCACGCCCATGATTAGTAGTTTCATCGGGGCGTTACAGTGAAAATACGTGACATCTTTCTATAATTTTTTTAGGCCAATCCTATACTTCGTATATACTCTGTTTTATATCTGTCGTGTTCATAAAATTATTTTAATTCCTTATAATATATAAATTTTGAATGCCGTACGTAATTATAACTTTTTTATCACCTTGTTTTTTATATATATTTTTGTTGTCTAGCTAGCTTTGTGCGGCCTGCTCGCCACGCCCGTGTCACCGTGTGTTTCCCTGAAACACCAGAAATCTCCAAGACGGAGAGTGATCGAGTATATTTATTAATAGACAGCAACAGCATTGCATGGTACCCATGCTCGAGCACTTATAGCTATTATTCTATTAGTTTTAAAATATAATAATTTTTAGTATTAAGAAGACGTGGAAAAAATGTAATATTCTTTCCAGATTAGGTGATTGTGGTTTGCAGAGTAATAAATAAGAAGTATACGAGTATTTTAGAGATAAAAACAATCTTTTGAAATAGAACTGTATTTTTTTTAAAAGAAACTGTACTAGTTATCTAACTCCGCGTAATTGTACAGAAAAACCTGGCTAGTTAAGTTCAGTGGGAATTTCGCAAGGTTTATTTATATATTTATTTCTGACCTCGTGTAGTCGTAGGTCGACCTTAAGTTGCAGAGATGAGGTATGGTTTATTTATACACGTTGTGTTAGGATCCTAGGCTACCAGTGTTACCAACAATTTTTAGTTCCAACTGATCTTTTGTGATTGAGGGATCTCTTCGCTTGTAAGGATGTATCTGATGCACAAAAATACTTGATCGTGGAGCGAGATCAATATAGACCGATGTTGCGTGCGAATTGATAGGCTTGAGATACTAACAATAGCTAGCTTTTGTTAATTATACATAAAAATTTGTGTAAGCTCAAGTGGCGCCATATGATAGAATATTTATCAGAGCAATTCAACCGATTAATTACGAAGTGCGTGGACCGACGAGAGGTCGAGACTCGAGAGCATATTGAAGCTATCGAGAACGTAGGGGGAAGCTGCAAAGATAGAACAGCTCTCTCGATCGGTCCAAGCCAACAGGGCAGAGAGAGGTCTGTTCATGGAACCTTTCACCTCAGATCAGCTGGCCTGCTAGAATGTTATATCCATCTCTGATACATGCATCGGCGTTTCCCGTCGTGTTCATCCATCCCCGCACACGTACGTACGTCTCAATATCTTTTCCAGGAATCTTGCAGCTGTTGAGGGCTTGAGGCCATGGAAGGGATAGAATCCAATGGCCGGCACGGCGCCGACACCGATCGCCGGACCTCCAAGAAGGGTCACCGGAAGCTGTGGGCCTGCGCTTTCGTCCTCGGTACGTCGTCCATAGATCGTCTCAGACCAGCTAACTTTCGAAGCATCGACATCGAATCATCGATTTGATCATCGTTGCAGCATCATTCCAGTGTACGTTTGTTGCATCGATCTGTGGTTGATGCTGCCGTTTGTATGGCAGTGAACAACTTCTTGCAGTACACCGCCTACTTCGGGGTGTCGACGAATCTGGTAAACTATGTCAAGTACCGGCTGCACGAGGGCAGCAAGACGGCGGCGAACAACGTCACCAACTGGCAGGGCACCGGCTCCATCACGCCGCTCATCGCCGCCTACCTCGCCGACGCCTTCCTCGGCAGATACTGGACCATCCTGCTCTTCATGATCATCTCCGTCCTGGTACGTACAAAAGCACTAGTCCTGCAAGAATTAACCTTTGCAACTTGCATGCTAAGCTCACGTTGTTCGTGAGCATCAGGGCTATGGGGTGTTGACGGCGAGCGCATCGGCGGCGCTGCAGAGCGCGGTGTTCTACACGGGGCTATACCTGGTGGCGCTGGGCGGCGGGCTGGTGCCGGTGTTGGGGCCGTTCGGCGCAGAGCAGTTCGACGAGTCCGACGAGGAGGAGCGCCGCCAGCAGAGCTCCTTCTTCAACTGGTTCTACCTCTCCCTCAACGTGGGATCGCTCGTCGGCGGCACCGTGCTGGTGTGGGTGCAGTCCAGCCTCGGGTGGGGGATCGGGTACGGCATCCCGGCGCTGTTCAGCGCGCTGGCCGCCGGGGTGTTCGTCGCCGGCACCGCCACGTACCGGCGGGACCAGTCGCCGGGAGGCAGCCCGCTGACGAGGATCGCGCAGGTGGTGGTCGCCGCCGTCAGGAAGTGCGACGTGGAAGTCCCGTCCGACTCGTCCATGCTCTACGAGTGCGACGCCGTCGATGGCACTTCGTCCGCGATACAGGGGAGCCGCCGCCTCGCGCACACCGCCCAGTTTAGGTGACTAACCAAATACTATTTGCAGTACGATTACTGAGATCAATGCAACTTTTTTATGAAAGAGAGAATTATGCTTAGTTAAAAACTATTTCCCAACCATTTTGTAGATAAAATTCTTGGTGGACAGTCACCAAGTCGTCCAGATCATCCGCGTTCCATTCTTCTGTGGAATTATAGTGTTTAGGTGTGTGCTAGGCAAGAAGGTTTGTCGCATGCGTGTCTAGTCCATTCCTCATCATGTTCCTTTTGGTCCGGGTCTGGTTTTTGTATTACTAGCAAGTAGCAAGTCATTTTCACACCATGGACAGTTCAAGACGTCGTCAATTTACGCCGGAAATATGCACATCACGCGCGTTTGGGTGTACGTGTCATTGTGCATGTAAATGCGATGCAATTTCTGAGCAAGATCGAGCATGCATATAGTAGGTGTATGTTCCGGAAATTAATCGATTTTTGACGAGTAGTATTCAGCGGTGACAGTTTTTGACTTCAGTAGTTCAATCGGAAGCTGAGGTTGTTGGATTTGATCAGGTTGTTGGACAAGGCGGCGGTGGAGACGGCCAGCGACAAGGCGGGGGCGAGCCCGTGGCGGCTGTGCACGGTGACGCAGGTGGAGGAGCTCAAGTGCGTGCTCCGCCTGCTGCCGGTGTGGGCGAGCGGCATCATCTACGCGGCGGCGTACACCCAGATGACAACCACGTTCATCCTCCAGGGCGACACGCTGGACCCCCGCGTCGGCCGGTTCAAGGTCCCCGCCGCGGTGCTCTCCGTCTTCGACACCCTCAGCGTCATGCTCTGGGTGCCGCTCTACGACCGCGTCGTCGTGCCGATGGCGCGCCGCGTGACGGGCCACGAGCGCGGGTTCACGCAGCTGGCGCGGATGGGCGTGGGCCTCGTCATCCTCACCATCGCCATGCTCGCCGCCGGCACGCTCGAGGTTGCGCGCCGGCGGGTGATCGCGCGGCACGGCATGTACGACGCCGGCTCCGGCGACGGCGGGAGCTACCTGCCGATGTCCATATTCTGGCAGGTGCCGCAGTACGTGGTGGTAGGCGCGTCGGAGGTGTTCACGTTCATCGGGCAGATGGAGTTCTTCTACGACCAGGCGCCCGACGCCATGCGCAGCCTCTGCTCGGCGCTGTCCAGCACGTCGTTCGCGCTCGGCAACTACGCCAGCTCGGCGATCGTCGTGGTGGTGGCGCGCGCGACGGCACGAGGCGGGCGGCTCGGGTGGATCCCAGACAACATCAACCGCGGCCACCTGGACGACTTCTTCTGGCTGCTCACCGTGCTCTGCATCGGCAACTTCGTCGCCTACCTCCTCATCGCGCGGTGGTACACGTACAAGAAGACCGTAGATTAGCTGGGGCCCACCATACATACACCGAATACGTACAACTGTACAATACGACTGTATACTACCGGTGGTATTGGCCACGTGGGCTTTGAGAAATTATACTTCCAAGTTCTAACTGTGCATTTAAAAAGTTTTGACTTTTGAGAATTACAGTTTGATATTTAAATGAAGACATTTCACCGCTTTTAATATTTTTATATCTTTGTTTATATATCTAGAGGAAATTTAAAACATAGCAGAACTAGCGCGTTTTGGCTCCATCATTATTAGCAGTATATGTTTTTTATTACCTTCAATTTGATAATTTCTAGGTCTTATGGCGCCTTTAATTTGAGCCTTCTTATATAATAAATACCCAATATAAGTCTTCCTCAAATAGTAATATATAATAATACATATAATAAACACGAGTATGACAAAGGTTCCTCCTATATAATAAAAGGAGATATACGATGATATCTCATATCTTTTAGATGGATAGATGATATTCGTAACTGTCGTCTTTTGTTCCTAGCCATTGCATATAAAGTGTGAGATGAACTCTGAAATTCTCAATGGAGGGAGTGTCAAATCTCGTCTGCATAGGTTGCAGAAGGGCCATCAGCCTTTGAAACCTTTGACCTCAGCAGCCTTGTTGCATCTCTGATAGACAGAATAGCATCAGCGATTCAGCGTCAGAGTCATCGCGGCACCGGTCTGGATATTTTTTTTCTAGGATTTCTGAAGTGTTCATCCGGGATTCAGACCATGGAAGCTGTAGAGTCAAATGGCCGGCACGGCGGCACCGACCGGCGGAAGTCCAAGAAGCATCGCCGGAATCGATGGGCCTGCGTTTTCCTCCTCGGTAACACACTCGTGTACAGACCATTCTGACATTTGGGTTATAGAGAACGAAAGTTGTTTTTTTTATCTGAAAATTTCAGACAAATTTGATATCGCATTTGTGTGGAACTGTGGATCAGTGAACAATTTCTTCCAGTTCGCGGCCTACTACGGCGTGTCGACGAACCTGGTGAACTACCTCAAGTACCGGCTGAATGAGGACAGCAAGACGGCGGCGAACAGCGTCACCAACTGGGAGGGCACCGGCTCCATAGCGCCGCTCATCGCCGGCTACCTCGCCGACGCCTTCCTCGGCAGATACTGGACCATCGTGCTCTTCATGGTCATCTCCGCCGTGGTATGCTCGCAGCCTCGCAACGTCATGGTCATGGATGTACCGTTGCACGCACAGAGCTGCAGCTGATCACGTTGTCTTGCATGTTCTGGGCAGGGGTACGGCGTGCTGACGGCGAGCGCGTCGGTGGTGAAGCTGCAGAGCGCGGTGTTGTACGCGGGGCTCTACCTGGTGGCGTTGGCCGGCGTGCTTGAGCCGATCATGGCGCCGTTCGGCGCCGACCAGTTCGACGAGTCCGACGAGGAGGAGCGCGACCGGCAGAGCTCCTTCTTCAACTGGTTCTACTTCTCCATCGACGTGGGCTCGCTCCTCGGCGGCACCGTGCTGGTCTGGGTGCAGTCCAACGTCGGGCCGGGCCTCGGGTACGGCATCCCGGCGCTGTTCAGCGTGGTGTCCGTCCTCGTGTTCCTCGCCGGCTCCGCCACGTACCGGCGGGACCAGCCGCCTGGCAGCCCGCTGACGAGGATCGCTCAGGTGGTGGTCGCCGCCGTCAGGAAGTTCGACGTGGAGACACCGTCCGACTTGTCCCTGCTGCACGAGTGCGACGCCGTGGACGGCATGTCCGTCATACAGGGGAGCCGGCGACTCGCACACACCGGCCAGTTCAGGTAAGCAGCCGTGAGCCGTGCCATGGATCGCCACCGCTCTCCTTGTCAGATGCCACAATTCATTTCTCCCACCTCCGAGATCCGTTATAGATTTTTAGACTTACGTGTATATTCCAGTTTGTTTGTATATGCAACCATAAAAGGAAAAAATATATAAATTCCCTATAAATTCTAGTCATAAAATTTATATCTGAGAAAATTTATATGAGAAAATACGAGTAAGTATTATAGTCTTTCTGTATCTTCGTCACAAAAACTAACATCAAATGGATTTCCTCCTCTAGTAAAAAATGCAACCTTCCAAAATGATTACAAATTAATATCATAAGACAAAAAACATAATTCTAATAATAATAGTATCTAGATGCCGTCACTCTGGCTATCCTTGCTGCTATTGAAATCTTGAAGATATAGCGGCAATAAAATGATGTCATACAATGAAATTGAGTTAGGATAATAAAATATATGATATCACTTTTTGGCAGTGGCAAAATATCAAATCTCTCAAAATTTAAAAATATTTTTAGAAATAAATATATCAAATAATTGAATATGAAATAGAATTTTAGTTTAATATAATATATTCTAAAAAATTGGTAATAAAGAAATGGTGATTCAGGTTGTTGGACAAGGCGGCGGTGGAGACTGCCAGCGACAAGGCGGGGGCGAGCCCGTGGCGGCTGTGCACGGTGACGCAGGTGGAGGAGCTCAAGTGCTTGCTCCGCCTGCTGCCGGTGTGGGCGAGCGGCATCATCTACGCGGCGGCGTACACCCAGGTGACCACCACCTTCATCCTCCAGGGCGACACGATGGACCCCCGCATCGGTCGCTTCAAGATCCCCGCCGCCGCGCTCTCCGTCTTCCACACCGTCAGCGTCATCCTCTGGGTGGCGATCTACGACCGCGCCATCGTCCCGCTGGCGCGCCGCGTGACGGGCCACGAGCGCGGGTTCACCCAGCTGGCGCGGATGGGTGTGGGCCTCGTCATCCTCGCCGTCGCCATGGTCGCGGCCGGCGCGCTCGAGGTGGCGCGGAAGCGGCTGATCGCGCGGCACGGCGTCTACGCCGCCGCTGACGGGCCCTCCCTGCCGCTGTCGATATTCTGGCAGGTGCCGCAGTACGTGGTGATGGGCGCGTCGGAGGTGTTCACGCTCATCGGGCAGATGGAGTTCTTCTACGACCAGGCGCCCGACGCCATGCGCAGCCTCTGCTCGGCGCTGTCCAGCACGTCGTTCGCGCTCGGCGACTACGCCAGCTCGGCGCTCGTCGTCGTGGTGGCGCGCGTGACGGCGCGCGGCGGGCGGCCCGGGTGGATCCCCGACGACATCAACCGCGGCCACCTGGACTACTTCTTCTGGCTGCTCACCGTGCTCTGCATCGGCAACCTCGTCGCCTACCTCCTCATCGCGCGGTGGTACACGTACAAGAAGACCGCACGCTAGAACACCATACGCGTCACGATGGGCCGGACTGGCACGACAACTTGGAGCCCTCTCAAATTTGAGAAATCTGAGAGATTTTTATGGCACTCTCTATGTACTAGTAGAAGAAACTATTATAAACGATAATTTACAAGGCTAAACTAATATATTTTTAATATATATTTTGGATATTTTTATTCACGTTTTTATTTTAATGAGAACATGATTAGATTAATATCCCATACTTGATGATTGATCAAAGCACGACTGATGTGCTTCCGTTCGCTTTCAAATGAATTTTTAAAGTAATATTCCATTTCGTTCATCAAATGTATGCACGGATCGCAGCACTCCATCCATATACAGTGTATCGTACTTCCATTTCATAAAAACTTTATTTTAAACATAAAATTAATAAATTAGTAGTACAAATAAAAAAATCAAAATATTATTATTAGCAAGAAAATAATATTATTTTATCATATAAAAAATCTTGCTTACGTGCAGGCCGGTTTGTACCTGCGTGAGCTGTAGGCCGGCGCGCCCGTGCACGGCACGGCGTTCCAGATTCGTTCAGGGCCTCGCATAAGCGGTGTCTTTGATGGTTAGTAGGAAATACACATGAATTTTGAAAGAATTTATTTTGGGTAAGAGAGAGAAAGAGAGAGTGCATTAGAGTTCTAAGAAGTAAATAAAAATATGAGGTATAAGCTTATTTTCCTATGGAATAAGAGCATAAGAAGATAATCCATAATAATTTGGCAATCTTATTCCTTTGCTAATTTTTAAAGATTTTAATCATTCATAAATGCTATAAAATTTCTTCAATCTAAAACCTCTACAACTACATGACATGTGGACCCACTGCAAGTAGGGCCAACATGTGCAGTAGGATACCCATGGATATGGTTCTTCATAAGGACAATTCTAACATAGATATTGCCATATAGTTTATATACTTACCATGTCATATATAGACATTATATATAAGAACTATATCATAATGGATGATTTTTTTCAAAAATATTTTTTTATTCAATCACCTATTTTCTTTCTTTTACTCCACCAATCTCTTTTTTTTTTCTTGGTTCTCACGTGAACTGGTTCTTACATAACAAGCAACTAATATGCAAACCTCAAAAATAAATCCCAAAAGCGATCGTGTCTGGACGTCGTTTGCTTAAACGGACGTCCAGTGGCTAATTTTACCATGTCTAATCTTACCAAGATAACAAGAAATCATAAATATAAATCAACTGCAACACTACGATAATAGGATATCCTCTTCTCCGTGGCCTAACAAAACAGTCGCCTAACAAAACTTCTCCGTGACCTTCTCGATCTTGCAGCTGAATCGAAAGAAAAGCTCGAGTTTTGTCAATCTAAATATGCAAGAAAGAAGTGCACTCAAAACAGATACAGGGTGATTACACTGGTGGATACGAAGTTACCTTTTAGTTTCCCAGATTTGAATAAAGCTTCCTCGGCAATTGGTTTCCATTGCTGAGCACAAGAGAACGTCAGGCCCATCCCAACAGTCAGCCCACGCAAAAGATGTATAGTTCGGAGCACCGAAAATAACTCTTCCGGGAAGCTCTTCAAATAAGAAAACAAATAGGACAAAGGTGTTTTTCAGTAAGCACTTCTGAAAGTCAAACAGCACAAACATGTAGATAAACCATGCATCTCCGTCTCATACCTGCACTCCAATTTTATTTAGTGAAGAATCCTCGGAAAAGGGTGACATAACAGTTACTCCTGGTGGTAATCTTGTATCAAACATTCTAAGGGATAACTGAAACAATTCTTCCAGCTCATTATCAGCTATACTCCATGTTTCAATACCAATATCCCTGGAATATTTCATGTGCCATAAGAAAAATAAGCAATGGACAACGATTATTTCATAGGAATGAATTTTCCATCTTGACAATAAGTTTTATACTACCCCATGGCATTTAACAAGGCAAGCAACAAAGTGTACCTGAAACTTTCTTTAGTCCTCAAACAATCATCATCAGCCATTGCAATTACAAGATTTGCATAAGCAAGTCGTAAATCCTCTGGCATCGCTTTCACTTGTCCATAATCAAGCAAAGCTACCTAGCAGGGGGTCACCATAAAACAATATTCAACAGGAAAATGGTGTTGCCAGAGAGCGGATGGGAGAATAGAGAAGTCTTGCCTCTGTGTTCTTGCAGATAAGGATGTTTCCTGGGTGTGGATCTGCATGGAAAAAACCATCCTTCAAGATCATTTGACCATACGCAAGTGTAAGATCTCTTAAAATATTTCTGCATCAAGAAAGATGATATTTTCTGAGATGGTCTGAGTAATCAAAACAATTGAAAGGCATGCAATAAACCAAACTGTTTTTTTAATTGTAACGTGCGCATTAAGTAGGTGGGGGAATCACTGAATCAGAGATCCCTGGAGAGGATAAATAGTCCAAATGTTGCTGTGGAACTTCTTATGTGAAGTTGTGAATAAAGGTGGGATGAAAGCTATTGTGTAGAACAAACACCACACCAACTGCAACAGTTGACATTGTGAGGAAATGAAGAGAATCACTAACTATTAGTTATTTAGTATGATACTATGATCTTCTCATCACACCTAAATATGGATTTTTATGTTAATTCCAATATCATTAGCCCATCAAAAACACACCCCAGGAAAGAAAACTAATGTAAGGTCCATGAACCAGGCAAATGAGGGTCATACTCTTTTGAGGTCAAGGGGCTTACTGCTTTGCCATTGTTGCAATCTTACCACCAGGATCAATGCCCCTTTTAGCCATTTCATTGCCAAGATTCATTATTGGCGTCCCTTCAATGAACTCCATTACCAAAACCTCCCTAACAAGAAAATAATTAAAAAGCTTGTTTTATTCATACAAAGACACCACAGCCCTGCATGATGGTTCTGAAAAGAAATAGATGAGGACATGGGATCAACAAATTGAAGTCATCAAACTAATATTGGTTTATCTCAGTAAAAATACTTTTTATTTTATCTGATAGTGGATAAGTATGTACATCACAACATTTGCTGCTTTTGCCATACAAGAAGAAATAATATAAAAAACAGGAACACACATGATGGATAGTCATTTGTTCATGAAATTTTGAAATTCTTAACCAGTCAACACTCAAGAATGTCCTTTGGCTGTGGGCAGGACATAGATTGGGGCAGCAGGTCAACTGTAAATGATAGGTTAAATTTGCAAGTGGAATAATGGGTAAGGCAATTACTACTACACCGTCCCCTTGTGGCTTGTGTAATTTCCACTAGAGACAGTTTGGTTGAGTTTAGAAGGGATGAGTTGTTTAAGCTTTAATCTCCTGTTTGTTCAGTGGGAGTAGGAGTATGACAGGGTGGGGATGTGGAATGGAAGTTTAGGGGAAACCTCCCTCCTTTTTAATACCTGGGGAGAGTGTGGAAATTGGTAGTAAATTCCCTCCTTAAGTTGATATAAACAAATATTAACCCTCCACCTTCACTAAAAATCAAATCTCTATCTAAACTCCCCCACAAGCCACAATTTCCATCACTTTCGCCAAACAAATTATTGGAAAGAAAAACAAAACTCACTTGTTAATCTCACCACCAATTCCCTCCTCTAAACTCTCAATCCTCTTCCCCAAACTTGCCAAACAGATGGCTAGAGAAAAATATGCTGGAACTTGCAAGGTGATCACCAGTCACCATGTGTAAAGAGTTGTCTCAAGGAGGAAAACCCCTCTTGAAGGAAAAGAAACGTGCACATTCCCTGTTGAATTGAATCCTTCTGATTGTTGGCAATATGTCACGGGTACAAGATAAATAGTTAAATATCAGATTTTGGTTAGGAGTCTTAATAGCTAAGTATTGTAATCAGATTAGGATTAGTTTGTTAGTTGTTAGAAGTATTGTAATCAGATTAGAGTTAAATTGGTTTGTTAGTTGTTACATCCGGGGACTCTGTACTATATAAACGTTATGCTTGAGGAAACAGTCCGCGCCCATGATCAACAACAACAAGAGTTACGCACGGCGGTTGGTCGACTCGAGGCGACACAGCACACCATCCTAGCAGCACGGCAGCCGGAGCATGGAGTTCCCTGACAAGCCAGCATCGATAACGACGGCGACCAGGGGGACCCGCCACCGCGCCATCAGGGAGGCGGGGCGGCAGAACCCTAACCGAGCCACCGACGACAACGGAGGTGACCTGGGACCAGATCCGTTGTCGCACCGCTAGGGAGGGGGCGGCAGAGCCCAGATCTGCCACCGCGCCGCTAGGAAGAAGGACGGCAGAGCCGCCGTAGAGCTGGCAACGACGAGGACGACAACCTAGGAGATCCGCCACCGCATCACCACGGAGAAGGGCGACAACACCTTCGTCGAGCCGACACCAACGATGGCGGCGGCCAGGAGGACCCGCTCCCACGCCACCAAGGAGGGAGGCGCCAGCACCCTCGCTAGTTTAGAGACAGGGATGGAGAAGACCAAATTTGTGATGTAGTGCCGACCTGATGGGGACTCGGGTGGCCCGATCTTTCGGTGAGAGGATAGAGATAAGATAACTTCGATTGGAATGAGACGACGTTGACGACCCGACTACAACCGTACGAGACGTTCGTGTTGCGCCTTAGCGATCGATACACCAACTCCAAGGGTTGATCTATCGGTGATCAACCTTGTTCCTGCAAGCAATCGAAGAATGAGCAAGAACAAGATAAAGGAGCAACTAGTATTGTTGGATATGAAAGACGCGTGATGGATAGTTGGGGGTCTGAAACGTGAAACCGGCGATCTAACCGATCACGGTTTTACACGGACAAGTAGCATTGGCTAAACTTTTATCTAATCAAAACCCAAATTACAACTGAAGTCTCTAGGGTTATTTATAGCCCTAAGGACGTTCCCAATGTTTGGAAAACTTATTACATATGGAAAGGACTAATTATTTCCAAAACAGATTGACTAAAAAATGGAAATTTCGTGCTTAATTGGTTCGGCCTGAAAAAGGAACACGCATTGATTTAGTGATTGTAATCTCATCCGATGAAATCTGGATATGTAGCTGGATCTGTTGGAAAGAGGACGTATCAAGCTTTCCAAAAAGTCCAAGATCATCCAAATCGGAGTTTCCATTTAAATGTTATGCACATTTGAATTCGGTGTTGTCCTTGCGGTCCGAATCCGAGTCCAATATTCTCAATCATGTATAACTTTATTTCTATTTTATGTTTGGATGGCCTTGACTTGGTCCCCAATCAACTTCCACGATGTTCCATGCCCTTGATTTGCTCACAACGCGTCCCTTAATCAATGTAATAATTTCTGTAATTGAAAACAACAACTCATGATGCAGCAACCTTTTCTCAAATATGTAAAATGTAAATCGAATATAGAAAGCATGCACCTTTGTTTTTATTATATTTATATCCCAGTCGGTGATGTCCTCATCATGACCGCTCACAAACTCGAATTTCCCAAGTTTGACGGCAACAGCGACCCGCTGCCTTGGCTCAACCGGTGTGAGCAGTACTTCCACGTACGCCGTACACCGAATCACCAAAGAGTGGCGTTCACGGCATTCTACCTCCTCGACGACGCCCAACTGTGATTTCACCGGATGGAACTCAATGGTGGGCATCCAACGTGGTCACAATTCTCTCAGTTGGTCAACGCGCGCTTTGGGCCGCCCCTCACGGACAACCTGATCGGCGAGTTGGCTATGCTCCGATGAACCGAGACCGTCGACGACTTCTGCAAGAGCTTCATCGCCCTCTTCTGCCACGTCACATCACTGACGGAGGCTTAGCAGATTCAACTATTCATCGTTGGACGACGCCATCGTGTTTGCGAGGGCCTATGAGCAGCGCAACACATCACGGGACACCAGCCAAGCGATGCAATCACGAGCTCCAAGTTGCTCCTCCAAGCAACCAACTCCTCCGTCACCAGAGTCGGTTTCACCAGGGCTTGCTACATCCTCGTCAGCTTCGGTCAACAAGAAGCCAACCAACACCATGTGTCTCCCGCCGGAGGAAATTGAACAGTGCCGGAAGGAGGGGAAGTGTTTCCATTGCGATGAGCGGTTTACAAGCGGCCACAAGTCGTAGTGCAAGCATATCTTCACAATCCAAGTGGTGGATGATGACGATGACGATGACGCGGCAGCTCGAGGACGCGCTGCGTTTTTAAGGGGGAGAAGTGTCACGTGTAGAAGATAAATAGTTAAATATCAGATTTTGGTTAGGAGTCTTAATGGCTAAGTATTGTAATCAGATTAGGATTGGTTTGTTAGTTGTTAGAAGTATTGTAATCAGATTAGAGTTGGATTGGTTTGTCAGCTGTTAGATCCGGGGGCTGTGCTATATAAACAGAGCATGACCGAGGGTTTAGGTCGTCGAGTAGTTCAGTTGGCTATTGCCTTCTTGTATCCCTGCCTCTTCACCGCGGCGCCGCAACGGCGCCGCCGCGACGGAGGGGTCTAGGCCCTCGACCATCTACATCTTTTAAATATAGTTTGAGATGATTAGTACCTATCAATTCCGTGGAAACCCCTATCGAGACACAATATCTATTAACAAAATGTTAAAACTGTCGTTGGCATAGACATGGCACCATACCTGCTAACCATTCCAGGAATCACACGTGGCACGATGACAGGAGGTTTCTTGTTGGTCAAACGTAAGAATTCTCGTATTCTTTCCATCGCCTTTGCTTCGCGCACAAAGTCAAATTCATAGCATATCTTGGATGAAATGATGTGTTAATGCAAAAAATGATTTAATATCAACAGTTTTGGTCTAAGACAAGATGAGTATTGGTAGAAAATAGTGTAGATTTATAGTGAAATTTGTTTCAGAACTGAACTGAAACTCACATTGGCATATTCTCATGTACAACATGCAATTTCATGTTAGCAATCCATACAAACATATGAACTCCTGCACTAAATTTATCCCAATATTGTCCCTGCAAATATCTTTTCCCTTTCTCGTTTATAACACACTAACAGCTGAGTGGTTCAGTTTATTTCACATGATGTCTCATTGTTCATTCATGCAATGAAGAAATAACCCGAGTGGTTCAGTTTATTGCATCTTCCCATTCCACTACAGAGACACAGATGGTTTTTTAAAAGAGTTGCGTCTGAATAAATATGGTACTCTGAATTTTACATGTCAAGAAAATAATAAGGTTGTAAGAGGTCTGATATTTATCGAGGTTTTAAAACAGGTGTAAGCAAGTATAACGGGATTAACAACAAAAGAAGCGATACTGAATGGATCAAAACCTGCTTTTCCATCTCTTTGGTGGTAGAGAACAGATCAAAGTTGATGTCATGCTTCTGCAAAAACAGTGCAAATGCTTGCATGTTCTGGATGTCAACCATCATCAATTTTTCAGCTCCTGGGTGTTGAACCTTTAAAGTTCCAAATCCACCAAGGCACACAAGTCACATTCAAGATAAGAAAAAGTACTATGATTAATGAATCAAGTATTCGAAATTCTAACCTTCACAGCAACATCTGTATTTGATAATTTAAGCCTTGCTCGGTGCACCTAATAGATATGAAGTGATACTTAATAAGTGAAAGGCATAAATGACCTATTATAGCTAAAGCGCTGTGGCACAAAGAAGAAAAGTGCAAATAAATAGGCCTACAGACCATATAAATCATACAAAGAAGCCGTGGTATATAATTTCACAATATCATAGAGATAATAAGAAGACCTACACACGAACCTGTGCAATTGAAGCAGATCCAACAGGTTCAACATCAAAGAATCCAAATATCTCATCAAAGCTCTTGCCAAACTGTTTCTCCACAACATCTCTAACTACATCTATGGGTGTGGTTGGAGCCTTGTCACACAAGGTAACAAGCCTTTTCACCCAAGCCGTTGGCGCCAAATCAGGCTTGCCCAGAATTTGAGCAGCCTGTTAAAATCCAGTGTCACAAATCATTCATATCAGGGATAACCAAATAAAGAGACTACATCTACATATACATCATGATGAATGAAAATGCGCCCTTTGTGTAACAACAGCTATATTACAATTTACAATTAGTGAATTGGATTGTAGCTTCTGACCGTCACAATGATTTTTTAAAATAAACAATCACATCTAAATCATCTAGTTTAGCCTCAACTCTCAATTCTCAAACACTCAACTAAGCAGCTAACTAAACGACCAATACATGGCCACATGGGAGATAAAAAGGCAGCAAGCACCTTGAGGAAGAAGCCACCGAGCTCAGAGCAGAGGGAGTACATCTTCTGAGCGCCTAGCTCGTGTTGCTGCTCCCACATGGCTTCCCGCTCCTCCTCGTCCTTGGCGAACCCCGCTCGCAGCTGGCACACCTGGAGCGATCGCATCCAACTCCAAACCTCAGAGGCATATAATCAAACACTCGCCGCGCGCACCTGCACCAACCAATGGAGCAGGAGCAGGAGCAGGGAGCAGGGAGCAGGTACCTTGTAGCTGGTGTAGATGTCGACGGCGCGGACCCAGAACTGCGCGGAGCGGCTCCACGGGCGGAGGCGGTCGGAGAGGCGATCGCCCAGGTCCTGCAGCTGCGCGAGCGCGAGCGGCATTACTCGCTCCCGAGCAAGCGAGCGCGCCGCGGGCAGACGGGACGAGGAGGTGGCCTCGCGTTGCCTCAGCTCATCTGGGTTGGATGCCTCGGTCATGGCGGCGGGCGCAACCGTGATAGTGATAAATACACTTGGGATTTGCGGGCGAGGCGAGGCGAGGCGCGGCGCGATTTGGGGCTCGCGGCGGCCTCGCGTCATCGCGTGCGTCACGTGCGCGTGCACAGGTCTCGCACGCCACGGAACGTGGGGTCCGGCGACGGCGAGATGGCTTCGGGAGTTCGGCAGAACGGACGGCGGAGATCGGGTGAGAGATATCCTGGAGTTCGTGCGTACCCCAACTCCCGACGCGACAGGTGGCCTCTCGCTCTCTGCCCGGTTTCTTCCGCCGCCGTGGCGATGGAGGTGGCGACGGCGCCAGACGAAGCACTCGTTGCACCCGCCCAGATCGGTGAGTTGTTCCTCCGCTTCATGCCGCTACTTCCTCCCGGCGCAGATCCCATCCGCTCACGCTTACCTGTTGCGCTAAGTGTTCTTCCTTTCGCACGACATACAAATAATAATGTTAACAAAGGAAAATATTTAACATTTCGCAAAATAACAGTTATATAAAAGTAATTAATTCAACTGTTTTCTTTACGGCATCGTGTCGGGCTACAGTGCTGAACTGACAACATTTTACTCCTGCTGTTACTTTAGATTGCACATTTTGGCAACGGATTATTGTTAGTTACGTGATCATGTATTTGCCTCGTAACTCCTGATCACCGTTCAGGTTATATTTGGGCCAAGATATGTTAGAATAGTGTCAACTGAATCAGCATGAAATTACAGAGTCCGGAGTCCGGTAAAAATATTAGAGAGTATCATCTGTATAAATGTTTTTTCCTTTTTTTGTCCTTACCTGTTATGACAGGTAGTTTGTGCCATATGGTACTGTTTGATGATTTGCACAAGACTTACACCATCTGGGACTGGGTTCTAAAAAGTTCAGTCTGATGCGAACATAAATCAGAACTCTGAGAAAGCACGGTCTTCCGCAAAATTACAGCAAGTTTCTAACTTATAGGCGCCCACCATTACCAAGCTCTTTTAATTTTTTTAAAGAACCTATGTAAAAAATTATATAAAAACAATAGCTAATTGGGAGTGCGATCGAAGAACCATGTGATCCGTGCGCGTGGAAGGGTCCATCAGCTGTATCATTTATGTCGCACGAAATTACCTTTGAGTTACCGACAGTAACAAAACAACATTTCACAGAGAGAACGGGCAGTTTCGTTACACTCCAATAAGGCACAAGCCATGTAATAATCAAATACATACTGACGTACTACTGTAACATGTCAGCACACTAGATAGTTCAAACTACAAAACAACAAAACGTAATGGTTCAGCAGCAAAGTCCACATTATTTCAGATCAAATACATTATACATACATGGAACTAGATGCATGGACATAACGGCATGTTCTAGAACATTTACCGAGTAACGTTAATGTTATGAGCCTGACAAGCCAGGAGCTTGCAACATTGAGGTAGCATCGGTGTACGTGTACCACAACAGAGAAGTTAACGAAGGGCACAACCAACGAGCTCATCGTCCTGCATTATGCAGATATAAAAAATAAGGTGTGGATATTTATAGTTCCTTTTGGAGAGACTGTTAATCCATAATCTTGACCAGAAGTTTGGACAACCTAACTCAGAGTGTACCTTCAGACGACGCATGGTGTAAAAAATAAATCATCTCTGCTTTGACGGGACCGTTCGTGTCACAGTGGACACCCCATCAACAAATTTTGTTCGGAATATCACATTGGCGTTGTTGAACATGCCCTCTTTTAGTGAGACAACTATGAACTGAAAAGACAGTAATTCCAGTTTTCAGAACTCTGAGCAAGGATGAAATGAAGTTCGTGTAGTTTGTACGTGGAAATTGTACATAATTATTAATTGCATCATTAAACGAGCAAGCTGCGCGCTTACCTGAGAGTGCGGAAAATGTGCCTTGATCATTCTGCCAATGTTTGGGTATGGCTTAGATCTAGGGCAGCATCAACCTGCAGCGTAGGAACACCAAGATTAGTAGAGTAGTGTACATGGCAATAAATGCAAGCAACTTCTAGCCCAAAAAGGATATATAAACATATTATCATCACAACGAACAATGGCCTCAATTAGACGTAATCTATAATTCCATACATATGAGCATGAAACAATTCCAGTAAAAAAAGCACGACATAGTTTTTACAACAGAACCCATGAAACTAATAACTTGCAATGTTGCAATATGGTTGTAATTCTTCCTAATCCATATTATTACTCATTACCATGCTGGGTAGGAAATTATGATCACAATTTATAGCTGAATAGTTGCTGAAGTCAACTTTATTGCCATTGACCAATCACTTGCAGGCTTCAAATAAATTCAGATGACTTATCTCGACAAATAATGATTGATACTAATCTAACAGCATTAAAGCTGAATTTTCAAGTTTCAACAAAGCATCTCATGAAAAAACACGAATTGTATGCCTTGTGTAGCATTGCCTCATGGTCTAGCTATTGTTACAAAAACTATACAGGATTCTGATGATCAGGCAGGTTAGAGTGGACGCAGTGGTAACTTGGAATCAATTTCAATAGTAATAGTACGCAAACATACCTCATCTAAAATGTAAAGTGGCGCAGGTTTGAAAAGAAGTAGTGCCAGGATAAGACTAAGAGCAAGTAGGGACCGTTGCCCTCCACTAAGTTCAGACAAAGATTGTTTCCAAACTGTTCCAAATGCCACCCGAACTTCAAGACCATCCAAGAAAGTGCCACCCTCAGGAGGATCAAGTTTTGCCATTGTACCAGGTAGGAGTGTACTGAATATAGATCCAAAATCCCTACAGAAATAGAAAGGAGAGGTTATCTACCTATGTCTATTTAGAAATAAAAAGAACGCCATGACAATGTGACACTGATCTGAGCGATATTCTGAGGTGCATCCACTGGAAACAATAACAAATTAATAAAAGGTTCATATACTGACTTGTTTACTTTGAGCCATGTGACTTTCAAGGTCTCTTTCTTCTTCTCATCCAACTCTTCTATCACTTTCTTGATTTTAGTCTTGTCATTCTGCAGATGAAAAGAAAAGGTTTATGTATGCTGCTGTCAAAATAAATCTGCGGTTATCACAAAATTAGACATGTAGGACCTACTACCTCAATGATGTTTTTCTTTGCCATCAAATCATTATACTCATCCTCAGCCTTCTCAAACATTGCCATAACTTTCTTGTTGACCCTCTTCTCAAGACTGCATTTGAAAGTTGTTTGATAAGTAGTACATAAAGAAATTGCAAATTAACCACTTGAAGCTATTTAGAAATATCAGATGGACCTGGATTGTTGAGCTTGGAGATTTTCAAGTTCTGCTTGTGCTTTATGAGGTTCACATGATGTGAAGTCATAATCAGTGCCACTTTTTCCAAACAACTGTTTCTCAGTTGCAATCCAACTGTACTTCTCTACTAGTTTATCAACCTTTGAAGAGCAATCTTTCTGGTCTATCTCCATCCTCTTAACCTACATGTTATATGCATTGTTCAGAAAAAAATTCTGCAAGAAGTCACTTATAAGCAGAAACCTGTAACAGAGATTACAACCAACAATTACCTTGTTTTCCATTTTCTTCCTTTCAACGTTTGAATCACTTAGTTGCTGCTGAAGTTTTTGCTGTTCCTTGGCTATGCAGTTTATCTGTGAGTCGCATTCCTTCAGTTTGGAACGCCCGACATTGAGCTCAGATTCAGCTTGGTCATAGTCTTGCTTTATGGAAGCAACCTACATGTGGTGAGTGGAACACATCACAATACTTTAATGCATGCAGTGCATAGTGCAGTAAAGCCCAACAAATAAAGCACTATACTGCATCCTGCAATACCTTGGTCTGATGCCTACCCAATGTTTCAGTCATAGCAACAATCTGAGCTTTTGAAGTTGCCAATTGTTCTTCAAGCATAGCAAGCTCATTAGTAACTGCATCTTTCTCCATCATGAGCCTCTCCCTCTCACTTTCATGACCCTATTGCAAATTAGCAATATGGAAAACAAGAGATAGGTTAAAGATTAGATTACAGTCAATAATCAAGATTATTCAAGACTCAAGATTTGGTAAAAACAATAAACAAATCATGCCAGAAATTCAATAGTGCATGACCATTCAATATTAAATGCAGTTATCGCTTCTACACTTTGCACCAAAAGAAATAGTACAGTACTCTGCAATCTTGAATGTATCTCAGCAAGTGCTTGATGGTGGATTAATGGAAATCAATGAAATTCAAAAACTTCAATAGTAAGCAATAACAAACTTATGAAATGATCCCTCTTATCTAACTGAATATACATATCAAGAAACAAGATTATCCTATCCATAGGGGGAGGGGACATACCACATTTCCAATTTTAACAAATTGATTTTTAGAAGTTCATTAGGAATTAACAGAAAGAATGGAAATTTGGAAATGCACTCAAGAGAACATCAGTAAGCTAGATTAGTATTATCATTTGTGGCAAAAGTGAGACGGAAACCAACCTTTAATTGCTTTGACATGGACTGTAACTCTGATTTTAATGACTTGATTTTTCTTTCCAGAGCTTTCAGTCTACCTTCACGTTCCGTGCCATAAGTCTTGATTGTCTTCTCTAACTCAGAAACAGTAGAGACAGATTTTTTATACTGTGCTTGCTTTGCTGATAACTCTTGCTTTGATTCCTGAAGCTCTTGCTCAAGTTTCTTTACAAGTTCACCTAGCTAAGTACAAACAGAACGATTATTGATCCAATTACAAACTGAAATAAGTACTGATGTGGCAAACTAATACCTTGTGATGTTCATTTTGCTCAATTCTGTTCTGAAATAATGACAGATCATATGATTTGAGTTCAAACTGAGATTTCAACTCTGAAA
Organism: Zizania palustris; assembly: GCA_019279435.1. NCBI lineage: Eukaryota > Viridiplantae > Streptophyta > Magnoliopsida > Poales > Poaceae > Zizania > Zizania palustris. The sequence continues at coordinate 84,140,096 of JAAALK010000288.1, read as the reverse complement.
ACTTTTTCTGCATAGGCAAAAGCGCCGCAATCTGGAAAACAAGGTAAGTTCAAATTCCCAAGTATCAAAAACAATTTTAAATTTGTACCACAAGAAAGTACAGAACTCCGCCTATGTTCTCAACATAGCAGGTCCCAAACCCTGGTAAAGGAGGAAAGAGTCATTTTCCCCTAAAAGTTTGTGATAGGCTTGACGAGCCAATGGAAAACCTAGCCACTCAAATGGAGTTGAAACCAAAGATTGGGTTTTAGGTTAAGGGTTTCAACTCTAGCCTACCCCAACTTGCTTGGGATTCAAATGCTTTGAAGAAGACCACAAGAAAATACAGCATAATATGTGTAACAAGAACATGACATGTTTAAGTAGCAACAAGATTGATATTAGACTACGAAAATAGCCATTTGCTTGATAACTTAAGATATCTGATGAGTTTGAAGTTAATTGGTAGAAGAATAAGTGAAAATTCCCTCTTCTGACCTTCTCCTGTTGTGTATACATGCTAATGGCACCAAATTGTATGTACCATATTAAGCGCTGTTACAGTATTTTTTAACATGTAGAAAAACGAAAATATTAGTATGGTTTTCTAGTTTCAGTTACTGATGAGCATGAACCAATTTAAGGGCATAATATGGTTAGTAGCATGTCTGCATATGATGCAATATAACATCACATGACAAGGTCCTGAGTTTTGGTAGAGCCCAATAAGTGTATATGAGTTCAAAAGGAGCAGGAAGTGACAGTCGGCAAGTAATAGAGTTGAATTTAGTGAATACCTTCTGTTCGATAACAGAGAGACATTTCTCATGATCAGCGAGATCAGCCTCAGCTTTAGCTAGTTCATGGAGTTGCCTTAGCAGGTCCCCACCACCTCTGCAGCAATACCAAAAGCAAACAAAGAATTTGTTTATCTGATCATGAGCTAGTAAAATAACCATTAATTCATAATACTTGTTTTAGTTTCTGGCAGCCATCTAGATTAAGCAAGGAAGTACATAAATAATAAATTATGATACATCAAAGACAATCAGCAAGTCTATAGTTCTGAATATGACGACATACCAACCAGACAGAAAAGGAGCACTTGATTTACATTTGTGCCCTAGACTACCCCCTAAGAGGCTAAGAATGCTGAAACATTGCTCTTCACAGACACACATCAGACATAATTCAAACTAGGAATAGTAAGCAGACATCAATTACCAAATTCTACTGAAAGAATAGCAGGCATAAGCATTAACAAACAGTAAAATGTGATAACTAGCACTTGCCTTCGACTGCCTCCAGTCAAAAGGCCACTGGGCTGAAAAATATCACCTTCAAGTGTCACACTTGTAGTGCCAACTTCTCTATTAAATGCGACCTGTGACAAGAACAAAATCAAGCACAGCAACAGGAACCAACATTTTATGTATATGTCATACTTCAATAGACAGTCCTCAGTAAAATCTGATGCAGCATTACCTCCTTTGCGGATTCCATATTTCGACACACAAATGTTGAACCAAAGACATAAGTCATAGCATTCTGCAACAAGGAAATCTCTTAATAAACAACCAGATGCAAGCATTTCTGAGACATAAGATCTAATAAAGGACAATGTATAGTTGTATACACTGTGCAGAATTATGTTATATATATAACTATAGATTGTACAAAAATAGTGAAGCATTAGAATTAGGTTAAATTTGAATCTAACAGGTTAGAACAGCCCAATAATTGTTGTTTTGAAAAAATAAAGTCAACCATGGGTTCCTGGTAGAAACAAATTTCACCCAAGTTGTTGCAGAACAGGGCCATCTGGGGTACTAAGAAATGGATAAAAAAGATATGATAAAAAACCAACCTTTACTTCATCAACATAGCCAACCAGTTCTAGAGCCAATGTTACATTTTCAGTTCCAACCTACATACCAATTAATATACAGTTATTTAGTTAGCAAGTCATCTCCAACCAAAAGGTTATTATACCAATAAAAGCACTAACCAATCTGCGAGCTGCCTGCCGAACTCTCTCAGGTATGGTACTTGTTTGGATCTTATTCAATGGTATGATGGTTACCCTTCTTCTGAGATCTCCATTTTGTAGGAGTTGCTTTCCAGTGGTTTCGGTGTCAACAACCACATTATATAATCTTCCTCCAGCGGCAACCTACAGCATTCGACTATGAGTTGAACTAATAAAACAATACCAGAAACTTCACTGAAAGAGAATTTTAATTTCAGAACTAAAACGATGAGTTTACTGAAACAAACCTCTAGTGCAGTTGCTGTTGAGCTATCCTTAATTTTAATAAGCCGTGCAACAACTCCTTTCACTTTTGACCTGTCAAAATTCCTAACAGGATCTCGATAATTGAAGTGAACATTTGCCAGCTCACCAGAGAGTGCACGGACTTTGTCCTTCAGTTTCTGAACCAGTTCTAACTCAATAGATCGATCCTGGGAATGTACATAAGACACAAGAGTAATGGGAAACTGTTTGCAACCATGGTCTAGATTCTCTGTAAGACACTTCTAATTGAAAGCTTCTATACCACAGCAATGCTTTCTAGATAGGTTTATGCATACCTTTTGCAAAGCTTCCATCTGGCCCTCCTCGTAATTTATAGATTGCATGGATGCATTGATAGTTTCCAAGTCTTTTTCCTAGATTTCAGCTCATTCTCAGATGCAGTAGCTTCATCACGCTTAGATACCAACAGGGTTTTTTTCTCTTCTAGCTCCTTCTTGGAATGGCTTATTTTTGTCGTCAGCTGCTTCAGTCCAGATTCTGCCTCTCCAACAGCAGCTTTTGCATCTCTTAATTGATCTTCTAGGCATTTCTTCTCATTTGCATTGCTCTTACCTGCTAGCACACCCTGGTAAATGATAACTCAATATCCATGTTATATAAAGTCAATAGGCTATCAGCTAATAAACTTTATAATGTACCAAATGCCCAAACATCAGCATACCTGGTATTCTTTCTCACTCTCATCCAACTCTTTTGTCAGATCCTCTGCTCTCTTTTTCATGTCAGCCGCACCATCCTCTGCACCTTTTACAGCTGCATCTCTCTCAGTTATAGATCTTTTGATGTCTTCAATATTCTTGAGAATCTATAAATGAATAATGTATATTACACCTTGTATGAAATTTGAAATAAATGTAGCATGTCTAGCGAGTGTAGACATCAACATATAATTACCTTTGCAGCACCCTTTTCCTCCAACTTTATTGTTTCCTCTTGATTATTCATCACGGAAGTTTCCTTGATAAGTTCATGTGAGAGCTTATCCACTTTATCCGACAAAGCTTTCATCTCACCACCTAATTTAGCTTCTTTTTCGGCAGCCAAGGTAGACATGTTCTTATCCATTTCTTGTATCTCTGATTTTAGCTTCTCTGTGCTTTCATCCAGCTCAACAATCTCTGCCCTGATTTGTTTGACAACGTTGAGTGTACCATCTCGATCTCTCTCAGCTTGAACAAACTCATAAGCAATACAGAATCTTTGAGTCGATCTAAGTCAGCATTACCATTGGCCCATTTCATGTACTGACACCGTTCTTTCCTAAGTTTCTCTAATGCAGGAAGGATTTCTACGTCAAGGAGTTTATTAATCTCATCAACTTTATTCTGCTTCTTTTCGAGTGTTTTCAAAGCAGATTCCTTCTTCATCTCATACATCCTTGTGCCAGCCGCCTCTTCCAACATGGAGAGAATTTCTGGAGGCTTCATGTTCAGCACTTTTGTTATGCGTCCTTGCATAATTAAAAAATGAGGATTGTTCACATTTAGCTGCACAGAGTGGAAAAGAGTCTGCACCCGTGAAGGTTGTGCAAGATGGCCATTGATAAGGTATTTGTTCCGTCCACCAACTACAATCTACAAATGCAAGAAACAGTACATAAGTATATTGATGAACTAAAATACAGATTGAACAAAAATAAATTAATTAAAATACAAGAATGCCTTGCAGTCATTACATGAATTAGGAGAAATCGTAATGAAGAAAGTAATGTTAGTTAAAGTTGAATTATATAGAGCTGCATGAAATCGTTGGCCAGTCTAGTTGAGAAGCGATTCATCTTTTTATCCACATAAACTAACACATAGACCCAATTTAACTCCTCGATCAACATATATATCAATTCAAAACTTCAGATGGTCATGTTTCAGTGCCCTAAACCACCCACCAAAACTCACTTTGGCTCCATAGAAACCAACACAACATATATTCACTTAAACCCTGGAATTAACTATTTCACTGATTCTAATTGTAAGCCTTAATCGCACAAAACAGTAGCCAGGGCTCCAATGTACTAAACAATGACCTAAATTAACACCTTATCCGTAGAACCAAATTGCTAGCTCCAGGTGTTGAAATCCACCCCCTAGCTCCCCAGACACCCAGTACTACCTCAATCAGCACAACGTCCTCTAAGATCAACAGATAGCCCGATAACACCATAACCAATAAACAGCGCCAATTTCGAGAACTTGTGAGCAAAACTGCAACGGATGCCCTGGAATTCCTCCCCAAATTCAACCCCAAGGAGCACAAACACGCACGACCACAGAAGAAATTTCAAAAGGCGGCGTAACGGCAAGAGCACTGGGAGGTTGTGTGACCTGGCGCGTTACGGTGATCTCGGATGAGTCCTCATAGCCGAGCGGCGAGCGGGAGCGGTCGGAGTTGTCGAAGACGATGGAAACAGTGGCCTTGGTGACGCCGGCCTGGCCCTGCTTGTAGACGAGCTCCTGGAGCGAGGCAGCGCGCACCTGGCGGAGATCGGTGATGCCGAGCACGAAGCAGATGGAGTCGAGGATGTTGGACTTGCCGGAGCCGTTCAGCCCGGTGATGGCGTTGAACAGCGGATCGAACCCCGACACCACCGTCCGCCCCGCGTACGACTTGAACCCCTCCAGGCATATCTCCTTGATGTGCATCTCGCCGGCCGCCGAGGGCGTCGCCGGCCGGAGCTAGGTCTAGGGTTTGGTGGGTTTGGGCGCGAAAAAATTTCGGGGGAGTGAAGAGATTTTCGGGGTTGGGAATTCGAAATGCCGCGGCCGAGTGGAGTGAAATGAAAAGAGACGTTGGTTGAGATGGGTTTTATATTGTCGGCGGCTTGTTATCAGATGGGCCTTTTTGCATGGGCCGAGCATTAGGCGTTCTCGATATTTTTGCGCACCATAAATTGGATTTTTTTTAAACAAAAATATTGGATTTTTTAAGGATAAAATTATTGGAATTAAAAACGAAAAAACAAACTTATGTTAATGAGGTAATAGCAGGACTTCTTCTGTTCCAAAAAAATCAACTTTATTGTAAACTTTATTGTACTTGTATGCTCGGCTAATCACATATCTCAACGTAAAAATGATATATGATTTGTTTAACGCAATATAGATGGAAAAACACAACTATAAAAGCGTGGATATTCATCTTTTCAACTCAGTATGCAATAAGATAGTTTACTTCCTATCATCCTTTCGTCGTTTGTCTAGTCGAAGAGAGAGGAGGAGGAGGAGATACCGGAGTGAACGAGACACTAATGGAGGAAATGAGAAGTGTAGAGGACGTGATTGTTAGTTTTTTATGTAGACCTATGTAATCAACACAATAATCTTATCTAACGTGAGACGTTAGCATGATAAACCACTTTACACAACTATTTTCTACGTTAACAGGATAAAACCACTTTACACAACTATTTTATGTGTTAAATAAACAGTATTTAAAAGATTAAGAAGTTAAACACATAATTTATTAGATTAGAGATTAAGTAATTGTGTATCTCTCCGTAAAAAAATATGGTTGTTTAACGCAATATAGCTGGAAAAACACAACTATAAAGTGTGGAGATTCATCTTTTTCAACTCGGGCTGCAATAAGATAGTTTACTTCCTGTCATCATCTCGTAGTTTGCCTAGTTAAAGAGAGAGAAGGAATATGAGATACCGAAACGAATGAGACACTGATAGAGGGAATGAGAAGTGTAGAGGACGTCACTGTTAGTTTTTTATGTAGACGTGTGTGATCAACACGATAATCTTATCTAACGTGACACGTTAGCGGATATAAACAACTTTACACAACTATTTTCTACGTTAGCATGCTAAAACCCCTTTACACAACTATTTTATGGGTTAAATAAACAGTATTTAAAAGATGAAGAAGTTAAACAGGTTAAGTAATCCATCCACGATGGGCGAGAGAGTCATGTAAACTTATTCCAATAAAAAAATATTGATTTTTTTAAGGATAGAATTATTGGCATTAACAACGAAAAAACAACTTATGTTAATGTAGTAATAGCAGGACTTCTGCTATTCCTGAAAATCAACTTTATTGTACTTGTATGCTCGGCTAATCACATATATCTCCATAAAACAACATATGATCGTTTACATCATGCTGAAAAATAAATCAAATACAACAGCAGTGGCAGCAAAATCTTCTGGCTACGAGTGGAAATTTGTCAAGAAAAAGTGAATCTGCAGTTCTGCACCTCCCCCAGCTAATTCTGATATGTACTATTTTGCAGAGGAACAAATAATTTATGGTCTAATATTGTCTATTTTGTAGTCAGACATGGGCCTTCTGGCTTCTGGAAACCCTCGGTCTCGAAACACTTTTCCTTCTATCAGTGAAAAATATGGAGATTACCAGTAAAAACACTACAACTGATGCTGCCCAGACAGCAACTATCCAGATCCTTGAAGATCTAGCGAGTCTCCTTGCTCTATGTACAGGAGATACAGAGCCTGCAATTCTTTCGACAGTCTTCAGCTTTGCCACATCCATGTGCCCCGCATTTCTCCTTTTTCTATTTATGAATGATTGTTCTGTATTTCCTCCCTCAAAATCATTGGAGGTTGAGACTTTCTCGGATTTCTTAGAGGTACTGTCAATTCTGCTTGGTCGAGAGCAATTTCTGCGTTTGTGGTGGAAATATAGAGCTTTGTTCAAAGCCCTCCCACATTCAATGCTGAGAAGATCCCTCTCCCATGCACCTTGATCTTTTTTCATGACAGTATCTGGGTTGGGCGGTTCAGGGAACTTTGCCCAACACGTGTTTACCACATCAGTGAGTCTCCAGTCAGCCTTGTCAAAGCTCCAGTCACCTACACCAAATCTCAGCCCGTAATGGAAAACCTTGTAGTTTACTCCAGGTACAGGAACATAGCCTGGATATATCAATATGTCCTTCCTTATAACGTGTCGCAGGTTAAGCTATGTGTCAAATGAAGAAAAATGCCTCAGCTCAGAAGATAAAACTAAGCAGGGCATAAATGAGACAATTTTACTAGTTTAAACAATCAAACAAGTGAACCAACTGCCAGCTGATGCCACATACTACTATTCTAGAATTTATGAGTGCAGGCCCTTACTAGCTCTGTAGGAGTTATAACTTATAAGGGTGATATTTCATTGATATAACTGTGGAAAATGTTCAGATACTTGCATGAATATAGCTTGCCGTGCAAGGTGGAAGGCTTGCAGGCACAACTTTTATTAAACAAAACATAAACTGATAATAAACCACAACTACACATACCTCAGCTGCTGCGAAAGAGTAACCATACATCTCACTTATCCAGCCAGACCCGTATATGTCGCCAGTAATGTTTGTTGCGTAGTGAGCTTTATCTGCACGAACCTCCTCTGTTTTGTGCAGCCACAACAAAGCAAAACGACGGAGATCGTCTATATGCATGATAATGACACCACCAACCTTGTCACATGCAGATGGATTGCGAGTGTGTATCTTTGCAAGTATATTGTCGCAACCAATGAGATATCTGAAACACAGGAAGAATGATATTACCACATGGCTGAACACATGATTCAAGTCAACCAATGATATTTCTGATAAACAGGAACATCGTGTAACTGAACAAGTCCACACATGATACAAATTCCATAACACCACAGCAAAATCTTACTCGTAGGGAGTTGAAACAGGATGGCCAGGTTTGCCCCATATTCCCATGGAGTGATGGAACCCCTCATGATCATATCAGCGTCCAAGATAACAATGAATTCAGCATCTGTCTGCACATGGCTAAGCCAATGGAGCACTGCTGCTGGTTTATTAATTGCAGGGTACCTAGCAAAGGAACAAAGTGAGTAGGTCATGCCCTGAACAGTACTATTAGAGATGATAAGTTACAAGTTTATACCAGTCCCCTGTCAACGGATGTCTGTTCATGGATGGAACATAATGTGTGGGAGCAAGGTCATGGCCCTTATAATTCTTCAAGTCCTCATCACTACAACTCAATAAACGTGTAATATTACCAGGTTGTCTGCTTACACGAAGGCTGTGCATAAGCCCAACAGTTTGCCAGTCAAAATATGGTGTACATTCAGTAGAGAAAAGGGTATGTATTTTTGGATGCTTGTTATCTTCTTTCAATGATGGGGCATTCAGCAGAGTATTTTTATTTTCAACCATTTGACCGCTCCAATATTTTGGTTTTGTAAGTTCTGAGAACCTTCTGCTCTTAAGGAAACTCAGGTATTTTGACCACTGTGGTTTTGGACATCCAACAGATGTGTGATGCAGCACAAGCCCTTCATTCAAGGTGTTAATGCACTCAATACTTAGATATAAGCCACGCTTTACATTTGGGTCAGATTCCATCATCTCAACCTATATATAATTTAGGCAACATTAAAAGCCTCATACAGTCAACTAACTACAGATGAGAACATGAGAAAACTATGATTAGGAAGATAGTTTACCTCTCGGGGAAACGGGGGTGGAGGGAATAGTCGGTTGCAATCATAAGCTATTCCATCCTCATGGTGTTCTAATTTACTGAATGACCAGTTTCCAACTTTAAATGGCAAACCATAGTGCAGAATAAGTGGTTCAATGCCGATTCTTGGAGTATAGCCTGGGTAGATCATTATGTCATCACTTATCTTGTGCCGTAGACCTACCTGTTCAAGAGGAGCAAATAATGAAAGTGCAGGTAAGATCATATAATACACATCATGTGGAGAATATTTACATTGGCAGTGATGCATAGTGGAGAAGAGCAAGTGAGCTTACTTCTGCAGCACCAAATGAGTACCCATACATCTCACTGATCCAACCCATGCCATATATATCACCAGTAATATTAGTTGACCAATGGGACTTGTCCTGCCTCACTTCTTCAGTCTTTGCAAGCCATAAAGGGGCTAGAGCCCTTAAGTCATCAATATGCATTGCAAGAATTCCACCAACTTTGTCACAAAATTCTGGATGTGCAGTGTGCAACTGTGCAAGGATGTTATCACAACCCTTCAAATACCTAGTAGTTAAGACAGAAAGGGGAAAAGATAAATGACATGTTTGGATTGTGGCCAATTTAAACCTTACCAAAATATCAGCAATCCAAAATTGTGGTGTTGCCAAAATTTTGGTAAAGATGTGTATTTGGTTTGTTGCCAAAATGTTGGCAAAGCTACTTTAGGCTTTTGTATAGTCTTTGCAAAATATTGGCATTGTTAAATATTTTGGCAATAAACCAAATGAGCCTATGTGATGTTGGCATTGCTAAATTTTTGGCATGGTTGGTTTGGGCCATGAACCAAACATGCCTAAAATGCATTAGAAGCCTGGTGCAGTCTGTTAAGGTCCTGGGTTTCAGGAACCCTAAGGATGGCATTCAACAATACTGGCTACCCAGCTAGGCAGCTCCTGATGACCTAGATACAGTAGTGGAAAGTATCATGCATGATGCATAGATAATTGGTTTTCTCATAATCAAAACACAATGCATGATATAGACTTGCCTACATGCCACAATGCAACTTTAGGAAATATTTTATTGTCATTCTAACACATTTAGAAAGAAGGATGTGGACGAAGCATGATGTATTCGGTACAAAAGGCAAATGGAACTTGACTTAACAAATGGCTACCTAGACAGAGGTATTATGTCAAGAAAGGAAGGGTGAATGTGCAATATCTAGATCATTTTATGGAAATTTTATCCTTTCTGAATAAGTATGGAAATACCAAACAAAAGGACGAAGGGGGAATTACTGCTGATTATTGAGTGTGTGTATCATACCCATAATAAGCAGCAATAGGCCTGCCTTTTTCTGCGCCGAGTTCCCAAGGAATGATGGGCCTCGAACAATCTGGTCTGCATCCAAGATCACAACCCAATCAATATCGTTCACCTCTGGGCTATGTTTCAACCAATGCACCACTCCCGCAGGCTTATTGATGGCTGGGTACCTTAACAAGAAAAATGACAGGAGTAAGCTCACTAGGTGCAATACAACCTTCCCAACTAGGTGCATCTTTCCTATCGCTTATTCATCTGGCATTCATCTCAAAGGTATTGCATATAAATCACCTCATCCTCAAAAGTCAAAACCAACAGTCCCCATGGTATGTGGATTTCAAGTAGGTTGTATGGTGTTTTCTTCTTTGGGTGTTGGTGATTGTACTTCTCTATTCCTATCTAAAATGAATGAGCAGAGCTCCTGCCGTCTGATTCGAAAGAAAAAAAGTCCAACATTGCTAAACTCACAATGCACAAGTACAGCATGCTGAGAAATGGGGACTCAGGAGGATCATTCCGCAATTCATCCCAAACCGTATCGCAAACATTCACATCCTTGACGGGAACAATCCTTGGAACAGTCACCAAATTATACCGTAAATTAGGGGATCCTTGGCAGAAAGGGTTCCAACTTTCTCAGTGGAACAACTCGTAAAAAAACAAGTCGTTGCAATCAATGAGGAACGAGAAGAGGAATGATGATTTGTATGTGACGACGATAGTTACCAATCGCCGGTGCGTGGGTGGCGGCTGTAGGAGGGGACCTGGAGGGTGTGGCCGAGGCGGAGGCCGCGGTAGGAAGGGAGCTGGTCGGGGGCGCAGCTGAGAAGGCGGGTGACGCCGCCGGGCTGCCCCGCCTTGCGCAGGCTGTGGAGGAGCCCCACCGCCTGCCAGTCGAAGTAGTCGCCGCACTCCACCGAGAAGAGCGTGTGCATCCGCCGCCCATCCCCCGCCGCAGCCCCAGCCGAAACCGGAGCGGTCCATACCAGCAGGATCGTGGCGACCACTGCGCCGGCGATCGCCGCCGCCATTGGTGGTAGGGGCGGCGGATCTCGCCGCCCGGATCCCGCCTTTAGGCTGACCTCCGGTTTAACGCCGGTTCGTTTTTCTCGTTTTGGTTCGTGCCCACTGGTGGTACACTGATGAGTACGGGATGTGTTTGGATTTGAGAGATATCTGATGGTGATTCTATTTTTAATGTATTTTAAGAGAAGATAGTTGAGATGGAATAATTTAGAGGAAAATATTTTCTTTAAATTCGGGATAAGCTTGTCGGGGAAATATTACGTGCAATCTGCAATCGTGTGATTTGGTGCATCCAATCAAGATCCAACAGTTACATATGAAACCTAGTATTTTTCTTTTTTCATATGTAACCGTTAGATCTTGATTGGATGCACTAGATCGCACGATTGTATGATTGCACGACTACACAAGATATTTTCCCAAGCTTGTTATCTAAACAAAAGCAAAAAGATATCTCGTCCCACTTGTGTGTGGAAGAATGACATATGAAATACATATATAAGTATAACATGATATATTATCACATTTCTTTAATCAAACGAAAATTATGAAATAGATATATCTAGCTAATCAAATTGAAAATAAAATGACACTGTTTTGAAAGGAAAAAAATGGAACCATTTTCATTCTACTTGTGTCCCGATCCAAACACAACAACCCCGCGTGACTAGTGGCTTCATGTTCATGTGGAATGTTTTTTTAATTTATGATGAACTTGCTCACGTCTCTTTAAATTACTTAGTTGTTTCTTATATGTTCTGATTTTTAAAAATGAGTTGTTTATTTATGAGACATGTATTATTGGATTAACAAAGGCAAACATGCGAAAAGATGAGGACGACGAAGTGTATATTTGTGAAAGAATTGGAAAGGGTAAAATTATAATTATTAATTGGTTGGGGATTGTGGCTCCTAAACTAGGGGAAATTAACATTTCACTGATCCCTTCGAGAATCACTCTTCAAATGCCATCCTATTTATTGTTCTTGTATATTTGATACACAAAAGAGAAATTTTGAATGGTCACGCAAAGAAAGCACATGTAGTTTAGATCATCATGTTTCATGCAGAAACAACAGCAAGCTTCCATAGAAGACAACCCTGCAAAAACCATCGCTCCAGGGAATTCAGATAGGCTGTACAGCGAGTTCCACTGATGGTGCATTGCATTATTCATAATGTGATCTGCCACTTTCATGATCCAGACATCCAGTTGATTCAGCAGCTAGCAAGCGAATTCTGGAGCAATTGTGATCTGTGATGCCATACTGATCTGTGCACAAATTATTAGGGTGGCTGTTATTTCTGTTGTTTAGCATTGTTCTTCCCAATAACTTGTTACTTCCTCCTTACATCCAGAAGATTAGTTTTGCAGCAAAATTGCACCAGAACTCTGCCTGCTTACACTGTATCACTGTCACCTATGGGATTCATCCAGGTTAGATCAACAAGTAGTTTGATACACTGCTGGCACTTTGGTGAAAAGTTACCATGTTTGCCTGTGATGAATGTCTCAGATATCATGTGTAATGCTGCATCATAGGAGAAAACTGCTGCAAATGTCAGTCGTGTAAGAGGGGTAGTTTTTATATGTAGTTTCAAAGATCATCAAAAAAGTATATAGATTATACCATGGCACAGTCTATAATACAGATATTTATCAAAAGTGGAGATACTACAATTAAATCCTTCCACCATAGGATCAAGTTAGCTGACTATAGCCCTACAAGAGGTGATATATGGGAACATACCAAAGAACATCATCCTTCCTCGCAAAACAGCACGGGGTTATGCAAAGAGACGTCCATCTATCAATGGGTAGTCCATCGTTTCGCTGCTAAACTCGAGATCATCGTCATACCAGTTATTCTGTAGTCCGGACAGTATCATCGTCGCGTCATTGTAGTGAGAAAAGTCGAAGCTACTCAGTGGTATATTATCAAAGGAGACACCTTGAAGTGGATAAGGATAACCAGGCTGATCATCAGGCAGAGAAGCCAGCTCTGTGCAGCCTATGATACTTGGCTCTTGTGAAGGACGCAAAGGTCCTTGGCTGTTTATCTGATCAAAGCAACAATTTTTAATGCTGGACAACCCGTCCACGCTGGAAAACTTGAGGTCACCATCAGCTGAGGTCGTCCCACTGTCGCTAAGTTGAACAGAAATTGAATCCACTGTACATGTCAATGCCAGTGATGTGGACTTGATGCAGTCCATAAGAGATGGCTTCACGTCAGAGAAGTCCCTGCCATCCCCCTCCATGCTGCAACTCATTGAGATTAGAGGTGGGGGTGTATACAAACTGCCAGGACCAACAGGGTGCTCTAAGTCTGGCTTTGGCAGGCATGAATAATCACCTAGCAGGTCACAGCGTTCGTGGTTATGTTTTGGATATTGCATGAACTGCTTTGATGGCATACCTCCGCTCCAGGCTTGGCATTCCAAGATCATGGTTTCTGACGGTTTCCTGTCCTGATTCACAGGCACTCCTTTGAAACATAGAACCCCACCTAAAGTTGAAGAACCGGTGATGTCGTTCTGAGAGTCAGTGACATCACTTACTAGACTTCTTTTTTATCTGGCAAGGGCAAGGGCACTGTACTCTTTGTGTCTTCTAGCTGAGAATCTTGCATGTTGGCCTGAGTTTGTATATTCTGAGAAGCATGCGGGTATCCATTGGGAATGTTGCTAGGTTGCTCCTGGAAGGAACTTCGGAGGTTAAGATTTTCTGATGTTCCCTTATGACTGAAATCTTGCCTAGCAGCGCCCAATATCCTTTCCTCATTCTGCTTTTGCAACCTACTCAGGTAGAGGCGATATTTCTGCACAGCAATCAATTCTATTCTTAGAAATAAGAGAATACCATAGTAAAACAAAATTGATCAAATGATACCAGCTGCATAATTACAGAAATCCCTAATGGAGCCTAAATAACGGATGCAATAGTTGAGTTAGATGTAAATTGCAAATAAGTTTTTTGATGAGACAAAGAAGCTATTCAATAACTATGTTTCTACGGTAGAACAACATTAGGATTTTTGCCATGATCATGTCCAAAAGTCATCATGTTAGAAACTCATCGGATCACATAACATATATTTTTCTGTCACTTGATAAACTAAGAATATTTTTTAACCTACTTCAAGGGAAATCCTGACAGAGTCCTTCTCTTATAAAAACAATGGTTCTTATTGCACTAGAAAGTCTGTGTATCAGATTAAGATTTACATTGTCTGATCTTCATCTGCCTGATTTACGAGTCTTAAAGAAAAGAACCCGGACTGTTGCAAAAAATTGTCCAAACAGACAAGGTACAGCGGACTGGACAAACTGAAATCCGTGCAGTTATCTGAATTCAATGCTTCCTGTCTAAAATCTTTCGGTCACTGTAGCTATAGGTTTAATAATATTTAACATCCTTTGGGAACTAGGTCCTTTTTTTAAAAAAAAGAGTATAAAACGTATAAGTTCACGAGTTCAACATGTATGTCATACCTGTAGATGGCTAGCAACATTTTCTCTTGTTAAGCCAGGAACATTCATCAAGTCAAGTATTTTCTTTGGCCCGACTTCTGCAAGATAACATCAGTTACCCTTTTGAGATGAGATCCATTGACATTCAAATTTGTAGGATAGAAAATGGAAACGAATCGAATTTTTGGATAACACTCACTGTCAAATCCAATTTGGTTAACCGCATTTACGAACTTTTGGTGAAGGTCAACAGACCAAACAACTCTAGCCTTTTAACAGTGGTACCATCACTTGACTCCTGATCTGCATGGTCTTTGTCCACATCTTTTCTCTTCCTCATGGTATCAGAGTCAGATCTCATGAAAAGGCTCTTGTCGTCCAGTCCTTCGAAACCATTTCTTAGTATTTGAAGATCATCGCAGCTATCATGACCTTCAATCTCTTTAACCTCATGCATTTTCTTCCTATATACATGTTGCCAGATATTCCGGAGCTCCTTCATCCGAACAGGCTTAAGAAGATAGTCGCAAGCACCATGCTGGACACCTTTCATCACCCTACTTGTCTCGCCATCAATGGACATCACTGTGAAAACAAAACAGAGAGAATTTAGTACTTTCTATGGATTGATACACAAACACGATTTGTTCTTTGGAACTTGCAGGGAGAAATACTTTGAGATCGAATACTGACTTATAACTGGAAGATCCATCTCAAGTCCAATGTGTTCCAGAAGCTTGAAACCATCCATATCAGGCATGTTGACATCACTAATTACAATGTCGAACTTGTTTTTCCTCTCCCGGAGAATATCCAAAGCAACTCTTGCTAGACCACATGTGGTGACTGCAGAAGATAACTAACTACTTCAGTTGGTACACGATGGTAATTTTGGCAGAGAAAAGAAGTCAACTTTCTTTTGAAACGGGACGTTCAGTAGTTGCAAACCGATAATTATTGGTGTGCCAAGGGACCAATAAGTGTTTTTCAAATCGAATCTACATATATAGTCCTTAAGCACAAAATATGCTATGCTTGCTAGCTAGCTAGCTCACTCATGGGAATCTTTACTGGACTGACTTACTGGTGACACAAGAACAAAGCAATTAAATGGTGTGCAAGACTGCAAAGTCAGAAGATGAGACATGAACTAAGCTTCCTGAATTTTGGTGCTTTGTAGCCATCCATCTAAATAACTGATGAACAATCATCATTTAGCAGTCGTGCTATATAAAAATTTAGCAAGAGTTAATGGGCATGGTGCAGCTCCCACTCGTAACAGTTCACAACACACAGTTTGGACAACCATGTCAACGAGACAAACACCTCATATCTCTCAATCTGAGCAACCACAAATTACATAAAGACAATAGCAATAACAAGCACAAGAAGAGGCCAAAGAAATCAGGGAAATTGCCGACATAAATCCACAGTAGAAAATTTCCCAGACAGCATAATATAATTCAAAACGACACGAGCACACGATTAAAATTAGCAGCTAGTCGCATGATCCAGGCTTGTCAGACGAATTCACTGCCTAATTTGAACGAGCACTCGACATGCATAGGAGGCGGATGCATACGCACGCACGCACGCACGCACATCTTCCTAGCCTCTGCAGCACAGCAGCACAGTCACCAAGCTCAAGAACCGGGCAGGAAAGCAAAGATTCCAACCTTCGTAGGAACACTTCCTGAGCATCTTCTCGAGGATCTTGAGCCAGGTGGGGTCGTCGTCCACGACGAGGACTCGCAGCCCGTAGGGGAAAGCGGTGGCGGCGTCCATGCGATGCGCCCGCTCGGTGTCCCCGGCCGGCCGGCCTGGCTGTGGTCGCCGCGCCCGTTGTGCTGTGCCTGCCGCCGAGATCGAGGCCCTCGCAGGAGGGAGGGGGAGTGGGGGGAGGGAGCAAGCAGGCAGGCGAGGCCGTGGGGCGCCTTTAAAAAGCGGTTAAAAAGGGTGGGAAGTGGAGGCGGAGGAGGAGGCCGATAAATATTGGCGCCTTCGCTCTCACCCCGTTGGCTAACAACAAGCTAAGCTTTATTCTCGGCTCGCTCTCTCACTCGTACGCGTCACTGTCTCGCCCTCGCGGCTTAGATTGCACATACAAGGCTTGTTTGTTGTTTGGTTTAGCTTCTCCGGTTAGGATTGTTAGTAGCTAGTTTGGTTTGAGAAGCTAAATAGTTTTGAGGTCATGTTTGGGTGAGCTTCTAGCTGGCTAGATACTTCTAGTATCTAGAAGCTCCCCCAAACAACATCTCGGGTAGCTCAAATTTTCAAAATCTGCAGAAATAGTTAGTCTCTCTAAACCTAGTAGTTGATAAGCTGGCTAACCCTAGCTTCTCCAGATTCTACATATTTTTATTTACCCATTATGTCACTGAATAAAACTCATCCACCTAGCAGCTAGCTACTCCAACCAACCAGCTAGATACTCGGACTAGCTGATTCTGAGAATCTGCAGCTCCCCCAAACAGAGTCTGAGTATCTAGCTAATGAGAATTTAGGTGGTGGTTCAAGAGTTAGGTGGAAGTGAATGGCTCAATTCCACTTTACATGTATTTATCTTGGAATTAGATAAAACTGAATGACTCCAAAAAAATGAATATTCCCTAGAGAATCAGAACCATCTGTTCCGGAAAAAAACCCAAAAACCGAACGGCTTCGTCCCCTCCCACGCCTCCACGCCCGACTCCAGGTATGCTCTGTTCTACCCCTCCCACGACGGTGGTGGCGGTTGTAGTCGTGGCGCTGCTCCCGGTGCTAGCAGAGCAGATTGAGAAGGCAACACTGTTTAATTTCGACCTAATGTTCCCGGCGATCACGACCGAGTTCCTGCTGCTGATGGTGGCGCCGAACAATCTCTACTTCTCGCCGGTAGGAAAGTTCATGATGAGCAGGACACCAAGATCTGGGTTGAGCTCGACGACATCAAGGGCACCTCCGAGGATGTGAAGCCGCTAGAGAACCAGGTCGCCGCTATCATGAAGGCCGCGCCCGTCGAGATCCCTTCGTTCTATCAGATTTCAAAGTCAAACAAAAAACAGAGTGACTCCGTTCTTACTTACAAATGCAGAGCAGAACCATTTCATTATCAGAATCTAGAACATAACCATTTCGTTCTATTAAATTTCTGAACCAGACATCATCTTAAAAAGACTGATGTTTTCCAACTTTTAGATTTATTTCCATATTCTATGGCTAATGATCCTTATAATATGAGTTTAGAATATGAAACATTTGGTTCAAATCCAGATTTTAGAAATAGCTGAGTCCAGAAATTAAATCAATGTATTAGTCCAGATATTAAATCATTCATTTCAACTTTTTGGATTCTAAAAATAGTTGCAGCGGGTATTTGGTATTAATATATGCACTCCTATATATAACATAGGAGATATAAATTAGTTTAAAAGGTTTAATATATGTGTATTTTAGGAATTAGTTTATAAAGTCTAACATGTGTGTATTCTTTAATTTTTGCTAGCTCCGCCCCTTAGCGGAGGCACGTATCAAGGTTTTCAAAAAGAAGTTAGTGTTTTATTATATTTTATCGACTATATGTGTACATCTAAGTTAATATGTATATTTTTTAACATAAAAATTAGTTTATGGCTTATTTTTTTCAGTTTCTAACTGCTGGAGATTCTCAATAGTTAGCTACTCTGATTAGTTGTTTTTCAGTTTTTAAATTCTAGTTAATTTTTAGGTTTTGCAACTACCGATTCTCACTATCCGAATCTAGAATTTGGACAGTTTATTTCAGTTTCAGATTCTAGAAATAGCTACAGTTATTAAAAGCTGAAATAAACGGGCCATAATATGAATGGTTAAGTGTAAGTTTCAGGAACTGCGAATTTTGAGAATAGCTAGTAATTATAGCTTGTGAGAATAAAAGGAATTGATAATTTTTAGCTTTAGCTTGTAGTTTATTTTTAGATAATATAGATGTCGATCGAGCGTCATAACCATAATCTAGAATCTAAAATCGTTTTAAAGACGTTTAAATTCTAGAAAAATTGTAGCTGCCCCAAAACTCCCAAAACAGACCAAGTGATACACTATCTATACTTTTACAAGCAAGCTCATAATAAGGAGGTGAGGTATGACCGGTCTTGAGTGTGCGCCGCCGCTTTTTTTTTCCTGGTTTTGCTCATGCTTTTCGTTTGAGAAATGGTCAGGTAGTTAGGCTTATTAGTTAAATTCCAATTGATATTGCAATTTGGAGGGGACGAAAAGGCATTGGGAATTTACTTTTTGTGGTTATCAATGGCTTAATGCGAAGTAGCCAACTTGGTGTGTGATTGCGAGGTTAGATGCTCACGCGTGCTTGTATTTGGCAATAAAACTGTGCTTAAAAACTACAATTATATTGATTTCAAGTACAACTTTAACGGCTTCGAAGCAATATGTCATTATCTAAACATGCCATGCATAATGCATGATCATTGATTAGTTTTTTGTTGGATGTCGTAATTTCTGTCCATGGCAGCCAGTATATATATATCTTAGCTTTTCCTCCCACTAACAAAATATACATTTTTGCAGCGCATTACAAGTAAATATAATAAGATCCCAGCTGCTGCTTGAAATTGATTTGTATATATTATGTCTCAATTAAAAAATGTTTGTAGCTTACAACTTAATGTCACTCCAGACCATACAATTATCCATAGAAGTTCCTATCAACTGAAAAAACGGTGGTGGGACGTGACAGAACCACCATCACCAATAGAGACCGTGCACCACATAAAAACATTTTTATCTGTGTCAAGTGCATGACACTTATCAGTTTTTTGTTACGGAGTTACACTACTACAAAGCGACAATGTAGCGGCGGCAAAAACGTACTGTAGTGGCGGATAACCAGTTCGCCACTGCTCTAACGCCACTACTACCGCTGTGTCAATAGTGATGGCGGACATGATGACGTAATCTGTCCGCCACTACTATGGCTAACAGTAGTGGTGGCAGATGATATGATGTCAGCGCATCCGCCACCACTATGTCAACAACAGAAACTGAACCAATAAATATCAAATAAAAATATACTTTTCAAATGATGATCGGTCCCAGATTACATAACTTCACGATTTGCGTTGTGCTATCTATCCGAGGTTATTAGTTCGTACGAGTTTATTATATTTGTTATTTGTTAAGATATGAAATCATCGTTTTCTATTATTAATCTTAATAAATCATTATTCTAACCGAACAACTTAAAATAATTTATATTTAAAAACAATCGAAGATTACTAAAACGACTTATTAGAGGGTATTTGGTTTGAGGGACTAAATTTTAGTCCCTATCACATCGAATGTTTAAATACTATTTTAGAGTATTAAATATAGACTATTTATAAAATCCATTCATAAACGGTGGATTATTTGCGAGATGAATTTAATGAGTCTAATTATGTCATGATTTGACAATGTGATGCTACAATAAACATTCACTACGGGAGAAACATCTTTTGCCGAGTGCAACATGCACTCGGAAAAGCCTTAAAAGCTCTCGGCGAAAATTTCACCGAGGGTTGCACTCGGCAAAAAAGACATGACAAACATCCTCTCGGCGAAGGTGGGTTCGCCGAGTGCCAAAAATAGCACTCGGTAAAAAAAAGTGACTTCACGGTTTGAAAACGGCGGATGTTTGCCGAGTGTCAAAATGTGACACTCGGCAAGTTTACAACAAAAAATAAAAAAAAATCTACGGCCGGCGGCCGCACACGCTACGGGCGGCGGGGCAGGGGCCGTGGCGGTCGGGGGCGGCGGTGCGACGCCGGCGAGGGGCCGGGGTGGCGGGGCCACCGGGCGACGTCAGGGTGGGGGGCCGAGGCGGCGGGGCGACGCCGGCGGTGGCCAGGGCGACGGGGCGGGGGCCGGGGCGGCGGGGCCAGACGGGCGACGGGTCGGGCGGCGGTCGGGGGTGGCGGGGTGGGGGGCCGGGGCGGCGGGGCGACACCGGCGGGGGGCGGGGGCCGTGGCGGCAGGGCTAGCCGGCGACGGGTCGGGCGGCGGGGTAGGGGGCATGGGCGCGGGGCGACACCGGCGGGGGGGCGGGGTAGGGGGGGCGGGGGCCGTGGCGGCGGGGCCAGCCGGGCGGCGGTCAGGGGCGGCGGGGCCGGCCGACCGGCGAGGGGGCCGCTGAGGGCGCCGACCGGTGGGAGGGAAGAAGATAGAGGAGAGAATGGGGGGAAGGAAAGGAGTGGTGGGTTTTAAAAGAAAATTTAAATCTTTGCACTTGTAGTTCAAATTTCACCTATTTCAATTTAAATCCTAGAAACATACTTAATAATTTAAAAATAACAAACTGAAACAAAAAAATGTGTAATTTTTACATGAGATAATATATGTTGTGTTTTTATTGTAGAAAAAATTTCAAGTTAAAATCAAATTGAAAATATCATGTAGACTTGAAACAATGGTTAAAATAAAATAAAAAATAGGTTTGCCGAGGGCTTTTTAAAAAACATTTGGCAAACCGTCAAAAAATTTTTTTGCCGTGCAGGCACGCCGTCGTGGCGTCCGTTAGTAACATATTTGCCGAGTGTATTTTTAAAAAACACTCGGCAAACATTTAATTTGCCGAATGTTTTTTATTTACTGAGTGTTTTTTTAAAAAAAAACTCGGCAAACAAATCTTTGCCGAGTGCTCGAGATATTGCACTCGGCAAAGCTTAGGACACTCGGCAAACTTCTCATTTCCGGTAGTGATTTGCTAATCATGGATTAATTAGGCTTAATAAATTTGTCTCGCGAATTATCCTCCGATTCTATAATTGTTTTTATAATTAGTTTATTTTAAGTCCTTCAATTTGATGTCTAAACATTCAATGTGATAGAGACTAAATTAAGAAAGGGGTAACAGTAGAGTCTATGAAAAGATGTCCATACACGTAGCTGCACTCCTGAAAGATACTCTCTTAATGATGTGAAACTTTAAATTTAGGTCAAAATGTGCGCCCTTTGAGCAAAGCACCGGTGCTATTCCCTCTTTCACTCTTTCACTCTTTCACTCCCCCCTCGATGTGTCCATCAATCCTGCCCTGCTCGGTGCACTGGTGCCGGTGGTGGCAATCTTGTCACATGAAATGAGAGAATTCCCTCAACCAAAAAGGAAATTTGTCGGTCGAATCCTGGCCAGTCACCTGCATGCATGCAGCAGGTAACCTCCGGCGCGGCGGAAAGGCTGTGGCGCGTCTCCGATGGTGCCACCGGCCGGCTGCGCGCGCATGGGCCTCGGGGGAGGCATCTCGCCGCGCGAGATTCCCGCGCGCTACGTGGAGCGGCGCCCGTCGGAGGCGTGGCTGTCGCGCGCCCGGCCAGTCCCGTGGCGACACGACGCGCGCCGCGAGACGACCGTCGACGTCAGTACGTCACTGTTCTTCTCTCCACCCTCTCCGCGGCCGCCTTATGCACTTGCACCCGCCTCTATCCGGACGCAGCCCGCAGGCGTGCGCCGATCAGTAGCCAGATCGAGTACGTGCAGTGCGGCGCGCACGACGGCCGCCTGGCCGGGCCCCGTGCCAACGCGAGTAAGTACGTACGCTTTCGCATCCGATGCGGCGGGACGCGGGTGGAAGGGGAGCCCGCCGCGAGGAGCAGCTAGCCCCAGCAGGCAGCGCCTCACAAACGGAATGTGCTTCCGCGCCCAAAGGCCAAAGCGAAGCGCGCGGCCGGGACGCACGGGCCAATGCAGAAGAGACAGGGCGGCGGATCCCCGAGCCACGCGCGCCGCCTCCCCCCCGGGGAATCGCAGGCCGCCGCGCGCTGCAGGGTGGACGCGAAGGCGGCGACCAACCACGCGGCCGGGAATTGGAATGTCCTGCACAAAGACGTGCGGTGCGGCGCGGTGCCATGCGCGCCCAACGTGGAAAGCGCCGCGCCGGGCGCGTAAAATATTTGGCCAGTGGTCACGCCGAGCACTCGCCCAAGCTAAGGCCACACCTTGCCGTGACACGGCTAGTAATTGGGACTTTGGGAGAGGCGCAAAGCACATCACCATCTCAGCTCAGCTCGGTGGATTCTCTCATAATTCAAAGGCAGCAATGCGATTGGCGCCGCCGTCGGACTCCGCCATTGGCTTGGCTTTGGCATTGGGTGTGCGTGTGCGTGGTGTTTTGCAATTGCCAAAAAGCTCCGGGGCTTTAAGCCACCCACTTTTCTACGGGTTATGGCAGGTTTAAGTGGAGAGCCCTCCTATGGACACTGAGATTAGTGGAGCGGAGAGGCCACGCCGCGCCACGGCCCTACAGGCACCGCGGCTAGCCGCTTTGCTTTGCTTCGTGGCCAATGGCCTCGATCGGTGGTAGATTCCTCTCTATCTCCTCCTCCTCAAGGTTCCAGCTCCTTGCAATGCTTGCCCAACTGCACCCAGTCCTTTTCTACTCTTTAATTCGCCATCTGCTGCTGCTGCATGCACACACATCTCATGTGTGAAATTACTTGCAGCTGTTTGTCCGATTGTAACAGAGGAGGAAATTTAAGTGGCCTGATTAGACCTGACGTTCTTTTCCCATATAAAAAATCTAGCTAACCTGACTGAGATGTCTCTCTGAGTGACTGAGTCTGAGGTACAGATGTGCACCGGATGGCTACCTGCTTTTCTAGGTAGCTAAGCTAGCAAGACGTACAAGTGCTGCTGAAATCTATCTATCTGTTTGTTTGTCTATCTACAATCTGGTGGTGGTGCTTCTTCTTGGTGAGCTTCAGATGAGGATCATACTGCTTTCTTTTGCGTTTCCTGCTGTTACTGTCAAAAAAATGCAGCGTTTGAACAGGCAGCCTAGCTAGCTAGCTAGCTAGCTAGGCTACTGCCAATCATATGGCTGCTTCTGTCACAATTATTGTGCTATCATAAACTAGTCGAAGAAGCAGATTCTGCATTTACCGGTACAGTTGACCCTACCTGAAAGTTTAACCGAAAGGCAGTAACAAAATACTAGTAGCAGCTAGCAGCAACTGATGGCCTAAGGAGCAGCTCAAGAGGATAAAGTCTCCAGTGTTGTCTATCCGGGATGAGTGGTGACTCAAAAGACTCTGATCGATCGGAATACGACCACTTGAACTTGATGCTAATGTGAGGCTAATGAAGAGCTTAATCATTGGAAATTTCTGTTCAGATATGCCAAATGAGGGTTCTAATGACAAGGCAGCAGCATCTGAAT
Organism: Zizania palustris; assembly: GCA_019279435.1. NCBI lineage: Eukaryota > Viridiplantae > Streptophyta > Magnoliopsida > Poales > Poaceae > Zizania > Zizania palustris. The sequence continues at coordinate 84,116,370 of JAAALK010000288.1, read as the reverse complement.
TGTTTTCTCCTTAGCATTTTACAAAGCTCTCAGGCCTTTAGCATTCTGCAGATCAAATGAAAGCATTGCTAGAGCTACTGAGCTAGGAGTGAAATATTTTGTGTGTGTGAGTGAGTGTGTGTGTGTGTCTTATCTGAAAGGCACAAACACAACCAATAGCTGCATTTTTAGTAGCAAGAAAAGGCGCAGGAATTCTTGCTAGTGCAGTAGTGCCCTCACTTTCACATGGGGCTCTGCATCTCCTCTCTCTCTCTCCCTTCCTTTTGAAGTGGCGCTGAAATGATTGTTTAAATTATGCAACACTTTGAAGCCTTTTTTTGGCCAGTCACCCAAGGACATGCAGCTGCGTGTCACAGTCTGGTGCAGCCTTGATGGATGAAATCGTAAAGAAATGCATCGTCCTCGATCGAGAATTCGCCAGATCGGTCGTGCTTTGTAGGTCTTACTTACTTCTTCTCTCTGATCGAGCTGTCAGGACATGGCAAAAAAAAGCAGTCAAGTGGGAATAGTTGTGAGTTAGTTGGCACTAAATCTCTTCAGCTGAAAAGTTCTTGTTCACATCTTCGACACATCCATAATATGAGTCCTACATCGCTTATGCTGTTATGGATTTTTTGCCCCCATTGCTCTTCATCTACTTTTGCAAGCAGTGAACTTCAGGATATATAACGTTTCGGATAGTTTCCCTTATTCAGTTTTTTTTCCTTTTGTAGTAAATTGATCCTAGAATTATTGTGACGTACGATTCCAGTAAAACCATGGAGAGCACCTCTTACTATAGTTCCTTAGCAAAAAGTGAAAGAAATTTTATTTGTTTTTAAGAAGGTATCAAGAAGAGGTATAATAATTTTTTAGTGTTAATTTTGATACCAGTGGTGTCAAAATTAATACCTCCTCGATGACCGAAAAATCACCAGAAAAGTAGAGGGAGTCCGCTACATAACCATTTATATTACGTCTAGTTATTTCTATAGTTTTGACTGATTTCACATATCAGAAAGTACATACTGATTTCTTTTTGACATAAATGACAATAAGTCCTACCCCTATTATTGGACTCTGCCACTGGCTGTCACTACCCAAATTGCAGTAATAGAGTATTAAAAATTTGTCAAGTGAATTAAATATATCACAGGGAAGTGCTTCTATAAACCACTAGAAGAGATGCACATATTCTAAAACTGCAGTACTTACTAGTAGTTAGGTACAAAGCAGCTCCACCTGGAAAACACTTTCGTGGTTTGAGCATTTTCTCATAAAAAATAGCATATGAACACACCCTGGTATTTGCTGCCCTGGCTAGAGTTTGAGCTGAGCTGAGATGACCAAGGTTAAGTAAACATGCACAATATATACCCTTCCTACCTAACAGTTCATCTGAAACTAAAGATGGTGAAAAACTAAGCTTAGGCTTCACTGTCATGGCATTGCTGTCTCCACAATAAAAACCGACAAGCCGTAGAGGGCTCTACGTGGAAAAGCCCTGCCGTTGCAATGTTCATGTCCTTGATCAAAGCAGTGCCTGATGGATAATGCTCCAAGAAAGCTCTCAAGATAAAGGCATGCATCAAGCTAAGCAGTGAATGCTTTCTCATGCTTTGACAGTGTTCCTCTCCGAAGAAAGGAGGTTAAAGCGTAAAGCTAGTTTTCTTCCTCAGTTCCTCTTCTCCTTAACACGGACGACACGTGCAGCTGTTGTTTTTCTGTACCATTGTAACTCTACGGGGAGGCAAGGCAAAAGCTTTACAACGCCCTACCAAAGCCATGTCTCCAGGCCGCCCTGATCCTTTATTTGGAGGCCGTATATGAAACTAAAAATAGATGTCTTTGTTAGGTTCATTGGTCTGGGCACTGCCAGGAATCTTTAGTTTCGTCTCGACCATAGAAGGGGACTACGAGTCTCTTATAAGAGAGAGTAATCATTTTTCTTTCAGACCAATCAAGTCTTTTGATATGAAGATAACTTTCCGCTTTAATATAATTAAGGGTGCGTCGGATGTGCCTAACGTTCAGGCGTGAGCCGAAGGTGGTGAGCTGAAAGGCATGTGACACTAACAATTGGTATCAGAGCTAGCAGTCGACATGCCTTCTTAAGGGACTTCTTAGGGGGATGGGGTGTTAGATACTAGGCCATAGGCGTTGCCAGAAACCTTTATTCCCATCTTGGCCATGGAAGCGAGCTGCGAGCCCCTTATAAGATAGAGTAGTCATTCTCTCTCAAATTGATCTTTTGAGATGCCTAACGCCTGGATGTGGGCTGATGGTGGTGAGTTGAAAGGCTTAAGACACTAACAGTCTTATGTATGATATACTAAGTGTCACAAATGAAGGCATCGATAGTTGTTTACTTAGTCTACTTAAAAGTCAATAGATATATTTAATCTATAAACTGCTACGTGATAATATACGCATGCCCTAACCGTAAAAACTTATACTTTAGAGAAATTTTACGGTTCTTGAGTAGATACCACATCCTTAGTTAACACTGAAAAATATAGTACCTCCTGGTAACTCCTAAAGCACCGTAAAATAACCCTATACTTTATAGTAAGAAACCTTCGAGATGGTCTCCTTAGCTGTAGAGCGGGCCCTACATGTCTCGTGTCTAACGCAACAGAGTACATGACTACAATTACTGTTAGTGCCTTCAATTCTTGAAGAGTACATTAAACTATTGGAAAATTTTATAGTTGAGATAGTTCGTGCTAAAGACTATAAAATCACTCTAAACTATTACCACTAGCTTGAATAATGGCATGTCAATTCAAGGAGCAGGCTAATTTTAATTTAGTCTTCCAATTTTGAAGAAACTTTCCTGCTACCTAACAAAGCTCATCATGCTGAGACCACACGATCCCCCGGCCCTCTCTAGCTCGCAGCCGCTGCAAAGGATATCCGTCCACAAGCACAAAGGAGATCGATCGAGTGGTGCAGTGGTGTAGGGGACAGCACAGTCGCAGCTCGTCGCCCCGGCCGCTCCGGCCATGCATGTGGTTGCCGCAAGCAGCATCGATCAGTGTGGCTAGTAGCCTAGTAGGCCAGCCAGAGCACGAAGAAATTTAGATTAGTTTGTTCTAACCCTAGACGCTGAGAGGACATGCCGCCACACGTAGTACTGCTTAATCGAGCTCAGTTAGCGACACCTAGCTAGTGATCTGCAAGTTAAGAATATATATAAATATACTTCATGCTTAAGTGTTCGTTGCTCTGACATAAAGGATCGGAGCCAACTGTAATATATGCTGTTAAGATCTGCAACCTGTTTCCTGTGAGTAACTTGACTACTCATACTAAAAAGCTAAGGATGCAAATCAAAGTCAAGAACACTTGCAGACCTGGGAGCCAGTAATACCCTGTGTTGGTGGGGGAACAGAACTTAATGCATGCAGTCATTTCGAGTGCAGATCTTGGATCAAAGTGAAGGCAAAGCAGGCAAGCATCGTGGAACAGGGAAAGAAGGATCATTGGGGTCTCCTGGCCGGTCCTGGCCGGAGACATGAACTGATCGATGCATGCATGGGGTTTTTGATCGTATAGCAGACAGGGAGAATTAAAAGGACCCCTGGCATCTGCCGTGAAGCCAGATAAATTGACCATGGTATCTATCATATCATCCGAGCGCGATACTATACTTGCTCGTGACAGAACACGAAGCTGCTGCCTGCCTGCTTGCTTGCTTCCAGTTCCAGCCGTCGCTAGCTAGCAGCCTCTCGTGTCAATTGCAGATTCCGAGGCCAGAATTTCCTCCCGGAAACGGAATCATCAGCAGCAGGAGGGATAAGGAATCTCGAATCTGGATGCTTTCTACAGCGCGTAGCTGATGTTAGTGTTAGCTGCAGATCTCCCGGAGGAGAGGGAGACTAAGTCCCTCTCCTCCCCGCATGCGCATAGGCCATGCACATGCGCCCAAGTCCACCTAGCGCAGTGATCGGGAGCGCCCAACAGATTATGTTAGGGGCCCCCTGTTGCGCGGCACTATAAATGGAGAGAGGCAAATACATGCGGTGGCTGCTGGATTCGTCCTCCTCTGCACCTACCCAAAACCCTAAGCTCTTACCGATCTAAGTGATTGTGTCGAAGCAACGGGAAGGCTCCCTGACCTCCACCGCCGTTCGCCGGATTTCGACGCCACAACACCGGCCATGGCGTCCTCCTCGTCGTCAAGCAACCTAAGAGGTAACCCCTAAGCACCCTGCTAGACCTAGACCTAGAGATCAACCTAAGCAAATATCTATCAATGGTATCAGAGCGGTCTAGTGCTCTAGGCTAGTTAGGTTTTAAGAGTAGTGTTGGATCTCCTTGATCTGACACATACACCGAATTAAGAACAGAGGGTTAGGGTTCTCCTAACCCTAACCCTAATCCTTGTAAGCCCTCAGTTAACCCCTAAGAGTGGTGCCGTGACCTTGACCCGGCGCCCACATCCGCACTAAAACCCCATGTCCCTCTAAGAATCCCGCACCTAAGAATCCCCCAACCCCTCCGTTCTTCCATCAACAGAACCATAAGAAAATAAGAAACAGAACAAAAAAAACAGAAAAGATTAGGGTTAGGGATTAACCCTAACCCTAATAGTAAGATGAAGTTAGGGCCGGAGGTTCTTACCTCGCGCCGTCAACTTCTCCGCCGCTCACCGGAGGTTGGGAAGATGGCCGGAGATGCCGGTGACCGCTGATCGTCCTCGGGTTGGGCAAGTAGCACCGCAGCCGGCCACCTCGGCAGAGCCTCGCTCACTCTCGGGTGAGCGGAGGACTCAGGCGAGGAGGCCGGCGGGCGGCGCCTCACCGTCGACGCCGCTCTCGCCGTGCTCGCCCGCCGCTCGCACCGCCGCCGCTCCGCCGCTTGGCTCTCTGGCTCCCTCTCGCTCGCTCGGGTGCAGTGAAAATGGGCTAGGGTTTTTGCGAATGAGTGCGGCCGTGGTTTTGTTGTCGCAAAGATGGCGCGCAGCCGTCCGATCCAGATCGACGGCTGCCGTCGATCGGACCGAAAATAAGCCCAGGCGGGTTGGCAAAAACGCGGCCCAGGCCCAGGTTGCGGCCTGGGTTAGCGGGCGCGCGTGAGGGGCGCTTTGGGCCGAGACGATTTCGCATGTGAGCTGGGCTTTTGCACAGTTTTGGGCCGGATTTGATTTCTGAATTTTTAGAATTAAGAAATTGATTTTCCAATTAAGTATTGTCTGAAAATTTAGAAAAAATGCCCAAAATTAAGAAAAGATAAGTTATCTGCGGGGAAAATTTTGTATAATTTTGTTCAGACTTGGTAATTTTATTATGAATTTTCAGCAATTTTAAGTACTTTTATGATATTTTCTTTATTAAATTTAGTCTAAGGACTATATTTAATTGAGGAATATTGGTTTAGAATTTTGTTTAAGTTTAAATTTAGAATTTCTGTTACTGTTTTAATCAGTGTATTAATTTAACGTTAAGTATTCCGCTGTGCATACACTGTTTTAAGCTTACTCAGAATTTTGTGTTCTGAGTTTTAAAGTTTTTTTAGAATTTTTGTGATATTTATTTATTAAATTTAGTCCAAGGACTACATTTAATTGAAGAATATCTTTAAGGAGTTTTGTTTAAGTTTAAATTCAGAATTTTTTATTACTGTTTTAAGCAGTGTGTTAATTAAAATTAAGTCTTTTGTTGTGGATGTTTAGATTAAGTCTTTAATTACACTGTTTAAAATTAGTACCATGCTGTAAATTCAGAATTTTATTAGTAATTAATCAGTGTATCAATTAGGTCTAAGTCTTCCGCTGCGAATACACTGTTTTAAGATTAGTACCATGTTCATCCTATCAATTAAATAACATTTATTCTGTCAATTGAATTTGAACCAACGAGATAATTTAATTTGGCATTATAAATGTTGTATTTTGCTAACATGGTAATTTTATCTCCTGACCAACGTTGGTGATTAAATTACTATGGTTCAGTTGAATTGATTCTATTTCTGCCCAACGGTGATGTAGAATTAATTCGCCTTTTAAGTATTAAGTATATCACATGTTAATTTTGACCAACATTAAATTTTCATGTATCATATTATATCTGTTATAATATATTTTGATAATGTTCCTTATTAGAAATTTGCTAAGTCAAATCTCCGGCATTGAGTCTCTCAATGGTGAGAACTACGGTTCCCGGAGATGAGATATTAAGATAGCGATTGTGCTATAGGACATAAATCTTGCTTTAATTCTTGATTGTCTAACTAAGCGTGCGAAGCCCGTGATCTGAGAAGATGAAAGCCAAGAGGCTTTTGTCATAAGGTTACGTAACTTCGCCGAAATAAGAATAAAATAAGACATATAGTACTAAAGGAAATCAGTGGAAACACAAAATGTATTATGATTAAGAGCTCCTTTATGGAGCCAATTAGGGGTTCTATCCCACGTCATGATACTGCAAAGAGTATCTGAAAGTGACTTTTCTAAGGCGTATGCTAGCACGCTTATTAAGAAAAGTTTAATAAGTTTTTGCGACATGGTTTTCAAAGCTGAAACCCATGAATAAAGAGCTCGATGAGGATGTTATCGTTCAAATTTTTATTATGACGTCACACTAAGTTTTCTGATCATTTTGTGATTAACTACAACTTACAGCGAGAGTGCTGGAGTTTGTAGATGCTGATTTCAAATTATGTATGAGAATTAAGAAAGCACACAATGATTTAGGTCATAATGTGCAACACGAATAAAGGGGAAGAAGCATTATAAGACTTGTTCTAATGATGCTAAGGACTCCTCTTATAAGCTCACATAAAGGAACATGATGTCCTGAAGGGCATGTACAGACATGTAAGGAGGAACACCACATGAAGGAATATGTGGAGTTCCCAAAATGGATGAACGAGAATGGTAATAGATGGATTTTCGCACTTAGAAATAAAGTCACTAGTCTTGCCCTTGAGCATGACAAACTTTATTTATTTTCTCAAGATGATTTTATCATCTAAGAATAATGATAAGAGCAAAAGAAATGATGACGTATTTTCGAAATTATGGCACTATCTAATGGACCATATTTCGAGGGGGAGGATTGAACGTTGAGTCAATTCTTCTGCTTTTGTTTCTTTATGTTAAGTTTCATGCATAGAATTGCACTAAGATAAATACGTCAAATAAATTAAGTAAGACGCGAAATTAAGTTTAATGATTGTAGTAATTTTTATCTCCTGACCAACGTTGGTGATAATGTTATTATATTTGAGCTCAATTGATTCTAATTCTGCCCAACGGTGATTTAAAATTAATTGATTAACATTTATCCAATCTAAGAGCGATCAGATCATAGCGATCAGATCATCAGTTGCTCTGGATAAATTTAAGATGTTTTTTTAAGGCTGATTCTAATATCAGCATGATCTAAAGTTTAAAAGAGTAAGATCTGACCGTGTTACGGTCAATATACCCCGTATGGCCGATTTCTTGAACTCTTTTGAAAGGTTCTATAGAAAATGGCAAAATAGCCCGGTATTTTATATCGGGTGTATCTTAGCTAAATAGAGTGGCTATAAGGTGCACTCGCACTTCAGTGGACATAGTAAGTAGTATGGTAAGTTATTTCACTCTACCGATTAATTTGTGGATGGAGGCATTCAAACCATCATTCACAATTTTAATTGGATCCTTAATAAGTCTGTGCCTAAAAGAACCATAAGAATTATGGACAAGACGATAACCATTTTTCTAAATTATTTTAGATTAAGGGTATGTCGTACTGCTAAGGCTATATTTAACCCAAACATTAATAAGTTTAAGTCCTAAGACAGTAAGGTGTCAATTTTATTGACTGCAAAGATAAGTCTAAGTGATCTCGTTTTGTAATGTCCTAACAGACATGTTAAGTTTGAAGAGACGAGACATGCCCTTTTTAGAAGATGCTTTAATCAGGGGGAGCACGATACTTAGAGAAATTAATCTTGAAGAGAAGTGGGTTAGTGAATCCACTCCTATGATTCAAGAGCAATTTTCATGTACCTGTGATAGTGTCCTTTGTCCAACTCTTGAGTTTGGACCTTCGTTAGCGACATCTATTGTACATGAGGCTCCTGTTATTCAGGAATCTGCATTTCTAGATGATGCTAATGAAGAAGTAAAGGAACAACTCTCTAACTTAGTAAATAATGTGCCAACTCAGATAAGAAGCAGATTAAATGAGACATTTTGTATGTCTTATTTAAGGATTCTTTAAGAATCATTAAGGCATATTATGACTTAGAACTGCATCAGATTGATATAAAGACGACATTTTCACTAAGGTTTAAGTGAGAATGTCTGTATGACACAACTAAGTGTTTTGTCATAAAATGGAAAGAAAATTTTATGATACTGTTTTATCTAAGTCCAATGGACTTAAATAAGTTTCAAGTAAGGGTATCTGAAATTTAATTAGACTATTAGAAAATTTTGGGTTTAAGAATAATGAAGAGGACAATTGTATTTGTGCTAAGTTTAAGAATGGGGATTTATTTTCCCAGTTTGGCATGTGGATGACATTCCGTTTTCAAGTGGTAATGTCCATCTACTATTAGAAACTGAGAAATATTGTCTTCTCTTTTGACATTAAGTACCTTGGAGAAATTTTCCTATGTGTTAGGTTTGGAGTTTCTCTAAGATATCATTAAAGGGGTATTAAGATTATCGCATACGACATACTAGAAGATATACTGATAAAGTATATAGTATGCATGCGTATAAGCTATCGCCTGATCCGATAGTCAAGGGTGATAAGTTTGGGAACCTTTAGTATCCCAGGAACCAATATGAGATCGATCAAATTAGATTGGTTCCATATGCTTCTGTTGTCGGAAGCCAATGTATGCTCAATATGTACTCGCCCTGACTAAGTTTATGCCGCCGGAATGCTTGGCAGAAATCGGAAAGATCCAGAAATAGATCACTGGATCAAATTGAGAAAACCTTGAGTTTTATGTAAGTCACAAAGGCCTCATGCTAACGTATGTAAGATTGGATAACCTAGCGATTGCAGGTTATTCAAATTAAGGTTTGCAAGATTTGTGAATACTAAGTAGTCCACATTAAGTTATATATTCACACTCGCAAAGAGAGCTGTGTCGTGGAAAAGCTCCAAACAAACTATGATGACATCTACCACGATGTATGCCAAGTTTGTAGCAAGTTGTGAGGCCGTCGGACAGGCACTATGTTTTTAAGAAATTAATTCCGGTTTTAAGAGTGGTCGACAACATTTTAAAACCACTTAAGTTATACTGTAACAATGAGTCAACATTATATTTCTCCTATAACAACAAGAAGTGTGTTGCTGCCAAACACATCTAAGTTAAGTGTTATATTGTTGAGGAGAGAATCCAAGATCAAACGATAAGTAGAGCATATAAGTACCAAGCAAACGCTTGCGGATCCGCTCATTAAAAGGCTTACCTCCCACTGTGTTCAGAGAACACTTAGTCGACGTGGGTTTAAGGAAAGCCTATGATCTATGGATTTATAAGGGGCCCAAAATAAGTTGAGATTCTGTTTCAGAATGGAGAGATGTATTGTAGTTGTTGAGTCACGTAGTACGTAACTGACTAATGTGAAGCAGCGTGCTCGATGCATTTATCCATAATGAAATAGATATTATGTTAAGCGCAGTTTGAGAACTAAGTAGAGATCTGGGGGAGAATGTTAGCTGCAGATCTCCCGGAGGAGAGGGAGACTAAGTCCCTCTCCTCCCCGCATGTGCATAGGCCATGCACATGCGTCCAAGTCCACCTAGCGCAGTGATCGGGAGCGCCCAACAGATTATGTTAGGGGCCCCCTGTTGCGCGGCACTATAAATGGAGAGAGGCAAATACATGCGGTGGCTGCTGGATTCGTCCTCCTCTGCACCTACCCAAAACCCTAAGCTCTTACCGATCTAAGTGATTGTGTCGAAGCAACGGGAAGGCTCCCTGACCTCCACCGCCGTTCGCCGGATTTCGACGCCACAGCACCGGCCATGGCGTCCTCCTCGTCGTCAAGCAACCTAAGAGGTAACCCCTAAGCACCCTGCTAGACCTAGACCTAGAGATCAACCTAAGCAAATATCTATCAGTTAGATGCCTCTGCATAGCTGTGCAAAATGCCCTTTGAGAAATGCCGGTTTTCGCCGGTTGGATACAACAAAACGTGTAGCCCCAGCCTCTGAAATCAGTACAGTGCAACTATTTTTAGCTTCCGTTTGTTTTGTTTCAGAGTCGGAGATTCTTAACAGGAAACTTGGTCAGAGTAACTGGATTACTCGATAGTACGAGAATTTGATATTTCTTGGTTTTTGAATTCTAGTTCGTTACTATATTCTATAGATATTGATTTTCACGATTTAGATCTAGAGTCTAAAACCGTTTATTTTGGGTTTATATTTTAAAAGCAATTATATATGCTAGAAGCTGAAACAAAAATGTACAATCTAGAACACGGTATTGTTGTACCAATTGAATGGACTACAAAGTGTCGTGCATTAATACTAAGGGCTTATTTATTTTATCTCGGGATTAATCCAGTTTATTGGTCGGTTTATTACTACCCCAATTTAAAATATAAGTTATTATGATTTTTTTAGATTTATTTATAGATCAATGAATCCATACATGTATCCAAATTCATTGATATATAGATGAATCCGAAAAAAATGAATGACTTACATTCTGAAACATAAACGGAAACAGAATAATTCATAGTGCGGATTATAATAATCCAATAAGTTATTCCTTTTAAGTTTTTTTTAAGTTGAATTATTATAATAAACAAATCGTGACCTAAATGGTACTCTTGCAGATCATACATTAGGATCACAGTGTTCTTCCTAGATCTCCATGCAATAATATATTTAAGTCCATGCGAACCGCTGCCGAGTCCACATGCAGAGTCCAAGGTTGGCAATTCGCCTATTCAATTCTGCCATGGCAACAGCTTTACAAGAATTGGAAGCTCGCGGCGCATCAAATGGGCATAAAATCTCTCTTTTCCTGAAGCACTCTGAGGGAATGAGATCTCACTTGAGATCGCTCGTCTTCTTTCCTCTGCTTCTCACGGTGCCAACGCCGCCTCCCCCTTTGAGCCTTTATGCAGTTATGATGGTAATGGCCGACGAAGCTACAGCTACGTGTAACTACCAACTTTCTTCCTAGATAATGTTGACTAATGCATGGACATCTCTCGGTAATTATGATGAAATCCACTTGTTCAGATCCCACAAGCAACGACGAGCTCCGCCGCGGCTTCCGCCACCGCCGGACGGCGGGACGAGACGACGGCTGAAAGGAATAGCGCGCGGCAAGGGGACGGCGGCCCGTTCTTGTCGGCCCACGAGCCCGTCCAGGGATGGAGGTGGACGTGCGGCCCATTCGAATTTTGGCCCGGCCCGAACGGGATTGCACAAGGAATGCGGCCCGAACGTACTAATTAACATAAACTTACATTTAATCAAAAAATAATAGATCATTAAAATATGTATTCTAATTATAATATGTAAACATAAACATAATTCTATTGATTAGTGATTATTGTGAGGCATATTTGTTCGTCTCCTAGCCACATTAATATTTACTGTATCTGTTTCAGTTTGATTGTTTAAAGCCAAGCTTATACAATTTTAATAACTAAATTTAATTAAAATACATTCACATTAATAATATAAGTCAAACTCTATAAATAAATAATGATGTATATAAAAGAACTAACACACAGTTTCGCAGTCTAGACAGCTGCTCTGCTCAGACCATCTCATCTCCGAGAGATTACCTATATAACTACTTAAATTTGAATTTAAGTATTTTGGTGAAAAATGAAGCTGAGTCCTAAATGAGTCTCTTTCCTAATTCCTTCCCTAAATCATTATTCATCTCTCTCAAATATAATATTAGTTTGATACATATTTGAATGTATCGAAGTTTTACACAAAACTATTATATATTATAGACCGTATTCGTAACATTTAAAAAACATGGATCAAGATTATAGGAAAACTGTCATAGATTGATTATTTCTTAGAAAAAGATAGAGTTTAGAATGATTCCAGTACATGATTTAAATAATACAATTTAGAGAGTCTCTTGGAAATGCTCTCAGCTACAATTACTAGTAATTGATGTTCAAATAGATGTTTTAATCGGAGTCAGATCTCAGATCCGTGTTCATGCGAACAAGTGTACAACATCTTCTTGATCTTACACGGAGAATGAGCAAAGAGCAGGTCAAACAGCAGCTACTGCAAACTGGGCACGATCACTTGGAAAGATAGTTCAGAGTTGCTGCAAAGTTCAAACTCGCAGGCGTCGCCTTCGCGCAGGTTGTTCTCCCTACTTATGTCATCCCAGCCAATGATGAAGCAGTTGAACTTTGGAGTGCACTGGTACAGCACAGGCCACAGTCTCGTGCTTGGATCCTTGAGTATTAAAATCTTCCTCGCTTGTTTCTTCATTCTTGGAAGAACCGGCAGTCGTCTAGGAAGCTCCTGTAATGTAAGTGCATCTCTCTTACTCTTACAAGTATTGTGCATGCTCACATAATGAAAATATTTGATTTTTTTCGCATGTGTGAGACTTTGTGGGACAAACAAGAATCCAGACAGGATGTTTCAGCTCAACTTGAACTCTGGGCGATCAACATTTCAGATCTCAGAATGCAATTTGAGAAAAGGGAATTGGTACGGTGAAGGGCTACTCACAAGCCATGTTTGGTCTGATGGGGGTACTGCTACACAGAACTTTTCGCTGTTTGCTGCAAGAACTACACATGAAGTGCTTTCGCTTTCCTTCCCTTTGCGAATATTCCCTGCATATTGCCTGACACTCGTCAAAAATTCTTGCATACAGATACAATCCATTTGTGAATATAAACATGCATTGAGAAAAAGTTTACAAGGCCAACAGACAACTATTATTACCAGGTTGCACACGGTTTTTTCTCTTGACAGGAAGTTTACAAGGCTTTGGACTGCTAGAACTAAATTCTGCAGCAGTATGTCGTGGACCATCTTGCAGAATATCTTTCTTCACAGAGGAATCAGCTGGAGCAGGTCCTGAATATTAATGACTTCTCATTGTTCACTATGCCTAAGTTTGTAATCATGCAAAAAAAAGGGGTTTCAAAGGTTCTAACCTTTGTGTGCAACTTGGTTGCCCTCAGAAGAGAAGGGTACAACCGTACAATATGTTTATCCTTCTTGCAAGCATCTGGCTCACGTTCAGCAGAAGGCACATCTTCATCAATGTCAGGGGGAGAGTTGTCCTGTCCAAGTGCTGGTATTTGGTTTCTGGGCAATGCGTTGATATCTATGCATTGCACTGCAACACTGCAAGCATATGTACTTGCTCTCCGTGCTTCAGCCACCTGTTTATTTTCCAAGCATGTTGATGTCTCAAACATCCCAGAACAATGGCCAGGTCCCATGGCACAGTCCCAATCACCTGAAGTGTGGCCTTTGGTAGCTACCCCTCTGGTGGTGTTGAGCTCAACAGAAAATGCTTTTGGACCAAAAAAATCGCAATCGAATTCGTACATATCAGCTGACAGAAACATGTCATCTATACTCACTTCATTAAGATCCATCATAGCCAAAGGCGCTCGTAGTTCTGCATTCGCTGCCATATTAGAGCTCTCGAGGTTGTCAGTTTCAGCATTCTTCACATTCTTTGCAGCAGAATAACTGCTTGTGTAACTTTCAGATTTATTTGCATCCCCTGTCATATCTTTTGTGTTAGAAGATGCAGCAATTGCAGCCATACTTTCTAGCGCCTTGATTCCAGTAGCATTGCATTCAGTGTTTACATTCATCCACTGCTCTTTTAGGGACATTAGCAACTTCAGCAACATCCAGTTCTTTCTCTGATGATCCAGAACATCTTTGTTCAGACCCAGAGTCGATGCAAACAAGAATAGAAAGCTTGCCACATTGGCTCGGGCTCAAGTCACTTTTCTGTTTGACGCGTTGTTTCTTTTGACGTCTGTTCACATCCTCGTTTCCTTTTTTCACCTTTGGATTCGTTTGGATTCGTAGCACGGCTTGCCCTTTGCCCGGGCTTCCTCTTCCGGCTTTGTCTCTTGTTCTTCTCACAGAGATGAATCCTCTCACAAGATGAGAGAGCAAACATCTACACGGTGAAGACTGACCGGGCGATCTGCCTGAACACCAGGAACTCGCCAGCTCCGATGTTGTGGTCGAGCACGAAATTCTTCCATCCATGGCCGAACGACAAGGCGCCGTCGTGCAGGCAGAGCCGCACCCGCCAGCGAAGCCCAAATGCGTCCTCGAGATAAACGTTGGAGCCCGTCAGGTCGACGATTGTCCTGGCAAACGGGCGAGGTATCTCCTGCATGCGTAGAACATAACACACATAGCATGCACATGCATGTTGTGTTCTTGCAACAGTGAGCTAAGAATCATGCAAAAGGCTAAGAATCCATACCATGATCTCGGAGAAGTAGCCGATCATAATCTTGAAGAAGGACGGCAGCGTCGGGATCGACCTAGCCTTGTCGGAGGAGGAAGCCCTGCCATGAATCCGGACGCATCTCATTGTGCAATCCACGCAAGCTCGCTTCCTCTGAGGGTCATAGACCCTCTTCCTCCTCTTCACCTGCTTCTCGGTTTTCTCCTCACGGAGGTGGCCCTTCTCGGTCGTGTCCTCTTCGTCATGGCTGTCAACAATGCCCTCCTCTTGCTTTACATCCAACACTTCAACCAGCTCCACCATTTGTGCAAGCTGACGTCGCAAAGTGACCTCAAAAGAATGAGATATGGTCCATATGGATCCAAGAAGCAAAGAAAATGCAACGGAAGATGAAGTGTGTGCTGTCGTGCTGGTTTGGTGAAGACTACTTTGGTTGGCAGCCACGATTTGTCACGTCATAAGTGTGGCAGCCACACTTGTGGCAAGGAAAAACAACGTCACACTTTGTTACACTTTTTCCAGTGGAAAAAGTGTGGCAAAGTGTGGCGACAATTTTCCTCACCACAGTTGTGGCTGCCACACTTGTGACGTGACAAATTGTAGCTGTCAACCAAACATGCTCTACGACGTGAACAAGCAGTGAGTCAGTGACTCTTTCATCGGTTCTGGTCACTCCCAATCTCTAATAATTCAACTGATTGATACAATCTTTAACTTATAGTTTCTTAAGTAGTAAATATCTTACTTGATCATATTACAAGCCATCATTTATAGAAATTACAGGAAATGGGCAATGGCATCGCATTCGTGGCCTCCACCAGGCGCATCAGGAAATGACACCAGATGCTCCTCGCTCTGACGAGTGATACCTACACGGCACGCATGCGGCAATGCGCCACGTCACTGCTCAATGGGCCCGGAGAAAAGGGCCCCAGTGGCCAGTGTCCCCCTGGAACCGGCCGGTCTCTTCTCCGGTGATCCGCCGAGCGGCCTGCGCGCCGTCCCAGCCCCCAGGTGACCGTGACGGTTGCCTCGTGGTCATCACTGTCTGACAAACTGGCCGCCTGCTCTTGGCGTGTAGCCCATTCTTTTCCTGTTCGAGGTTGTACTGAACTGATACTACAAGCCTCAAGCAAAATTTGAAATTTCGGTCACTTTTTTCGTCGTCGGCTGGCTTTTCCACCAGTCTCGTGCTCTTCGATTCTCCATCGTGATCTGGGCCGAAGCCCATAAGCTCCCCTTGTTGCACCTAACCCTTTTCACGGGTAGGTTGAGCAGAACAATTTTTCTAAAACAAAGTAGAGCAAAAAAAAATCTCCAGAAAGCAGCAGGATCCGGCACGTCTAACAAATCGATGCATCCCATCACAAGCCATCCGTACGAAAGCGTTGTGCGGTGGCCTGGTTCAACGGGCGACCGTTTCGCCGTGGACGGGGGTGGCCGACTGGCCGCCGGCTGGACGGCCGGCCGGCCGTCCATCCCAACAACACACGTACAGATTCGCAGTGGTGTTACCTACCGGCGAGGACGAAATGACGCCTGATAAAAAGAAAGACAAGACTAGACACGCGCACAGATACCTTGCTCTCTCTCCATCTTTTCGAACCACTTTTGGACCGGATGGGAATGCAGGCATGCAGCTTAACGACGAGCACACCTGTAGTTAATAGTTCGGAGCAATTGGGTGCATGCACCAGCACCGCTTTCGCATTACCGATGGATTGATAATCCGAGCAGCACTTCCTGACGACCGAAAGATCGCGGCGAATTTGGTCGCGCGTTACGACTTACAAAACTCTAGTGGCGCTGCTGGTCCCGGTTGCCCAAACCGCTGCACGGTTTTGCGGCCGTCTCTCTGGCCCTCTGCCTCCGCGTGCCGGCCGGTGAATCATCGTGAAACACACACTGCTGCTAGTGGCCGTGGCCTTTGCATTTTTCAGCACTAGTGGCCTAGTGCGATCGGCGGTTCAAAAGGCTCCTAAAGTACTTCACTCCTGTGCAGCTTTTGCAGGGCTTTCGGGCCAATTTGTCGATGGAATTTCGGAGTACTTTAATCAGAATTGAACGGTTTCACCGGACATTCTCGTCATCCGAAATCCAAACCGAAAGATTATCCCAACAAAAGCTTGGGCTTCGCGTGGGTGCATGCCTGGTGATGCCGAAGAACGTACGCCTGGTACAAAACCAATCATTTTTGCTGGGAGGCAGCAAGGAAAGATATTTAGCAGCAGCCGTGATTAGTGTAGGTTTCACCTACCGTGATCCACCATCGTCTATCTACTAAAGAATCTAAAGCCACACGGTTTCGTCCTCCCGAAAGCTTGTTCGGTCGCCGATATGATGTCGGAACGAAGCAGCAACGGATCCAATAATCCAATTGCTATCAGTATTAGGGAATAGGTAATCATAATAGTGTGAAGGGAGAAACAAAATCATCAGGCCTCCTTTGAAAGGAAAGAAATTTACACAGGCTTTTTGGAGAATGTAAACTAAATACAATCCTCTGAAAAATGTGTTTTTTTTCATGTGTTTCATTCAAATAAGTAGTAAAAATTAACATTACGTTGTCTGCGCCGGTTCCTGCCCTGCGAATTTGTCAACGGCAAGATCGGTGTTTACTAATCAAGCGATCGATGCGTTATCCTTTGTTTATTAACGGTGCAACTAGTGTGTGCATTTGAGGCATTAGGTGAAGCTAATGTTTTAGTTGTTACGTCTATTTCTGCCAATGACTTGCCCCTGATGACCAACTGCAAAAACTGTACTGGTTAAGCAACTGTACGTTGATCTCTTTGCGAAATCATCGTTGAACGGCAACGGTGGCCTCGCCGGCGTATAGTAGCCGCAGCCATCAACATCCGACGAAAAACCACGGCGACGGCCAACTTCGTTCGTCACACGTACGCAGAAACACACAGAAAAAACGAGAGGCCATGGACCACTCCAGCAAGCTGCACGACGCCGTCCACTTAGCCGAAATCTTCCGCGCCATGCTTATTTGTCCAAAATTTCCAAGGCCGCGAGCACCAACGCCCATGCTAATCGTAATCGGAGTAGATTTCTACAAGTGTGGAGTTGGGAGGCAGCCGTGGCGATTAATTACCTGCTCCTTTATTGTAGCCACCCTAATTGAACGCCGGTTTGACCAGAAATCACGTTGCTCAAACTAGAACAGTTATATATATATATATATATATATATATATATATTTAAGGTTCTGTTTGGAAGTTGCTAAACTTTAGCCCCCATTTTAGCCCCAATTTTAGTCCTTAGAGAGCCAAACTAATGGGCTAAAACATGAGTGCTAAATTTTAGCCCCTTCAACGAGTGCTAAAAGGGGCTAAATGGTGCTAAATGTGACCCTCCTACATTAATTGTCATCATATCTTTGTCCTCAAACATATGGATGCTAAGAACATCTACATTGTACTTGTTATTTTTGATTTGCTATTCATAGCAATAGCAACTCTTCATATTCTAATTGGTTTGCTATTTTGTTATCCACTCAAATGTAATTACTAAATGTGAATTGCTATTCAAATACAACTATATTTAATCAATTTATATATATGCAAAGAAAGTGAAAACAATTAAACAATCTTAATATTCAATAGAATAGCAAGTTTGATTGGCTTGTTAGAACATCTCTATTATACTTGTTATTTTGCTATTCACTCCAATGTACTTGCTAAATATGATTATCTATTTAAATGTAACTATATTTTATCAATTTATATACATGCAAAGAAAATAAAAATAATTAAACAAACTCAACATTCAATGTAATAGCAAGTTTTGTTTGTTTGCTAGATGTAGCAAGTGTGGAGAGAGGAATAATAAGCCTCCTAAAATAACAAGTCAAGTAGCAAGTATAATGAAGTGATTTTTTAGATCATACTTGCTATTTTAGAGGATAACAAGTGTGATAACAAGTACAATAGAGATGCTCTAAAAAAGGAAAAGGTTAAATGAGAAGAAAATGAGTTTTGTACAATCGTTGCTAAAATTTAGACCATATATCTAAACAATAAAAAAAGCTAAAATTTAGTCCTCTATTCTACAGTCTAAACTTTAGCTCTCTCCTTCCAAACAGACCTAATTACACTATCATGTCTTTAGTTGATGGGAAAAATATTAATAAATGATAGAGAAGGAAAAGAGAAGAAATCAGGTCTGAAATCCTAGAAACAAAAGATTACGAACATACGAACAGGGAAAAAAATATTTGAATGATTAATTAGTTTGTCGCTGCGTAAATACCTCTGACTCGAGTCTGACGCGATCGCGAGACCTTTCGATTGCTCCGATCCCTATCTCCAACCGAAACGAAACGAAGCCCTGGAACGATCGATGGATTGATTGCTCGCTCCGAAAGTTCCAGACGGGCGGCCGCCCTTATCCGGTTATCCCAACTCGACTTGCCGAAACGTTTAAACTAATATTCCATTTATTTTATTATTATATAGCAGCAATATAATCATAAGGATATTCTTAATAAAAAAAATCAATAATTCATCTTTTTAAGATATACGATAAATTGATGATAATGTTACTCTACCATAAACCGATAATAACAAGTTATCCACGCGACAAAAAATCGAAGCGATTTCTTCGCATTGATTAATTTTCAAATCACTTTATTTTATTTTATCTATACGAGTGACAAAATATCATTTGTTCGATTTCACTACGGGAGAACAAAGACAAGGCCCCATTTGCAATCAACACAGCGTTCGCGGAGAGCCGTACTTGGCAAAAAAAACTCGTCAAACCCACTGTCGGCAATTAGGGGTTCGCCGAGTGTTTTTTGGGTACTCGACGAACATGTCTCCGAGGGTCAAATTTAACACTCAGCAAAAATAATACAATAACAAAGCTCTGACGGACGATTTGCCTTGAGTGTCTAAAATTTGGCACTCAACAAACAAAAAACAGGAAATAAAAAATGTACAGTACGGAATGGGTGTCTCATATGCACATTTGGTCGAACACCTAGCGGGTGCGACACGTCGCGGTGGTGGCAACCAGATCAAGGCGCTGCCGACCGTGGCAGGGGCGCACGCAGTGTGGTGTGGCACGGTGGGGAACGAGCGGAGTGGCGAACGTGAAGACCAGGGCGGAGGGCGCGTGGAGTGGCCGGGCAGGGCGTGCGCGCAGGCTGAGCGGTGCACGCGCGGTAGGCTGGCGATGAGGTCGGCACGACGTAGCGAAGAGATGACGACGATGCGAACTACGACGATGGCCGCACGAAGGTGACTGAGAAAGCGGCGTCAAGGCGAGGCGTGCAACATGGAGCGGCGACGGTGATGCGGTGAGGAGGGCCGCGCCATGTGGCAAGGACGGCGGAGCAGCGAGGGCCACACAACGAGGATTAAATTAGATAAGTTATGTTGTATTTTAATTGTATAAAAAGTTTCGAGTTCAAATTAGAATTTAACTATGATTTGCTTATAAATCTTTCTCGTTACTTCTCTAAAACCTAATTTGTCCTCGAAGAATCTCCGCTATTTTAACATCCTATATGAAAAAAAATCTCTAAACATTTTTAAATTTTTATCACAATATACATATATCATAACACATCTTTTTTAGACTTCACTTGATTTTTTTAGAATTAAAAAACTATAAAACATCATGTTGTCGATCGAGTGTCGTAACCTATATTTTTAGTAATGTCTTTATATTTGTATAATAATTAAAATAGACTCAAAACATGAATATGATTTTTCTATAATTTTTTGATAATTATTGCACGCACTTGTAGTTTAAATTCCACTTATTTCAATTTAAATCCTAGAAACACACTTAATGAATTAAAAATAGTAAAATGACACATAAAAATACCAAAATTTTAAATTAGATAAGTTATGTTGCATTTTGATTGTATAAAAAATTTCAATCTAAAAACAAATTGCAAACATTACATAGCCTCGAAACAAGATTTTACACAAAATAAATACTATTTTTGGCTTCTCGAGTGAGAAAACACTCGGTAACCTACTGTCTTTGCCGAGAAAAACACTCGGCAAAGCCGATTTTTTTTGTCCACTCAAAGACACCGTCGCGACTCCCGTTAGTCTCCAGCTTTACCGAGTGTATTTTTTGGGGGGGCACTCGGCAAAGAATTGATTCGCCGAGTGTTTAAAGTTTGCTGAGTACTTGAGATATTACACTTGTCAAAGCGGTGGACACTCGGCAAACATGCAGTTTCCGGTAGTGTTTGGTGTAGAGTAAAATTTTTTAGAAGGTCAAATCCGGTTTAGGGGTGCCTTTCACGAAAGCGAGATACTTGCGGAAACAGCTCTCCCAACATTTTTTCCTGAACACGTCATATGCAAGTGAGCATTCGGTTGGGATTCAGCTCTGAAATCCACTGGTCACGATGCATGCGTACACAGTTCATCGTCGCGGCGTAGACAGTAAACGGTTGACAAATTGACATCACATCGGCAGTATCCACAGACAGGTTCACATCTTTTTATCATCCATGCGAAACAAGTCTCCCGGTTGGAAAACGTTGGGCTCAAAATTTCAACCAAACATGCATCTAATCCTGGTTTTCTTCTGCTCGGTTCTTCTTCTCGTTGCCGTTGTGAGCTGTGGCTGATGGCAGCATGGTCTTCCTTGACAAGAAATTATGAAACTAGAGCCTCTTGCCGGTATTTTAAATGTCGATAGAGGTATAGTTTTATAATCTCTTGATGATGTTATCGAGATTCACAATTTTAAAAAACAAACATTATTCATAAAAAATCTGTCCGTACCATGCCCAGCGTGATTTATTCCAACGCTTGAGACTCACGCCCTCACCGAAAGCATTTTCTTTTTTTGTTTCTTTGATTCCAAGTCAGTGTCACCGGACTAATGTTGCGATCAAAATGTGAAGCCCACGTACGCCTGGGTTTTTAAACGAAATTACCTTGTTGTGCATGCAGAAAACAGGTGCGCAAGTGGGAGTTGTGAGAAGTTGGCAAGAACAGGCGCCAGAAATGAAGGGTTAAAAGGAATCTGGAATGATGAGGATGAACCATGCCCTCATCCTCAGGAGTCAGGATCAGCTAGCTGACTGGAGCAAGGTTTCGTTTCCTGGCCGGGGCAGTGGACG
The DNA here is from genome assembly GCA_019279435.1 of Zizania palustris. Classification (NCBI taxonomy): domain Eukaryota; kingdom Viridiplantae; phylum Streptophyta; class Magnoliopsida; order Poales; family Poaceae; genus Zizania; species Zizania palustris. The sequence goes on along the minus strand of JAAALK010000288.1, from coordinate 84,094,865 downwards.
CACAACGATCCGATTAATTAGACTTTCTTAGATTCCATCAACTAATAGTTAGTAATTACAAATTAATTTTAGCTCATTCAAATAGTACAATTAAATCTAGCCATTGATTTTAGAGAGGTACAATTACAAAAAAATTGTCTAACTCTGCCACCATCGCCGAGTCGTCCACCACCACCCTGCCGCCACCGGGCTCTGCTGCCCCGCTACCCCTGAGCCCCGAAGTTCTCATAGATCTAGCCGCACACCACTGCTGCCGCCACCGGTCCCTAGCCGTTGCCCCACCGGCTAGAACGTCGGCGGTCATGACCTTGGACGCTAAGCTTATTTTTTTCCTTTTTTTGAGATGAATTTATGAGAATATCCTTTCACTTTCCACTAGAAAAAATGTACTGATTTTTGCGCTGAAAAATATTTGTCTAATCTGAGTCGTTGGACGAGAGTGATTAACAGTTCAGATTCGGTACCTCATCGTCCTCAAGGATGGTAAAATTTATCTAATTTTTTTAATCCACAAAAATAAACAAATTTGAGATAATAGGGCCCTTGAACTATTTTGCCCCTTAGGGCATGTACAAACCTGAGACGGTGGAACGATTTTCAAAGTACAAGAGACAACAAAGAAACTGCATGGTACAACCTTAAGCCCCTGAATCATAAATGCAGCTAAGAAACAATGCGTATAAAGAATCGTGTAGAGACGGGCAGAGCCCGTCTCTTGTATTTTTTCAATTAATCCCCTAAAGACCTCTCAAAAAACCACCTATTAAATGAGGGTTGTACACGCCCTTACACCACCTAGCACGATTATTATAATATGGGCAAAGTCGCCTTTAGCCACATATTAGTTCAAAGTATCCAAATATATATAACTAATTTTTAGCCAATTAATAATTAACTTTAGCTATTAGTTATTTAACTATTAGTTTTAGCGCATCCAAATAGCTCCTTACGAAAAATTTTGGTTACCGAACGGTCGCATGGATATTTCTAGCCTTATTTAGTTATTTTTACGGGGAAAATTTTAAAAACTTTACGTAATTTGTCTTAAAATAACGTAAAAAACGTTTGTAAATATATTGTGTTCCAACTTCCAAAAGCCATGAACTCAATTATTTTAGGGTGTGTTTGGTTCTGTTGTGAGTTGTTAAAAATCTGTTGTGAGCAGTCTGCTGTAAGTTGTCTGATGTGGAAAAGCTAAAAATCGTTTGATTAAAGATGTTGTGAAAAAACTACTATGAGCTAACTATTTTTTATAACTTACATAATTTTCATCATTATAATATTCTATACAAATATATAAATAGGAAACACTCAACATTGATGCAACCAAATAACTAGAAAATATATTACATAAATAAAAAACGCATAGTTCATCTCATAAAGTAACTGGTAACCACATATTATCTAATGAAATTGTGCAATGCAATACAAACCATAATACTGTTAGATCAATCAAGACACCTTGAATTCATGCTATTTAATCTATACTAAAAATCAGAAAAACGGAAAAACAGAAGCAAAAAAAGAGGGATCTAAGCTGCTTCCAAATTTCTATTAAAAAATATTTTTTTCACAGCAGGAGCAGTTTTGGTAAACCCGTTTAATTCAACTTCTGCTTTTTTACGGCAAAAAGAAACAGATTTTAAAATCAAAACCAAACGCACGGCTGAAACGGTGTGTTAAACGGCTTATAAACAAATTAGCGTTTGTCTTGACTTTGTGATGCTACAAAGATGAGAGGTTCCTGCCTTTTTCTGTAGTGGGGATCTGTGGGGTCAACCGTGCTGCCACCGAACGAAACAGAGCAAACAGATCTTTTTTTTTCCCATCACACTAATCTTGTTCAACATGGTAGTACAAGAAGCACACATTTCAGCTCAATTTGTACAAGGATTTCTCGTGATACACCAAAATTCCTGAAAAAAAAGGTAATGAAATTTATCTTCACTTATCAGTTGAGAATGACACCCCCCATAATTGTCAAGGATAATTGTTTCCCTTATGGGCTTATGGCACCATATTATCCACGTAACACAGTGGGCATATCTTTCCCCGGATTCAATGAATCACAAGGAAAATGAGAGTGGGTCCCATGGAGACAGGTAGTGGATAGGATAGGCCAGCCATCCACCAAGGTCCCTTGTTTTCCTAATGTCATCTGCACCCTTCATCCAAGGCCTCAATTATCACCAATGACCAGTCTATCCACTCCTCTCCTATCCCTTTCATTTTCAACATATTTTTTTATACTACTTTTGAAATTTTATATTTATTTTTTATGTGTTGTTTTGGGCTTCCAAGAATCTTAGTAAATAGTTTTCTCCATGAGATGTTCCTAAACATACAAGAACAGATAAGGTAGAGAGTTAGATGTAAAAGCATCTCTAATGGTATTTCTGTCTAGTTCTCTGAATTTTTTATTTTGTTTTTTGGACAAAATCTCATGTCATATTATTTAAAAACAGGAATTGAGATTATATAGATAGTATTGTAGATTAATTGATTTTTAGAAACGGTTAAAGTTAGAATTGTTCCATGTATAATTAATTATAAAGTCTCTTTTGGAGCTGCATAAACTACTTGTTAATACCTCTGCAGTTTTCTTTCTTGCCCTGCTTGTAGAGCCTTTCCCTCTCCCTTTGTCTCACTGCCTTTCTTTATTCTCAAGCTGGTATCTTCTTCTCAAGCAGCCAAAAGAAAGCAAAGGTTGCAATTGCAAAACTGCTCAGGCATCTGCTCTCCTCTTTATAAAACCAAGGGGACCAGAGGCACAGGACAAAAGCCCCCAAACCAAAGCTGCTTGCTTCTTTCTTTCTTGTTGGCCTTCTTCTTGCTTGCTTGCTTGATCAATTGTTGCTTCTTGAGACCCTCTCCTCCTTGCCCAAGTCTCTGTGTTTTGTTGCAGACTTCAGCAGAGGGGTGAAGCATAGGCATAGTCTGTTGTTGGTTCCTGAGAAGTCATGTTTCATGGTGGCAGGCCTTTGTCCCTCAGGGGCTCTCTCAAGGCCCTTGAAGCTGATATCCACCATGCCAACACCCTGTAATCCTCTTCTCCTTTTCTATTTGATTCTTGGTGTCCTCTTTTGGTGCTTGATTAACCAGGAAAAGTTGTGCAGAGAAGAAAGCTGACCTTTTTATCTCTGATTCTTGGGCTGTTTATTTTAACATGCTTGATGTAATTTGTGGAGGATAGCTTGTTGATGTTCTTGACATGTAGTGATAATCGATGGTTCCTGTTCTTTCCAGGGCGCATGCTATACACAGGGCCTATGGGGGTACCTGTGTGCAGATGAGACTGTCATACAGCTCCATGGCTCCAATCATCCTTAACCTCATCCAGTGGATGGATTGCAGTTGCTCCCTTTCATATACCCTTCCTAGCTACCTAGGTCTCCTTGAGGTTCTTGTATACAAGGTATCACATTTGACCCTCACAAGCCTTGAAATATATGAGCTGGGGTAATTTTTGAGATTCTGAGCCATGATTCTGATGCTAAGAATTGCTACTGTTCTGCCTTCAGGTTTATGTTGATGAGGGTGCCTCTATATCCACCATTGAAAGGAGGGCAAGCCTCAAGGAATTCTATGGTTTGCCCCCCATATCCTTGACCTTCAAGTTCCAGTTTTGAGTTCTTGTTGCCCTTCTGCAGTGACTGTAACATGTGATTTGGATACCATGGAATGCAGCTATAATATATCCGTTCTTGCAACAACTCGAGGGGAACCTGATGGAGAAAGAATGCAAGGGGAAAGGATGGTGCAATGAGGCTGCCTCCGGCGACGGCGGCCGGAAGCTTTACGCCGCCGCCGATAAGGACGACGAGAGGGAAGATGAGTGCGGCATTTGCTTGGAGATTTGCACCAAGATGGTCCTTCCAAACTGCAACCATGCCATGTGCATCAACTGTTACCGAGACTGGTAATTGCTCCCCACTCTTCTTGCTTATCCGTTGAGATGCATTCAGCTGCAAGATGACACCTGACCCGACCCAGGATATTTATCAATTAGGCCCCATGTCACATGCTATCATATAATACTGCAAGTTGCTTTCAATACCTTCAAGGTAATGTTGATTTTGGAGAGAGAAAGTTGATTTTTTTTGGAGAGAGAGAGAGAGAGAGAGAGGGAGAGGTAATGTTGCTACCATATAATATATCCAGTTTTTTTTAAGAAAAACTTGCTGCTGTTTGTGAGCTGCTCCTACTCACTCCTAAACGTTGTTAGTTACAGTTTAGGGAGGGTAGTTCAACTGTTCAACGGCACAACTTTGATGTGCTCAATTTTGCATCTTGTGGTGTCTCAACTCTCAACCTACTTACCTGCATTTAGTGTAGGTAAAGCTACATTCTCCCCAAATGTTCATGAGCCCTATGCAAGACTTTTAATTGAGTACTGCTCTGTCAGAGTTAAATGCACAAATTGTGGTACTTCATACCTTTGTTAAGGGCTCTGCACATTGTCATTGAAAAAACAACTGTCACTTGTCCATCCATGGCATGAAGAGGAGGCAACTAGGAAAGCCACAGCCAAATAAACAAACAGCAATGTAGCTGACTGGCAAGATCACAAATCCAAATTGAAAGGGATAACTGCAAGCTAAATGATGTTCTCTTAGTTGGCAGATCATACTTGTGTATGAAGGGAAGTGCTGCCTGCAAGCTATCCTGCGTGGCATAGATCAAGTACAGCATTCCATGTGTCTTTATAATAATAGTCAACTGGTGGCTTATTCCAAATTTTGGACTGTGAATAGTTCTTCAGGTACAATGATTCAGAGTAGGTATAGTTCATTGCAATTATGGTTGCAGATACATTTGGTAAGTGGCCTATCCTAATTCTAGAGGAATTGCTATCTGGCAAGATGATTTTTGCATTTTAGAGGAATTGGGTGGTCATGTCCACAGCTGTTCCAAGAACCTCTTCCCGTTTCTGTTCATTCCCTTCATCTGCATATGCCATCGGATTGCAAGGCCTAACAATGCCCATGACGGCTGCAGGTATACAAGATCTCAGTCGTGCCCGTTCTGCCGCGGCAGCCTGAAGAGAGTCCGGTCAAGAGACCTCTGGGTGCTCACCGGCGACGACGACGTGATCGACACGGTGACCCTGGAGAGGGAGAACGTGAGGCACTTCCACAGCTTCATCGACAGCTTGCCCATCATCGTCCCAGACAACGTCTTGCTGGTGTACTACGACTACCTAGTCTGACGAGAGCGAGGAGGCCCAGAATTCGCGTGTTCCGGCAGCCGACCATCCCCTGCAGATCGAGTCTGGCTAGCGAAGGAAGAAGCCGTTCGTCCCAAAGACGACGACGACGCCGTTGCCTCCTCATATTAGGCTGGCTCTGCGTAGTCGCATTGTTCGTTGTAATAAGTGTATATACCGAATTAAAGAGAGACCGGGAAGATGGTTTTCTCAAGTTTAACAGCTTGTGTTGGCATTTCTGCTCTGGCAAATTGCCGGGGAATTCATCAGACTCAGACTCTGCTGGGCCAATTGTGTCGAGGCATCCATGGGTTTTCACTCTATGAATCAACCACGTCAAAACTGTCTCCTGCCGTTTGGTTTTGGCGTGTACGTCACGACCATTCCCGGTCCTTTTCGAAGCCACGATACGATACGATTCCTGTGGCTGAACCGCTGAAACTTGAGGCTCTGAGGGCGACGAGACCGACTCGGCTCGGCCCAGACAGCGGACAGCCTCAGCCTCAGGTAGTCAGGTGCCCACCGTTCCAAATAACAATCGTGTTCTAGAGTCTAGACATAGCCGGAGCAAAATCGCGTGCTTTTTCCGACTAAAAAAGAACTGGAGCTCTGAGCCTCGATTAATGCAGACGGTGACGAAACGGTACAATTGTAGGCTTGTAGCCATGAGCTCGCCGAAGCCCTACAGACGGAAACCTTACAGCAACTATCAAAACATTATTCCCAATTCCCCCCTAAGAAAGAGCATTTCGTGAGACCCCTCATCCGGATTAGAGGATTTTGATTTCGAAGATGAGCTTAAGAGCTCGCCAAAAGTTCAATTTTACAATATCCAACACAACTTCTGTATTTCGCTAAAAGTTCAGTAATACAGATTAGGCGAACGACTGCGGAAATCATTTCATAGTGGTGAGGTTCCAAACCTTTTATTGACTTTAAAGTGTTTCAAAGATGCGGTTTCAAACTAACATGAGTTAACCTCATGAGGTATACGGTGACCCCGACTAGCTCGTAACCTCGCAGAACAGATTAGGCGAACGATTCCGGAAATTATTTCATAGTGGTGAGGTTCGAAGCCTTTTATTGACTTAAAAGTGTTTGGAAGATGCGGTTTCAAACTAACATGAGTTAACCTCCAAGGTATATGGTGACCCCGACTACCTCGTAACCTCGTGGCCCTCACGAAGGCTCCACTACATAGGAGCCCCATAAACGAGACAATATATCTATTTTACAAATGTGTTCACACGCGTCTTTAATATTCTACTCATATAAAATCATGTGAATAGAGTCCACGTAAACAGTTATAACCATAAATCAGAATAGTATTTTCCTATTGCGTCTTAGCCTATAAATACACATCCCTTTTATTGTAATAAGGAAAAGAAATCACAAAATAAAACTGTTGCGTAAAAGATTACGCTAACAAGTTTAGGCAAAGTGTTTGCTTACGAGGACTATTCTAAGCCTCAAAATTGAATAATAGCTTGAGATAGTTCAAAGTGTGTATTAAATAAATATTTGATATCCCTTACAGAGCGAAGAAGAAGGGTATTTATAGACATAATACATTAGAAAAAGACTCATTTATCCTCTAATTACAATTGATTTAGAAGATATTGTTTAATATTATTCATAGAGTTAAAAAGGTAAAATACTAATATAATTAATGAGAAAATAATCCTTCTGTTCTTGTTGACAATACCCCTTCAGATAAAAAGGCTTCAGGATTCTTCATCATGCAGAGGCTTTCATTGTATAAGTCTCCGAATACAAAGAGGCTTTCATTGTAGAAGGCTCCGAAAACAGCGAAAATCTTTGCTTCTAATTGTGTTGATGTTGAGGCTTGCTTGCAAGACTAACTCAATCCACAATAAATTCTAAGAATGCTTCGAAACTATTTAAACCTATTAAAGTAATCTTTTGAGCCAACAACACAGAACTGAGCAATAACTTTTGATTCATTGGTTTACAATTAAGGCAAGATCTACATTTTCTATACTTCATTACTCCAGCCAAGTCCTAGACATTTGGGGGCATTTTCGATATTCATTCATAGAAAACAGGCCCTAGACAACAGGTTATTTGAGGGCAGGAACTGTTATTAGTTAATCGACCAATCAATCACAAGCCCAGTCTGCACAGCACAGGATAATCCAACAGAAAACTAAGAGCAAAACGCCTCTACACCGGAGCACATACAAAGTAAAGGTTTAATTAATATAGTAGTATATAGTGAAAAAAGATAGCATGGAACAAAACGCCGCTGCTCCAATTTACCACATGCAGCATTTGCATGATAGGAATAACAAAAAACTACTACGGGTGGACAGGTATTATTAAAAGCATAAATTGGAGATTATTACGACAGAAGTTTTTGATACCCGAAGATCTGACGCTCGATAAGCAAACCACACTCAGCACCCTAAATAAATATCGATACGCACGATGTCCAAGAACTGGACCTTCAGCCACCCCCATGCCGGAGAGGCAGATCAGTACTTGTAGTCCTTGACGTGAAGGCTCTCAGAGGCACCCTCGCCGAGGACAGCATCACCCTGGTATGTACCGAGGGTAGCCTCGGAGTTGGCCTTGCACCTGGTGAGGAAGGCCTTCCTTGCCTTCTCGATGTTGTCCGCCTTGCCAGCCCAGGCCTTGAGGGTGCTCTGCTGGAGGGCACGGCCGAAGGAGAAGGACAGGGCCCATGGCTTCTTGGTCTTGAGCTTGTTCATGGCGTTCAGGTTCAGGGTCGCCTCCTCCTCGCTCTGTCCACCGGAGAGGAAGACAATGCCAGGTACAGCGGCAGGCACGGTCCTCTGGAGGGCACGGACGGTGTACTCAGCAATGAGCTCATGGGGCACCTTCTTGGAGTCAGAACCCGGGGTGACCATGTTGGGCTTCAGAAGGGAACCCTCGAGGAGGACATTGTGCTCGTTGAGTGCCTTGTAGCAAGCAGCGAGTACCCTCTCCGTGACATAGGCGCAGCGGTCAATGTCATGAGAGCCGTCGACAAGGATCTCAGGCTCAACAATCGGCACCAGCCCATTCTCCTGGCAGATGATGGCATAGCGAGCCAGACCCTGAGCATTCAGGTCAATGGCAAGCTGTGATGGCTCGTTGGCACCGATCTTGAGAACCGCACGCCACTTGGCAAAGCGGGCACCAGCCTCGTAGTACTTGGCGCAGCGCTTGCCAAGGTCATCATGGCCCTGGGTGGTGGTCTCTTTGTTGGTTCCAGCTACCTCAACGGTGCCCTTGTCCACCTTGATGCCAGGGAGGACACCACCCTCCGTGAGGACATCAACGAAGGGCTTGCCATCCTTGGTCTTCTGGTACAGGGTCTCCTCAAAGAGGATGACACCGCTGAGGTACTGGAGGGCACCAGGGGTGCAGAAGAGGAGCTCACGCAGAGAACGACGGTTCTCCTCAACATTCTCTACATTGATGCTAGCAAAGCGCTTGCCAATGGTGCCAGTGGACTCATCTGCAGCAAGGATACCCTTGCCAGGAGTGCCAATGTAGGCAGCGTTCTTGATGAGCTCGTCTGTAATATCATAAAACAGATGTCAGCAGAAAATTGTGCAGGTTACCAAACTATCCCTGACAAAATACAAATCTACCGATACAGAAATTTTGCTAGAGACATGCACGCCATCTAAATCACCTTTTAATACTGTTAATACCCCACCGTATATTACTAATTTGTCAAATAATGCATCTGAATAAAATTACTGCATCTACATAACGGAGAATAGAGCTCGCGACTTGATAAGCACAAACAAGTGTATATTACCTAACCGAAAAAGCAAATCGATTTGTAGATCGAGTAATATAGGTGCAACTTTCAATGGTGGAAGACGAGATAAACCTGAGACACAACAGAACTATGGAAGTAGCAATCTACAAATTGAAGCAGCGCTATCACCGGTGCAGATGCGATGAACACTTAAAAGCACTAAATAAGTATAAGATTAGCAGCATAGGACGCATCACCTGATGCAACTACTAATTCATAAACGCACGATCCAACTCGGAGCGGCTAAACCCTTTGGAAAGCACCCAGACCCCTAAAACTAACAGATGCACAACACCAAAGATCTCCTGAACAGATCTGGCAAATTCCTCGAATCCTACCGCACGCTTGCGAGCACCACCTAGATCTAAACGTACCGAACAGCAAACAGAACAGATCTAAACACGCAGCCCCGCACCAGAAAAAGGAAGCACAAGCACGCCGCACAGAACAGCGAACAGATCGAGAGAGAGCAAGACGAAGACGGAATCGGAACCATACCCTTGTACTTGCCGCTGTAGGCCGACATGGTTGCGGAGAAAACGAGAGGCGACGAGAGAAAATTGGGAGAAGATTAGTTTGGCAGGGGAGGCGGCTGTGGAGGAAAGGGGCGAGGAGGAGGCGGGTTATAAAGAGGCCAGGCTTGGACGAGGGGAAAGAACGCCGCGATGCGATCTAGGTGCGGCCCCGTAGGATGGATGCGAGGAACCATGTGCTACCAGCTCGCGTGGCCCCTGGATTCCCATCTATTTCCGACCAAGCCCTTGAGGGACCTATGTGTAAGGCGAAGACTGAAGAGTTTCCTATAGAAAGCATCAATTCGTATGGGTATGTATATTCATAAAACTTCCAGGGATCTGAGTGCAAAAACTCCACCTGGCTCAACCCGGCTGCACTCACGGGTTCGCGGCGCGCACCTGACCCAACCGTGACACCCACTCCACTCGCACACCCACCGACCCGAGGAGGACCGAAACCAGACGCGATGCGACGCGCCGCCCCGAGCGGTCCAGCGGCGCGCGCCGCCACCGAATGGGCGAGAGCGGTTTCTCGTCGGGGCACGCGTCGCGGTATTGGACCCGCCCACCGGACACGCGTCCGCTCCGCCTCCGCGCGCGGGGGGCGCCTCGGATGGCGTGGCGAGAAGTGAGAAACGTCGGTCGCAAGCGGTTTCCGGGGGGCAGGACGTACGCCGCCGACACGTTCCAGTTTCGCCCGCCGCGGTGCGCCGTCCCCTCTCACCTTTTGCCCGCGCCCCCTGGTTTTCACTTCCTTCTGCCTATCGAAGTACTACTCGTGAACCCGTTTATTAGTTTCGACGAATCGGCATGCAACACGCGGTGCTCCGCGCTTGTGGGGGAGGGAGAAGAAGAGATGCCGCCGATTCGAGAGGGTATAATCGCCATTGGGTAAAGCGGAAACAGAAAACGCCGTCGCCGGAGCACCTTTCTCCGTCCGGGGGATGCGCTAGGCTCCGGCGAGTGGCCGTGATGCATCGCCACGTACGCTATTCGTTGCCTCGCTGGCCCGTGATGCACGAACTCACAATCCAAACTTCCTTTTTCTTCCGGGCACCAACAAATAAACGCGAACTGAAAAGTCAAAGGCCGAGAGGCTGATGATTTATTGACAAAATGATTTTGATTGTTTAATTTTAGTTTTTCGCTATAAATTTTGATTGCTCGAGATGAAAGAATTTAGTCACAAATCATTAAATCTCTCTCGCACGGGTCATTGTCCTCGTCGTTTGCCGGTTGACCTCGAAATCAAATGGCTTAGAATAATCTGGTCTCTCCGGCGACGAGCCCGGCAGAGAGGAGTCTGACAGGGACCTGAAGCCGAAAACACCATGAACAATGGGCAATTGTGAATTGTGATACGAGCAGTCGTTTCTGATGAGAGGTGACATGCGCCGGTGCTCGCCATGATGGAGGACGAGATCAAGTGTCATTTTGCTTCCTAACATTCTTTAGTAGACGCGCCCACTCGAGAATCTTGCAATACTTTAGCTCGTTTATGCAACGGAAGCCGGTTCAACTGGACATTTGATGACTGTTATATTTTCGGTAGCTAGTTGAACCGTAAGTCTCCAATAATGACATGAGAATCCGGATGGTAAGTTGACCACTATAAGTTGTCGGCTAGAAGTAGATTAGTAGAAGATGCCGCTTATAGTACAGTAGTCTAGTTCCAATTGCTATCCATGCGTCAACTGCACGGAAGGAAAGTTCTAAAGCTGGCTCTTGCACTTATTTTTTTATAAGCGATTGTTCAAATGAATAAAATACTGACCATTATGAGAGCATACGCTGCCAACTGTCGAACTATAAAAATAAACGACCTGTTTTTTTACAAATTGCCATCAGAATAAGTTCATTAATCACATCCCCCAAGTGCAGCACCTACAGAAAGAGAATTTGCTAATCAAACTGCACCTGCTTCCGTTCTCTAAAACAGATAGGAAGAGAACAGTGCTCGTGAGTAAACAGACCGGAGAACGGAACCAACACTAACCATTTCACTTCTTCGATCAGTTGTTACATATCTATAATGTTACAAGAACTATGAGGTGCAAACCTTTGATATGACACTGCTTGAACACCAAATTAAATAAGAATGAGAACCTAGCAATCAATCAACAATCAAAGAAGAAAAGGAAAAAAGAAGATGAAAACAAAAATGGAGTGTACAACACGAAGACCCACAAAATTGGGGGCTGAATTTCTGGTATCCGTTCCTAGACATCGTACTTCTTTGGTTGGTGCCATTGCGCTAAAATTATTGACAAGTAACCAAGCAATGATGATTTAGCAGGGTATGTCCTCCTGCCATGCAGATGCTTCCCTCCAAGATCAGTATACTTCAATTTGTTCTCTCTCTCGATCTGCACAATCACAACAAATTAAATTAGTAGAGGAACTCAAATGGAAGTCTTTTTACCAGGTGAATTTCTTAAAAGATTGCAAAGAAAATGGTTTGTCATCAAAGTAAATATATATGTAATATGTTGTCTACCTTGCTTATTTTCCCATCCCTCAGGTAGTACCTGATACCAGACCAATTAATTGACTGTGAAAAATGAGACCTGAATGCAGATATAGGGTAGAGAAAATTGTCCACCAACACAGCAATGAAGACCTGATTGGAGTTCAAGTGTTCAACCAAAATAAAGTTTAGCAAATCATGATAGCAGGAAGAGCGATATGCCGATATCACTATTTAATAAAGCTGGCATTTTAGAAGGGGTACTCACAAGCCCCCAGTTATAAGAACCAAGTGAGACTTTTGGTCCTTCAGGAGACAACATGTTGCAGAGTTGAATTTCCACCTTTGTCAGATTCCACATTGAAACAAGCTCTGTGAGAGTGCATATTAACAAGCAGCACACTAGTTTCAGACCTGAACACACATAGCAGATGTTTGGTGAGAAACAACAGGGAGATGGACGCGTGTTTGTTATAAACTAAGAATAAGAAATAACAATTTTCCAGCTTTTGTGGATTTTAGATGGGAAGGCATGTACTGACCAGAAGATGAGTTAGATGCATCTTTCACAATTTCACTGTAAGGTGCTCTAAGTGCAGCCACAACATGTACCAAAGCCATAATATAGGGCCAGACAAATCCCCAGGACAAATAGCAATGTGATGCAAATAGTGCACGGTTCATCATCCAGTTAACCTTTGATACATACGATTCAAGAACAAAAGTTTGTTTCCTTAGATAATTCCAGTATCTGCATTAAAATAGAGCAGATGAATGCAAAGAGGGGTATTGGTCAATAAGCTGGTTGGTTTTTATTGCCTGCACATAAGATGCATATGGTTTCTATGTTAAATTTGCAGTACCTGGAGAAACTAAGGTCACTTGCGAGAGGGTGGGGAAAAACAGCAACAGGTGGTGAAGATATGAGCCTTTTATACTGTCCTGTAAAAAGGATTTACTCTGTTATAATAATGGGGTCACATAATTGAACATAAGAGTAGAACACAAGATGCAGCTCCAAGTTTTCTCCCACTTTGTTATGCCATTGGGCATGGTAAGTTGGTAACAAGCAGCCCCATCCCTCTTACATAGGGAGAGGAACTGAGGAAGTCTATCATTTTATCAAATAAGCAATATGGGAATAAGCTTACATAGTCATGATAGTGGTCTCATTTGCTAAATTCCCTAATGAGTGGTTTACGTAAAGTGACCACAAAAAAGACAATATATTCAAGATTCAACTCGTTCATAGGAAAATGATGTGTGGCCCAAATGCACGACTACTGATGGTACATAATTTAAAATGGAGCAAATTCTGAAGCCCCAGATAGAAAGGAAAGTAACTGTTGCATGGTGCCTCAAAAATGGAAAGAAAGGTACACAATTGTATTTCATGATTAATAATTCAATTTTGGAGCTGTATAACAAAATCCATTGGGCAGAACAATACCAGCTATTGCAGCAAGGGTCATATCATCTGAGTAACCACCATCCTTTAATCCACTGACAACACCATATAGGTCTTGCCGAAAATCATCAGCATGCATCTAAAATATACTTATCTTAGGAACAGCTCGAGAGCAAATCTAAAGTTTATGCAAAGCAAAAGGTAAGCCCCTCTTTGGGGAAGAAAGGCTAAATTACAACCTACCATCATACAGCCACCCCACAAAAAGAAAGTCTTCCCACCAGTTGCAAATCCAATTGAACAGGGCTGCAATATGTTTTTTATCAGTATATTGCAAGGAACAAAAATGAAAACAATAAAAATATCGAGATACAGAAGATAGCTAATACTAGATAATGAAAACTGAAGAGTAGCTTGACAAAATCAGATGTGCATACAAAAAAATGCAGCTAAGCAAATCAGCACCCTTGTTTTGAAACTACTACCGATGTTTCATACTATAAGTTTTTTGACTTTCTCAAGGTCAAACGTCTTCAAATTCGACCAAGTTTAAATAAAAATATGTTAACATTTATAATATAAAATAAATACACTATTAAATTAAAACATATTTAGTGGTCGGTTTGATGAAACTAATTTAATGTTGTAATCGTTGGTGTATTTTCTATAAAATTGGTCAAAGCTGAAGAAATTTGACTTAAAAAATTCAAACGACTTACAATATGTAACGTAGGGAGTAATTCAGAAGCAATCACATCAGTGACCCAATCAGGAGTAGCAGAGTGGAATTCACAGTAGTCAGATATTACTACAATAGTTCCTTGAAGGCGTTTTTTTAATTCACAGCTTTTTTGGCAAATATGTAGGATGAGATGCATTAAATAAGTTTATGTTGCACAACAGACCATGCTTGTACTATATAACCAGAATTAACAAATTTACTTGCAAAAAACTTTGCAGGATAGTCTAATATCATGATAAACCAACATACCATGTGATATTCATATATGCAATAACTTCCCAAGCTGCCAGAAGGTAGGTCAAGGGGGTAGCCAGTTTGGATAAATATCTGCTCAAAGAAATATGCTCTGTTAAGTTTGACAGAGAAAGGCAAAAAACACACCCAGTAAAGGAGGAAGGGGGAGAGAGAACCAGAGGGGTTCAGCATAAGCAAACCTCAGGATTTTTCTCCATTTCTTTTGTGAGAGCTCCAATTGTCCCAGGATGCAATCTCACATCATCATCCAGAAACAAAACATATTTGCTGTCCTTATGCATCTTTTTGACACCGATCTGTTTAAATGCATCAGTAGATGTTCATTACCCTATCTACTCATTGTGCTTGTTTGGTAAATACTGAATACTTGAATAGGCAATAAAACCAGAAGATGATACTATAATACTCCCTCTGTTCATAAATAGATGAGGTTTTAGAAAGCATGCAGTCAAAACTAGAAATTTCAACTCACTAATACATGCAAACATATTAACATTTAATATGTGGTAGGTTTGTCATGAAAAATACATTCATGTAGTTATAGTGTTATACTTTTAATATTTTTTATGAATATATGATTACAAAAGGCAATGGTCAAACATGTGTATTGGAGATTGTATTGATGTCCGAGACGACAAGTAAAAAAAGAACAGTGGGAATAACTACTGAAAAAGTAGAACTCTGGCCCAAAGTCCCTATGTAATTTGGTATCCCCATGCTCACAAGGTATACTGCATACAGATTTACTCCCAAAGTTCTTCAGTTAGAAAAAGAGTGAGAAATGGATTATTAACATCATTTCAGTTGCTGACAGTGTACTCAGTAATGAATAACATGCAAATATGAGGGCGTTCAGAGCATGATATAAATAAATAGAACATCAAGAGCATCCAACTTTGCCTAGTGCAAAAGGATAACAGAATACACATCAGGGTGAGAAAGAAATCATTTACGTACTAACTGATTATGAATTTTCTGGCTACATGTTGTTGAGAACCCAGCTACAACCACCTTTGCCTCCAACTTGTCCTGAGAAATCATATGAACCAATCAGGTTACAACAGATAAAGAGAGCTATGGACAGGTCACACGTTACTTGGAGAATAAAACGATTAGTTATTACTTATGAGGTTTTAAACCTACCTTGTACTCCGCAATCAAACGCGAAACAGCATGATAAGCTGGATCATCTTTGCTTTCTACTACAAACAAGAATTCCAGTGACCCACCATAAAGAGATGTGATCTGTAATTGTTTTATGTTAATAGCATAACATTTATCATCATAAACAAAAAAGGCATAATTACATTGCAGTCTGGACATGCCTGAGTTCTCCAATTTTGTAAATTATGTTCACCAAAACCCTTCAACGGCATGATTACCGAGACCCTAGGTAATTTTTCTTGAACATAGTGCTCAAGCTCATCGATGTCATCGCAAAGAAATGCAAAACTATTCCCATCTACAATTTTCCGTCTCATCTTCCGTATTTCCTTTTTCCTAATAATAGAACATATATAGTAAACTATAATGAGTTAATGTTAGATTTCTCGCCTTGACAAAACATGACCAAGAAAAATTGATTACAAAATGGCTTTCTTGAAGGTCCACGTTACCTAACAAAGGCAGCAACAGCCCATCCAAGAGCAAGAGTTAAACAGATGAAACATCCCTGTAAAAATCACAGAACATTGCATTAGAGACCAGAAGCAAGATTTGGTACATATCAAAATATGTACTAGTAAGGGTGAAGCACCATAAAGATACATTAAGATACCAGGTAATCAGCTTCAGAATAAAGCTTAAAGTTTAATATACACTACAAGTACACGATATAGCATGTCATATTCACAAGTATATCCAATATAGATTAAGGAAGTCCAAGTAGCCCAAAAATGGCAGCAAATTACTTATACAACACGAGTAGGAACCAAACCGAGAAATTGGAAAAGTATACACTGATGTGTGACAATACAAATATGTGCTGACTGCTGACTTCATACATACAAATCAAAGTTGCCAAATCGTCATATCGGAATTACAACACCAAAAGCACATCTCACTGTGAAGCCTCGCAGGTTCCATCAACATAGCAATTGAGACTTCACCGCATACAGGCGCTGGTAGAACCTCACATAAGTTCCCATATGTACGGAGGAGGACCCTCTCCGCCCAAAACTACTTCCCCCAAAAGACAGTAACAAACAGTTCGAAATTTCGGCAACAATTCCGCGCCGCCGCGGGACCGGCGGTCCCGGCCGCAATGCGGGAGCCGAAGAGAGAGTGTGGAACGAGGAATGGCTCACCTGGATCTGGACGAAGACGGCGACGGGGCGACAGAAGGCGCGGGCCGCGGCCGCGAGCACCGCGTCAGCGGCGGCCTCCATTGTCGCCATCGCCGCGGCGTCCCCCTCCCTCGCGCCGCGGCGGGCCCCTCCCGAAGCTTCTAGACGCTTCTGGACGGGAGGCGGAGGCGGAGGCGGAGGAGGAGTAGCGAGAGGCCACGTAGGGGACGGCGTCTCTCGCTGGATCTCCGAGCGGTAAGAAACCGAAGAAAGCTAGGGACCTAGGGTCCCCGTCGCGTCGGAACTCGGAGATTTGTATCTGCAACCGCAGCGCAGCGCAGCGGGGTTGGTTTGGGCTGGGTGGTCTTTGCGATTAGGGCCCCGGCCCTCCTTCCCAAATTGCTTCTGGGCCCCTGCTCCCATATTTAATTAGCAACGCTACGGGTACACGGCCATTCTACTCTTCGTTTGATTTGAATTTTATATGTTTGTCTAAAACATTTGAAAAAAATGATACAACGTACGTTTTTGCTTTTTGTCATGGCTATCGTAGATGTACTCGGGTTACGTATTTTATATGTTTTTAAAATATTTTAAAAAATCGATGCAGCATACCGCTCAATCCTATAATATTGTAACTTAGAGATCGAATTTGACATTTCATGATGTAATGAATCTAGACAGTATTATTGTCTAGATTCATTCTGCTAGAAAATATTAAATTTAGTTTATATTATAGGATAGAGAGAGTAGCCTTTTATCTACCGTTATTGGTACTCAGTTATGTTTTTCTGGAACATTTGAAAAAGATAGAAATAAAGTCTCTTTGAACATAGAGAGTACACTGTTAGACTTTTTGTGAAAACATGTCCTCCTATATAACAGGAAATATAATGTCATTTATGTTGGTATAATGTAGTTCATACTTCCAGACCACGAAATTGATAAACTAGCAAAACAAAAATGACCAATTTCAAGCCTACTTGCGTTTCTCGAAAAGGGAAGCTGTGGTAAAAATTATGGTTAATTTCTTCTATGCTATTACAATTTTTACGATTTACCAATACGTTATTGGTGTGTCAATGACAAATAAGAGTCACCACAATTACTGACAATAACATATAGACAATTCTTAAAAAATATAATTAAACAGAGGTAAAATCACGGTAAAACACCTCCGTTTCCTAGCAAGTAGAGGAAGGCAAATGAAAAAAAAAACTTCACAGACATTATGCAGCTTCAAGATCACTGGCCCAAGCCAATTCTCCAAACAAAGTACGCAGATTTCAAAATTTAAAAATATTCAAAAAAAATCATCATGAATTTCAGAATTTACAAAAATAGCATTGTGTCGGACTATAGTAATATAAACCAATCCACACTACATCAACAGACCATCTACTGACCCTAGATCGGCAGATCATCGGTCTAAATATCTAGGTCTATCCAGCTAAATGAGGAGGGTTGGGTGTGCACGTAACAGAAGCATCAGTTTGAGCAAAGAAATCAATCGGAGCGAAGAAGCATCAGGTAGATGCGCATCTCGCGTTGGACATTCTCTCCCTCTCCGTCTCCAATCTAAACGCCCAAAGCTTGACCAGAAAACATATATTCTGTGCTTCTGTTTAGGGAGATTTCAGCTGCTTTCAGCTCTCAACCTGTTTAATTTTCATTTAGAATATAAAATTTAATAGTTATAGAATTTAGAATTCAGAAATAATATAAATACAATATAAAGAAATGGGAAACATCGGTTTTTGTGAATTCTTATGTGCTAGGTTCTAATAATCTTAGGACCTTTCTAGCTTACGGTAGTCAAAATTATAACATAATCCTAATTACTGGATAAGAAATATACGATCAGTTATAATCATTAATTACGATGGATTATTACCTAAATTGGCTGTAATTTTTCTATTTTACACATAATTATTTCCTATTTTAAGCATAAGCTGCTCAAAGAAGGCACATGCTTAAAGTAAAATCAAATTATTTGATAAATAGAAAAAATATAATAAATTTAAGCAGTAATAATTGTGATCATCCACGTAATTAACAGTAATGTGAATCGATCGTCTCTTTACTTACTCATTAATCAGGATTATCCTAATTAGTTTAAGCTGCACCAAATCGCTATAAATGCTCCTTTGAACAGGCAAATATCAGATTTCGATGTCAACTTAAGTAGCTATGTGTTTCTTCTAATCCAAATTTAGTCTCGTAATACTATTTTGGAGTATTAAACATAGACTATTTACAAAACCCATTCATAATCGGTGGATTATTTGCGAGACGAATCTAATGAGTCTAATTACGCCATGATTTGACAATGTGACGCTACAGTAACATTTGCTAATTATGGATTAATTAGGCTTAAAAAATTTGTCTCGTGAATAATCCTCCGATTCTGCAATTATTTTTATAATCAATTTAAGTTTAGTGCTTCAAATTAATAAACATACGATGTGACATTGACTAAATTTTAGTTCACGGAACTGAACCCCCCTAACACAGCCTGGTATCGCGTTGTATCTGCTTGCCAGAATGCCAGCTCTCCGATTCTTCTCCATCCAGAAAGAGACACAGTCACTCACACACTGGCTTATCATCGTTTTGCACGTAATTCAGACGCTGCTACTGACCGGACGTACGTAGATTTCACAGCAATTTTGTCGGACGAGAGATTACCAGAGCTTCTGTCGTTCTTGATCACACAGTTGCGGTTCAGAGCTTGAGATCGGAGGGCTGTGCTGTGTGGCACTGACGCATCATCATATCAGCAGCACTGCATGTATGCAAAAGTCCAAAAGTAGGCTTCTCAGAAAATCGACATGGAGCCTGACAGATTGTTCCCTTTGTCAAATGATCAGTATCTAAGGCTTTCTTCAGACATTGAATTCTCAAGCTTTTTTGGTGGAAGAGCACGCTATAGATTAAAGGGAAATCTCTTGCAGGACCTGAAGAAGTCAAGAAAATGAGTGCTGCACCGACCAGCCTACAAGATCTGAGCAAGCAGATAGCTTAGTTTGGTGCAACTCCAACTCCTATTCAGGAGCAAGAGAGATCAAAGCCAGCAGGTCATTAAACTAATCTCAGATCGGAGCCACAAACAACAGACATATTAATCAAGTGATTATTAACAATTAACAAAGGACTACTGATCTCCTGCACACATCACGTGCAACGCATGGTTTCGAAAAATGGATGGCGCATGTTAAGGTATCGTATGGGACTCTTGAGTCCAGGAAAAGAACATGGCAGCAGGAGGATACTTAGGCCATCTCCAATGCTTAGTGCTAATGTAGGTGTTTAGCATAAGAAAAAATTAAGCATTCTTATTAAGAATCCTATGTTTCAATGTAAAGATATTTAGTACTGCTATATTTGTTAGTTAATTTATTGGTATACTTACTTGACTAGTCATGTATAGTTGAAATTATTTTAATTAGCACCCACTAGCATCTGATGCTACAGTAAGCAGCAGGTTCCTATGTTAAGCATCATAGTGAGAAAAATTCCGGTTTTTTTCTTCTAAGCGTCTGTATAGGTTTTCTATTGGAGCTGCCCAGCCAAGCATTCTTGAATCATGCTGCGATGATTGACCGTCGAAACATAATTATCATCAGATCGACAAACTGGATTACTGGATCATGCTGCAACTTGACGATCTCTCAAGAAGCTTGCATGGAAAGTGCACGGTTTGAGGTATTTCATAGAACGAAAAGAGAAAAGAAAGACACGGATGCTTACTATATATTTTTGTTGCTGAGCTTGAATCATGAGTGTGAGTGTAGTCGATGAAAGACAGCACACTATTGCAAGGCAGAGATCTTGATTCATGGAGCTACCGGATCTTCTTGAGAAAAAATAGAACCGAGGACAGCAGCTTGTTGTTTTGGCAGTTTCGGTATGAATACCACGATCACCTGGACATGCCAGTACCACTGAATCCGTTGTCAATTTGCGACGTGGTACTAAATGCTGTGCTAGCTAGCTGTTCTTGAGTTAGATCTGCATTGCTGTCATGATCTGCATTTGGAAAGACCGCAGGGGCCCCGCGTACAGAGGAGTAAAGCATCCTGCGTGCCCAACTCATGAACCAGGGAATCTCACCCATTTTGCCTGTATACATGCATGTGCACCAGTGCATGTGAACCTTGTTGGCGACAGACAAGTGGCGATTTCTTCTACTCCTTTTTTTTTTGCTGGAACGAACCACGCAATGCTCGATGGCTGCTCGTCAACACACCGGCCATTCTATGATGCATTGATGCTCCAGTGGCCACTAACCAGCTATGATCGAACCGGATTCTGCGCCGCGGAAAGGAAGCTTGCTTTAGTGAAGAACATTTCCGGAGGTGACGATGAACTGTCCTCCTCTTCCAGGCTCACTTCCCTAAAAAAAGAAAATGTCAATTGGACAGATGGTCTTGGTTACTTTTAGAGATGTCCATGAAAAATTTGCAGATACTCAGACAAGTCACAAGTGGGAGTGACACCTTGCGCCAGATTGGGGATGGCAATTGTGTCCGATTACTCGTTTATCCGCGGGTAAAAACCCTAATAGAATCGGGTTTGTTCTCAAATTTGTACCCAACGGGTAAACGGGTACGGGTATGAGTATTTAATACCCATACACGTACCCGTTTACCCGATTATTTGAGATATAAAAACTAATTCCAAATATTTGATTGCTAACTTCTGCAATGAGGTGACGAAGGACATGCATTATTATTTGATGTAACTATAAACCTAGAAAAAGGAAATGTATCAATAAAGAATACAATGAGATCTATTTAGGATAGAAATTTAAAAATACGTAATTCTTGACCGATTTTTGGAAATCTAACAACCCTATAAACAAGTTGCTTTTGGTTTATATGCATGGTATAATTCCTTCAATTTTTAACCCTCCTCTCTCCTCCCCGCTTCACGGAATAAACGGGTATACCCCCGCGAGTAATGGATATAGGCATGGATTTTTATCCATCAGATAAACGGGTGCGGATATACACTACCTGTACCCGACTGCCGTCCCTACGCCAGTGGACGACTGGTAGAAGATAATACTGAATATGTGGGCTTACGGTCCATAAAAGCCTCGGCCTGTACTTGGGCCAGTGAAAGTGGGCTACCAAACTGGGCCTCAGCTTCAATCATAGAAAGAGGTTATCTTCTACAGGTAGTACCGGTAGACGGTAGTAACGTTCAAAATGATGAATTCATAATACCCCACGTACCAAAAAAAAACAGTCCAACATTATTACTGATGAAACTATGATGATACATTTTTCAATACAACTCAACTACTCGTACTCCGCAAGATGGGTCAAAATGTTAGCTCAAGGTTATGTGTGGGGGAAAAAATTCCTATAGCTATGTGCAATTGTGCATTGCAGAAGGTATGCAAACTATGAACAAGCACGAGCAAAGAGTTAAGCATTGAAAAGCTTGCGAAATGGGCCGTCCTTTCGATCTTTGGCAGCCTCTGTCAACGCAAGGAACCTCTTGAACCCAGTAGTGGCTGCGCCACGCCCAAGTGCAGCAGCCCGGGCGAGCACATCCTCTCGGTTGGCCAGAGCTCCTGTCAAGGTAGCCATGCTTGGTGTGATTGAAACGGCCGGGGTGGCGACCGGTGCAATGTGGACAGATGCAGCGGCAACCGGTGCTGCAACTGTAGGAGCCACGGTGGGGTGTTTGATACGGGGGGCATGCTTGTTGAAGTCTTCCAGGATTGTTTGTTGATCTGCTTTCTTCAAGCCCTGCAAAAAAAGAAGGAACACCAGGTGTAGAAATCAAATGCCAGGTTAGCTTAAGTGATGAGAGATTGCACTTGGCACAGAAAAGAGGCCAGGTTTGGGGGAGAAATAGAACCTTGAGGTCAAGTATCCGCTGAAACTCAAGAGGCGTGCCTTCCGGAAGGAGAGCGCGGTAAGTGTTAGCGACAGAATCAACTGGTGACAAAATAACCTGCATCCAGCAATGTTATTAGGTAGATCCTAGTTCGTTCAAAAATTATATATATTTGGCACATCCTACTTGGAGGAAGGCAGTGTTAAACTGTCATTTCAGCAATACAGAAGTTTATTTTCCCAATACCTTCAGGAGAGCTTCAGCTTTACTCATTTCCCGGCTTACAAACTTGGAGTAGCTAGCCACAGCAGTACTCTGTAACATACCATTGAAGAAACCACGTAAAATATGGAACAAACTTAGAAAGCTGCCTACCTGCAATTAAGTATTGAACTATACATCTACTCCTTATTCTCTACTTCCTTTACAGCTAACAACGTTGTTTGACTAACCAAATATGTTGCATTTGTTTCCTGCCAACCTTCAAGTAATATAAGATTCATATCACTTTCACTACATACTTCTTTCTTTCAAGGATCAAATTTCTGCCACAGATCCAACAAATGCTTACCAGTTGGTTTTGTTAAACTAAAAGATAAATAGGCCAGGCCATGCAATATGCGATGATTAATTTGTGCTGACAACCATGCAATATGCCATGATGATTTTATGCTGACAAGTTAATGATACCTGTTTTCCAAGAGCTGGGATGTCCAGTAGAATAGTCTTTACAGCTTGAGTGTCCAAAAGCATCTGCAGAAAATGTATAATGGAAGTAATGAGCAATGTGCTGAAGAGTAATAAAAGAGCTTCATAAGGAATAAATATGCACCTGTTGTGCACCAGTTTCTGATATATGCTTGCACTTGTATATGTTGAGATAAAACCGAGGTCCAAGAGAGGCTGCCAACTGCATCCAAACAACATAGGGAATTATAAACCACGACATATATGGTTTATGACACAAGATAACAAGGAGATACAAGTTTTTTCCAGAATAAATAAGCAATGCTGAACTTACTTTGTCCAGGAAATACTGGAAGTATGTTGGTGAAAGCAGGTTACCAAGCACAGGAATACTGATGGACAGAATAGAGCTGATACCGTTCACATATCTGGCATGAAACAGCAAATCCTCTTAACAGATATTCATATATTTGAAAAATAATCATGAGTCCTTTTGGCTGATCTGAAGAATGCAGTGCAAAGAATGCTTACAAGCACAAACCAAGGGTTGTTTTGCAATTTATAGAATGATGACTATTTCAAAATTTGAAAGATCCAACTTATGTTTAAATGTATATATGCAAACCCAGGTGCTAACATGCTGATTTTAGGCAAACTTAAGGGAATGGGGGAATTGGATCCCAGACATAATTTTTTGCTAGTAGTAGTATTCCCCCTAGTCTGCCTAAATCTGTTTCCTTCCAGTATATTTGCATTTCTTTAAAGGCCATGACATGCAGTTTCTGATTAAGATAGATCCCAGATCCCAATTATCACTGCCATGCTATGGAACAGACTCACAAAATTTTTACTTGCTCATGAAATTTAGAACGTGGGCTTGGACTTGTGTGAAGTACTCCCTCCAAATTGATAGCAAGAGTATTAATATAACATATTAACATAACACATAAAATAATTAGCTATGAACAATTATTTCACAATGAATTGAACGATGCTCATTAGATATCGTATTTTTTTCTATAACCTTGGTCAAACTTGCGATAGTTAGACTTAGGACAAAACCAGAAATGCACTTATTTTGGGATGAAGTGAGTACATTGATTAGTTATTCCATATTAATTTCAAATACATGATAATACTTTTCAAACAAAATGAAATAAAAAATTATGTAATATTAAAGATATTGAACAGAAATCCTACTCTGATTGGTCGCCGACACTTTCAAGGGTAGCCCATGGTACCCGAGTCATTGCAGCCATTTCAGCATCAAATTTTGTTTCAAGGCCATGCACAAGTGTCATCAACGCTTTTGTGATCACAGATGAGAACTCATCCTGCAAGTATTGATGTATTGAGACATTTCTAGAATGTTACAGTTAAAGTAGTTCAAAGAAATTTAAAAGCAATTGAATGTCTACAATAGGCACATTGGATAGAATGATAATCTAAAACAAAGGATAATGACCAGTCACCTGAACTTCAGAGATGTCCACTTTGTCAGCAAACTGGGGGTTAATCATCTTAGTGACATTCTCAGCTAGCTCACCAGACTGAAATTTATACAGAAAATCAATAGTCACAATAGATAATTCGATCTCAAATCACACACAGGGTAGAAAATTTAACTATATGCTAATTCATAAGAGTTAGGTTTAGCACTGCAAATATCAGATTGTTTATGATCAACTATTAAATATTTGCCACTAATTTCACACGGAATCTGAGTGACAAAGAAGCCTATGTTTTCAGCCTCACTTCCTCCTATCCCCTTCTCTATTACCCCCTTTTCCCCTAGAGGATATGGTACAAGGGAAAATCTGCACTCTGCAGAGTGTTTCTCAACATGGCGCCTTGGTGGACAATAATGACAAGCCACCAAATGCAATACTATTTTTGGCTCAATAACATGATTATCTCATCTTTTAACCAAGAAACTTAAGAACTTGTCAGGATCCCCAACAAGAAGCGTTTGTGTTGCCAATCTCTGGTGCTACCCACTCCAAATGCCAGCCTTCCAGTATGAAACAACTCAATGGGTAAGGTCTTTCTGATGAGGGATTGGGAACGTGTCCAGTGATACCAGTGGTCTTGAGGATTATGAACTAAGAAATCTAACATTGGCGAAGGCTAAGGTGCAACAAGTTCTGAAAATATGCAAGTTCAATATGGCAATCCACAAACAGATCAAAATTTGCAGGAGCAATATCTCAATGATACTTGTTTTGTTTTTCCATTGACGTTTTGCAAGTTTAATAGTAATGAATTGCCCAGAGAGAGAATTAGTCTACAAGCCATAATTTACTTGGGAAGGAAAATGAACTTACCGTCTGGTGACAATATTCTGCAGTGTTAACAATATAACATATCATTTTCTCATCCCTGTCAGAGGTCTGCAGCAATGACCACATGATTTAAATTCGTACTGCCAGATGAGGTAAGCAAGATATAAGAAAAACAATGCAACAATGACAATTATCATACCCTAATCTGCCCATCAGTACCAGTAGCAGCTGCAACAATCCCAGTACCACCTTTTGGTAATCTGGTATATAACTTTGATGCATAGGCTTTAAGTACTCTTTGAAATACCTGACGAAAAATATATTTCATAAGTAAAACCCTCTTGAAGACCAAGATTCATTAGATTTGATCACATTATAAATTCTTTTAACAGATAACCAAAATGAATATGCGGTCAAATAACTCAGAACCATTGAGCTCAAATAGTTCACTAGATAGAAACTATTAACCAAGTGTATAGAGATAATTCAATGAGATAGAAACTTTAATTTCATATGATTCAATGATTGCTTGAAAGGTTAGAAAATGGTACATTTCTTCTTCTGCAGGTATTATCATCTGTCAATCTTTTTATCAATTGAAACATCAAAGCAGATATAGAAGACTAGAAGTTATGATGATAACACCTAGTAAAATCAATCAGCCTTAACTGTACGCATCACCTTTGACACAAACTGAAAGATTAACTAATGTTAATTCCAAAGTGAAAAATAGATTTTTTGCGCGCATAAAATATTGTATGTAACAGTGTACAGTTGCAGCTAGATACTTACTCATCAATCACACATCTTTAAGAAAAACACACTAGTAGTTAGCAAGTAGACTGCTTTAGAAGAACACACAAAAAACAGGGAGATGAAAATAGAAAAAAGAAAATTCTCACAGCTGCATAAACAGCATGTACTAAGGAGTAAGGAGCCATTTGTTGGAGCAAACAACATGGATTTGTCCATACAACGAAAAACTGCTCACCAAAGCTGTTTACCTGAAACAAGTTAAATAATGTTTTGTTCTTTGTTAATGCGCTGCACCTATTTAAGCTTCTCCTAATCACCAAGAACACCTGCACAAGTAAAAGTGTACAGCAGATTAACATACTATTGTGGCGAAAAAACATTCACCTCACAACTTAGGCAGAAATGGGCAAGAAAGAAAGTGCATGCCAAGTGGGTTGTTAAAAAAGATGTCAAACCACAGTTTTGGTAAGGAACCAAATACATGCCATGAAAAGTTAAGTTCACTTCAGCAAAATGTCACAATAAAACAAACAGGTCTGATGTGTACAAAATCTGCTAGGGCCAGCTTTGGGAAACCTAGCATTAGTTTTTTTTTTTACTTTTTTACAAGTGCAAGGGGTAATAGGAGAAAGCAGAAATTGAGATACTTTTTTACCACAAGTTTCCAACTGGAAACTATGGGGTTAACCTACTAAAAAACAGACTGTAAATCATCATGAGTGATTTCCTTTTACCTGCATGCTGCTTGACAGAATATTTGTTTGACTCCCTTCCTCTGTCTCCCATTTTTCTTCCTAATGGAATGGAAGGGTGAGCTCAAGATAAGCAGACCACAAACACCAAGGATATCAAGTATAAGTTTGTTGCATGTACCTGGATAAGTTTCTCTAATTGATCCACTAATGATTTCTCCTCAAGTTCTATGTACACTGTCATATATGGTTCAAAACAAGATGATATAATTCCATGGAAGTTGAACTGCCAGAATACATTGGTAAAATGAGAGATATAAGTATATGCCACAGGTAATCAACAAAAACCAACAGAAACATAAAAACATGCACTGCACATAGCTCATAGAATACTAACCCCAGCACCAGGAACCGATAAATCTTTAAGCTTGTCTTTGTCCTGCCAATGAAGTATTGCAGAAGAGTTAGAATAAGAAAATATATCTTACAGGGAAAGAAAACATTAATACTATTACTAAATACTAAACAATACATGTGCAGTTTCATCATTGGGCCCTGCTAGTTTCTTCTCATATTTCTTCCTTATGTCTGAAACAATTTTATTATGCCCAGTGTCCTCATTTTCATCATCACTTGCTGACTCTTTATTCCGAGCAGTTGTTGTTCCACCACTGAATTTCTCTGCTAATTCTTCCTCAAATTCAAGGGTTCTCTGTAATGCCTACATTGTGAAAATCTCAAAATGTTCAGTACAGAAGCTATATATAGCAAATGAAATAGACTCCACATTCAATGCACCAGTTTATACGTCACAAATATCTCTAGCACTGGAAGATTTGTGGTGCACAATAATATGAACACCATAAAATTATTTTGTTTTCTTGATCTTTGTTACACTAAACTGCTAAAGACCACAGAAATCTAATTATCTAAGATAATGAAGGAAATAAAACCACTAGAAAGGTCATCTGCAGAACATCAAAGGATTAATAATTTGCACATCATGCTCAGATAAATGATACAGTCATTTCCATCCCATATCCATAGTTGTCATGGCGTCGCTTAGGCGTCGGGGCGGGATTCCGTGGACGCCACGGCGAACGCCTCGCCACAGGGGAGTGTGGCGTCCGCCACAAGGCATATGGCGTCCGCCTAAGCGGATATGGCGCCGTATGGACGCCATATGCCTTCACGGCGACGCCAGGCGCGGCGGCGGTCTGATGGGCTCAGTGCACGGCGAAGGAACAGATGGGCTTCTGTGAATGGATGACCCGAGCCGCGGTTATAGAGAAGGAAAACCCTAGCTGGCTGGTGCGCACCTTTTCTGTCGTTTGTTGCTGTGCGCTGCGCCGCCTCCGCCTGCGCCCTTCCGCCGCCTCCTCCGCCGGAGCCTGCCGCTCCCTCCCTCCGCCGGAGCCCGCCGCTCCCTCCGCTGGAGCCCGCCTGTGCCTGCGCTTGCAGGTCTCTTCCGCGGCTCCCTCCATCGACGCAGGGGTCTTCCTCCTGGATCCAGCTTGAAGTGCGCGGTTGCGCACTCTAGGCTCCAGCAGCTCTGCGCGTCGACCGTCGAGAGCTGCGTCGGCTCTTCTCCCGCGGTATTCCTCTATATATGCTCTCTAGTCTGTTCTCTGTGCTAGTCTGCTGCAGTGCTGCATCTCCCTCCGCCGACGCAGGGGTCTGCGCGCTGCGTTCTTCTGTGCGGCTGTGCGCTCTAGGCTCCAGCGGTATTTCTCATTTCCCAGTACTGCGTAGTGTTCTGTTACTTCTCTGTGCGTAGTGTTCTGTTCTCTGTGAGCAAATGTTTTCTTGAGTAATGTGCTGCAGTACTGCTTAGTGTTCCTCATTTCCGGTTGATGATTATGGTTGATCTGGTTGCCATGCTATTATCTAATTAAAATGGCACTTAGTGATCTGATTGGGCATATTGCTTGTTATTTGTTGTGCTATATAGGTAATAATGTTGCTACAAAATCTGTGAAGTGAGTATGGCGTCGCCTCGCCACACGCCATACTCGCCTAAAAGTTGTGAAGGTGGTCCGGCGCCTCGCCTCGCCGCGCCGCCGTAACAACTATGCCCATATCCATACTTCCAGGAAATAACAAGAAATATTACCAATAGCAAAGTTGCAACGTCTGGCTTTTCCTTCAGATTGTTAAGGATATCGATAAGCTGGACCCTGAAAAAGGAGTGATGTATCACAATATAAATAACATGTAAGTTGCTTTGTGCAGCCGAATATAAGAATTGATCTTAATGTTACAGAACAAATTTACAGCTGGGTGACTTAGATGGGGCAATAATGATTAAAAGGGGGCCAATTCATACAAATATTTATGTCAAAAAAAAAATCATACAAATATAAGTACAAAGCTAATCTCGATTTGAAGGGAGAAGTTCATGAACTACAAAAATTGAGAAGGAGAAATCAAACCTCGTAATCTTACAGAACTGAATGCACAGCAGATAGTCAACATGCCAGGAAGGTGGAAATATTTTCCAGGTATCCTCGTTTGATCGTAGTCGGCGCTTAATCCATGCATATCTTCTTTCAGTCTTATCTAATTTGGCAAGTTCTGAATTTTGTTCCAGAAGTACCAAAATAGCAATGAAGAGAAAGGATAGCATAAATATAAAGTAGCAAAAATGGCCGGTTTTAAGTAGCATATGCAAAAGTTGACCTGCTCCTTCAAAGATTTGCTTATATGAGGTAAGCTCCTTGCTGCAAAAATTCTTAACTAGTTCCTCCCTCACAGACAGCTCCAAAGCATCAACCACCAAACAAGCATCAGATAGCTGCTGCAATAAAATTGCATCCTCTGTTTCCTTTCCAGTTCCTAAGCTGCAAAAGGTATACCAGATTACCAGTTAGTGAGCTGTAGCCTATTGCATGGTAGGAAAAACTGGATATTATACAAAGAAGAGCAATGTAACTTAAAACGACCCAAAAAAGTTTGATTCCCAAGCTAGGTCCCCATTCTCTGTTAACTCATGGATTTAACTGGTCTTTTGTGGCTTTGATAAACTTTCTTTACAATAACTGATTGGTTTAGTATTCAGTGGGTGGGCAGGAATCATACTACCACCAAGTCACCAACTGGTGAGGTCTGATTTCTTCTTTCATTAACTTTACAAAAGTTATTTTTGTGTACCTTGAAAAATCAGAAAATACATGAGATTTGAGGATTTTCTTGATGTTCTTGAATTTCTCTCTGAGCTCTGTTATCTTTGGCACGTCCCTATATGCTTCAAAATGACTGCACAACTGATTTACTGCCTGAAGAAAGAAAGAGAATCAGGAGTCGTATATGGACTCTTTCACATAACAATTATAAGCACCAGCATGCCAATCATGCTAGATTGTCATGCTAGCTGTTAAGTACTGCAAACATGGAGAAAAATGATCGAAATTTTACAGGTGTATCAAATAAATGTTTTCCTTACCTCTAGCTGTGCAGATGCTTCTTTATACTGACGTTTTGAGGCCATGACCTGAAGTTGCTCGACAGCAGAAACTGCTCGTGATGCATGGATCAATATAATTAGCTTAGGAAGATGCATCATGACCTTTTAAGAACACTAGCACATACTCCTATAAAAAGTAAACTAAGGAAACTAACCAAGCATAGTAAGACGGTGAAGAGCGGTTATTGTAGTCGTTATGTGTCTCTTGGCACAATCCAGCTTTTTTATGTCACGACAAATTTCTTGAACCATTGATTCGCTTTGTTCGGCCTTAGTTTTTATCTCATGGATCTTGTGCATCAGTTCCTGCCAGTAGACAGCAAATTTAAGCTCCAATTGTGCCATGAAATGCTAACACTATTATATGATTAACCTTTCTCACTTCCCCTAGCTATTCCAACCAATCCAGCATTTCGTTGTGGTAAAAAAACACATTGTGTGAAAGTGTAAATGATGACCTGAACAGCATTTGTTGCTGCAGCAAGTTCTTCCTTGGCCTTGGTTCCAGAGTTGCTCTGTGGAGAAAAAACAACTGTCCAATGTCCATTATCTGATATAGTTTAATGGTGCCCAACAAGCAGCAATGAAGCATACACCAAACGATTTAGAGAGTTTCATACTGGAGCATTCAGAAGCGCATGCTCATTAAAGTGCAATTTTGTAGCATTAAATTAACTACAATTTCATCACCGCAATACTCAACAAAGTACATAATGCATCCAGTTTGGTCTACGATTCAGTCAAAATGCGAAGGGTATAGACACTGCATATTATAGCATTGCACAGGAAAAAAAAAGGAACATGAGACCGCAAGGTCGAACCTGCTGCCGGACAGCAGCGAGGATGCTGGCGTCCACCCGGCGAATCTCGCTCTGTATTTTCTGCATCAGCGGCTCCACGCCCGACAACGACGCCTCTGCAAGCCGCGAAAAACACACCGGACGCAAGCTGTAAACCTGAGTTCCTCGAACAAACGCTACTGAATCTCGGAACAGCGCAGCAGCTCAAACGAGCGGGCATTGTCGCAGTAGCATCGCGAGCAAGCTTGCGTGTGAGGGGTCGATTCGATTCGAGCGGCGCGCGTACCGTTGGGGAACATTTGGTTGATGTACTCGAGGGCGCTGGACTTGTCCATGTCTCCTCGAGATCTCCCGCCCCCCGGGCGCCCGCCCACCCACTATCGGGGGATCTGGAGGTGGAGCGCGACGCGACGGAACCGATCTGGTGGGGCTCAGACCGCGAGGGGGGAAGGGGTGGCGGGATGCCCCTCGCCGCGCGCAGCCCGCGGGTGGAAGAGGAGGAATCGTCGGCGAGGTGGCCGTCGGCTGTGTCACTTGCCGATTTGTGTGTCACCGGTGTCCGGTGCGGTGGTACTAAACCGGCAAATCGGGTTACGAGTTTGGTCGCTGACGATGATTCGAGTTTTTTTAAATAATATATTTTATTTGAAATTATAATTTAAATAACCTTTTAAAAATATATATAGAATATGACTCAATTATATCATCATGTCAATTGGTAGTCTCATCGACTATTAAACTAAGCATAGAAAATTTCTTATCAAACCAATTGTCGATATAATTTAATTTAATATTTTTTAGGAAAAATATATAAATTGGATTATGAATATTACTAACTTCTTATTTTCAATGTTGCCTAATATTTGAAGATTCATGACGAATATTGTGTGCAACGAGAGCAAGATTTGTCAAAAAAACTATTGTGGTTTTCAAGATTTTGAAAAATATTATTATCAGTGATAAATAGCTCTCATCTTATCAATGATATTTTTAAAAAGGAATTTTTGCTTTTATGCCATAAAGTTAAGTGGTGTTTATTTTTTGTCACGCCTTATGTATTTGACAACTGGGCTTAGGAGCCACATGTCATACACTCATATGACGCAAAAGAACAAATTCCACTAACTTATATGTGACATGAATGCAAATCTCTCTTTTAAAAATCGCATTGTTTCATCGACCCAACATGGTAAAGCATCTCAAAAATCAGGAACGCCCTGTGTAAATAGTTGTAATTACCAACGTCTCATGTTCCTAATTAAATACTGGAAGTCTGGAACTCTGGGCAATCAAACTAAGATAGAGTAGTAAAATTCTTGAGCCTAAGTTAAATGCTGAATTCATGGAGCTAAACCTGGAATCCTCCTTGCAAGCTACCACTGCCTCTGCTACTACCGGGCAGTAGCCCTTTCATGTCGTTCTGCAGCTGGAAGGAGACGCCATCCGTTGGGTTGCTGAACGCGTTCGACGGCCAGACGTCGGAGCTCGTCGTGCCGGGCTCAAGATCGTACCCGGCCGGGCCGGAGGTGTAGGAGAAGCCGTGGGCGCCATAGTAGTAGTCGTCGTACCCTGCGCTGACGGTGGCGATGGCGAAGCTCTGGCTCTGGCTCTGGCTCAGCTCATGGTCATCGAAAAAGACAGGAGCAGCCGTCGCGCCACAGTGCATGGCGTTGGTGGCGTAAGGATTGCTGTCCATGAAGCTTGGGGCAGTCGTACCCAAGTCCGGTGGCGCGGGGAAAGGCAGCGGCGGCATCTGATAGGGGAGGCACGGCGGTGGGATTTGGTAGGAGAGGCACGGCGGCTGGCTGGAGACCGACTGTGGCTGGGTGTCATGGGGAGGGTAGTAGTAGTGGGATCCAACGGGGCCAGCGTTGAACATGCCGAAGGGGAAGTCGACGAAGGTGTTCTCCGGCAACGCCAGGGCGTGCGGCGCGGGCGCGAGGACGGCGAGCGCAGTCGTGGACGCGCTGGCGTTGTCGTTGACGTGGCCGTGGAGCGCGGCCATCCGCCGCTGCGTCCTCTCCAGCGCATCGGCCAGCTTGTCGTGGAGCGCGTTGAGGCCGTCGAGGGAGAGCTCGTCGAAGCGGCAGTCCCACGGCGCGAGCACTTCGTCGGCGCCGCACTGCCGGACCTTGAGGAGAGCGCGCTGCTGCTTGGCCAGGTCCTCCCGGAGCAGCGTGGGGGTGTTCTGCACCTGCCTGATCTTCTCCGGCGGCAGCGCGCGGAGCCGCGCGATCAGCTCCAGCACGGCGCGCCGGTCCGGCGGCCACGTCGTGACCTCGCCGCCCGCCGCCGCGGGGCCGAGGCAGATCACGAAGGCGTCCACGCCACAGAGCGTGGCGAACTGCGACACCTTCTGCACCAGCCCGTCCCGGCGGTTCTTGTACGTGGCCTTGCGCTTCTTCTCGCTCTCGATCAGCTTCAACACCAGCTTCGTGCGAGGCATTGCCGATGGATGAATCACTTGGACACATACATGCAAAACCCAAACGAAACCAATAGCTTGCATGAATGCATGGGTGCATCGTATAAATATATTCAGAGAACACCGTATCTTTCAACTATGGCAACATATCTCGGTGATTACAAATAATTTTCCATGATATCTGGGTTGCTTTCCATGCAGAACCTACCGCGTATTTGGAAAAGATCACATATTGTTTACAAAAACCAGCTCTAATAGTCATCTGTCGTCATCAGAATTGAAATTTTTAAATATATATATATCTATATTTAAAATCCCTCTAATATATTGGGCTGGGCCGGGCCGGATTATGGACTACGTATTGGCTCATATAACTCGTTGGGCCTTGTAATTGTCTACGACTATTTAGTAGTTTAGTTGAACCGTAGATTAACTAGCTCTTAGCTATAAGCTATATGGATGTATAGAATTTGCTCCGAGCTAAGAAGAAAAACAAGTTAATCAAGTACTTTACATAATTTGATAGTTATATTTAATCAAAAAATTCAAGTCCGGACAGCTTTTACTTTACAAAATAAGAATATAGTGCTCTTCACAAACATTGTTGGGTTGAGCTTTCAGATTGTGAAACTGGTTGAAATATCCCAACGAAACACTGTAAGCAAGATAAGTCGGAAAGGGATTGACCGGTCAATCCAGGTGAATCAATTCCAAGCAGGTAGCAACCCGTTTACATCGGAGGACTTCGTAGTTTTGAAAGCAATACTGCAGTATTAAGTAATACTACAGTATTATATACTAAAAGATATTTAACAACTTCATCTGAAATCTATGTAAAGTAAACTGTAGTATTATAAATATTGTACTCAATCTACACTATTAAAAACTTTGATATGAAGCACATTTTCTAAAATTGTGGTATTATAAACTATGTTATTATCACAGGGAACAAGCTTTAGCTGGTTTTTTATGGGATGTGAGAAAAAAAACACGTGTTGCAGACGGAAACGGCGTACGCTCAAACCGCATTATATTAGTTAAGACTTGCGAGGTGTTATGTACCGGAGTAGTAATTCCGACAAAATGGAAATGTTTACTCCACATGCAGATGAAAACGTGTGCTTTTTTCTAGAGAACTGAGTACCACTGACCGGCCAACTGCATGCAGGACAATAATTCAGTCAAATTCAGAGGGAGCCATAGGAAGCTGCAGCTCCTTACGTTGTGAGCAGTCCGAAGCCACCAAGTATCAGTTTGAGTTGGCACCTTGCGACATTTTAGATTAGAGATTCGAACGCATGAGTGAATTTCATGTTTGAAGCTCCTCTACTCGAAGGTCATTTTCTGTGTTTCCATGATTTACTGTTTCTTGGACAGTGCAAGAACTTTGGCCAGGTTTGATCTGGCAGCATCAAGAAGCGGATCAGATTGCAGAGCCTTCTCAAAACAGCTAACAGCATCCTCATAACAGCCTTCTGCAACAGATAGAAGCCCCAGATTATTGTTGGCTGGGGCATATCCAGGACATAGTTCCAACGACTTCAGTAGCATTCTTCTTGCAAGTTCATACCTCCTATGCTGTCGGTAAAGAATTCCAAGATTGGAGAGGATTGCATATGACTGCTGGCTTGAAGATAGCACGAGGGCTCGTTTATATACAGCTTCTGAGGATGAATCATCTAATAATTGCAATGCAATACCTGTGAGAACAGGAATTTATTTTCAGGTATCCACCGGTGCATAATCATTAATTGTAAAAGTCAAACTACAGAAATGTAAACAAGAGACTCAGTAAGTAAATGATATGGTGATTTAGTTTCTTTGTTCAGAGGAATCGTTCAGAGCATTTCTGAAACTGATTTGATTGAGTTGGTTACAAGAAAATTACTGGTATTTGAACAACGTGGTGTTTTTTGTAACTGGTTAGATGAATTGGTAAGATTGCTAGAATTTTTTTAAAAAAAAATAAATTGCAGGAATTTGAACCAGATAGATGTATTTATTTTACACAAAAAGTGGGATACCAAGGAGTAACTTGGTATTGGTTTAATCAAGAAGTTGCATGTCAACAATTACATGGACCTAGATGGTGGGGAACGAACACTCATAACTCCCACAAACTGATCTAGGCTTCCACGGACCACGGACAAGCATATAATAATACCTCAGTTTCTCGCCAGTAAAAAAGGAGCTATGATTTACAGTGTGATACTTTGGACTAAAAGTGTGACACGTACGCTCATATTGAAGGACCTTGGTATCATTCATTATTCTGGTATATTAATTTAAGATAAAAGCAGGACTGAACTAGACCAAAACTTACCAAGATTAGACCACACATAACTGCAATCCGGCGAACGGGCAACAGCAGCTTTAAGGAAATTTACAGATCTGCTGAACTGAGTGGTGCAAATATTGTACAAACCAAGTTGATGCCATTGAACAGCATCATCTGGGTCCTCTTGGATTGCCTGCAAATAAGATGTAAAAATAAGACATCATCGTCATTTTACTACTTTTCCACTTCCCAGTTTGGATTTAAGTGAATTTTAGTATCAGCGGTAGTTTGCAGACCATCACCTGCTTTAGTGTATAAAGAGCTCGCTCTTCTGCCTCACTTAGATTAGTTTGTTCCGTATCATAAGCAGCTACAATTTCATGCTGTGCCCTGTGAGCCATTGCCAACCCCGCCCATGCAATGGGGGCATCAACTGCTGATGGGTCTCCTTCTTTTAGAACCGTTGCCATTTCATTCGCAGCCCATAGAAGTTGATCATCAGAACTCTGTGACCTTACAGCATCTCTGATCCGGTGAACTGAAATAGCATACCTAGCAGGCATATGACTGGGTTCATGCTTTGCTGCCTATCAAAGAGGGTGAACTGAACCAGTGAATCAAAGAGGGTGGCAACATGAGCTACAAGCTAACAAGCACATCGTTGGTAGTTGCTACTGCTTATGCATGCTACTTTAGAGTGGATCACTGCAGTACAGCAGGGGGATGTATTGAGGACTATGAAGGCCTCATCTTCCCTAACATGAATATCCATTTCCCTAGATAGTTAATTAACTTCTTCCATAAATAATTGATTAACTTCTTAGGTAGATAGGTTATTTGATGTTCTATACTTCTATGAAATGGTAATGGTAATAAAGGAAAATAACAACAGCTAATACCTGCTCTAAGCACCTCTTTGAATTTTTGTGTTCACCAGCCATGTAATATGCATTTGCAAGATTAACCCATACTGATGCAGCTTTAGGATCAGCCTTCACTGCTGCAAGTAAGCACTCCTTTGCAACAGCTAATCCCTCTTTCTGATGCAGATAAGAACCTGCACTGACATTACCACCTGACCCTAATTTGTAAAGAAATAATAGAGATCAGCTAAGGTTAAGAACTACTTATCAATATTACGCTTGTGATGAGTATCCTTGATTTGAGCAAAAACAACTTTCTGGAGCCTTATTTTGGAAAACAAGATTAACTATTGACATCTACTTATTTAAAGTAATCAATTTGGCATCAGGACAGAAGGGTAGCCATGTTGACTAGATGTTGGCACATTATGCCCTTCATGATTCCCAGTTGATTTATGGTTATCTTGAAGTATCTCCAATAGTTCCGCCCAGATCAAACTTTGCGGAGCTCAATAATATTAAAGTGGCATCGTTTTAACATGGCATGTGATCAGTCACCTATGTGTATAAAATGACAATAGTAGAGCATAGTGAGCATGACAAACAAGTTGCTGGAATACCTGCAGCCAAAATCCATATTTACAGAGAAGAAGAGCGGCATAGTTCAACAGAGCAGATGGGTGGTTTTGATCTTTTAGAATAAGCTCCTGAAAGCATTTTGCAGCCAGCTCTAGATTCCCACTGGATATTCACAAGTATTAACAAACTGAAGGGGGGAAATGAAATATGAAATGATCTTATAGTTCAAACCTTTGAATATATGCAACACCAAGATTTGCAAGTGAGTCCAAATAATCTGGAGCAACAGCCGTGAGAGAAGATAAAACTGAGATAGCACTCTGTACAGGTAAACAAAATCAGCAACCAGTTATTCCATGACATTTCAGTCTAGACTGATCAATGGCAAGAAATGAATTATTTTGAGTGTGTTGATACCTGAAGCTGACCACTACGAAGAAGAACCAAACCAAGGATATTCCAAACAGCTGCCTGTCTGGGGTCAGACTCAACTGAACTCTTCATTTTAACAAGTATTTCATCTAATTCACCAGTTTCAAGCTCTTCATCAAAAGTGTCGCCCATGCTTGTTTGCAAAATACACTGCATGAAGAACTAATTGAGTCAAGGTGTGACTAAAAAGTTTATTATATAAGCACCCATAAAGCTGTAAAGGAAGATCAAAATCACATATCATTGTGCCCAACCTGAGCATGGTGTATCCTCACTGATGAGAGTAAATTAGGCCTCCGAACTTCTTCTTCATCTTGTAACAATATTTCAGATGACTTTTCATATGCCACTATTGCCTGGGAGATTTCTGCAACCAATTGAGGTTTATGCAAATAATAAATAATTTCAATTTTTCAAAGTGAAGATCCAGTCACCTTCTGTGACTGACCAAGCCTTTGGTACATCAAACCCAATATAAAATGAGCATGGGCATTCTTTGGCATCTTCCGGGCCACGTGTATCAAAGCCTGCAAAAGGAAGAAGTGACAGTTATATTAACAATGTGCATTCAAATCAGCATATGGACGTACAAATTTGGATAATGTAATGACATGACATGGGACAATGATAGAAAATGGTATTTGTATCTAAATCCAGTTTTGTTTTCACTTAGCTACTGCATGTAAGGTTGCATATACAAGTGTCATTAAGACCAGAACTTACAGCTTTCAGATTGCTAACTTTCTCCTCACGTGGAACAGAAGGCCCTTGACAATGTTGATCAGCATCTGCTCATGAAGAACCATAAGTAATTGATTCACAAAAGAATATTATTCGTCAACAGCTCTGCATGTCACCTTCACATTCAACAGTATCAGGTTCCTTCGTTGCAATCACACCTTTTGCCAAACCACTCTCCTCATTGCTACTCCTGCAAGCACGATCAGCTAAAAATCAATGTCCAAGAACTCAATGGAGAACTGGTAGTTCATAACTTCTTATCCAGTGAGTTTATCAGGGCAGTGTGATTTTCAGACCAGCGATGTAAGTGGCCAAATATTATATCGTGTTGAACTGTGTGCAAATTCTACAAGTACTCCATCCGTCTCAAAAAGAATTTACTTCTAGTCCTTCAACTTTGTCCCAAAAATACTCCAATTCTATCTCCTTAGTCCTTAGTCCCTACCTACCCTCAGTTCTCAAAAGTAAAGTCTTTATGGGACAGAGGGAGTACTAATTAAGCTTCAAAATTAAAATTTACAGGATTCGCCTATGAAATAAATTCAGTTCTCCTTGTAAATTATTAAATTTAAAGAGTGGCTCGTGTTTTGAGCTGTGTTCGAATTCAAATGCTAGTTCATGTTGATATCGAAGAATCCACCAAACAATAAACATGCCATGACAGAATTATCGTCCTATAGGTGCACAAAACACTTTGACCACTAAATCCTAGGGTTTCGACTAACTGACGACCACGATGGCCGCGAATTTGACATACAATTCCGAACTATTTAATTCCAAGGGGGCATAAGAAGCCCTTTACGGTCAGATCGAGCATTCACTTCGTGCACGTACCTAGTGGAGAAGTCGAGGGCGACCACCGGAACAGCGGCGGCGGCGGCGGCGGTGTTGAGGTCGGGGTTGGGAGTTGGCGTTTGGTCCTCACCGTCGCTCTCCGGTGGATCGACGTTGAGGTCGGCTAGCATGACCGACCTCGGGTGCGGCGGTAGCGGCGGCTTCGGCGTTGGGCAGAGACCAAGACACTCCGAGAGCAGCCCCAGCCCCCACAAAGCGGAGATGGGGCCGCCGGCCCGGCGACGCCCGGCGACGCGGAGATCGGATACGCGAATAGTGGAGGCGTGGAGCAGAGGAGGAAGTCCGGCGAAAAAGAATGGAGGGGAGCGTGGTGCGACGGACAGACGAACTCAAATGGTGGTTGTTTTGAGAGTTTTGGAGTTTGCACGCACGAGTCTCTTCACGGAAAAATGGATAACTCTTTTTTTATTATATTTATTTGTCACAACCATATTATATATGAAATTATTTAAGTTGATATGATTATATGATAAAAAAATAAAGTCACTTTCTACTAAAATGTTAGTTAGTTTTTAGACTCTCATATATCATACATGACCATATGAGTTGTTTGATTTGGAGCCAAAACAATATAACTTTGGAATAGCAATTCGGCAATATTTGGCAAGGTAGAGAAAGACAAGTTTGATGTATTTGGATTCATGGGTGTCATACCAAAACTTACATGTATTGCGTGGTAAAAGAGAATGTATGTATGGAACTGTTGGGACCGTTACCATACCAAACTTTGGTTCAGGAAATGTGTCCAATAGATTTAGAGTCAAACTTTTTTATTTTTAAAAGCGAAGTAAATTTAGAGTCTGTTTGGCAGAGCTTTGGATCCTGAAATCCACACTGAAACTATAGTAAAGCTGGTTAGACTCTATTTCACCACTCCAATTCAATTCATTCCTCAGAAAAAGTGTAAAAAAAACTAGAGTTTAATTCATGCCAAACACACCCTTATCTATCTAAGGTATTGCTTGTTACAACTTCATCTGGAAGATTTATTCATACCGTGTCTATAGATAGTTTACATGGTTAGATATAACGTGTTAAACTTTTATTTTAATCTAAGCTGAAAACTATATAACTCTCAATCTTCTCACCGTTCGGGATTCAAAAAAAAATACACCTAATAGTTCTAAAAAAAATAAATGTAAAGTTTTGTCTAAAAGACGTAACTTTCTAACTTTATAGTTTCTAAGGTATATGTCTGTTTCGGCTTAAAATTATATTAATCTGAATTATTTTTATAAGTTCAAACAAACCGATCATCTTATTGATTATTATGTCAGCTTATTGTATAATATTAAGTATAAATTATAATAATCTAATAAGGGGATTTGACCATACATCCTCGTATAAATAGAAATTGAAGATTTATCAAACACATCTCAATGACATAC
Source organism: Zizania palustris (assembly GCA_019279435.1). Taxonomy (NCBI): domain Eukaryota; kingdom Viridiplantae; phylum Streptophyta; class Magnoliopsida; order Poales; family Poaceae; genus Zizania; species Zizania palustris. The sequence continues at coordinate 84,054,097 of JAAALK010000288.1, read as the reverse complement.
ATAAACCACTTAGATCAATGACACGTGGAGCAAAAGAGTAAATCCTAATTTTACATCTAAATAGATGGTTATGATCAATTTTTTCATTTAATCTAATAAATAGGTACACCCATTATTATTATTTTTGAAAACAGGCACAACAAAGTTATGCCCAGCTTTATAGAAAGCTCGAACACCAAAACACGAAACCAGTTTGCTGGGATACCAGCTTACAGACAGAAACATCACCCTACCACAGACGCAACCAGCAATAAAAAGTACCACACAAGCAGGCAATCGTTGCAACGACTGAATCAAAGTGATTAACAGAAGCAGCTTAGACAAAAACCTCCAAGCAAGACGTCAACAGAATGCTAAGCCAAGCCATAAAAACTATCAGACAACACCACCAACGTTAAGTGCAATACCACGGCACCAAACCACAAAAGAGCAGCTTCGCTTAGAGACAAGACCACCACCCAAAAAAGCTTCATGACCCAGCCAAAATCACCGCGCCCACCGCACCCACAGCAACTTCAGAACCCAAGAACAGCTTTAGTTAACCCAAATGACGACCACGACCCCTCTCAACACACTTCTTCACATTTCTCTGATTCTTGCAAACAGAGATTCGCTGAATCTTGTCATCCTTTCCAAGCAACGCTTCGGAGCCAAACTCTTTCACTACGACAAGCAACAAGAGATTTTATATGGAACAGTTAAAACATTAGCAGGCAAAACATTATTAAATACAAAATCATTTCGGAATAACCAAATAGACCAACAACCAGCTGCAAACACACTGAGCAACACGGTTTTATCTTTAATAGAGAGCTTGCGGTCAACAACCCTAAAAACCTCCCTTTGACTCAGCGGAAGCCTAAGCCAGCCCAAGGAGTCCCGGACAACACACCAAGAGAATTGAGAAATCGCGCATTCAAACAACAGATGATCCACATTTTCTAATCCCCCACAGAATTTACATACTGGGTCCCCACTCCAATTCTTCTTTTTAAGTTGCTCGCCTGCCTGGATTTTTCCTTTAAGCACAAGCCATAGAAAAATTTTAACTTTAAGAGGGGCAATGCAGTTCCACACAATCCTCAGCTCATCGTCCACAACCCCTCGACAAGTAATCCACCCATACATAGACTTCACCGAAAAAATCTTAGATTTCTCCAACGCCCAGCCAATCTGGTCAGGCTCAGGACCCATGACCCAAGTACAGCACAACATCCTCAATTCAACCCAAAGATCATGTTCGAACGGAGCCAACGAGCGCCTAAACTAAAGCACCCAATAGTTCCCCCAAGCATCTGCCACCAGAATGTTAGGATCCCCACAGATATTAAAAAGTCTAAAATATTTGATTTTTAAAGGCATATCACCCAGCCAAGTGTCTAACCAGAAGAGAGTTTTTTTCCCATTTCCAACTTTGAAGACACTAAGCCTCTGAATCCAATATCTATACTTCATCAGATTATTCCAAAAACATGATCCCCTAACACTCTGATTAGAGAACAAGGTACCATTGATATTGTACTTCTTCCTCAACAAATCATAGCACAACCCATCTTGATCATTGACAATATTAAAGATCCATTTAGATAACAAAGCAGCATTCATCAGCCTAGTGTCGACAAAGCCCAAACCCTCATGCTTTTTTGGAAGGCATAATGTCTTCCAGTTAACCATATGAAACTTTTTCTTATCACCAAGACCATCCCAAAAGAAATGACTTCTGATTTTATCTAAATGTCGATGGATGCCCTCTGGCAAAAGAAATACGCCCATAGAATACAGCGGGATGCTACTGAGGCAAGCGTTTATGAGGGTCATCCTACCCCCATAAGAGAGGTACCCACATTTCCACGTCGACAATCTATTTTCAACTTTTTTAATCAGTCCGCTAAAATCATTATTAGAAGGTTTAGCATAGCTGATGGGAAGCCCCAAGTACATAATAGGGAAAGAACCCAAATTGCAATTAAAGATATCAGCCACCCTCTGAGCTTCAAAATCATCAACCCCAAGAGCAAACACCTCACTTTTTGATAATTGATTTTCATGCCTGACAACTCCTCAAAACAATAAAGAAAAATTTAACTATAATAAAATTCTTCTCAGAATACTCCATCAGCAAGATCGTATCATCCGCATATTGCAGGTGAGTGACCCCACCGTGGACCAGATTATGAACCAAACCAACCAAATAACCTTTTTATTTAGCCCGAGTAAGCATTTCCGACAACGCGTCCCCTACCAGGTTGAAAAGAAGAGGAGACAGCAGGTCTCCTTGACGAACCCCTCTAAAAGTTTTAAAAAAAACCATGGTCCCATTTATGTTAATAGCTACTTTTCCTTCCGAGACCACCTTGGAGATCCAACCAATCCACTTTTATGAAAGCCCTTCCTGGCAAGGACCTCAAGTAAGAAACCCCACTGCACCTTATCATAGGCCTTCTCAAAGTCCAACTTCAACACGATGCCTCTTTGCTTAGTTTTTTTAACTTCATGGAGAAGTTCGTGAAGAGTAACAACCCCCTCAAGAATATTTCTACCAGGTATAAAAGCCGATTGGCAAGGATCAATAATTTTACTCGCCACTCGAGTCAACCTAATGCTCAGAACCCTAGTGATAATTTTAAAACACACATTGAGAAGACAAAGGGGACGAAACTGGGCGATAGTACACACATCCTTAATTTTTGGAATAAGAACAATCTCCCCATAATTGATTCTTTTAATATTCAAACGATTATTAAACAAATCATCTAACATTTCTTTGAACTGCACCCTAAAGTAGGACCAGAAAGCCTTAAAGAAATTCACGGTAAACCCATCCGGCCCAGGAGTTGTGTTATTTTTCATACCCTTGAGCGCCCCATCTAACTCCTCAAGAGAAAACGGACCAATAAGACATTGATTATCCTCCCTAGAAACCCTTCTCCTGTCACCCCAAAAATCGTCGGACAAATGAAAATTATTCACCTCCTCATGACCAAAGAGTTTTTTATAGAATTGATAAATATGACCAGTCAACTCTTCCGGATCTTGAATCTCCACACCATCACTTTCCAAAACCAGAATAGAAGCCTTCCTCTTTCTACTGGTGGCACATCTGTGGAAGTAACTAGTATTCAGATCACCTTGCATAAGCCATTGAAGGCCACTCCTTCTTTGCCAATACAAGGCTTCCAAATTATAAAGTTCACTAATTCTATGGTCCAGGGTATTCCGGATCTCCCACTCCTCCCCTGAAAGGCCTAACATGTCAGCTTTCTTTTCTAACTCACTTATATTAGAGGTTAGCTCATCTTTCTCCCTATATTGATCCTTCCGCAAATTATTCCCCCAACCTTTAATTTGTCTTCTCAGCAATCCCCCTTGAAATTTCCAAAAATCAAGAATATTCGCATGTCTCCTTCTAGGCCAATTCGCCTGAACCCAACACCTAAACCCATCATCTTGCAACCAATTATTATCAAATTTGAAGTGCTTATTGCCACGCGTCTCCTGTCTATCCAAATCAACCACCAGAGGGGAGTGGTCTGAACCCACCCTCGGCAAAGTGGTAACCATAGCTAACGGAAACATAACTCCCCAAGCATATGAAACCAGGACCCTATCAAGAACTTCCCTGGTTGGTAGAGTTTGATTGTTAGACCATGTAAACTTGCTGCCAGTTCTAACCAGCTCCTCCAGCTCACAGTTGTGAATGAAGTCATTGAAGGCCGCCAACCATCTCCAATGAATAGCCCCTCTAGATTTCTCATCCGGAAATCTAATCATATTAAAGTCTCCACCAATAAGGCAAGGATCCCTTTGACTAGAAATCTTATTGGATAACTCTTGGAGAAACCCCTTTTTTTCGTCCACCACTGGACCATAAACATTGATAAACTCCCAATTTTTTTTGCTCAATTTCCCCTCCACTTTTAAGCTGATAAAAAATTCTCCAAGATCCACCCCAACAACATTAACCAAATCCTGATTCACCCCACACAACATACCACCTGAATGCCCAACAGCAGGTTTAGTGAGCCAAAAGAAATCTCTACCATTGCAAAAACTATCCAATTCTCTCTCTGTAAAACTCTCTCTAAGAGTTTCCTGAAGACAAATAACATCGACACTAACTCTACGCATGAGATCAACAAGTTGACTCTTCCTACCCTTATTGCCTAACCCCCTGATATTCCAAAACAACATTTTCATGGATCACTAGCAACACCCACACCACCACCAACTAAACCAGGAGGAGGCCCATCCCCAGCCTCACCATCCAACTTATCCCCTGCATCAGAACTCACCTCTTCCCGAACCTCCACCCTAGATGAGGTACGAGCAAGACAAATTAGAGCTTGAGCTCTTTCTCTGGCTTTAATCATATTTATGTTCTTTGTAACTTCAGTCTTATCCACTCCTAAATTCACTCCCACATCACTAGCAACAGAACATAGGAAATCAGAATCAACATGCTGCAAAATTGAGAAATGATTCACACCTGAGAAATCATTCTTCTGATCAGCCTTGATTTGCGCCTTCAGAGGAATTGGCACCCCATCGCGTTTTATCCACAAGCTCTGTCTGACTGCCACAGGAGGCCTTTTCCGCACTTTGGGTTTCACTGGCAGAACCTGGTCACCCGTTCCAGCACCTATCTCACCACTGTCAACAACCAGACCATCACCCACCAGCTTGTTCCCATCATTCAAATTTTCATCCAGCCCAATCTGTTGCTCAACCACAATCTCCCCAGCCTTTTCAGACTCATCCGAAGCCATACTCATCATGTTGTTACCTTTAACATTCTCCTTCTCAACATCATCAACCAACTTTGAAAAAGCATTTTTCTCAGATAGCATAGCACTTGATCTTGCCAGATCATCCTCAATCAGCATAGCCCTTGACCTTCCCCCTTCATCACTAGCAGGTTGGTAGTAGCAAGCAGGGATCCGAGAAAGCACATCCTCATCTGATAAATCTTCAGCCTCTACATCAAACTCATCTTCATCTTTCGCCTTTTGATCCTTATTAGCACCATCTGTTTTTTTAACCAGAGAAGAACCTGAAGACTCCTTTTGCTCATCCTTGTAGAACTCATCCCCTTTTTTACTTCCAACCAAGTTTTGCTCATCCATTTGCAACTTAAACTCATCTGGATACTGCTTATCCTTTCTCTGACCCTCTAATTCAGGCACCCATTTGACCTTGTACCCCGTAGAATTCACAAAAATAACCGAAGCACCTTCAATCAACCAGGGATCCCTGCACAACACCCTGATTCTCACAGGTCCAGATCTGTTAAGGCTCGAAGAATCCACTTCAGTAGGTTTTCCAATTAGCCGGGCAATACTCTTAATGTAGGCAACTTGCAAAATCCATATTTTATAAACACTGCCAAAGACATATTTAAATCAAAAGCTTATCTTTTTGAGTTGAACTCTTGGATTTGAAATGAGTGCCAAAATAAATTTTTCTCAAAACCAATAAATAGTTACTATTCCAAATCTGAAAACACTATTCCTTGTCCTATTATAAAATTCTTCTAAATCTAATTATTCAAACCAACTTACTTAACTTCAAATCATTTTCCCTTTTAAAGATTCAGAACTCTAATTCTAACTTCCTTGTTCATCCGGTCAGAACTATATACTTTCCTACCAATTTTTATTATTTTTTTTCTTTTTTTCCTTCAGTTTTTCTCTTTCCCTGATACTTCTCTCTCTCGTTCTTAGCCAAAAAAATCGTTGATATTGCATGTCCGCATGCCTACGGCCCCACTGCATGCACTGGCCAATGCCTGGCCGCATCGTGCAGCCCCGGGCGCCTCGCCTCCCGCGTTGTGCGCCGAACCCTGCTTGCCGCGCACGCACGCCGCGCCTGCCCAGCCGCGTCCCCTCGCCTCCTGTCCCGTCGCCTCGACTCCCACTCCCTGTGCTCAGTCCGCGTGCGCGCCGCTGCCACAACCAACCGCATCCCAGTGGCGTCGTTTCCTCTCCCTAGTCCCTCTATTTAAGCCCCCACTGAACTCCCGAACCCGTTTTCCCCAAATCTCCCCCACCGAAACCCTAGTCATCGCCAAGCAGTGAAGCTCCATCTCGCCATCTTTGGTGAGTCCCTTGTTCTTGCTCTTTTCATTTCGAATCCTTGTTTTAATAGCATCTCTAGGTCCTGAAAATGGTGTTCTAGGCTTCGTCATGGCTAAATATGGTCGAAATGTATACCTCCACCGTGGTTAGCTTTGTATGGGCCAATGTAGGTCAATCAAAGGCCACGGTTAGACTCTTGCTAGTGTTAATCCCATGAAAAACCACTACATTCGTCACCGGAGCACTTGTACCACCATGCATGCCAACCAATACCCGTACTGCCCCCTTTTTTATTTTTGCCAAACCATAGCTCTAATCAAAAATCTGACCGTAGGGTATGTTAATCATGAACTCATGCACATGCTGTTAAAATTTCGTAGCAATCGAAGTTGTGGTATAAAAGTTATAGCTTGGACAAGTTTCGGTCGTCTATGGTCTTCTTCAACCTCCAGCCACAGCCGTCTCCATTTTTTTTCTGGCAAATGGGGCCCACCCGTACCTGCATGCCATTCCGCCACTGCCGCGTGTGGGCCCACGCGTCACTTCCCGCGCACCGCGCGCTGCCGTGGACTGGCTTCCACCTCTGGCCGGTCTAGACGCGCGCACGTGCGCCTGCGCGCTGCGTGCTGTTCGGCCTGAGGGCTGCGCGGCTGCTCGGCTTGGGCTGAAATCAAGCAGGAAAATGAGCAGTACATTTTTTCTATTTTACAAAAAATATCTTCCTTGCAGCCCAGCCCATTAGCACAATATTTTTTTATTTTTTGGAAAACAATTCCCAAACCAGCCCAACAGTCATGGGCCGGCCCACCTAGCAACCAGGCCGGTCCGGCCACCAACCTGGGCTGACTGGCTGGTTGGGCCAGATTTCCTGCACAGTACCACTTTTCAATTTTCCAAATATTTTCTGGTTCGGCCCAATTAGGATAAAATACTGTTCTGTTTTCAGAACGCGATGCACCTTTAGAAAATCATATAAAATTCGTTTTAACTCCGAATAATCTAATTCCAGAACCAAAATATTACTAAAAATCGTAAGTTTATTTTGTCTCTGTTTGAATTAAATTTATAGACTTTTGGGGTATTTTATTTATTTTGTGCTTAAAATATTGTAGCTTGTGACGCCGATATTGATCAAGACCGTGTAGCCGAAGACTCGGAATTTGACCCAACTCAAGGCAAGTCTTCCTTTGAACATACTTGATCCTATTGCATTGATTGTTCCACAAATTTATATATGCATTTTTAGGATTAAACACTCACGTACACTATTAGTCAATTGCTTGGGCAATTAAGACAAATAAAACCTACGCTTGTTATCAAGCCTCCTTGATAATTGAATACCATGTTTACCTTGTCGCTCTAGGATTTATTTTTACATCCATGATTTAATTTATTATTTTAATTGCTTTTAGCACAATCCTTGTCAAATGGGTGCACTACACATACACTTACACACTTATATCAAAACATGACGACTAGATGTAGAATGGGTGATGTTGATGTGATTTTGCAAATGTGTTGTGTGAAATGAAATTGTGTGTTACAAAGACTATTAAGGACCGATTCCTTAGGAAAGCATGAGCACAACATCGTGCAACCTTGTGGGTACGTGAGAGGTGCCCCTGGGCTAGTACTTAGTGGGTTTGGGATATCCTGATTGCCGATGGATGTGGAATCACCGGGTGGCTCATGGTATTACCTGAAAAGTCCCTAACGGGCACGTGATTGTGGTTGTGATTCGAGGAGTTGGAAGTGGAGCACCCGTGTGATTGCCTGGGGAGAAGAAGGAAGACATACTTTCCGGATCCTTGACCGTGAATCCATCTAGGTGGCAGTGGGGTATCCTAGGTTTGCTTTGGAAAGTCTTTGTCTTGAACCTCCTTGCCTAGCTAGCATGGAGTAGAGTTTGAGTCGCAAGGGTAAAGTGTGCACCTTCAGCTGAAGTATGATCTGTTCGAACAGCCGTGCCCACGAATATGGGCAAGTGATTTCATGTATCTTCCCTAGCGTAGTGTTTACTTGTTTTCAACTAAATGGGAAATGGGTTGGGACGTTACCAGAGTATACCGCTGGGTATACGACTAGCCTGTGTGGTTGGATAACGTTCCTGTGTGGAGCGGGAAGTCGAAAGGCTTCATAGGGAGTGATGCGAGATGTGATAACTAGTTGAGCGTTAAAATGAATTGGGATGAGATGTTGATAATGAGAACACTTCCCCGATGGATGGGTAAGCTAGTACCGAGATAATGATGAGTTATGATGATAAACTGATGGTCGTGATATGTGGAATTGATGAAAAGAAATGTGACTTGTGGAATTGATGGAAAATGATGTTGGGATTTGTTGCAAAGCAATCCCGATTGGTGAGAATGTGAGAGTTGAATTAGCTTTTGAACTATTGCTACTTTATGTGGGAACGGTTAGAGGTTGGGACCTCTATCCGTGGGTATTAAGCACTTAGAGTTTATAAACTATATATTCCCTTGAGAATCATAGCCGCTCTTTGTATCCTGCATCTATACTACTTCCAAGACTTGCTGAGTACTCTTGAGTACTCACCCTTGTTGTTTTACACCCCCACACCAGAGTTTGCTAATCTTCGGAGGACGTCAAGAACCTTGAAGGTGAAGATGAAGTTGCCGATGAAGATATAGAAGATTAGGGTTTCGGGCCTAGTCCCCAAGTGGTGTTTGGATAGTAGTACATGCTTGAGTGATGAAATGCTTCCGCTGTGTTTTTGTAATGATTGTTGCTGCGAGGTATGCCTCTTTAGCAGCTTTTGTAATACTTAATTATTGTAATTTTCTTTCTGCAATGTACTACTATCGAATGGAACAATGTCAACAGCGATATTGTTCGTCTTCGATGAAGTATCGGCTCGTCCCGCTCGATGGTATTTCCGAGTCCCGGGACGGGTCGTTACACAACTTCTCTAGCCAGTTGAGGGATCCCAAAAGCCTTAACCCACACCGACTGAAGCTCAGCACAAGCATTGATATCTCGATCAGACACTCTAATGTGGGCTCTAATCTTATATTTTTGGAACTCAAAACATTTTAACCTAGCCAACTCCCATCTCGCTTCTTTCGACGGAAATTCCACTAGAAATTGATCAGTGTCAATCTGTAAAACACTCCACTCCCAATTAATGGCGTACAAATGTTTCATCTCAATCAGAATTTTGGATTCAGAACAACTCCCCTCTTCCACCGTCAAAATCCCAGTGACTGCCATCTTAGCATTTTGAGCACTCGCAACCGGAATCTCCAACTGATGAAATGCTTGAGAAGGCATTCCATACCCAAATAACTCCAAACTAGGAACCTCTTTCTCACCAGCTTGAACGTCCATCAGAGGGCACTTAGTGGAGATATGACCCGTCTGCTTACAAGCAAAACAAATCGTTGGATTGACACACTACGCTTGATGATGCCCAATCAAACCACAGTTAAAGCAGGTCATCTCGTCCGATCTGGTCTCTCTAGGACCCTTAGGCTCACGACGATGCTGAGAACCCCCTTGATTTTCTTCTCTGCGCCACACAAATGAGTTATCAGATCTTCGAGCCCCCTCCACCGGCCGCTTATCCCAGGATTTCCACTGTTGGCCTCTGTTCCCAACACCATCCCCCATTCCCTGATCAATCTCCGCACGACTCTGATCCCTATCAAAAATCCGATGTTTGCCCCCCGCTTTCTCAACTTGCTTCTGACGATCCATAACAGCCCCCCCCCACAACTTCCGCAAAAGTCCGATGATCAGCGCACCTGGGAACGCTACAGCGCAGCTTCTTAGCCAGATGACCGAAATGCTGAACCTCTTTCGCCGTAGCCGGGAAACCCGCTCTCACTACTACAACCGAGAGAGGAACTCCACGCGGAACCCAGACCCAGGACGGGAGCGGCGGACTCCACGAACTTTTGTATATCTCATCAATGCAAAAACCCTCGGTCGAAACCCTATCAATGTCCTGCTGAATATGCTTTAGCGACGAGTCCAAAATCAGCCCATCCTCCCAACTCTCCAAAGCCTGATCCGAAAGCCCTTCAGGAGCCAAACCCAAACAGGTCGAAACCTTCGACACACAGGGAGACGGCCCAAAACTCTCAGCACCAGGCTTAACCCCAACACCTTCCAATCGGCCCCGATCACCCATTTGGGCCCTAGACTTGCTAGAGACCTCTCCCATCAATCCGCACGTCCTCCTCGACGAGCCTCTGGATCAGGGAAACCCGCGGAAACGACGAGCGTCGAAGATTCACCTGCGCTTTCGCATCCGATGCGGCGGGACGCGGGTCCTATCACACCCATTATTTTTAAAGTTGGATTAATATAATCTCAACGTGGGCGGACCGACGATTGGACCAGCACACAGGAACTGTCTGGGCTGAGGGACCTGCGAGATAGTGTGAAGGCCCAAGATGTGAAAAAACCGTGCACAAAACAACTCGAATTACCTTGTCGTCTTTTAGCTGCAGCATTCATTATATTTCCGTTTTTAAAAAAAGAAATCTGATGATTTATTGCTCTCAAAGACAACTTCCTTGTTATGTTGTCGTTCCACGATAAAAAAAATCAAAACCATTCTTATCACATACGAAGCTTCAACCCACTGCAAAGTCCAAACCATTCTTGCACGCAGGCCGGCCGCCGAACGATCCAAATCCAACCCCAAGATGCAGATGCTGTGACCTGTGACTGAGCCTGCACTGTAACTGATGCTGTTTCGACGCAAACTCTGAACTACCACTGACCTCTGATATGTCATAAGTCATATAGACTGAACTGGATTCTGCCTGATCATTGCCACCGAACCATCGAAAAACTGAACCGAGCTCAGAAGCAAGCTAGCAGCCACTGCCTCTGCGTCTGCAGCTCTGCATCTGCTGCATGCGAGGTGGAAAGTGAACAAAGAACTCGGAGAATCTGAATGGCATGGAGCGGTGTAGTAATTAAACAGATTTTTAGCTGGCCCGAAAAAACGTATTTTTTTTTATCTCCAGCACTGGCTGCAAGCGAGTTACAGCACACGAGAACCTGTGCTATCATCGCCGGGCAATAATAGATTGGTCGCTTGCTTTGCTCTCTGTCCTCCACGTACGTACGTATGAACAGATGAAATAGATTTATTAGTGGAAGGTTTATAGATCTCATGGTAAGGAGTTTAATAGGGTAACCGAGAATATTTTGGCGCATGCTGAGTCGGCATATTGTACCTGCTCTTGGCTAATTTAACTTCGATTCGCAGCAGCATCCGAAATACTGCGACGATACTACTGTTCGCCTGTGCGCGCGTACGAGATTAGAATACGGCAGCGGAGGCCCGGCGCGCATGTGCTGCCCCACGTGTAGCAATCGATCGTCAGGAAGAAGAGAGCTGAGATGGCTTTGTTTCTGCGAAGAGACCGAATCCAAATGTATCTAATCCTTCGTTCTAGCTAGGTACGTCTCATGTCGGCTCTGGCACAAACCAGTAGGCCATTTGGCTGTCAGTTAATTCATCGTATCACTAGCTGGTGCTTAAGATGGTTGTATATTAGAACCGGCCGGGCAACGAGTTGGAATGAACAGCTCATGTAAGAATTAATAGATAACTCAGTCTAACCTAGCGATCTCTAACGACGTTCACGGTTCACCGGTGAAGCGATTCCGTTGGCCCCGCCGCTCATGCGAAGGCGAAACCGTGTTGCATTGCCGCCTCCCCATGTGCTGCAGCGGCGCCACCGCTTCCAACCGCCGCCCGCGGCAGCTAGCTAGCTGTGTTCAGCTCGATCTCGAAGATTAAAGGTCTCACCTTTTGAACCCTCTCGCCGTCTCGGCGAGCTACAGGTGTCGTCTCCGCCACTGCGTCGAGCAATCAGGGTTTAGTTTATGCAGGGACTGATTAATTAATGCGGCTAGCTCGAGTAAACTGACAAGGTTTCGGCCTCTTCTTTAGTCGCTAATCATTTTGTTGGGCGCTCACAGGCTCACAGCCGCGCACGATGCACGTCCCTGTCGCGTCTTAACATCCTCTCCTTATAAAATCTCTCCTCGCGAGTCGCGAGTTTGGCCGCCATAGAGCAACCGGAGTGCAGAAGCAGCAGAGAGACGAGGAGAAAGAGAGGGGAGGTATGGTGAAGATTCCGAGCCCGAGGAGGCTGTTCAGGAGCCGCTCCAAGAGCGTCGTCGGCGGTGCCGGCGTGGACATCTGCGCGATGGTGGCCGAACACGAGAAGATCGAGTGGGAGGTGCGGCCGGGAGGGCTGCTGGTGCAGAAGCGGCGTTCGCCGGAGGACGACGACGGCGTGTCGTCGCCCGGCGCGGACGCAATCCTCGTCAGGGTCTCCACCGGGTGGCAATGGCACGACGTCTCCATCGACTCCACCGCGACCTTCGGTGCGTACACGTTGCGTTTGCGCGCGCGCGCACGCTCCGATCCTTCGCCCATTTTCTTCCGCTGATCGAACAGGAGATTAACTGAGCTGCTCTACGTGACGCGATCGATGCAGGTGACCTGAAGGTGATGCTGTCGCTGGTGACCGGGCTGTGGCCGAGGGAGCAGAGGCTGCTGTACAGGGGGAAGGAGAGAGACGACGGCGATCACCTGCACATGGTCGGAGTCCAGGACAAGGACAAGGTCCTGCTCCTCGAAGACCCGGCCGTCAAGGAGAGGAAGCTCAGGTCGACCACTCTGGCGCAGCTCATGGGAGTGCCCTGCCATTGCTTCATCGAAGTCTAGAAAAAAGCAGCCGTTTTGACCTCTTTTTTTTGCTCTCTTGGTCTGCATGGTGCTTGCACGAGTACAACGATCGATTCATCGATTTTCAGCTCAGCTCAATGGTCTAACTGCATTGTTCAGCGTTAATTTCTTTGAGCTTGGGCACCAATTACTAGGACACGCATAAGTATATGGCATGATGTAAATTAACGTAACGAGAGAATGTCAGTGTGTGTGTTGTGTTCTCTTTGCTGCAACCTCCTGGTTACCTTGATGAATCGAATCAATATTCTCTTCTGTTCCAAATTGCAATACATGTTACTTGTACAGTACTCCCTTCCGCTGCAATTTGCAATACAGATTATACGATTCCCTCGTCTTCTTGTTGACCTGTTTGTCAGGTACTGCACAACTAGCTAGCCTCGTTCATACCCCGTTTTTTCCCCTCATCAACGCGTACAGATCGTACACTCGTACAATTAATTCGCGGTAGTTGTTGGCATCTGTTTGGTTTGTCCATTTATTTATTTTCCACCGGAATGTACTGTCGCACACCTGCTCTTCAAGTGGCAGTTAACCTGCCCGGGTCGCAGCAGGTTTACGGCTACCAAACGTCCATACACGTAAATTGTAAACGGCACGCCAGACTTTTCGCAAAACTTTTAGTCTCACCTAGGCCATAGAAGAGGACTACGAGTCTCTTGTAAGAGAGAAATCATTTAACCTCAAGTCAGTCTTTTGAGATGAAGATGACTCCACTTATAAAAGACGTTAGATGTACATAAACGTTCGGATAAAAGTTATCCACCGTAATCAGCATAACAGAGCATTGGAGAATTCAGAAATTGATACTTTCGATCTCTTACTTCACTCCTTCCATAATATTACTATGTATTAACGTAATATTGAATTTAATATTGTATGATATAATGAATTTGAATCGGTTGTACTATAAAACATTAAATTTAGTATTAAATTACAATATTATAGAATATAGAGAGTATAAGTTGTTTAATTTTTGAAGCTGAATTTCTTAAATCAAGTGGCAGTACTACATGATACCGGATCATGCATGATGGACGAAATGTCGAAATCTACCGTAATCAATCCAACCAACGATACGAATATACAATAGCAGGAGGAGGGACCTGGGAAAAAGGGATGAGATGGCGCTATCAAGCACGCTCGCACTCACAGTCACACCTAGTCCCCCCTCTTGTCTCCCTGAACTCGTGCCGCAAACGGAGGAGCGGCTTGAATGCTGATCATGTCACCGGCCGGCGGCTCGAGCCAGTCCGGCCGGCCATGTGCCCGGCCGGCACTGGCCGGGATCAGCGCAGCTAGGTGGCAGCGACAGCCGGCGGCCTGGTAGCCGTACGTCGTCGCCCTGCTGGCCGACGCCCATGCATAAGCCCATTTGCTCCATCCCGCCAAGTTCTCCCGTCAGTTTTCTTCTCGTTGAACTCGTTTTCTGCGACGTGCATGCCGCGTGCGTCGCGGCCTCGCGCTCGCGGCTTCGGCTTTTATCCGATCGGGCCGCGGATTTCGCGCGCGCGGCTGGTTGGCAGCTGCATGTGGCATGATTTGATCGTCTAGTTCACTAGTTGTAATTCAACGAGGTGTGATAGTCCTGAACTAATCTCGGTTTGAATCCCATATTTGTAATTGTCCTAATAAAGCCCAGATTCTGTCCTCTACCGTTTTTGGAGAAGCTACTCGTTGCCGTAAAAATTACGCTAACAAGTTTAGAACAAACTCGAAGGTTTAAATGCACAAGATGGTTAACTATGAATTGAACTAGTCCAGGTCTTCCACTGAGGATAATAACCTTAGACTAGTTCAAAGTATATTTATTTGTCTAAGTATTTCATGTCCCTTTATAGTAGAGAAATGAGTATTTATAGGCATGAATACAATAGAAAAATATTATTCTGCCATCTAGTTGCAACTGTCATAGTGGTCACTATTCCTGGCGCCCCTTCGGAGTATAAAGCTGCGAGTACACCTTGATGAAGAGACTTATATGAAAGGCATATGCTCCGAGGCCGAAACCTATCGTGGAGTTCCGTATACGCTTCAGTCTTGATGGAGGCTTCAAACTCTCTCCCTTGCAACATAGTAACGATATTTGATGGTTTCGTACTTTCCATCTGTCGGCGTCTCTTTTCGGAACATCAATTTCCGTCGAATTATTTCCCCAACAATATTGTATTTCTTTTTAAAGAAGAAACTACTGGATGGCACACTCTCATGCCCTGCGTCGGCAAACGTTGCATCTTGTGGGCAGCCGCTAGCCCCGGCTACGACGTCGTGTGCAGATTAGCCCGTAATCAACGGAAGGGGCGGGCGAACGGTGCAGAGATCACGCACGTTCCGCCGAACGCACGCACTGACGTCTGATGCACCGAACCGATAAATCGGCAGCAGGGGCTACGCCGGAGGCCCGACAGGACATGCGCAGGTAGCTCAGGTTGCCCGATTACCCATTTACGGGTAAAAAATTTATTAGGGTCGGATTTATTCTCAATTTTATACCCGATGGTTAAACTGGTACGGGTATGGGTATTGACTACCCATACCCGTTTACCCAATTAAATTCACTATAAAAATAAATAAATCTGAACCTTAACATCTACCATTCCTCATTTCCTCTTCTCTCCTCCCTCCATCATCAACCGCCACCCCCTCCCATCTCCTCTCCTTCTCCATCTCCCTTCTCTCCTCTTCCATGTTGTCCGGTGCGCCTTGCCGCCTCCTCATGGGTGCGCTGCCAAGCATCATGCCGTGCGCCGTCAAGAGCTCCGGCGCGTCGGTCGTCCGGCTGACCGGCCTCCACACAGCTCAGCGCTCCTTATTTACCTTCACTTTTTTTCGCGGGTAAACGATATACCCGCAGTTATACGACGCCCGCGGGTAATGGGTATGGGCACGAGTTTTTACCCGTTGGGTAAACGGGTATGAGTATGGGTATACACTACCTGTACCCGTCATATCCGATTGTCATCCCTACTTGTGTATGTACTACCATTTTTGTATAATATTAATATATACTATTACTATTTTGCTAAATCTGTTCTTGTCGTCGGTAGCGTTGTCTTTTTATATATTTTCAATCTTACTCACCCACGCATTGCTCGCGACCGAACCAAACAGATCGCTGAAAAAACTGAGGAAAAAAACTGAAAAAACTGCTCTTAGTTTGACGATGTTAGGAGTTGACCGAATAAGCGTTCGCGCGACGGCGTTGGTGCTCGATGTTTTCGTGGATCTTGGCTCACTGACGTTGCTTCCGTGGCTTCGGCCCAGCGGCCACGTCGTCGTCGTCCGTTGGCTCGACCAAGTCACCGACGTTGTGCATTGCGACGGCAGGTGTCCCGAGAGGAGGAGGCCGAGTGAGCCCCTCGGGTGAGCTCGTGACGGAAGGTAACCCGCCACGGCCGCCT
Source organism: Zizania palustris (assembly GCA_019279435.1). NCBI lineage: Eukaryota > Viridiplantae > Streptophyta > Magnoliopsida > Poales > Poaceae > Zizania > Zizania palustris. The sequence continues at coordinate 84,037,880 of JAAALK010000288.1, read as the reverse complement.
GGGCACCGACGCTCCGGATCTGGGCCTATGGTTTTCTCTGGCGGGAGCAGCAACACGAGGAACGGATGAGGGTGTGACGGCGGGATGCCGCCGCGGGGGAGTTAAACAGTGCAACGCGAGGAGCATTGTGGCGTAAGAGTGTATCTGAATAAATAATAGTATAGTATAGATCATTATAATTTTTACAATTTACTAATGTATCATTGATGTGTTAATGATAAAGGAGAGTCACCACAATCGCTGACAGTAGCATGTAGGTAATTTTTAAAAATTATAATGACATATGAGTAATTTTCTCTAAAAACAAATATATGAATATTAATGGTATATTTGATTTTTCACCAAATAACAGTATCCAAATAACAGTGATACGTAAGTAAATAACCCACAAAAATTCATATGCTATGGAAAAAGAAAATGGAATGTTTTGGAATAAAAATATAAATGAGATAAAAATTCATCTGTTATGGAAAAAAGAAAAGGGAATAGTTTGGAATAAAAATAGAAATGAGATAAAAAATCATCTGTTATGGAAAAAATAAAAGGGAATATTTTGGAATAAAAACAGAAATGATTTTTTATCTCAAAACAGAAATACAAATGAAACACTGATTTCGGATAAAAATGTATACAAAAGACATTCTACGGGATAAATATGAATAGTTTGTCACATGAATTAAACTATGTGATTGCTCTATAAGAACAACTCCAACAATAGCCCTTAAATCAGAGATCTACTTTTGATTTGATGACTCTTTCTATTTTTGAGAGGTCTACTTTTCAAAATAGATTTCTTGTTTTCATTTTTCACCATTTTTTCACACACTATACACATTTATTTGACAAAAACACGGTACATAATAAATTATTTATTGTTTAATCATGAATGACTATATTTAAAATTTTAAATATAAATACAAATATTCAAATTTAAATATAGGAACATATCGTTTATTGTATTTAAATATTCAAATATTTAAATATAAATACAAATAGTCAACTTTAAATATAGGAACATAACCATCTATCATATTTAAATATTCAAATTTTTAAATGTAAATACAAATATTCATGTGGCGCGGATGAGAGCCGAGGTAAGGGGCCCTGTGGATGAGGGTTTGATGGCCTCTTTTGAGAGCCCTCTTATTTTGATAGCCCAATAGGAGTTTGTTGGATCTCGATTTTTTCTCGCGAACTCTTAAAAATGTGTTTGAAGGCTTGAATAGAGCCCTGTTGGAGTTGCTCTTAGTATATTCGTTCAACCAAATATTTTATAAATAATATTAATATTTAAAGACATCTTATAAATTAAAACTTTTTATTATTTGTATTCGTATGGATATTTACTTTTGTATGTATGTATGTCGTCTCATTCGTATTCGTGTCCGATGCTAATAGGATTTGCATATTTGTTAGAGCAACTCCAACAATAGCTCTCAAATTAGGGCTCTATTCTTGATTTGAGGGCTTTTTCTATTTTTGAGAGGCCTGTTTTTTGGGTTTCACTGCAGCCGTGGCTCTCAAAATAGAGTCCTTGTTTTCAATTTCCACTTTTTTTCATACACTATGCACATGTATTTGATAAAAATACAATACATAATAAATTATCACACATGCCATCATTATGTGTCATAAAGTTTCTTTTTCCAAAATCTTACAAGACCACAAAATGTGATTGCAACAAGCCAAATAACTCACCAGGAACGCAACCAGGCATATGTCTGACAATCAAGAACTTAATGGCAATGAAGAACTAAATAAAAATAATATTTATATTGCATCTAAGATTGTATGTTAGCAAAAATATTACTGACGGCAGTCTAGAGAAACAACATTGAGGCACACGAACGACGTCTCGACGCGGTCGTTGCAGGAGGCTTTATAGCCTATCCTTCTGTAGTTCACTCTAATGAACGACTCACTACAACAATCCAACAAACTTCTATCTACCAACGCTGACGGAAGTTAGTCCCTTTCCCGATGAAAGAAGCTAACTTCCGTCGCATTGGCCGTCGGCTACTTCAGACCGACGAAAGTTAAATAGCTGACGAAATTTTATCATTTTATTGTAGTGACTGCGACCCTGCAACAATTAATTAAACTTGTGTAACAACAAATTCATTTCACGTACATAGTAATGAAATGATGACACTAAGTTTAAGCAACTATAGAAATTATCTTGGCTTTCTAACAAAATAGAATCACAAAACTAATCAAGTTTACCGTTACCCTGCTTTGAACAAATTTTGTTCTCAGTTCAGTGTATAACATAAAATGAAAATGAGGAGTACCAAAAGTGATCACATGATTACAGAGGAAGAACAAAAATACGCAACATCTCACTAAACTTCGAGTTGGCACTTGGCATAAGCCCTTCACAGAGATGATTAATCATATTTGGCAGTAGAAAGAATTCAGGAAAAAAAGTTAAAGCCAATTACTTTATCAGATGAATACAATTGCATAGAAGCCAGAAAATTCATTTCACATACAAAATCGCCCATCGCCACAATTTCGTACGCACGCACAACATCGAAAAAACCACTAATTACTTAATTCACACGTTCAACATATGATCATACAAACGAATCAAAAATAAAAATCAGTGAGGAACACATCGAGTGAAATCAATGCAATCATGGAAGAACATTAATATGACCAGAGCATGTTTGGATGATCCCCTTATTTTTAGGGACTAAAACTTGCTTATTTTAATTGGGACTAAAATTTAGTTCTCTTGTTTAGATGTACTAGAGACTAAACATCATTTAATGAGGGGTTCATAATGAGGATAGAGTGTGCATGACACTTTTAGTCTCAATAAGCAACATCCAAGAGACTAATGGACTAAAGTTTAGTCTCAATAAGCAATCTTATTTGGGATTTTAGGGACTAAATGAGACTAAACTTTAGTCCCTAAAAATAAGCAACCTTAATCCAAACGGGGCCTCAGATGGGTGTCTTGCAAACAATAATATGTGTCTGGGCGTGATGTCTACAGTTGCTCTGACGCCGCCTAGGACGCGACGTCATGGGGTGGAGGGATGGCGTCGGGGCCTGTGTGGCGCGGCTTGGAGATTCCCTAGGTGTCGGCGTGGGGAGGGGGCGCAAGGGGAAGAGCGTGGCCAGGAGAATCCCTAGGCGGCGGGAAAGGGGGCGCGGGGGAAGATGCCGATGTGGCGGCCCTAACAAAGTCCTCTCGTTTTTTAGTGTTGAGTAGGGATCATATTAGACCCTGAATTTTATGGTGGACTCTCAACTGTGAGGTTGAGGGCCTAAATAGATCGTTGAAGTTGCTCTTACTATCTCGCAACATGAGAACGACACGTATCCCCGCCTAAACTTGTTGGGCCAGGCCTTCGAACACGTTCTCCGTGCGTGGTCTATATCGTACCTAGGCCCAAGCCAAAATATTGGCCCCACTTGTCAGTTAACGAACTAGTCCTAGACTCTTGGATAGGGAAAAAATCTATGTGTCCATTTAGATTCTTGCCACCTCAACTGTTACGAATCTCAAAGCTCTATCATCCACCTCTAGCAAGCTTCCAATCCCTAATCTCCACCCTGACCTACACGACCTTGCCAGCCTCCAACCCATCTAAAGTGCTTACGTTGGTCCTCCCCGTCCTCCCCATCCTCCTCCGTGTTGAACCATGCAAGTGCCGCACGTGCCACGCCATCGGAGCCTCGTGACCTCGCCGCCTCGCATCGCTTGCGTCACGCCGCCCCGTCGTCGTACCTGCGCAACCCTGCTCCTCGTCGCGGCCTTCGGTTGGCCATCTGCGCCCTGCCGCTGGAGCCTCACTGTCCGCGCCGCAAGCCTCTCCGGCTGCTCCTCGCCATTTTTTTTTCGAGAAAATTGATAATTTACCATCGATAAGTTTGAGTTTCGATTATTTGCCACCCTAAACCGTGGCTTCGATAAAATACCACCCTAAACTTCATCCTACTTGATTTTTTGCCATTTTATCAGATTTCAACTTAATTTTCATTTTTTTCTCCCTAGAAAAAGACCAATATATATTTCTTATTTTATCTCTTCGATTAGAAAATGACAGCGCCACACTTATGTATAGCGAGGAAATGTTTTTGATAGTGTAGATTGACCTTTTTCTAGGAAAAGAAAAATAAAAAATGAATTAAAATAGGATGGAATGAGGATAACGAAAAATCAAATAGGATGAAATTTAAGGTAACATTTTATCGAAAACCAAAAGTTTAGTTTAGAGCGAACCCAAACTTAACATCAATTTTCTCTTTTTTTTCCTGGGTACGCACCGCTTCTTCCTTCTGAGCCCCGTACGAATCACCGGAGCTCCGGTTACCGGAAAGGATGGCGGAGAGCGACGGCGACGAGTCCCAACCTGCGCTGCCGTCTTCCGAGGGCGGCGATATTTCTGGATCCCTATCCACTCCTGCTCCCACCGACGGAGACAAGCCTTCGCCGCGCATGTCGAAGCCTGGGACGAAGCGTCTGGTCCTCACCGCCTCAGTTCTCCTCTCCTTCCTCATCGGTACCAATCCTCACCTCAGCAAGCTCCCAGGTTTTAGGGTTTTAACTCTTTCCCGTGTAACTCACGTGCATCTCTCTGCTTGTTTTCGTAGGGCTTCCCTTCCTGCTCAAGTCCACTGAGATCCACCGCTCGCCGCTGCCATCCGAGGCCATCGCCGACCTCTCCCGCCGCCTCCACTCCAACCCGCCCTCATTCCCGTGCGTCCTACATGCGGTATTCCTCCTTTCCGACCGCGCCCCCTCCGGCCTTGCAAATCGCATGGAGCAGGCAATCTCGACCCAGTTACTCGGCTTCCCCGCCGCGTCCACTGCTGGGAATATATCTGTGTCGGTCACCGTTGAGTCTGTGGGTGTCTGCTCCAGCAGCACGAACGTCGCCTCACCTTGGCGATGTGGTGCCGTGACTACTGCGGACTTGGTGCGCGGCGATGAGGTATTTGATGAATTGCTGCACTCGGCACTGGGTGGTGGTGGTGCAGATGGCATGAGGGTTTACACCATCGTTGTCGTGGATAGTGACACTGTGGAGGGATTGAGGACTGTGATTGGGAAACACCGGCATGCTTGGGTGGTCGGGAAGGTTGATGAGACTGAGTCTGTGTCCATCATTGGGAATGCATTTGTCAAGTATTTTATGAATGGTGGTATCGAGGAGGGCGAGGCAGGCATTGTGAAAGGCGAATTCATGCCAGTGGGATCAGATGGCAATGTTGTTCTTTCGTTTAGCCTGCTAAATGCTGATCCAAGTGATTGGGTGTATGATTGGTAAGAACAAAACTTATGTCTTATGTTTGGCTTGTAGTTCTTTCTCTGTTACTACATAGAATTCTGTTTTATCTGCATTGCTATAAATTGTCAAATCATACATCTGTCTTGTGCTATGGTAGGCTCACTATGCTGTTTAAATAGAGTAGATCATACTAGAATCTCTTTACATTTGTGAGGTAATGTGCAAAATGTTGAGGCAGTGATACTAGCTGTGGGCATCTGTTATCATTCATATTAGATGCAATTGATGAATATACTTTGTATTTTGCATCTTGCGAAGATGCAACTTATTGTCAAGTTATTGCTGCTTCTGTGTTGTAGTTTTTTACAGTTAGGCATCCTGCAGGGAGTTTGAAAAGATTGGCGAGAGGATGCTGATTCCTGTGATTGAGGCATTACAACCAATTGCTAATATTAATATTGAGAGTCAGGTGCAGATTTTCCTAATTTGCTCAATGGTTGTTTCTTCCATCTTGTGAGCATGTCAATGTTGATAAGTACTAACTATTCTTGTTTTCAGGTTTTGTACCACACACCGAAATCATCCTATTCTTCTTCTGATGATAAACTGGGTGCCAATGTCCTTACCATGGGAGACATTCCTTTCTTTGTATGTTCTGAATTCCTCCGTAGAACTCATACATCCATGTTGGTTGCTGCATACTACACTTAGCTGCTTGCTAGTGTCTACATTTTTTAACTGTTAGATGCACTAATTCAACCATGCAATGAAATTGATAGGTTAACTCAAATGAGTGGCACTTGGATACATCCATTTCAGCTACAGGACGATCAAAAGTTCTTCAATTTGTGGTGTATGTTCTTTACACTAGTCCTGCATGTTTGCATTTCATTGTAAAGTTCACCCAGAGAGTTGATACCATTTGTGCTCCTGAACAAATTATGCAAAACACAAGCAGAATAACCTTTCATTTCTATCACCATGCCCTGTCACTCCATTTTATTTGCCTTCTATGTTCAAACTATATTTTCCTATATCAAGTAATTCCATGATTTTATATTTCTTTTCAATCTTACTGCAAATCCAAAATTGCAGAATGTCTCATGTATTAACCTAGATTTCTTTTTTTTAACCAAGTGTACAATCAGAAAACACAATACTTTATTGTTCTAATTACCATAATTCATATTAATTATACATCTGTTGTGGATGTTCATATACTCATTTGAACTATTTGTGTTCTAACTACCAGATATATTCCATCTGCAAGAGAATGCCCCTTATATTTGCAACTTCCAGATGGGAAGCTTTCAAAAACTAATGCATTTATATCCCCAGTAAGTGCTATTTTACCTACCTTCCTTTTCTTATCCAGCTTATCATTTTTATTAACAGTATTGTTCTGTCGTGTAGATGTGGGGCGGTGTTGTTATTTGGAACCCACCTAGCTGTTCAAAGACACCAGGGGCCCTGAACAAAATGCCATCTCAGGTGTCTGAAAATATTTTCTTGTGTTTTTCATATGATAGCATCTGCATATGGAAATGTCACTGTTCTTACTTCTTACTCCTAGTTCTGGCATTCTTTCTTGCACACATTATCCGCTGACACATCTATATGGAACAGGAACTCATGGAGACTATTGAAATCTTCATTGGACAGCTAAGGCAATTATTTGGACTAAAATCAAGTTATCATGCACAGATTATGGATGGCGTAACTAAGTTCATAACTAGTCCAAAGGGGTTTGCCCAATGGTGAGATTGTAACTCTGTTTCCTTACTAGAGTTATCTCAGTACAAATTCCCACTTAACTATGCATATTAGTTGAGTGCATGTGAGCTGCAATAGAACTTAAGTACACATGCCACAAGCTCTAAACTTGGAAAATAACAGTTCTTTATTTGATTATGTTAAACCTGAGAATTCATTAATAATTTTGTATCTGATATCCTGATCAATATGGTATAGCAAATCTTATTACAATTTCGCCAGCCATATGCACAGAGGATCCATTCACCCAATTTGAGGAAATCCAAGACAACCACTAGTCTACCATCATCACCATCTCCTATAGAATTGCAGAGTTGCTGTGTTGTTGGATTGGACAGCATATTTCTTACCATAATTTTATGGAGATGTTCTGACAATCATAGTTTACACTATTCTCAATTCATCAACACTATACTCGCCGTATGTAATACTATGCATCA